>JAPTYQ010000005.1:26439824-26454052 GCA_029814465.1 Ostorhinchus cyanosoma | reverse complement strand
ACACTTTCTGAAAATCTCATCAAAATCCACCCAGAACTTTTTGAGTTATCTTGCTAAGAGACAAACAAACCCTGATGAAAACATAACCTCCACCGCCCTTGGTGGAGGTAATTAAGTCCAGCAGACGTATTTCAGGGGACACAGTATTTACTAGAATGGATTCTCAGTGCAAGAATACCAGCAGTGGGCCCAAGACATAAGAACATGTCATCGATACCATAGAACAAAGCGATAGTATTGATTACTTTACAAGATTCTGTTGCGATAAACAAGTGTACAACTCAGTAGTCTGGATTTGTTGTGTACTTTAAATTTGGTGCGTGGGATAATGCGGATTAAGCAAATCACTGGTCTGGTGACATTAGTAAATACACACCTGTGTTTTTGATGTTTTCTGTGTAACGGGTAAACTACTCGCACATGATTGATCTGCAAACACCAAACACAGAGCAGGTGCAGCTTGGACACGTCTGGATCTTTTACATTTGTTTAGGGGGAAGATTTTACTTCATAAAATGTCCTCAAAGACAACAGATAATTCCAACCATCAACAGTTCCTTCAGAGTTTTTCAAGGAAATTAAGAAAACATACTCTCTACACATTGCGTCCTCCTGTGATGCCAGCTATTTATATTTCCACTGTATTTAATTTTTTACTCGATTTTACTTTTACTGCTTTTCCCATCTGTTGTTTTTATTAGTTTTTTTATGTTCCTTCCCCCGTTTTATTGCTTTTATCACTGTAATAGGTCACCACTTTCACTATTTTTATGATGTGTTTTTCCCATTTCATTGGTATTGTGTATTGAGCGTCCTGATTTTTTGTCCCTATTTTTATTGTCGAAGTTAATCATTTCTACAGTAGTATCTTTTGTAACGTATTTTCCACATTTTTTTTTATCTAAGATTTGTTCATTATTATTTGGGTAATTGGTAATGCTGTTGCACTTGTCAGTTTTGTATGTCCCATTTTATATTTTATTCTTTTATTTTGGTTTTATTTATTCTTCTGTGCAGCACTTTGGTCCATTGTGGTTGTTTTAAAGTGCGTTACAAATCAAGTTGGATTGGGTTGGATTGAATTTTGCTTTGACTGTCAGAGGACTTTGTTAAATGCTGTATTTACATACTTTAGAAACACAATAATAATAATTACTATTAGAATTACTACATAGAAGGTGTTTGAGATGGTAAGTGAGTCTTAGGCGAGTGTGTATTTGCTGTTTTCGCTGGCCAGTGTGTGTGTGTGTGTGTGTGTGTGTGTGCGCGCTCGCATGTAACAGATTAAGTGGGATTAGCATTAGCCTGACCTGCATCCTCCCACTGCTATTGTTGTTTTGAGAATAGAGATTAGTCTAGACCAGGAGTCAGAGGACGGATGAGGCAGAGCTTTTTCACATGGCAAGGTGTGGGCACAGCTGGATAGCTCATGTTACATTAATAATATCATTTTAATGGCGCCAAAGTGAGGATGAATTATTGTGAAGTGGCTAGACAGACCTGTGAGAGAAAAACACACTGAAGAAGATCACGGGAGACAGAGAAACATTAACAATTATACAAATACACACACACATTAGCTGGAAAAATCACAGGTATTTCCCCACACAAGTGCACAAACACTTAAGCAGGCATTCCTAGTGTATAATTAGGAGCTTCTAAGGCGTCTTTAAGCTTATTTGTTTTGGTCTTGTTGAAAATCAGTGAAGGCGGCCGCCCCACTGTGCAGACCTCCCATCGGAAAAAGAAAAGCAGCGACAGAAATTTCAGTTCTGTCTCTAGACCCTCTGGCAGCATGAAATTCAATTACAGCCAATTTCTCACCTATCACAAATGCATTAACAGGAGGCCTTAAGGAGGAAGGAATGTGGTGCATTTGAGTCAAGATCTATGCGTATATTCCCACAGACATACACATAAGCATAAATATCCCACTTGGATAAACACACACCTGCGTTTGGGCCACAGGGCTGGTGCCTTTGTTTTCCTGCGACAGGAAGAAGCGGATGGACATGAAGAGCTCGTGGATGCAGACTCGGAACTCCTCCTCGTTCTGTCCGCCTGTGGCCAGCGAGAAGAGCCGGCGAGACTGGATAATGTACTTGAAGATATACTCGCTCGCCTGGAGGAAAGAGAGAAGCATCACCGTTTATCATTTGTTCATGTATGGAGCAGTCAGACTTTTAAAGAGTGCTGGAATGCTTCATCTTTTAGTTGGACTTCATTGTCAAATATAGAGACGCTGCTGCTTTATGTTTTCTTGTAAAACTCCGAGGATCAGAACATTTTTCAAAACATTCTTTTGATGGCACATAACTAATTAAAAAAGAGGAAAATAAGCATAATAGAGTGGAAATAATGCACATGTTTTATTCATGGAATAGTTTTTTTGGAAAATGTAAGTTGTTTTCAGTTTGTGCTGAAAAAGTTTGGTTAATATGGTTTTTTTTTGAGTAATTTTTTGTTGTTTGTGCATAATTTATTTGGGGGCAGCCATGGCCTAGTCGGTCGGCTTGTGACTGAAATTCCTTTGACTGAGTCGTTGGCTGATGTGCCCTTGAGCAAGGCACCCCCCCCTGATTTGCTCTCCGGGTGCCTGACATGTCAAGCCCACTGCTCCTAGCATGCAGTGTGTGTGTAATGCATTAGGACCAGGATTGGACACCCCTGGGTTAAAGACAGAAGACAAATTTCAGTGTGTGGTGCATATTTACGTATGTGTCAAACTACAACTGACAAAATAAATCTCCTACTCTATTCTATTGTTGGAAAAAACCCCACAGGTTGTCTGTACGAAAACTATAAACAGATGTTGAAGTGAAAATAACAAATATGGCCTTATACAAGAAAAACCTGCAAATACATAGCGGTGTATCACTCATTTATTATTAAATGCATGACAGAGTAACATTAGCTTCTGCTGCAGATTATGTTCGGTGAATGATAAATGGGACACCACAGAACAGCAACCGCAATGTACTTCAGTGACAGCGTATCTGCATGAGTCATTAGAATAACGTGATGTGGATTCCCAACACCAGAGGCAGTGCGTTTCTGCTGATTAAAATTGCATGCAGCGTAATAGACGGAGGAGGGGAATAATGAATGGTGGCAAGACGGAGTCACTGATGGGGAGATAAATTAGCAGGAGTGGCAGTGAGAGGGGACGGCTTGTTTGGTTGTTTGTATATCTGTGTGTGTGTGTGTGTGTGTGTGTGTGTGTGTGTGTGTGTGAGTTGTGGGTCCACTGGCGTGTTTGTGCGACGTCTCACCTTGAGCACCTGCTGGATGTGATCCTGATGCTCTGCGTCAACAATGCGGTCCACGTACCACTTCAACACTTTGATCAGGTCCCTAAGGGGAAACACACACATTCACACAGTATCACTACGATCCTCCAGCTACACTGGAACGACCAAACACTCACTTTTTACAATGATGGCGACTCTTCCTATCATTTTAAAACCGAATTCACCAAACACCAGGATTAAGTAATATTCTCCCAATTCCGTCGTCTATCCATCTGTCTTCAGTTGAGACCCAGTGGGCATCTGATGTCAATTCAACATCAATATGACAATTTGATATCAGGTTTGATGTCATATTGAAGTGGAATTGACATCAAATGCTCACTGGGGAGTTACATATTATCACCTTCCTAAAATAATCACCTCAGTTGTTTTTTCAGATTTTTCAAGAAACACATAAAACATATCAATGAATTGAGAATTTGATGATTTAGGCCAAAAAAAAAAGTAATTTTGTTTTTTAAAAAAAGGCTTTTAAGAAGGTGCTGATGTAAGAAAAGTGAAATGTTGGCACCAAAGAGGGTACACACACAACATTGTTCATTTTTTTTGACAAAAGTAAACAGTGTAAGAATCCGAGCAGAGCTTATTGTTGGAGGAATTGTGGCTTTGTGAACGCAGGGCACTGTCACATTTTTTGAGGACTGTGCTAAGATTGTACCCTAGTGGTCACAGGTGATAAAGGAAATGAACAGTATTATAGGAATGGACAAAGCATTTGATTTTACTGTGAAATACTTGGGTAACTTAGCACAAAAGACGAGGAACTCTGATTAATATGATTATCCAGGGTGAAAAAAAGCCATAACTCCAAAATGATTGTGTGAAGAACCCCCAACACTTCTAAACTGGACATGTATGATATGGAAAGACTGACCTTCTCACTAAGACTCTCTGCTGATAAATGTAAAAAATATTGGGGAAAAATGGAATGTATATGTTGATCAAAGAAATCCTTGAACCTGTATAAGCTTATTTCTATATATGCTAATTTTGCCTCATTTATTTATTCTATTTATCTGAAGATTGAACCTAGATGCTCTTATTGTTGTGATCTGTCTTTTGGATTTTGTTCTGTTTTTGCTTTTTTTGTCTATTATAAAATTCAAAGACAAAAATAAAATATAAAAAAGGAGGGTACACTGATTTAAGATCATCACAGCTGAGTGACATCTTGTGCTAAATAATCAAAAACTGACACTTTGACTTTAAATAATATCTGCGTTTTAATACAGACGGATGCCAAAAGCAGCATGTTTTATTTCTATATAAGTGCAAAGCTTGAAAAAAATGTTGAAAAATAAAAAAATAAAAGACAGCACCAATATGATATGTTAGCTAGTACTGAGAGTGTGAAGAAGACAGCCGGTGAGAACAGCAGGTTGTGAATATGTGTGTCTGCATGAGATGGATAAAGAGCATGTGGGGAAAGCGGAGAACGGCAGCAGGCGTTCACTTTCCATCAGCCAGGGGGCAGCGCAGGCATTTTATTCGCTTGAGCTGACTGAATCAAAGCTCAGAGAAGTGTTTCATGTCTGATGTAGGTGGGGTTGTCCTTTCTGCCCATGCGATGTGTCATTAGAATATAATGTTAACCCTGTTAACCCTCTGATAGCGAACGCACCGAAAGCCGCTTTAGCCTTGAGATCCTGCAGCGAAGTGAAGGCTTCCACCATCACATACCTGTAGGACAAAGCTCCAGCAAAGTGGCTCTCGATGTAGGTGTCCATAACCGGTTTAAAGTGCTGAAATTTACTGTCCTGGAGGAGATTGATGATGTGAACCTGGAATTACAGAAATGAAAGACAGATTTTAGTCTATTGTAGTGTTAAATATTCAGATGTTTATAATAATTATAATAATAGTACATTCATTTTGTATAGCGCTTTACACAAAACTCAAAGATGCTTTACATACGGCAGATAAAAACAAAAGCCAACACAGTCGATTAAATAAAATCAGATAAAACACAGTAAAAAGAGATCAAATGACATAGGCCAACTAAGAAGATAGGAAGAGTTAAACATTAAAAGTAATCTTGAATCTTATTATTGGCTTTGTTTCCCTTTCCTTCATCTGCTGTTTATTTGACTGTGGTTTGTTTACATCCAATTAACTCTGTAAAGCCCTGTGAGATATGCCTTGTTGTGATATAGGGCTCTACAAATAAAATTGAATTGAATTGAATTAATCCGATGGACACAGGGAGTATTTCCTGAGCAGTGATTTATGAGCAATTCCCTTAGTTTATAGTTTAGATATTGTATGAAAAAAATAAAACACTTTCTAGTCTTTTACTTTGAAATACCACAATTTTCCTATTTTCTAATACGAGCACCATTAAACACACTCAAATTATTTCATTACACTGCAAACTGTTTGTTTAATTGATTTCAGAAAACCTCATTTTGCTCATTATACATCTGTGACATGGAACAGCATGTGGCAAAAGCTTAAGAGTGCATCATTTGTATTTAAAGCAATTAAAATGGAATATTTTTCTACATTTATGAATAATCGCTCTTGTTTTAGCTCATTCAGATGATTTACGTTGGGTTTATTTGCTCGTTTTAATTGTTTTTTTATTGTTGGTTTTTGCTTTTATCATCATGTTCTAGTAGTAATAAATAGGTTACGTTTTTTTTTGTGTGTGTGTAATTTCTTGGTTATATTGCAAATGAGGCTTCAAATCAATATATTTTGATCTTAAAGAAACGTTCCAATATTATTATTAAAAATATGCTACACAATAGTTCCTTTTAACCCATAAAGACTCAAACATCCACCAGTGACTAAAAGCATCTACTGATCTAAACTGTTTAACACCTGTTGATCCACTAATCCTATCAATACATGTAATAATTAGTGTAAAATGCAGTTTGTCATCTTTCATGGTCATCAGATATGACCCATTTGGACATTCAGAGGCTCCTTAGTTACCGTGGAAACACCGTCATCTTCTACAACATTGATTCACCAGTAAAACCCATGGAGTTGAATCAATGGCAGCAGATGGAGACACTTGTTTTCATTCTCCGTTATCAATATATTTGCAGAAATAGTGACTTTTTCTTCAATTTTCTCTGTTTTTGATATAATAACCCTCAACTTTAATCTGAGTTTTAATGAACATCTACATGATTAGTAAATTAAATATGGAAAAATACCTGATATACACTTCAAAAATGCACTTAAAAAAGGTCAAATACAGAGAGAAAAAAAACCTACAAAAGAAACACTGGGTCTTTATGGGTTAATTTGTGCGTGTGGTCCACAGAAAGAAGAGATTCTGTAAGGGCACAATCAGATATTTTATATACCGTGACACAACCAAGATAAAACCCTTAGCCGCTGTCGCACATATTGCTCACTGTCCCCTGTGTTCGGTTGTTGTGAAATACACGGAGGCTCTCTGACCGCAGAAGATAAGTCCACTTGTCAGACAGGGTTTGATTGATTTAAAACCACAAATAGAAAACTTGATGAGTGCAGTGTCTCCGTAGACTTTCTCATCATTGATAACACAACGCTGAGAGGAGAAAGGGTGTTCATGTGTCACGGAAGAGAGAGAGAGAGAGAGAGAGAGAGAGAGTGACAGCGAAAGAGCAATCGATCTGTCCTATCAGGTCTATCAGTGCAGGGAAGCATGACCGGGCGGCTCAGATTGGTTCACTGAGCTCTGAAGCATTACATCACTAGATCTACATCTGACAGCCAGTTTGGATTTGTGTATGTGAGTTTGATTCCTGCCCGTCTGCTGCCTCCAGTCAACAAACACTTAAAGCCATGCTGTTTTATATCCAAAAAGTTCAGTTCAGTTCAGTTCAGTTCATTTGGAATATGCAACAAAAACAAAAGTAATCCGACTTCGAAATAAAACAAGAAAGAAAGAAGAAAACATGAAAAAACATATACATGAAAACAAAGTATGACTTCATTCACACATATGAAAAGGAGTGGGAGGAAGTATTACTTATTTAATCTCACCCCTTCTCCGTACAAAAGTGTATCCTTTAGCTTCCCTAGTATAATATATAGTCGTGGAAAAAATGATTAAACCATCAAAAGTCATCAAAAAATAATGGTTATGTAATCCAGTCCTAACTCCTGTGTGTATCATGTGACTCAAACAGACAGAAAAGAAAACATGGAATGAATAAAAGCACTGTTTTTGTCCGTACAATGACAGATATTGATGTAAGAACTGAAGTGATTTTGGTTATTATCAAGAAAACATGGAAAATAAATCGATATCAGCTCTGAAATTAAATGACTATAGGGTTCTGTCTGCACTTTTCTCTTTGACTTGATTTTAATTGATTGATATTCATATTTTATTGATTATGTTTTAACTGTGATTGTATGTTTTTAACCTGTATCTTTTTCATTTTTGTAAAGCACTGTGAATTGTGTATGAATTGTGCTGTTCAAATAAACTTTGCCTTGCCTATAGGCTATTTTTGTTATCATTATATTTGTCCGAACAAATGTACTTTTAAAGGTGGGGTGGAAGATGTTTTCCTGGAGGATTTTTTTTTTTACTATATTGCTTAAAATCCTCTTCACACCCTGATTACAACCAATTAATTAAATGCTAAAATGCACAAAAATAAAAAAATATATAATCACCTGTGGAACAGACAGGACTGAAAAAACACCAATCATATTGAGCGCCCATTTGAAATGATTGAACGGTGATATGTCAATCAAACTCAACTGCCATTTGTCCCTCCCACCTCTGTGCATACCCCTCCTGCAGGAATCGTTTGTTCTCAGAGGTTTGGAGCACTGGTACAGGAAACGAAGCCAGAGCTTGACTTGTTCTATTAGCAATATTAGGATGGAAAGTTCACTGGAAACTGTTTTGTCACTAACATAAATCACTAGGAAACGTAACATTAGTCAGATAGGAATGAACTGGGGCTGTTCTGTCAGAGCGGGGGGGGGTTGGAGGAGACTGAAGAAGGTATGCGTGGACCAGACCTGGAGCCGGGCAAACTAGGGAACAAGCATTGGCCAGTATTCTGGAGGCGTGGCTGTTTTTTGGGGGGGGGGTCTGAAAATAGGGGGTTGGAGTTTTGAATTGTGTATTTTCAAAATGTAACTTGCTCAAACCCTTTTTCTAAGATCTCGTATCCCACTTTTAATTGTACCCGGCATTAAAACGAACAAGAAAATTAAAGAAAACAAGGGTGGTCTAATAATTTTTTCCACAACTGTACGAAACATCAAAATAGTTTGTCTCACTTATCTTCACATACACGTATACAACTAAAAAGCCGGGAACATTAAGTGCAAATGACCGCAGCCTTCAGAAAACATACTTACCAGTGAATCAAACACCTTCAGCCCATATCTCTGAGAACTTTCATCCAGAATACCAAATAGAGTGTCCAGAGTGTCTTGTAGAAACTGAGAAATGAAGAAAAAAGGGAAAAGAAAAGGCGTTTGAGTGGCGGCACAGAGTGAAATGAACTTGACCTTTCATCCTCATCCCATCTCAACCTGAACTTAAATAACAAACATATCAAGTGAAATCAAATCAGAAACAATCAATAGTCTCAACCCAAAGAGAGCAGAAGCAATTTTGGGCTCCGAGTGTGATAATAGTGGACCTACTTTGACAATCTCAGAGCCATCGATCTCCTTCAGCTTAGAGAGGCTGTCGTTGATTCTTTCAGGGTGGGCGCGCCACTTCAAAAGGTCCAGCATGTCACCTGCAGAGAAACGTAAAAACACAGTTAAAACGTCACACGCTCGCACTTGAAAACCCTGAGCCTGACTTATAAAAATCTTCCAAATCTTGACTCTCACTGATATGTTGATTTACAATATTGTCAAATGTTTGAGTCTGTGAATTAAAAACTGGAATTAGCAATAGATGAGTACAGGAATCCAAGATTTATCTAAAATAGTCCAAACAGTGGAAAAGAATGAATGTAAAGGAAATATAAGTATAAGAGAAATAAATATACAATGACAAACTGTTTAGATCCTTATCATGTTTCAAATCATGTGAGTTGTTGTCATGGCTTTAAAAAGTGAAGAAGAAATAAATGAATGAATAGAATCCACCAAGTGGGATAAGTGGAAGAAAGATCTGTCATATTGAGGCTTGATTAGGATTTATTTAAGAGAAAACACGTTAAGGAAGTGTAAGGGTGCCTTTCAACTTTATTACAGATATTTAAATGTATCTATTTACTTATTAACACGCCCCCCAAACGGGAAAAGAGGGTTTTGTTTTTGTGTTTATGCAAAAACTGCATGACCAATTTTCATGAAATGTTCAGGAAAGGTGCGAGATGGTCCAGAATAGATCCCATTAAATTTATGTGAATGTAGGTCAAAGGTCAAGGTCACCAAAATGTGCTTTCACAATGATAAGAGATCGGGCAAATCAGGTAAAACATTTGCGAGGGGCGGGGTTTGTTGTGCCTGGCACCACTTGTTTTCTTGTCTGTAATTTGGCGCCCCCTCCAGAAGATGGCGTCCTAGGCAGCTGCCTGTGTGGCCTATACCCAGAGCAGGGCCGGACTCTAACATTACATAATTAACAGTAACGTCAACTTTAGGGTCATTCTCACAGGCTGAAGCTAAATATTAATGACCGTTTTTATTGTTTAGTTCCGTTTTCCTCACCCATTCCTCCGTTCTATTGTCTCCACTGTCAGTGAAGCTGGACAGGAAGTGGAAACTGCAGTGTTCGTTTACTCAAAAGAGGATTTACAGGCATTTTCATTCATCCCTCTTTTTCTTCAAAATGCTGTGACTGTCTCGTCTGGTTTGGGTCTGCATTGAGTGTGTACATACTCTATGGGGGTCTGCCCCTAGTGGACTGACTTATCAGTGCATGGTAAAGTTTTTGGACAGACGGACCGGTGAGGCCGAGGGTAAAAACAGAAAGGAGTGAAGGTGAGGACAGAAGATGGAGATGCAAAGAAAAGAAACAAGTGGAAAAAAAGGAAAAGAGACAGTTTAGGTTTGTTATTAAAGAAGAGCGTGATTATGAGAGAAATATACACCTGAGATCAACAAGTACCCCCACAGCCTTCAATGACAGCCTCAAACCTGCACTGAAGCCAAACAAATGATGGCATTTTCAAGTGCAACGGGATGAAGGAGATAAAAAGTCATTTATGAGCTCTGGTCTGCACGCATACACATGAATAAAACATAAGCCTCAAGAAAAAGTCTTTTAGCTGCCTCTTCGGATTCTGCTCAACCTGAAGTGTGTCTTTTTTTACAACTTTATGTGTGAGTTTGTCAGGTTGTGTGTATGCATGAATACTACCGCCTGCACAAATGACCTACAGGAGGGAAAAAAAACAAAAAAAAACATCTTCGATACTACTCGCTCTTTTTCAATTGACATTTATTATTAGCTCTTTCATTTTATCACTTTGGGTGAGAACACACATATCAGCGGTGGGCTAATTCTGTTGAAATAAGACTATAAATCCTATTCTGCCAGCAGATCTCTGAAAGCAGACGGATTTATTCGCTAATTAGTGGGATTCAAGGGAGCTACACAAACTGGAAGCTATTCCTATCACTGTACATATTCACAGGTTTATTCACACACTTTAGTGGCTTGGATGGGAATGTCACCTTCTCACTCACACTACGGCTCTGTTGTTTTATCCCTTTAACATATGGTATTTTACTATTTGTTTTGCAATGTGTTGATCACAATCTGTGGCAGAACTTGTTTTACATTCCACTTACTGAGTTAGACCAGGGGTACCCAAAGTGGGGTACGTGTACCCCCAGGGGCTATGGAAGAAACTCAGGGGGTATTTGAAATAAAAAAAACAAAACAAACATTAACTAAGTCACCATGTACTGAATACAAAATAAATAATGAAAATTAACACAATAAATACATTCATATAATAGTTTTATTGCCAATCATTTTGTTTAAGCTTTGGTAACATTTTAAGAACATTTCTATTTTATATTATTCAAAAAGAGCTTATTTGAGTAGTTAAGAAACTATTTTTTGTTTTTGTTAATGAAAGGTTCACTTATTAATTAATGATCAATTTATTTATTTTTCTTATCAATGAAAGAGGGCACTTCTCAGTTTATTTCTTGCACAGAATTTACTGTTATTTTTGATATTTTGCACTTAAATATATGAGTTGTGTAAATATAAACAGACACCTTCAGCACAGGAACAAATTTTGCCTAATTTTTTTCAATCATTGGGGGTATGTGACGAAAAAAATAATATTTCAGGGGGTACTGCACTGTAAAAAATTGAGAACCACTGAGCTCGACACCCGACCAGCTTGTGAAACTTTGTACCTACTAACCGTAATTTAAAATCAGCATGCATGTGGCAGCACTACACACCTTAAACAGGGAAACAGCCAAAATGTCACTCTCTGATTTAATTTACCATTTTGTGTGAGCTTGGTGGAGCAGAGGAAGCTGGTGATCCAGAAAGACTCCTTGGTGCCTTTCAGCGTCTGGTTGTTGGACGGCAGGTTGGCCTTGGAGAATGGCAGCTTCAGGTAGCGAGAACAGTCTGCCAAGCTTGTGTTCTCTTCACACTGTATCCCAAGAAAGAAAAGAAAACCACACATTTGTTGCACTGGCAGGGTGGAGGTAGGAAAAAAAAAAAAAAAGGAGTAAACAGGAACAAAGCGATAGCATCAAAATGTGACAGTTATTCAAAAGTGGTGGAAGAAATACAAGCTTTTGTAAACGTCTACTACACTTTTTGCTCATCAACACCACATAACTTAAATAATTGTTATTAATATTGCAGTAAATATGGAGTATTGTGTTGGAGTTCCACAAAAACACACTTTCGATATGGATGGACACCCCCCCCCCTTCCCCTGCTCTATCAATCACAGAGCACAGGCAGTGTTCAGTGTTCTTAGATGAGTTTACAGATTGCTTAGAAGATCAAATTGCAAATAAGATCTTGTTATTTTGGGGATTTGTGATGCAGCCTTAATTCACAGCTGAGGCGGTTTGAGCTCCAAAGACACCACACAGTTTGGACTGATTCTTCTGTGTCTATTTTGGGTCTGAGGAGAAACTAGGCCATGCCAGTTTCATTGAGCTTTTCAGCAACTTCCATCTGGCATTAGAATGGGCCCTTTCCCCTCATCGGTGGGAACACATGAGGCGACCACAGTTGTTCTTTTCAAAAACTGGCAGTTTCAGGTTAAGGGTTTGGTAAGACTAAAATCAGGCAACACAAGAGAACAAAGAGCAGTAAAAAGGGGGAGCTTTTGTTTTTGTAGTCAACTGAAATAAACGAAAGCTAACAGCAAAATAAATAATCAGACTTTGGGTCAGCGTTCTGCCACCCCTGCCAATAAAATGTATGAACTCTGCTTTTCCATGCTCTGCACAGCCTGAGGTTTGTGCACACACCCTTCGCCTGCAGCTGAGGGCAAGCATGTACTCTGCAATTACTCTGAATTACACCCAAGAAAGTCTTGCAGTAGCTTTTAATTGGGGATGCAGGCTGTTTTATTTGTTTTAGTCCCTTCATGTGTCTAAGACCAAGACGTGTGAAAATATGAGTGTGAGCCTCTGACCGTGGACATAAAGATCAGGATAAATACAGAACTGGAGACATTATTCCTCAACATGCATCCATTAGCTTTAAGCCTTTATTGGACTAGTAACCCCCCCCCCTTAAACATACACACACAAATACATTTATACACTCAGCGTCACCTCTGGTTATGTTCCTCCTCACAGCTTGACAGTGTTACATAAGTGGCATTACTCATTGCAGTGATGCTTTTTCAGTCCATGGCACCAAGCAGTGTAATAACAGACTGGACGCTGTGCTATTAGAGTATGTGATTAACTTTGTAAAACACAGTGTGTGAGCGCTTCCAAAGAGTCTGTGAAAAACACCTGCGTGACGCAAAACTGCACAAAACTGCGACCAAGTGTATTTTGATGAGAACATGTGAAAGAAAAGTTGCAATTCACCGACAAATATACTGAGTCAAATGTAGAATGCAAATAGCTTGAACATTTTAAAGGCAAAGGAAGTTCACGATCAATCTCATGTTATTTAAATTTTACATGATTAATAACTAAAAATACCCTGAAAATGAAATATTAAATGCTGATTAAAAGATTCAAGCCGCGGAAAAATTACATTTCTGCGGTGGACTCTGTATGTGATCAAACATGATACATGATCAAAAAAAAAAGAACACCTCTTCTGCCAAGGACACAGTAAACGGATGGGGTTTTTTTCAGAGTCTCGGTGCTGCGGGTAGGTCTTACCTTATGGATAATGAGCTCATGGGTGCCATCTGGCAGAGTCCTGCCATCCTCCTGCATCAGAGGAACAAAGGAGTAGCCAAACAGTTTCTTCTCTCCCTTGTCTTTAGCTGTCAAACAACAACACATGGACATAACGCTAAATCCAAAATACACCCACAAGCACAGGCTATAACTGTCTTAGAAAAACTGAATACATAAAAACTCAAAACAAAACTAAGATTAACAGCATGAAATCACTTTTTATATCATGCACTATTATTGAGCAAAGATGTGTTTATACGGTTGATTCACCAAACTGAGCAGCACTGATGACCACTGTACAACAACGAACACAGGTGGACCAGCCCAGCGGGGGGTTTGGTTCATGACGTCCTGCTGATTACGTTTGGAGTATTTCCATAAAACTCTACAATGCTACAGCTAAAGTAGACTGGGAAGTTAAGAAATATTCTTTTTTAATATAAGCAATGTAAATAACAGAACGGTTTAATGCAGGATATGTATTCAACAGGTCTGTGAGGAGTCAGTGACAGGGACTACACTGAAAAAATCTAAATATTACCAAGTGTTTTTTTTCTCATTTCTAGTCCAAATATCTCATCACACTTAAAATAAGACAGAATCACCTAAAGAGGAACTTGTAAGTGA
>JAPTYQ010000005.1:26319770-26336127 GCA_029814465.1 Ostorhinchus cyanosoma | reverse complement strand
TTAAGCTTTAAGTCTCAAGCAGGTCCGAAGTTTCAATGGTGAAAATCAAGGAAGTCGTGTCCCCACTAAAAACCAAACAGGGCGAGTCACATGAACTCCAGATAATCTATTGTATGTGAAAGATCAAGCCATCAGTTACAAATGAACAAGATTATTGAGTTGTGTTTCAATAGTGTGCTGCTTCTTTCATTCCTTCTCTTATTTTGATTGGAAGCTCAATTATATTTCAAGAATCAAATATGAGTTTTCAACATATCAAGTATTTAAGCTTCATCTGTTTTCTTTAACTTAGAAGAGCAGCTTATTGTTGGAAATGGGCATGATATAAAGAAAGGAAGGAAAAACAATTGGCAGAAAAGCTCAGTGGTTTTGTGAAAACTACAGGAAGAAATGATAACTGTTTGTGTCACAGCCATTTCATTCATTATTAACATATAAATGGTCATTTGTGCTCTTCCATGCTTGAACTGAGTGACCTTCAAGTGGACCATGGGAATACTTCAAACTAAACTACAGTAGATGTCTTATGGCAGTATTACATAGAGAAGAATGGGGCCTCTGTTGTTTAAGTTGCATTTATATACTGGTTCATAAATGTCATATATAGTATGGAAAAGTTGGTCCTGCATTATGAATAGTAGTTAATATCACCACTCTTCCTACTTTATAGATGTGTTTTAATGGAAAGAGAAATGTGGACTTCAGCACACAGCAAGTGTCCATCTGTGTAAGCGAGCAAGTGAGTAGGAAGCAAGGGAATTGGAGCACACAGAGATGTAACCTGGGAGTCATAATCATCTCCAGCAGCTGCCCACCATCTCTCCCCATCCCTCTCATTTTTAGATTTCCTCTTCCTTTGTTTTTCACAAGTCCCTGTTCTCTCTCCCTATTTCATCCATCTTGTCTTTCCTCTCTACCCCTGTGTTGTAATCTTTCACACAGCTGCAGGCAAATCTAGCTCAGAATACCCATGGGCTGTGTTTATCCCAGGCTCCAGGCTCCAGGCTCCTCAGGCAGGCAGATGAGGCAGGGAGAATCTGCACACCAAGCTTCGCTGCAGGTTCACCGGAGATTCTCATGGCTTAACTGGATGCCACCCTGCCGTGCGCAGTTGGTGTTGACCTACAGAAAAGAAAATATTAGCACAGATGATGGATAAATTAGACTGGAAATTGTCAACAACAGTTGGCCTAACCTAATATAGAGTCTATATTAAGCAAATGATTTAAGACGATTTGAGGAAAATCAGTTTCCTGTAAGATATTGATGGAGTTTACCCAAGGAGCACATTATGTCAGAAAATTTTCAGTATAGTTAAAGCACTGGAAATGTTACCATACAACTTGGAGTTCAGCCCAGTTAATGTATTTTATCTCTCAAATGTGTTTTTCCATATACTGGGAGAAGTTGTTTAACAGATTATTTAATTCTTTCCTTCAATCTCATCCTTGTGGTTACATAAGGTGTCATAACCAGCACCACACTTCCTCCTCTTTGAGGGTAGTGGGTTGCCAGGCAACTCCAAGAATGTCTACCTCCCTGCATCCCTGCAACCTTTTGTGAAATACACAAAGACTATGTAGACGTGTGAACCCTATCCCTTTTGTCACCTGCTATTTCCACTAAACGTCTTGGATCAGAGGGAAATGGAGTCACAAAGCTCTGTTATCTGTTTATGTAAGTTAATGATAGTGGCAAAAGAAGAAGTAGAAAAAGAGAACAGAAACTTCACTGGACACCAGATGACAGCATGGAGTTTCCCAACTAACTTCCTGGATCAGACAGTGAGATAGCCAAAGAACCTCAGACCCGTCCTGAGGTGGTGTCACAGTGTGTCTTTGGAGTCATGCTCCTCGCCTCTGCAAACATTTGTGTAGACGATGACTGACTAAAGTCAACTGTCTGGTCTGCAGCGTGTGCTTTTCCACTGCTACAAACCTGGATGACTTGTGTTTGGCAGATTGGTGAAGATAAAAAGGATGACAAACACAGAACAAACTGGGCTATTCAGATGTGCAACATCTTCTTGTAGAATGTGCAGAATTTGCTGGAAGGCTTGTGTTCAGCGTCTGGTCACCTTGAGTCAGACAGACGTGACTTCAGTAAATATAGACAAATGCTTCTGAAGTTCTTTTTTTGCTTCCTGGTGAATCTAAAACATATTTTTGCAGAATCAATATTGTCTGAATAAGGCTGTGTCCAAATCAAAGCATTACATATAAAACAACACACTGCATCTAAATCTTCTTACATAAATATAAATAGAAAGTGGCATTGACTTCCATGCATGATTAGTAAAGTAGAAAACATTTTCCTGTATCAGCTCCATATCAGTTTACATGTCACCATAATTGCTCTGGATCAGATTTATAGCCTTGGATTTAACACTGTGATTCTATAGTTTTGCATTGTGACAGTTTTGTAGGGCTAAGTGCAGTCATTGTTCCTGTTTCTTAGAATGAACAATTGTGTAGCTAAGTGAAAATAGATGCAGAGTATTTGTCCTTTGTGTTTGGCTGTGTTACATATGCAGGTGCATCAATACTGGGTAAATAGAGGCAGCCTTCATTGCCTGTGGCTTAAGTTTTTGGCAAAATAAACTTCTCTTTTTGTGAGAAAGTTTATTTATTTAGTTTAGTTTCGTGGCATTTCAGCCAGAGGCCTTTTGGGATTCTAGTTTTTCATTATTCTGCAAAAGGTTTAAAACAGTGACAGGTATTGATATATTTCACCTCTAAGACATAGTGATAATAACAAATGGGTAAGTAGGTACCTAGATATTGAAGTTTTTGTGCTTTCTGCAGATAGATAATAACCAGAGCAGGACAAGAAAAAGAGATAAAATGAAAGTGGGATGAAAAAAGAGATGAAGAGGACAAAATATGTATGTGTCTATTTATATGTATGTGAATGTGCATGATACTTCAATGAAAAGGAAGATGCACAAGCTTCATAGACCCTGAAGAGACAGAGAATGCTGCTATAAAATAATCAGGTACAGTCATCTGCCATGGCAAGGCACAGCGCTCGATTCTCCAACAGATAGTCTGCCTATTTTAACAGCCTTAGGGTATAACGTCGGCGTTATATGAAATGTCATTGCCTGTAAGGCCGCTGGCTATCCAGTTTCCTATCGTATGTTGGATTACAGTAAAAGGATATCTTCTTCTCTAACATTTTCCATTCTTCCTTCTTTATTGCAATGAAGCTGACCACCTGAATTTAAGTGAAGAATAATACATCGGACATAATGTACAAAAGTAAAGATTTGGATTTTAACCGTTGGGTAACTGCTGCCAAAAGCTAAAATTAGTCATATCTCTTCAAGCTCATCACTTGACAGACAGTAACATCAAACGAGTCAGGCTCTGGGTGCCTGTTCTGACTGACTGCCTCCCATATGAACCTTAAGATAGGATGTCTGAACTTATTTCAAGTACTTTCCTTCCAACCATTTCCACATTTGCTCTCACACTGGAATAAGGGAGAAAATAGAAAAAAAAAATCCTATAATAGGAAAGGGGATTTTCTGAGGAAATGGAATTGAATAAGTTGTCTGGTAGCTTAGCAGTCTATTGATCCCATGCCCAGGGCTTATCTACCCGTGGAAACCTGAAAAATGGACCCACACTAAACTGACTGTTCTGGACTGGACTATATAACTAAATAGCACTAACACACAATTATAGTATTTCTTTATAGAATATGCTTTGCAAGCGGTTCAGTTTTGCATATGTGTATTGAAGCATGAAAACTGGTTTTAACCCATAAAGACCCAGTGCTACTTTTGTGTCAGTTCCCAAATTAATTTTTGTATTTATGATTTCTTAATTGGTTTATCTTTATTTATTATGACATTATCCTCTGTATTTTGCATTTTTTCAGTGAAAATCAAGAATTTTATTGTATTTAATTCACTAATCATGTAAATGTTTATTAAAGCTCAGATTAAAATTGAGAATTATTAAATCAAAAACAGAGAAAACTGAAGAAAATGTGATTTTTTCAGGAAAATACATCATTAACTGAACATAAACCAAGTGTGTCCATCCACTGTCATTGATCCAACTCCATGGGTTTTGCTGGTGAATCAGTTTTGTAGAAGATGACAGTGTTTCCTTGGTAACTATGGAGACGCCCAATGGGTCATATCTAATGACCATGAAAAAATGATTAACTGCATTTTACACCAATTATTTACATGTATTGATATTTAGTGGATCAACAGGTATTAAACAGTTTAGATCAGTAGATGCTTTTGGTCACCAGTGGCTGTTTGGGTCTCTATGGGTTAAAACAAAATGCTGCCTTTGGGTTTTACAGGTGTTGGATATGTTCTATTGTACTGCAATTAAAGATGGAACATATTAGCTACCTCTAGAGAAGGTGGCATATAATGAGGACAGCAGAGTGGAGGAAAGGAGTATGCCATTTACCCCCCCCCCCCCCACACACACACACACAAAGCCACCAGAGCCAAAACTAGCCACTAAATGTGTTTTTAATCTACTAAATCAGATGGCCAGATGACAATGACATTACCTTATCAGCTTTGTGTATGTGCTCAAGCAAGAGCATGTGCTTGTGAGGCTTAATGGATTTTTCCCAGGACTCAGATAAGCCTATACCTGGAGTGCAAAATGCTTTTGTTGCAGATTTTTATTCAGATTCAGCTGTGAATTGATGATCCAACCTTTTGAGGAAGTTGTAAAGCCAACATTAAAATAACGTTTACAGCAATAAATGGAACCAGTTCATTATTGCAGTAACATAGTGCCCAGGAAGTGACATGTTATGGTGGAATGGCTTTTACAAATCCAAACGTATACCACTTTCTAGATGGATGAACTACCTGACTATTCAAAGACTCTGTGACATTTAGCTTGGTGTGTACGATTAGGTGTGAAGCTGAGATAAAACGTCGAAACAGAGGTCTATGAAGGCCCTTTGGACCGACCTTTCACCAGTTTTTTCCTCTACTCTTCTTGGAGCCTTTGATCAATTAAAATCCATGTTGGGAATCAGGGTAAGGGTGCGGCACACCACAACATCAGAACAAAGGCCTCTCTCTCTCCGTCTCTCTGGGGCCCTCTTAAAAAGGTTAATGGACTGAGATTGAAGTTGTAAAATATGAGCCAGTAAGACAAATGTGTGCAGGGATGATGAGGTAATTACATTGACAGAAGTGTAGTCTTGCTGTCATAGTAAGCTGTCTGGCAAACAGTAAACCCCTCTAAAAATGGGAAAATAAGGGGAAGAAATATGGGATTCAGCCAGTGACTAACAGCTTGTAATTAGGGACTGGATGCTCTAATTTCAGCAACATTAAACATAAGTTATTTGTATGACTAGACATGAGAGCTTATTTGATAAAAAATTTATGACGTGAAATTTTTGTGACTGAGATCCAATCCGAGTAGATTCTATGCCAAATTATCTTGTTTGATTTATTTCACACAGTTCATTAGCAAATCAAGACAATGTGAAAGATGACATGATCAGAGAAACTGAGCTGGTGAAACTGTTATAAATAACCTGTAACATGGGAGAATCAAGGGAGAAATCTTATACCGTGATGTGCAAGTAGAGTAAAGGTCACAAAATATAAAAAGAAATAGAAATAATTAGTTGTATGTTTGACTGATATAAGTCTCTAATTTAAAAAAATATAGACCTTATACCTCTGCACTGAACACAAACGCGTCATCACTACACAGGACTTTTGGTTATTGTTAGCTTCGGTGACGTTGGCCATTATATATGATTGGCAGGAAGTAGAGCAAGTGAGCACCACACGAGCTACAGATCTATTTGTGGTCTTTGAACACTCACCTCTGTTAGGCTTTTGACGCTGTGTTTCCATCAACCTATAGACCACAGAACACTAGCTGACACCTCTCCCTCCCCCGGCAAAACCCATGCAGCCTCACCACATCGCTCCAGGCCATGTAACATATGAATTATTTAAAAACAGTACCATTTCTCATGAAATTAATATTCAGAAATTTTCTATTATCTGCTGTCAGCCCTCTCTCCGTGCTATCGGTTATTTTGGTCATGATCTGTATTCCTGTGGCATTAGGTTGGTAAGGGCTGGTGCCCACTGATGCAACGTGCCACGCATTCTGAGTGGGATCTGACTGGGCTGCTCTGTTTTTCCTTACTCTAACACTGGTTTACTGGCAGGTGATTTCTCTGCCTCCTCTCTGAACTGCTAAGGCATGACTAAAACAGCTCCCAGCACACAGAAAACAATATCTGCTTATTTTAAAACGGAGCATTTCAGCCAAATACATTTCTAAGAATGTCCTCTTTACAGTCAGGTTTTGTTATTTGGGATTTGCTCAGCATGCTGCAGCCCATTAAGCATTTAAAGCAAGACACAGCTCAACGGTGAGCACAGTTCACTGATTCAATAAATTATGCATCAAAAACATCTCTGGGAATTTCATTTGTTATATTGCAGTGAAGAGTAGTGTCCTTTGAATTTTAAACAGAATGGCTCCCCCTAGTGTCACAGTCAGTTGTTAAGTCTTGGGGGGTTGAGTCTATATCCAGCAAATACTGCAAGAAACCTGCACTTTAGATGTGTGTGTTAGAATAGTAATGAGCGCTGTGTTTGACTCAAACATCAACCATAAAGTTGACAACACTATACACCTTACAAACAAGTTATTAACTATAAAATGCACTTCAACTTTATGCACAACATACAAACACGCTTCCCATTTTATGTGCAGCAATCTATATTTGTGTCCGACTAACACAGATTCAAATGCAATGCATTATTTAAGCTTTAAGCTACAAACACAGCAGTATTTCTATTCATGCTTTGCACCCTCAGGGCTACATATAGTGCCTCTCCGAAGTGAGTGGAATTTTCTGGTCAAACACTGTTAAGCATAAAGGCTGTTTCTCACCTTTAATATTCCAGCAAGCAATTACCAACACATACATTAGTGCCAGCTGTCAGGATGAAAAAGCTTGATCCTATGAGTTCTTGGAATAATCAGATAATAATAATGAGCTCTGTGTATTTTGTCTTGTGCTCTTACTGCAGGTGCATTTTTATTCTGAAACAAGACATCTGTGACTAATGATATTGATCCTCAGCTATTTAAAGCTGTTGTCTAGGCTTTCTGTCTTCGCCTATATCAAACCAATTCTTTGCTCCTAAAACCAATAACATGTGTGGATAAGGAGCTGTCTGTGCTTTGCTTGGGCATGTTGAAACTGGTCGGCTCTAGATGCCGGCTGCCTTTGGCTACTGCCCGCTGAAGTGAGAAGTAAGGAGACACTACAGTATGTACTATTTCTCTGTGAATGTGTGCATATTCTAGCTGCATAAACAGACAGAATAAAACATTACAACAAACATTACAACCGTTCATATGTCTGTAGCTGTTTGTTGAATGATACCATCCTAAAAGAATCAGTGCATCCATTTGTAAGTAAATATTACATTTGTGCTCAAAATAAGCGAATGCTAATTTTGTAGCTCAGTGCAGCTCCGAGGAAAATCCAATATAATCTGGCAACTACATGAAGAAATTTCACTTGCAATATTTAAAAAGGCAAAAACTGTGCATGTTTATGTGTTGGGGAAAAAGCTCTGGAAACCTCCCAGTAGCCTAACACAAGCTGAACAAAAAGTGAAACACTTTGAATGCAGCAACCCTACATTTCAGTGTTTGTCAGGTCTGAGCCGCCAAGAGCGTTGTTGACAGTTGGACCGTGGGAAGGCCAACAAGGAGACTGCATCTGTGTGATTTTCCACTTGTGCAAAAGGGAATGAGCTATTTCTGTCATTCCAAACAAAGACAGAATGACTGTAATAATACAGCAAGAAAAGTCAATTAAATGACTCAATCTCTAGGCAAAGATCTGTTAAGTAATTCATTGTTATGCAGAATTTGAGGGACATCTGTGGTCATCAGGCTCACAGTTGTAGCACCAGTAAAGTGTTGTAGACATTTGCCAGATGTTATCATTTATTTGACCCCTAACCCCTGTGGAAAGCAGCTGAGTGTGTGATAGAGCTGTATTATGTTGTAAACCTCAGTGCACAACACAAACAACTCAGTAAACAAAAATGAATACATTTATATTTTACAAGATAACTTGTAAGTTAGTAAAGAACAAACAATGCTGCATGAATGATTTTTGTACCTCTCATCCTGCCAAACAAATGTTTAACTTTAGACTATTGGAATACAATAGCCCATTAACAACTGCTGTTGAGCACAGAGTTGATGTAATGAATCCGTTCCGAGATCTGCTTAAGCTGGAATTGCCAATAACAGCAGAATGTCTGAGAAACTAAAATTGACTCTCTGTTGTGATGGTTGTTGGAGAAAATCCATCCATTCGTTCTACAGAAAATAAAGCAAATAAACTAAAGCAGTGCACTGCTTGTAAAAATCGCTTTAAATGTCTCTTTCTTTTCAGATCTCAAAGAGACAATGTAATTGCTTAATTACTCAGTGACACCCTTACATTAACAAACAATACAGAAGAAAAGCTTTACGACAAAAGCATCGACTTTTAATACTTAGGCTATTAGTTGTTCCCCTCTTAGAAGAGCACACTTTGTTATTAGGACAATGATCATGGGACATGAACGCTGAGGGAAGTATTCTGCAGCTCACGCTATTTAGATTAATGAATTCAATTTGTCTAACTGCCTTAATGGAGATATTTGTGTATGGCACATTTATTGTATATATGCCATAAAAATAAAGTTGCACAGGCACAATGGAATCATGAGCACATAAGGACTGGATATTAAATATAATAAAGATAGTATGCTTATGAAGCAACCCTAATCAGAAACGCAGTAAATGTTTTTGAGTGTACTTATGATTTAATGTTTACTGCACATCTGTCACTTTGGAGTTTTGTTGCTGTTAAGACCCTATTTAAAGTCCACACCTACAAGTATTAGTTATAGCATGGGTGAATTTTCTCTGCATTGTAAATATTTTATCTCATAGGCCTATAACTGCAGTATTCTCTGCAATATTGAGGGTTATAAAATCATTTTCACATAGTCTGTGGAGAGTAGAAAAGACAATACTGCCTCATGGAATCTGAATCATTCCATTAAAGGCATATACCCTATCCTTATGTTGTATAGCAGATACATAAGATGACTGCATTGGAGGATATCATAGAAGCCAATAGCCGATAGCATCACAGAAATAGTAGCTGTAGGAAATGACTGGGCATTGTAGAAACACAATGAGACTAATACAGAAACATTAATTCCAGCATAAGCATAACAATCTCTTACACCAAGTACTTAATGTAGTTATTTGTATTGACCTTGTGCACTGACTGTTTTCTGTTAGTTTTTTTTCTCTTTTTTTCTTTTCTCTGTTCTCTTTATGTCTTGTATTGTTGGTATGTTGTTTGTACACATTCTATAGATATGAAAACCTGAAAATAAAATATTAAAAAACAAAAACATACAAAAACAACACCAACAACAACAAAAAAACACACAACAATCTAGGATAGCAAAGAAATATGATCATTTTGTGTCCTTCCTGACCCCACATGATCAATAAAGGCTTTTAACAGAAAAATCCAGATATAGAGGCAAAAAGGTAATGAAGCAAACTATGATTTTTACAATTGTTTATAATTTAGCTGAATTTACTGAACTGCCACTGCTATACCAGTGTCCATGACCTAGCATACAACTAAGAGTGCTTAATTAACTCATTTTACAGTACCTAAATTGCCACGTAGGGTTGCAAAGGGGTGGAAAACTTCCGGAAAATTTCCATGGGACGTTAAGGTGAGGAAATTTGGAAATATTCCAAACTGGAAACTTTCTATGGGAATATGGGAATGGGCTTTTATTTTATCACTTTGATGCTTTCTTTTCTTTGACTCTTGGAATAACACCTTTACCCTCTTTGTTTTTCTTGCTGCTTCAGCCATGACCGTTAGCCTACTTGAAGCTTTCCCTCACCCAAAACTTTGTTTACCTGCCTCATCTTCTTAAGGTAAACGTGGGATGTGATGTATGGCATAAAGCAGTCTAATTCTGGAGTTTTTCTACTTTTTGGGGATACCTACCCGTGTCCTGAAGTTCCACAGTGCCAGTGAAAGCCACAGAGTCACTCTAGGATGACCACAGTGGTACTGAACCTGTTGTGAGTTGTTGTTTCACCAAAATGACATAGAAAACAGTTTGAAGGTAGAAAAAACATCTAGTGTTGCTTTAAATGGTCAATGAAATGAAAAATAGCTTACATTTAGCACCTAACCTACCGGCTAGCTAGCTACTGTATGGACAAATTTTTATTTCATGTTTGTAAGTTAAACAGTACCATTATAGATCAAATATATTTACCTCATAATATAAAAAAATTTACTTGACTTCATATAATCCACAGGTTCAACTGTGTGGCTTCAATAGTCTTGTGCTTTGGGTTCTAAAGTGTGGCCTCCAGGGTTTAAGCGATCATCTGTACATGTGATGGAGGCGGGCCCAGTGCATGCAGGGGGCGTGGCCTCAATAGCCCTGCAGTAAGCACTGCTGTGTGCAGGTGATTGAGGAGTGGACTTGCATTAAATCTGGTTGTTTTAGCCAAGATTATGCTACAATATATTTTCCCCAACTATATTTAAGTTCCTTATTGAGGGCCAACCTTCCATTTTGTAAATTTCTTTTTGACTCCCATAAATTCCTGTTAATTCCCATGGAAAGTTTCCAACTTTGATCATTCACAGAATTTTGCAACCCTATTACCACATAAACACATACTCAGACTTATTCTCATTCAATCAATGTTGCATGATAGAACAAAATATAGTTACCCAAGTCTTAGTTTTGTAGCATAGAAGATAAAAGGATAAAATCTAAAATAAAATAAATAAAAGGTAAATAAGATAGAATAAAAACTACTATAAAATGTGCAAACAAGATAAAAAATAATACATACCTCTTTAATGTCTTAATCTTACTACTAAATATTAACACCGACACTGTTTTGCTAAACTTGTATATTCTTTGCATAGAGTTGAACATGTGTTACAACACACATTACAAAAAAGAAAAGTCTAGCCTAACTGTGGTGCTACAGTCACCCTGGTGTACAATCATACATCATATTCTCCAAGTGGAATGGAACAAATACAATTTGTATAGATGTCAGAAAAAAAATCGCATCATTATCGTTTTTACTTTTTTCAGTGAAAATGCAAAATTTACGTTAAAAAAACTGTCATTCCAATAGTAATCGTGATTCATATCACAACTGCCCCATGACTCTGTTTTGATTAGAGTAGATTATTTTTTATGCCAGTGAAATCTTTTTTTTTTTTTAAATCTAATTTCTACATATTAACCTAGTTGTGGGTTAGATTCTAAGCTGTAACATAAGAACATCGAGTTAGGAGGCATTTGATATTCTTGCAGATGAACAAATTAACTCATTTTGTATTTATTAGTAATATATGAAAGTTGCTGTGACTTTATTTGTTTCAACTATGTCTGTGCTGCTCCCTTGGCCAGGTCATTCTTGGAAAACAAATATTTAATCTCTGAGGCAGTACCCTCCTCCAATGAGGGTACTTTGTTTGCAGGTGACATGCTCAAATGAATTAGCTGAGTTACAGGTGCTGAAACTACACCTATACATCTTCATATCTAGACTTACATAATAACTGTGGAACCTCGTGGTCACAGACGTAGGGATGCGACCAGAAATGCTACGTCACAGCATGCGTGTCTGATGTGTAGTCTAAGAGACCTACGGCAAAATGTCACTCCCGCTACAGACACGCATTTCACGTGTGTTTCTGTTGTTTTTATATTAAATTTGGATAATGACATGTTCGTCAGTTCATATTAATAAACAGATAAAAGAACCTTACTTGCACTTGTCGCTTACTGCATCACGTTCGAACACACGCGACGTTTGTTCCTGTTCCCGGATTGGTCTGTGATGCCGGGAAACCTCCTCGTGACATGTCTGCCGGTATAAATACTCCGCGCCGCTCAGGTTTTACGCAGCCCTGGTTTGTGAGGGAAAATGTATCGTCTCGGCCAACAGTCTATCTCCAAGATCGCTTTCAATTCCTTTTTATCCACTGTGCCACGGGAATATTTTCATTTTACGAGACAATACAATAAAAGCTGGTCGTGTATTGGCTGATTTTTGATCAAATATTACATTTATCTGCACGAAAATGCCAAGGACCAAGAAGAAGAACAGGGGTGAGTGTGAGAGCGGGTGTTGTGCTTATGGCCTTGCTTGTTTTTTTTCCTCGTTGCCTCGTGGTAGTTGTAGTTCTTTCCGTGTACGTTAGTCATTGAATGGCGTATAATGTGTTTACAGTAAGGACTACAAACGTCACAGGCCGGCCTGGGTAAAAAACAATGCTAGTTAGCTGACATCACACAAAGCATTGCTGTTGGTGGGAAAACGTGTCTCTATCGATCACCACACTCTAGTATCTCGCCTTGTTTGTGTCACTACACCAGTTAAAAAATAACGTTAATAATAACACGCCAGTTTTGTTCTACATTTAAGTATGTAATCGACGACGAGTTACACTTTGGAACCAAACGGTAGCAAATAGCAACTGCCTTGTAGTAACGGTAATGTTAACGTTAGATCGAAATAAACAGGCCTTCAAATCAGTTTGGCAGTTGTGGGAAACATTGGTTTACTATTATAAGTTTATAAGGGTTTAGGATGTTACATTATACACGCCAGAGACCTCAAACTTTGACGTGGGGTGTCTTCTGTTGACTGACTCCATTACTGTTAAGCGTTAGCTAGTAACGACTGGCCTCTGCTAACCTTAAAGTACTGTATAAAGTTGGATAACCAATTTTCACATGTTGGTATTTGTGTAGTATTTTTAAACAAAGAAGGCAGACATTTTGGACTCAAGACAGCGGGCTGGGAAAGAGGCGGTGCCCTGGTTCTGTGAAATCAGCTGTCGAGGGAGGAGGGGAGTCCACGTCAACACCAGAAACACAAAACCATACACAACATATAAGCTTAGATCCACAAAAAAACCCAAAGAGCGAATTATGACGAGTCCTTATTTCGTCGTTTGGTTAACATTTTGGCAGTAACTCTCACTGGTGATCAACAGATCTTGAATTGCAGTGACAGACTTCCCGGCATATGTTTCAGAGGTTAAATCAGGACAAGGAAAAGGGCCATTTATACCACTCTACAGTGGGTAACTTCCTCCACAGGGTTTTCCCGACCATTTTAAGGCTGAAGTGCAGCACTTAAGCCATCATAAAAACCACCAAAACCAAAGAATCAAAGCATCCAGATGTACTACAACGATTTTTCCCATTTATATTTACTGTTGGTCTACAGTGGCTTTGTTTTTAATCATTTGGATGTTTTTAAATGGTGATGATTTTTTTTATCTGCTTGAGCTTTTCCAAATTTTGTGGAAAAATATGATAATTATGGTCCAAAAGTCTGTGAAATTGTGTATATATTTTTTGTTTTTGGGGAAAACAGAGACTTGTGTAATTCATGCACAATAACTCTTTGACAAACATGGGTAAAGTGCTGAAAGGCTAGACAACACTTAAACTTGAGATTGTAAATTTTAAACTGTTTAATAGGAGACTCAAGTTTTCTTTATTTTGATGAAGACTATTGAGTTAAAACTTTGTTCAATGACATGCCATCCTGAATTGCTTTGCTATATCATTTTTATTTGTACAGGATCTATTCAACAACTCTCTAGTCTGTTATAGTGTATGTGTTCCTTCTTTACTTTCATAACACATACCACAATATTCAGCAACCATACTGACCCATTCATGGCAGTTTAGAAGAGGAGGTATTCTCTGTGCTTGTATTTGCTGTAGGATATCAGATTGTCTGAGTTTCTCACGTTAACCAAAGTCTTTGCAACTTGTTGTATTTATACAGTCAATGTACTGGTTGGCCTTGACTATGACAAGATGGTGTATTTTCATTTGAGATAAAAAGTACCAGCGAGATAAAGTGTGCAAAGGACATAGATTAGATAACTGTGTTATTTGCTTCAGTGACTGTGGGACTGGTGTTACATAATGGATACTAATAGATCTGTATTAGTAGATATGTACAATAATAATGCATTTGATTGACTAAATCCAATTATGTTTCATGGACATCTCCCTTTTTTCTCAGGGGCGCAGCATGGAAATGTGCAGCCTTTCAGTGATGAGGATGCCTCCATTGAGACCCTCAGTCATTGCAGCAGCTTCAGTGATGCCACCAGTGTAGCAGATGAAGGTATGGGTAAATGTGCTTTTACAATTAACATTTCCTTATATTTGCTGCTAAATATTGCATGCTAGTTGCCAGTATATGCTCATCATCAAACTGATGTGCTAGATATTGGTTCATCTCCTTTTGTTGGTAAAGTTTCTCTGAGGCAGTTAAAATAACAGTATTTTTTGTTAATCTCAAGGTTCTCCACAAGGTTCTAAGACCAATGAAAAATGCATTGAATCTAAAATGAGCAACTTGCATATTTATGCAAGCATAACAAGTATTCATGTAGCACATCTTGTTGTGTTGTCAGGTGGAGAGGCCAGTGAGGATGCAGCCCAGGAAGATTTCCAGTACAAGTTGAAAGGGTTTATTGACAGCACGGTGGACAAGAGGTAAAAATACCAACAGTCTGCAAACACTGTCTTATACTATATTATACAAGCTGCTGCAAGACTCAACCATAACATCCAGTTTAGTATGAGGTGAAGTACTGCTAATTAAATTAGACACACATATAGATGTTTACTTTAGGATAACCACAGTTTGTAGTGCTATTGTGGATAAAGTTTTGATGTGTGGGCTGGTTGAATTAAAAAAAGACTCTCCAAATAGGTTAGTCATAGCATTTGTATGCTGAAGTGGATAATACTGAAGAATGGTGACAGCAGTAACACAGCTTTACTTGTTCATATTATTTGAGCCTTAAAAGTAGGTTTGTGCATTATTTTCTGTAGTGCCAAGACCAGACAGGGGGCGCTGGATGGGCTTAAGACAGCAATGGCCACACGGATCTTGTACGAATTTATCTCTGAGAGAAGGATGACCATCACAGACAGTATCGAACGCTGTCTGAAGAAAGGTACTGGAAAAATATATTCTGCATTGTACACACTTCCTGGAGCTATATATGCAAGTGCATTCAGTGTGCTGCAATTCTGTCTGAGAAACAAAACTCTGGGCAAAGATGCCTCTATTTCCTCTGTTGTCAGACACAGACAGGAGGAGGAAGTGTGTACTTTAGTCGTATTCTTTCTGTAACTTTGCTGTGGCGTTATGTGTTTGTTTGGACATGATTATTTGAATTTGAGAACATACCTGCAATGAAAATGTATTCAGGTTTCGCTACTTTAACTGCTTTCCATTTCATGGCCCTGGCCCACTATTGCAAAGTATTAAGTGAAAAATGTTGCATAGTTGACTTTCAAGGTTTATCTCACCCAAATTGTTTACCTAATATCTTTAGTACTATACCTTTAAAGTAAATGTGAAACAATGAAGAATATTACTGTGGTTTATTGTATTTTTTGTCAGGCAACATATGCAAGTAACGTATGATATTCACTTTGATTTATTAGAAAACTAGACTGTTACTTTGTCTCCAGCAGTGTGCAGCTACCTTCAAACTAGCTAGGTCATGACATCCCTGTGTCCAATAGGTTGCTCATCACTGCAAATCTACTAAAGCAAACATGATTTAGATAAAACTCCCTTTATGCCATTATTAGATGCTCATAATTATATAAGGATGAAATTAAATGTTGTCACAATTAATGTGATATTGCTAAGCAGATCAGGTTCAGATCATGTACTGAGACTGTATACTTTTTTTTGTATTGCATATTATGAATTAAATTTTGTAAAATAAATGCAGCCTGTAAGAGAGGTGTACAGAAAAAGAGATGTTTGATTAGCTGCTGCAGAAGGAATGAAGACAACAGGAAAGAAAGTGAATGGGACCCTTGTTTAACTACATGAATGTTCTGTTGTATTGGCTAACTTTGTTCATATGTTGGGTGAAATGCTTCTATACGGTTTGTGACTATATAGCCATTATTGCTGTTTGTGTCATCACAAAAAATGTTTACTGCTTACTGCAGCCTTATGCAAGTTAGCCATGTGTTCATGTCAGTTCGTGCAATTTTTTCTAAATAAGAAGAGACCAACAAACCATGTGATGTCATTGGCTATCTTTTTTTTTTTTCTCCAAGCTGGCTGCACCCTGCTGTTGACAAAGTGAAATACAATCTCTGTTTTTCTAATTATGGTGAATCACAATTTTTTTCAGTGTCATATCTTGCCTAAGGTACACATAAAATAAC
>JAPTYQ010000005.1:26289770-26314029 GCA_029814465.1 Ostorhinchus cyanosoma | reverse complement strand
TTATGAAAGAGCTGCAGCATCTGAAACCGACCACAGTGAACATTTGACGGATAAACAGAACCACAGTGCTTCAGTTTAACATTCAGTTTATGTCTGTTATGGATTGGGATTGTCTCTCACCATATATTTTATATTAGTAAGTTTTTATTTTTATCAATTAGTAGAAATTTCTGCTGATCCCATATGAATTCCAGGTGACTCCACGTGGGTCCCAACCCCAAGGTTGAAAAACATCATAGAGTCATAGTATAAAGAACATATTCATTACATCTGTTCACTCAAAAAATCTTACATTTGTGTCCTATCATACTGTAAGATCTAACATCTAATACAGGGGTGTCAAACTCATTTTAGTTCAGGGGCCACATTCAGCTGAATATGATCCAAGTGGGCCAGAGAAGTAAAACAACACTGAAAAAAAATAAATTACATGATGAATGTTTACATCTACAAACTATCCTTCAAAAATGTGAATAACCTGTACAACTATGAACAACCTGAAATTTCTTGGAAAAAAATAAGAGTAATTTTAATAATATTCTGCCTCAGTTTATCATTTACACATGTGCATTCCAACTTGCAGATCACAGTAGATCTACAAAGGCACAGAAGTAGTAACATGCATAATATTGTTAAAATTGCCCTTAAGACATTTCATGTTCATATTTGTTCAGGTCATTCAATTTTTGTGTGAATGTAATTTAACATTTTTACTCTAAAACAAAGAAAAATGTTTAGTCATTATTTATAAGTTATTATGGTGATATTTTACAGGTCCAACCCACTTTCGATCATATTGGTCTGTATGTGGAGCCTGAACTAAAATGATGTTGACATCTTTGAATGTTTAATATCTTTAGTGTAGTTTTTGCATTCCACTTTGGTGGGCCAGTATGTTTGACATCCCTGATCTAATATAACATGCAGTGAACCTCTGCATACCACTATATTTAATAAATATTTATAGTATTAAGAATCAATACAGAATTAGAAAACATAATATTGTTATACTCATGTATTGATATTTTTTATAGTCTTACTAATTAGTTTTGGAGTTCTGCATAATTGCTGCATTGAGAATAACTGTCTCTCAGACCATAAGGCCTCTCTGAGAAATAAACATAATTTATTAAAAGTTAAATCTTATGTATTTTAATATTGTCGAGCTGGTAGAAAGGCATGGGGAGAAGGCTAAGGGAGAATCGCGTTATTTGCATTTCATTACAATCTGTTGTGTCCAGATAAAAAGCATGACTAAAGTAAATGAGAGTCAAATACATAAAACATCTGATACGTTTTTTGTTGTTGTTGTTGGTTTGATGTGTAATTAATCCAATGTGCTGTTATGCATGTGAACTGCTGTGAGCTTGAAGGAAGCAGGACCTTCGACTGTGGTGGGTAGGATTTGCCTAGTGTGTGTGTGTGTGTGTGTGTGTGTGTGTGTGTGTGTTTGTGTGTGGAGGAGAAAAACACTGAGCTCAGAGGAAGTATTAATGAAAAAAGAAAATGCAATCCTGTTGAACACCTTAACTGATGGTTGCCATTGCCTGTTTGATATTATTGTTATGGAAATGAGCAGCGCAGTTTCAGCCAATTGACCTTTCAAGGCAATTGATTTCAACAGGGAAGCCTTTTCTATCACTTAGGTCGATTTGTGGTAATGTGGCATTGTATGTGATTAGCTACAATATAAACACAGTGTGAGCCATTCGTTGCTATGGCTGATTAGGCATCTCTTGTTGAGTTTAGTTTTCCATTCAGCGTACACCACATTGGTAGAAAAAAGTGCCTGAAGCCAAAGCATTTAGCATGTGTGGCACTCACTCACAGGCGGAGACAGTGTGTTTGCACACACATATACCCTCCACATGGATGCTTTTCAACAGCTAACCAGGTTAATGTATTTATTCCACTTGTGTGCTTCTGGCGTCTCAACAGCTGTTATTGTGGCACGTACTATAGATCAACCTATTTCCTTGCAAATGTCTGATGTGCCACCCACATACAGCTTCCCTCCTCCTCCTTCTCCTCTTTCCCCTTCTTTCTAACGCTCTCGGTTGATCCCTGGAGCAAGGCGTATACAGTAGCTATCACAATGAAAAATGGATAGAGAGATTAGCGGCACTTTGTCACTGAATGACTGTTGAGCGTTCTCCACCCAAAGACACCACGGGGCTTGTTGTTGTGACTGAAAAACTGGCTGCTGTGTCTGATGACTGCAATTAAGCTGCATACATATATCAAGATGATGATTTATCCTGTTCCCTGTCAGCTTCTGGGACAATGATGTGCCACAAACTGACTGCAATACTTTCCAATGATTTGTGCTTTATAATTACAAAGTGGGAACTTGCTGTCGGTTGTGTTTGCATACAGTAAGACGACTTAACTCTTGAAGACAAATAGACCGCCGGCTCCCCTGCCCCTGTGGGTGGCCCTGGGGAATGCATCTCACACGGGATCAGCTGGGACTTAATTATGTAGTTGTGAAGAAGGAGGGGTAAAAGTTATAGCATGAGTGTACACCCTTATTGACTCTGCAGAAACACGATGAGAGACACTTTGCTTTCACTGTGTAGTGTTTTATTTAACCATATGTGCCTTTGTATTAACTTAGCTACAGCTTTGCAATATAGAGGGAAGAGCAATGTATTTTATTATTTAAAACCTCACATCACAAAAGCTCCATTGAAAAAAAAATCCTCAGTTTGTTCATTACTTATGTATTTTACCAGTCTGCACAAAAGTTAAGTGAGAGAAGCGCAAATAGAAAGTGTGAAATGTTAATGTGTCTACTTAAGAAATGAGAAGTGGAGAAAATTGGTAGACTCCCAGGAGGAAGATATTAGCTGTTTTTCCAAGTGCAGCATATTGAGCCATAAATCATTGGTCATACAGAGAGTTTAAATTGGGCCTATTTTTTCCCCAACAATCCCCATGCTGCAGCCCTGTATCCTTGTTCTATAGTCTGACATTTATGGCCTGAGGCTTAACTTCTTGATTTCTTGAAAATGCTCTGAGTTCCCACTTCAGAGGGTATGCAGGGCCGTTTTTATTGTGCAGGTGTGTCATTGATGGATAATGTGATTCCCATCTGTTGACCTTTAGGAGAGTAGATTTCCAACATGTAACATAAAAGAAAGTGATCATGGTTACACAAAGGGAAAACTATCTGCTGCCTCCAGCCTGTGTCAAAGGTCACAAGTAAGTGAAGAAAGGAAAGCACTTGTTTTAACAGGTGCAGTTTTATTGGTTTTGGTTCTATTGTTTTCTACATTTTAACAACTTGTTCTTTGCAGAGGTTGTCAAAAGGAAATGTATCCGAATCTGATCTCGGCTGATGTAATTAGATAGGCAGTATATCAATACACTGTACACAATCTCTTGGGGACCTAAGCTTTAAATCCTCAAAGAAGCAAACTATATACTTTAACTGCACAATATCAACTTAGTCTTATTGTGTGATCATATTTTACAACACTGTGGCATATTCACAGAAGCTCATGTCATCATTTGACACAATGAAGTGTCTCAGAGAGGATTATAAACTTTATTTACTCTGTTCTAAGTGATTTGTTGTATAAAAAATTGAGACTATGATTTATTTTACCTCTTATGTTTGGCTGTTATGCAGAGTTTAGAATCTCGCTAAAGCACCACACTCTGCAGAAGCAGATAGAAAACCTATTTTTATTTTAAGGACTGCAAGCCCAGTAGATTAATGGTTGACTTGTGTTGCACATGTACGACATTTACATTTAATGTATAATTTAAACAAAACATTTTAATTAGGACTCGACACTGAAAAAGTGACTTCATTTGTTCCTTATATTTTATGTTGAGTCATTTACTTGATTTCAATCAGTGAAACTTGTTACTTGCTGTTCAGTTTTGAGTTTTCACTTTGTTAAAAGGAGGCTAATGATACGCTTACTGCTGCTGCAGTAAAATTCTTTTTTAGCTGAAGTCAGTGAAGTTTATTTATATTACATCTTTTCTAGAGCAAGAGAAAAAAAGTAAAATCACAAGCTATGAATCATCTCAAACGTAAAGCCCTGATGTAATTACGCTCTTTGTTAATTTTGCTTACTTCGCTGTTGACATCACTGAGACGCACAGGATGTCATATTAATGATGATGTCAAGGTGAGTGCAATTATAATATTCACCAGGTGGTGGCAGTTGTTCACCATTAAGCTGCCTCTTATATCAACACTTGAGTTGACAGTAATCACAAGTGTATTTCTGCTGAGCATATCTGATCAGAGTGAGTGAGAATTGAAAGGTTTTGATTAAATCATGGAGGAATACACATTCAAATGGGTGCAGTTTTCACTTACACCCACTTGATGATAATGTAAGATTTACTGTTAAATACAATCATATCCGGAGCTTGTATGAGCTGAATCATTAAGAGAGCAGTAATGTTTATTGTCAGCTTTAAAGGGATGTAAATAGTTGTTTTATCCAGGAGCACAGGTCAAGAAACAGTATCAACACAATCTCTTAATTCCTCACATCTCATTCATGTCTCTGCAAAACAGTAAAAGGCAGCATATTAACTCGCTCAAACCTGACAGCATATGGAATGTGGTTGTAGATTTGAAATAGAGTCAAGTGGTACACATTTGTCGTGCTGGGCGCAGATGCATTGTTGCCCCCACACTGTGTGACTCATAGCTACTGTACACTCACACATAGTGCACGTGCACAGACAAACACTGGCCAACTTCCCTCCTTCTCCACAGCCTCACCTCCTCCTCTTTCCAATTCTCTCTCCCTATCTCTCTTTCTCTCTCTCTCTTGCTCGGCCCCTCCCTGTCTCTCTCTGATGTGGGCCAGTGACAAGCGCAGACCCCCGTCAGGACTGACAACTGTTCACCGGATGATGCCACAGAGAGGAGGCAAAAGGCCATAGTTAAGGGGGTGACACCTGTCTCTCTGTGGAGCAGCATCAGTCCCCCCCCCACACACACACACACAGAAATTCAATGCTTTTTCACCTTCTATTTAAACCATGTGATATACAGGCATTAACACTTTATTATGGCAAATGAAGGTCTGTTTGTGTGCGTGGGAGACCAAGGCTTTATCTGCTGCTTCAGAACATTGACTTACAGGCTGAATCGCAGGCAGCACCTTGTTGACAGGAAGGGAGAGATAGCAGGGTTCCCCTCCCTGTCAGCTCCCGCTATCAGCTGCTTAAAAACCAAACCAACAGCCTCCAGGACTACAGCAATAAATAGTCAGAAACAGAAATATGTTACTACAATTTCAACCCTTACCAGTTTATCAGGAGTGCACATTATAGCACATTAGTGGATAAATAAATACTGAAGACAATTAGTGGCTATGTATTCTTTGTTTACTTACTAGTGTATATTAAAATCTTTGATTCTGTTATCAATGTTTGCACCACAAAACTGTCTCTAAAGCGCACTAATGAATATATTATGTACTGTTTATTGTTCTTTATGCAAAAAATTGTCTGGGTCTAACCTCCTGTAATCACTATCCAGTTCACACACAGGATACAAAAGCTGTTTTCCTCTGACTCCAATCTGCTGGTCCACACTTTTTATCTGACAGACAGACACAAAACAATGTAGGATCAGTCTTCTTTGAATTGTGTTGAAAAAGAAAAAAAATGTTCTTTTGAAAAACATTTCATTTCCCAAACTATGTCATTAAGCATTGATTTCAGAATATCATGTAAATCTTATCTACATCCCAGAAAGCAGGTACATGATAAATAAGCGTTCAGCTCACTTATGCCGGCGATGACATAAACTGTGCATGCTGCCTCAGCTGCCACTAGAACAGTTTGTTTCATCCCTCAACAGCTGCTCATTGAAGTTTAAAATGGTTTGAAGTATCTATGCTGATTTTTTTTTTTTTTTATGGCCTCTGTGTTATGGCCTGTAATACAAGGATGACGGTGTGTCTGTCTACTTTCAACATGGACACAGTGCATACACTGAAGCCTATAATGTATCAACTCCATGAAGTCGATTTTGTTTGGGACAACTAAAAGTGAAGTTACATAATGCCAAATGTCTGTCTTAACTGACTCAAATAATCCATCTGACATTGATCTTGGTCTTGTCAGAAAATCAAATATTCTCTTTTTATTTTCCCGTCAGCCATATGCTAGATTTTTATTGGTTTCATTTTGACCGGAGGAGACCTGTATCTGTACATCAGCTGTTCTGCAATCAATTTCTGCCTCACCAAACTTGGGGAAATTTTCCGCTCGATCCCATTTATGCAGGAACACACCTGTGTGTGTGTGTATTAGGTTTGCATGTACCTTGTGTGTCTATAGGAGATGGTAATAATGAATTCATGAAGTCATCAATTAATGTGTCATTCATGGGATGAAAGTGGCTCAGCCTTAGTCGTCGGTGTACACAGCAGATCAGAACAGACACACCAGCCTGTGTCACACTCCAGCTCCCACACAGCACCTGAATACAGAGGCAATGAGACAGATTTTATAGGAGACGTTAAGAGCCTTACACTCACTCTGGAGCAAGACTGCACAAGTACACAATTCTACACACACACAGATGCAAAGACAACCCACCATCCGCACACACTCACACACCACACTACTGTTTCGCTTTGCTGAGGAGGTTGTTGCCAAGGCTCAGAATGAGCGAGTTGATTGGTTGCCTCTGCTCATCACTGTAGGAGCTCACCAGTTGGATTGGCTGGTTTCATAAAGGAAGCTTTTCAAGATGTTTTCCCATCTCCTCCTGTACCAACTGCTGGATCTCTCATTCACTCTCATTATCGCCTCACACTGCTCATCCAATTTAATTAGCTCGGCTTCACAGTAGTGTTTTTTTTTTATTGCTTTTATTGTAGCAGGGAAGGTAGTGTAAGGTGAATAAAGCAAGGAAAATCATTCTTCGAGTGCAGATCTACCCACATTATCATAAGAATGATGATTCTACCAAGAAATGATCAGAGGGATATATTGATTCCCTCTAGTCTTTACTTGGATTTGTTAAAGGGTGCATACATTCAGAGTGATGTATGCCTTATGCAGTGACTGTATGTAGGCAACACAAGGACATAATCATGGCACAGCATAAAACCCCTCTGTAGACTAGCCACTATAAGCAGAACGCAGACACTTTCCTTGTCTATGGTTTATATCCGCTGATAAGCGCCAATGACAAAATATGTCCTCTGCCCCAGGGTGAGCACACTCGTGTTTGTATGTCCATGTGTGTGCGCGGTGTGTCTGTGTGCATGACTGTGAGCATGTGTGTGCATGATTGTGTGTTTGCATGCCACATGCCTCTGGCTGTGCGCTGCTGTGTGTGTGTTTGAGATCACTGCGATGTATGTGCTGAATTAAACAAGGTCACTCAGTGCAAGGCTGACTGCTCTGACAGCCCCCTCACACATATCCACCAAAGTAGTACGCAAAGTCTCCATGTACAAAGATAGATTGTGGTTTACATCCTCACCTCTGGAACATAAAAAAGATTATTTCTGCGAAGATATATACTTAAAAATGACTCGTGGCATCCTTCAATATGATTGCTGAGTGTGTTGGTGCATAGATGATCATTTATCAGTATTTCCCACCCTTTTGTGCCTCTGTAGTCCCTATGAGCATATGAGCTGTGAGCAGTTATGGTACTGAATGTGAATAGTATACATGACTATTTAAGTAAACAAACTAAAGTGCTACATAAGCAAAATAAAAGAAAAAACATTTCATCTGCCGTGTGTGCTATCTTGGGAACTCCTGGCAGAGTTTAACAGGCTTTAAGTGATATTTCTACTTTCAAATATTAAAAAATGATTTAAAATGATCATTAGAGCATTTAGAATAAAGAGCCCTGAAGTTATGCCAAAAATGCCAATGTACTGGATTGCAGAGCGACGAACTGAAATTATTCACGCCAACTGTCCGGTGGATTTATGAGACCACTAGAGGGAGTAGTGAGTCACTCTGCTGTTCTACCATGGTGAGGAAAACTAACACTAAAGATGACCAAAGGCTCACAAAATAACCACAGTGGATAAGAACCATTAAAAAACACATTTCAGAGTCAAAGACAGTTGTTTTCACCACTGGACACAGCTCTAAATGAAAGGAATGGAGTTTGATGCTGAAATGGCAGCATTTCTTCTACACAAGTGAGTTTGATTATGAGGCTTTTGAAGGTATTATCTGATGTTATTATCTTTGATAAGTTCATCACTTGTTGATCCATAGTTCAGACTAAACTGACAGTTTTGACATTGATAAACTGAATAGATTTGTGGTTTTCTGACTGCTTTCTGTCTAAAAACAGAGCTAACACAGCTATAAGGTAAACTATCAGCTGATATAGTATGAGGAGATTGTAAGACAGTGTTAGTTTTTCAGCTGTGTCTTTTTGTCAGAAGAACAAAACAATACCATAATACAGATGTACAGTAAACAATTAACGTTACACTTTATTCATTGAGTGATACTACTGTGGATACACAGCACTGATTTGTTGATGGTTTTTGTAGCTGTAAGTGTGTTCTCGTACATGACTTCCTTCTATTGTTGAGAGTTTGGAATATCAGAACTACATAGAACCCCTTTAAAAATGTACAGATGCATTAGATTACAATTTTTTTTGGAATATCAGAAATATGATGTAAATTCTAATTTTCTTCTTGAAAATATCAACATTTTAATGTTATTATATGTATGTTATTCTATTCCAATATCAAAGTGGAGATGTCTGTGTAATGCACATATTTCTCAGCTATTATTTTCCTGGCTTGAACAAACAACCTTATCGTTGTCATCTCTGTGGTGAGAAAATGAACAGGGGCTGCACAAGCTAAGAAGAAGCCAATTATTGTCAGTTAGCTGTACACCATATATCTGTCATTTCTTTTACTAGGCATTCAGGGTTCAAATGTATTCCATCATCATTTTTTACAAGGGCTGGTGAATACGTTGATGTTATTTATAGGTGGCTGTTTTCCTTTCCATCAGCGCTGTCACCCCTTGCGTGTTTACTGCACCTCCTCGTTCACCTTTCCTGTAACAGGAAGCTAAGTTTAATAATAGGAAATGTTCCATTTTTCTCTGTAAATACTCCAATCACTGGTTTCTCTAGATCTGTGCTGTTTTACATCAGGATATTGGAGAGAGTCTCTCTTTTGCTACCACCCATATGGTGTGTAAAATATGTACAATATGATATACAGAAAATATGTAAACCACCACACCTGTCAGACATTAGATGAATTAACATCCTAAGAGGTTAAGATATGCAGTGTGGAGAGAAATCTCTTTATCACATATGACATAATTGTGTTTCATAACCAATTCATCATACCTCCTACCTACAGATTTTGTGAGTAGGTGTGTGTGTGTGTGTGTGAATATTTGTCAGCTTGTGTGACCTGAATTTATTGTATTGTTAATGCAAAAGCCCTTTTACTGCAAATTTGGCTCACAGCTACATCCGAAGATGATTAAATTGAATCAAATTAGTCCACAGTTGTGGGTATTTTGCTTATATCGGCGGCTACTGTCGTATCTGATCAAACAACTCCCACACAGACTGATGATGAAGATTAGCAAAGTTCTGAGCATTGAAGAGCCCATGAAAACCCAGTTTTTTTAGGCAAACACCTTCACAGAGAATCAGGTTATCATAGTGTCAGATTCAGTGATGATCAACAAGTCTTCAGTAGCTGTAAATCTACCTACCGTACCTATCACCTACTATAACCATCTACTGATCTAAACTGTTCAATGCCTGTTGATCCACTGATCCTATTAATACATGTAAATAATTGGTGTAAAATACAGCTTGTCATTTTTTTCATGGACATCAGATATGACCCATGTGGACGTTCAGAGGCTCTGTAGTGACCATGGAAACACCGTCATCTCTGACAACATTGATTCACCAGTAAAACCCATGGACTTGGATCAATGACAGTAGATGGAAATGCTTGGTTTATGTTCAGTGAATGATATACTTCTTACTGAAAAAGTCCCTTTTTCTGCAGTTTTCTCAGTTTTTGATATAATTCTCAACTTTAATCTGAGCTTTTATGAACATCTTCATGGTCAGTGAATTAAATACAGAAAAATACCTGATTTATACTGATAAAATGCTAAATACAGAGGACAATATTGTAATAAATGGTGATAAATCTCTTAAGAAAGCTTAGATATAGAGAACATTTCAATTGGTAATTGACACAAAAGTAGCGCTGAGTCTTTATGGGTTAATGTATAAGATACCAGTTTTGGCTCCTTACAGCGATAGCATCAAAACAGAAACTGAAGTCGAAACACATGCTGATACTCATTCCCACAAGTCTGAGACAGGGTATGCAGGGTTGGCACAAACAAACTGCATCTATCATCTAAGATTTTCCCATTTGTTTGTGAAAAAGAACTTGCAGATATTTCAAATTTAAGAGATGTTATGGCCACAAATAAATGTAACACTTAATGACTTTTTTGCAAGACAGAAGCACAACTCTGGAGTGACACATTAAGGTCAGGGTGAAAAACAGGATTTAGTGTAATCCAAAGGTCTGGGATCCACCTTTTCATAACACTTTATCAATATCTGTTGGAGCAGCCATTGTTAATGCTGTGCTTTATGGAAGTGTCGGCATTAATACAAAAATTTAATTCGAGATGTAGTCAGAATGAATAAGGTGGCACATTGGAGAAAATGTTCTCTTCCTAATGTTTTGGCTGGTATGCAATATTCAGACATCTGCTGAAAGACCTGCCATTGGCATCTAAAGCAGGATTCATCAATACCAGGTCCTGTCCTTTTTCTGTCAATCAGTCCATCAGGATGTCTGTTGGCTGTCACACACATTTAGAGGTCACTGTCTTTGTTCAGACAAAATTATTTCCACATTAAAACAGCAGAATCAGTCAGAATTTGCAGCCACTCTGTGTGCTCTGGTTAACAAATGGCTGTAAATGATTTATCCACTATTTTTGTCCTCAGCATTTATGGTTTGTCATTATTGTACTTGCACTGCCAACAGGATATGTTCACAAAAATAAATCAGGTTTTGTGTGTGTGTGTGTGTGCAAAAAGCAGAAACTGTCCAAAATACAAAAGCTTGTGCATATTGTAATGTAATTCCTGCAGTTAGATGATCCTGATGGGTTCACTTCAGCACCAAAGCCGCTCGTCCCTGTCTGAATAAAACCTTGAAAGCTAACAGAGCAACAGTCTCATAAATGAGGTCACACTCTAAAAAGAGAATGATTTATTAAACTATGAACATTATATTGTTCACCCACAAAAGATTGATGAGGTGTTTATGTATTTAATCAATATTTGCTATGGCAGTTGGAATGATTGACAGCTTTCGCTTACTTGAGAAAACAAACTCTGGGAAAGATGTGAATAAATTAGTTGATTCGTTTTGTTGTTGTCTTGCTTTACACGTACATGTAGATTTACATCTTGAAGTACAACATTCAACAGCAGATGGACCAGATAACCTCATATCAGACTTTGGAGCTCCACAGCCATCAGCTCAAGCTTGGTTACACAAAACATTTGCTTGTGCAATGTGGAATCATGCCCTGTAGAAACAGAAAAAAAAGTTAATCCAAGAGTGATTCAAGAAATGTGTGGAATTATTTCTCTCTGTTATAACCCAGCAGCTCAACTCAGCTTTGTTTACTCATCCTGCTATTTTAGGAAATATGCTTACTCACTTTGTTGCCAAATGTTAGATGAGAAGGCTGATAAAATTCTTACATCTGTCAGAAATAAAACTAAAAGCTGGAAGGGCATTACTAGTTTGGTTATGTCAGAGGTTTTCTTTAAATCATTACGTTCCCACACGACTATCTGTGGCAGTACTTACATGTTTTTTAAATGACATCCAGGCTGGCAGGGTGTGAAAATTACACAGGTTTTGACTCGTCACTGGAGTGCTGTAGGTGTACGGCTTTGTCCTCTCAGTTCGATATGATAGTTTGTGATATTGGAAACACACAGTTTAATCATCTCCAAATGAAAATACCTTTTGATACTCAGCATCTAACACCGTCAAAGTCAATGCCCACAGCTCTTACGAGATTACACAGTTTTTTCCAGTTTGACATGAACACAGCCTCTGTTCTGCAATTTGTCCCTGATGGATTTCTGCTTTTCATTGTTGAGCCTCACAGGCTCATCTATTATCAGATCGACACTGGTTTATTCTTCCTGGACAGATATTTTTGTATCAACCACTACTCTGCTTGATGTCAATGATGTCATCTTTATCATTTGGATTTACAATAAATCAAGAAAAATGATGAATTCCACTTTTTCTCATTCACTTCTCCTGCAGGAAACAGCAGAAAGAAATGGACCAATTCAAAAGATTGAAGACTTGAGACAGACAGAGTGATTCCAGATCCATTGTGCTGTATGAGTGGCACTTGTGCAATGAGGGAAAACACTACCCAGTCACTGTATTGATGCATCAGAGACTATACTGTTTCAAAAGATAAGGTTAAATTGTATTTCGCTCTAAAACTTGCGTACATTAGCAGGAAATGATGAGAAAGCAGAATTGGGAAGGTATGGGTCTCTGCTCAAAATACATCAAAACTCAGTGCCAGTTTTTTTTCCGGCAGTGCAGTAAAAACATGAAATTGAACTTTGAAACAGCATTGAAGAAAATCTAGTAAGCTCACAATGAATTAGTGCCTGAAGCAGAGCATAGAATTAAAAAGTTTGATGACATTCACGCTAAGACAAGGAATCAGCTCGGAAGTGGTAAATAATCAGATCTGCACTGTTTACTTCTTAACGGGAAAAAAAACAAGAAAACACACACACACACACACACACACACACACACACACACACACACACACACACACACACTCACACACTGTGAATTCATAGATGACACAAGGCACACTTAATCAACTCAGGGACAAGGACAGAGAACAACAAAATTAACTTCCTAAAAGATTTCACAAAGCGATTGAAGACGTGCATGTTGATAGAAAAGAAAACACGGTTCAAGAAAGTCTACTGAAGAATGGATAAAACAATGATATTACAGAAAACCTTAATTATAGAAACAGACTGGAAGAAAATGCGTTTAAAAGTTTTACAGTTTGACAGTGTGGCAATTAAAAGTAGACCTGGAGTCATTTTACATTCTTTACTATTTGATTTAACAGCTGTTATTACTGATGTCAAAACATGTATTTGGAGACACGATTCAAAAGTCACAAGTAATTTCCAGAAGCCGCAGATTTTGAAAATTGAAGGATAATAATAAACACAGCAGCTTGTTATGACACGCAGCAAATAATTTGCTCCTGGGTCAGCATTGTGTCAGTCTTAAAGACGCAAAGTAAAAGAAATTCCCAAGAACAGTGTCGGCTGGTGGTAAAATAGCTGAAATAACATATTCTAGTGCTTGCAGAAACCAGAACTAAACAAACAAAGCAAAAACACCCACAAAAAAACCACAAAAAAAAACAAAAAACAAAACTAGAGATGAAATGTATATATGTGTAGAGATGTATATACTCCTATAATTACGTCCATGATCTGTTTTCCCCTTTTATTAAGTCATTTATTTACAGATATTCTTAGTGAGTGACGCTTTCAGGTTGACAATATCTTGAGCTTCAAAAGCAGCCAGAAGGGGAAATAAAATATGCTAATATACAGCAGCTCACATCTGCTGTAAAAAGAGGGCCAATAGTCATTAAGCAGTCATTATTAGACAATGATAAGGAAATTCATAGGACACCTTTAACCAGATGTATTACACTAATAAACCATGTTATTAGTGTCACTTCAGCATCAGTCTATCATACTCTAAATGTATTTATAAATCATATTACACACTAATGACTGCATTAACCAAACAGCAAACATTTGTGCGGTAGAGGGCACCTTACATAAGCAGGATGAGTGAATAAAAATAATAACTTAAACAAACATGAGCAGATGAATCATTAATTCTGTTAATTGTTATGTGTTATTGTTGGCACAAAGATGATAGATGGTCTGCAGATAGTCTGATACTAAATGAGAATGTTTTGGTGAATATTTTGGAGAGAGAGAGAGAGAGAGAGAGAGAGAGAAAGAGAGAGAGAGAGAGAGAGAGAGAGAGAGAGAGAGACGCCTAGAGAATTTTTGACAAAGTGAAAACCTTTCCTCACCTGTGGGAAGAGTTACCATGGTAACAGATTCCTTTCTGTGCAGTGTTACCTTTGTGGAAGAAAAGCCTCCCAATGAATGAATGGATAAACAATCATTAAAATGTTAAATTTCCATCAGCCCAGGTCAAATATGTCATATGTGCATCCCAAAAAAGCAGACATTTTGCCAAAATAGTCCTTCCATCTGCATCTATTCATAGCAGCCATCTGCATCTACTGAATACAATTATCCATAGGACCTGCACATGTATATTATGTCCATAGTACGTGTTCACAGCACATCCACCTGTCTATTTGTCCACAGTACTGCTTTATTGTGTACATACCAGGGCTGCATGATATTGGACAAAACTGACAATGTGATTTTTTTTAACCCTGCGATATATATTGCGATATGAAAAAATATTGAGGAGTATATAATAGCTGTGTGGTGCTGATAAAAGTGGTCAAACAAATTAGTTGTTTCCCCTCGTCATGGCAGCAGGTGCAAGGCACTGTCGAAACAGAACATGTGTTTCGGTATCATCCTTCTTATAGCTGAAATAATTCCAGATAACTGATGTTGGTTTTCTTTTTGGCACCAAGTCTTCGTTTATGATGATTATCTCTGGTTCTTTGCTCATTTTTCAATGTTGTTACCAGCGACCCACTCTAAACTGATTTGGAACGATTGTGATTGGTGGATCATTGCGCGCAGTGTGTGTCAGGTACCCAGGTTGAAATTAAATGAGAATATGTTGAGGTCAATTGCCTCCTACATTACAAAACCTGTGCTGTGACTATTGTGTACACGTAGGTCGCGATGGCAATGCTCAAACGATATATTGTGCAGCTCTAGTATATCCTTAAGTGTATTTACTGCACTTGTTGCTTGTTGCATTTCAGTTTAGATGCTAACTGCATTTTGTTGCCTTGTACTTGTACATGTGCAATGACAATAAAGTTGAATCGAAAATTAATGGAAAAAAGTTTATTAGTGAGAAAAAATGTTTTGTTGTGTAGTGCTTCATCATTTGAAAGAATAAGAAGTGGTTTCAGGCACAACAAACCCCACCCTCGCATGTATTGTAGCTTATTTTGGCATCGATCCAGCTGATGTCATCATGTCTGTGTGTTGATGTCAGCATATCAATTGCCTCTATATGCCAAGTTCGAAATAAATTATAAAAAAATTTATGTTTTTATAGACAATTCAAATATTGCTCATTATAAGTAAAAGGGAGAAGAAAAAAAAGATTAAAAAGATTCATAAAAATGTTAGGTTTGACCTACTTTTCCCAAAATATAACCACATGTATTCTGGGTCACTGGCAATCTATAACCCAATTTGGTATGAAATCAACCAATAGTTTTGCTGGTACAAACATTTGAAATTTCACCCATTATAAGTAAATGGTAAAAAAAGATTTAAAAAATTCATACAAAATTTTAACATTGACCTACTGTTACCAAAATATTATCAGATCTATTCTGGGTCAGTGGTAATCTATAAACCCAATATGATATGACTTCAACCAATATTTCTGCTACTAAAGTATTAGCAAACAAACAAACAAACCGAACCAAAAACAAAAACCCCTTTTATTACCCCTCCCTCAGGGGGAGGGGTAATAAAAAAAAAATTGGCTTCTTACTTATGCACTTCTGGTTACTATATACTTTACAACAAACTGGAGTACATATGAGACATTTCTATTCTCGTGCATCGTTATGTACACAGGCACAGACTTCTGCTCAAACACTGACATGTGGTTGCATTTCTGACAAACATATGACTCCCATGGTAAGTATCTTTATCCTTCATTATGTGAGATATAACTTCTAAACTCTTGTAATCCACAGTCTTACACTTTGCATATGGTGAATAGAGACAGAAAAAAGCAGTTGAAACAGAGTTTACTCAACTGCAGATCCAGCTGATTTGCATTTCCCAGACTAATACAAAAACCAGGGAGCATATCTCGTGTCTTATGCATAAATCAACAAGCATAATCACATTATGAAAATCAGGTTGATGAGGCACTTCTCCCTCACAGCCAAAGAACCCAGGAGAATGTGCTACAGTCACAAAAATTTGCTCTGTGACAAAGTATAACTCAGCTGATGTGCTATTTCAGGTGCCAGGAAATGTCGGTCGTGGAACATAATGAACCAAATCATAAGTCTCCACTGTCACATTGTCTCATTCACTCAGTCATGAGATGTTAACCACATCCAATGAGAGCAAGCACTCCGTTCAGCCAGTCAATGAGTCGCTATGACAACAGCTCTTGACAAGGGAAATCAGGTTTGATGTCCCGAAAAAACATCTATTTGCATCAAAAGGGGCAGCTCACTGACTGAGACCCTTTTGGAGACACCCGTTAAGAAGCCCATCCACTCTGTGGGATGATGAAGCTTGTAAATGTAATTCAGATCATCTGTTTCTATCTTGTCGAAGAGGGGCCTGATGAATAACGAGTCTCATTGCATATTCAAAGACCACAATCATCACTGTCAATGGGATGTGTTGTCAGTGGGACGAGATTTCCTTCATCTATTAACCTCTGGATGGGTGGCCGTGAACCTGAGACCCCCACGACTGGTAATTGATGCTGTCTAATTAGTCTTTTGGTTCACTTTGATCCCACATCTTGTTATTCACCGCTGTGGCTTCTTGCCCTTTGGAAATAGCAAAATCATTTCTTCTCATGCTGTGATTTACAGTTATTGCATGCTGAGGACAGGCTAGGTAATTTGGAAATGAAAATGAGCAGGGACAAGAGAGGGGTTCAAGTCTGTAACTCATTTCCACCTTCACTTCCTCCTCCTGTTCCTCCACCCACATATGACTGTAATAACTCAGACTGTGTGTCCTCAGCTGACTACGCAGCCGAGCATCACATCACCAGGCATGTTGGTCTCAAGGTTGTCCTCAGCGCTGAATATTTACCCCCAGTAAAATTGATACGCACAAATCTCAGCCAAAGACAGATGGCTGTTGGATAACAGTCGAGCTCTCGAGGATGCCAAGTCAAGAAATTTACACATCAAAAACATACTGGCATCATTCCTACTCAGGTGAACTTACACAGACATGCATTTTCAACATATTTCAGTCAGTTCTCACAATGGAAGCGCTCTTCTGATGTCATACTCCTTTGAGAATGCAAGACTAATAAAAAAATGATATTGAAAGTGACCTACAGTGGAGATCACGTTACTGAATTAGGTAATGTATTCTTTTTTCAGCATGGAGTTGTGCAGAATTGAATAGCCTATAAAATTTATAGCTATCAAAGCATGTTGTGAAATTCATAATAAAAGTAGTTAACCCATAAAGACCCAAACAGCTACGAGTGTCCAAAACCATCTACTGATCTGAACTGTTTAATACCTGTTGATCCACTAATCCTATCAATACATGTAGACAATTGGTGTAAAATACAGTTTGTCATCTTTTCATGGTCATCAGATGAGACATTTGGACGTTCAGAGGCTCCGTAGTTACCGTGGAAACACCGGCATCTTGTACAACATTGATTCACCAGTAAAACCCATGGAGTTGGATCAATGACAGTGAACACCGGGTAAGTAAGTTTTTGTTGTCAATTTTTTTTATTCAAAAGTTACACTTTCACTAAACATTCAACATTACAATTTGTCCACATTTTGAAAAATAAACAGAGTAAAAAAAACAAAAGTACAACAGTAGAAAGCAAACACAACAAACACATTTTAACAACCCTCATCCACCCCCCACCCCATCCCACAACTTAAAATGTACCACACCAAGGGAGGCCACATAAATTCCAATAATATCCAGGTTGAGTTATCAATATAATATAGTAGGGGAGGCCAAATCTGATTAAACTGGTGTAGTTTATTTAATAAATAAACCAGATTCTCTCCAGGTGAGAGAGTTTAACCAGTTCTTCCAGCCATAATTTAACTGAAGGAACTTCCGATTTTTTCCAGAACAAAACAAGCTTTTTTGCTACAGTAAGTGCATATGATAGCAGTAGGTGTTTGTTAAAGTGTGAAAACTATTAGTAAGTTTTTATTTTTTATTTTTATCAATTACTAGAACTTTCAGGCAACACCATTTGAATTCCAGGTGACCCCATGTGGCGTCCTGACCCCAAGGTTGAAAAACACTGATCTACATGATCAGAAAATTAAACATCTGAAAATATGGGATTTTCACTGGAAAAAGAAGCAAGATAGAGGTTAGTGTTATAGTAAATTGTGAAAAATCACTTAAGAATGTGTCAATTTTGGTCAGAAGTCATTTGGGAACTGCTACAAAAGTAGCACTGGGTCTTTATGGGTTGAAGTCATATAGATGGTGCACTGAATTGCATTTCCTTACATATTTTTTTTCCCCTTTAGTCCACATATGTAGTAATTCATGGTGCCACTATATCAGAGGCTCTTATAATGCTCTAGCAGCTTCTCCTCTCTCTCTAATGATCCCACTAAATCTCTCCACAGCTTCCTCCCTGAAGTGGACATCAGCCTTAGGACCTGTAAGTAAAGCCTTAGACTTTGCACGGTGGGCCCTGTAAACATGGATGATTTGCTCCCAAACACCTTGAAACCACCCGACCTCATCCCTGGGGCTGCAAAGGAGAGAAAGAGTGAGTGTGTGTGTGTATGTGTGTGTGAGAGAGACAAATTGAGAGGAAAAGCAGAGGTGAGCAAAGAAGGGTCAAGGAGAGAGGAAAATTTTAACCATTAGACATGAGTGTGTGGAGTGAGGGTGAGGAGGAAGTCAGAAGGAGGATAGTGATGCTTTCATTTGAGTTATATTTGTGTAAGAAAAGGCCAAGAGGGATGAAGTGGACAGGAGCAGGCCTCAGCTGAACACTGTTGATTGCTCACTTGCTGGATGTCTATGTGTGTGTGTGTGTGTGTGTGTGTGTTTATGGTGTGATTACTCAGTCAAGCGAAGTACACCTAATCAAATAGTGAAGAGAAAAACACCTGATCCCCTGTATTTAAACTAACTTCAGAGTGCGCAGGACAGACATATGTACACAAAACATGATGGCCATTGTGTGCTCTCGATTATTACAACAATGTGTGACCTCAATCAACCACCACAGGGTATGGGTAATTTAACCCATAAAGAAACCCACGGCTACACTTTATAGCGGTTCCCAAATGAATTTTTCTCTCTATTTAACATTTCTTAAATGATTTCACCATTTATTAGTATTATCCACTGTTTTTTGAATTCTTTCAGTAAAACTCATGTATTTTCCTGTATTTCGTTTATTGATCATGTAAATGTTCATTAAAAACTCAAATTAAAGTGAGGGGGTTTTATATCAGAAACGGAGAAAAATGAATAAAAAGTGACTTTTTCTGCAAAATCTATCATTAACTGAACACAACCCAAATGTCTTCATCTACTGTCACTGATCCAACTGGATGGATAATTCGGTAATGCCTGAACTCGATACGAACAACTTCCGGGTCACTGAGTAGCTCACTCGATGGAGCTGTCACTTAAAAATGTATTAGCCCATGAGGATGCATCTCTTAAAGAGCCCGCCCACCTGAGAGGTTTGTGCCAAAACTGTAAACAAAGAATCACAGGGGCGCAAACAAAAAAGTGGGAAGCGTAACCGCAAAGCCAGCAACGAGAAACAAACAGAGAGAACTGTAAGCAAAAGGACATGCTGTGAAAAGAGTAAAATACCAATACTTTACGTTATAGGTTTTGATTTTGTGATTAGGTTTTTTTTTTTACTTGGGTCAGTTTGATTCTCTTTCAAATTCATATATTTTGTTTGAGAATTAAAAAGTTGTTTGAATATACTGGTACAAAAAATGTCCATACTACCTACCCTAAATTCCCATGTCAGATCCCATAAGTAACTCAAAAATCCTACACATAACAGACTCAATTCTAAGCACAAAACACAAAAATGCTGTACATATAAAGGATAGACAGTCTATTTTGCAACAGCATTTCATGTCAAAATAAACTCTGTCTCCTTTGTAACAGTAGTCATATACATATCAAAACAAAAATAAACTCTGTCCATTTCATAACAAGTTCACCACGGAACCTCTGAACAACCATATCTGATGACCATGAAATGATGACAAACTGCATTTTACACCAATTATTTACATACACTGATAGGATTATAAGTCAACAGATATTAAATATATTAGATCAGTAGATGGTTTTGTTAGATGGTGGGTGTTTGGGTTTTTATGGGTTAAAAAGGGACAAAATGCCCCCCCAAAAAAGTTTTGGAGATGGTAAAAGAGATGGCAGTAAAGTATGACTGATAGATAAGAGGAAATGACGGATGGTATCATGAAGCATTTGTGAGCTGGCAATAATGAAACTAAGAGAAAACAACCTTCTTCCTTTGCCTGCAGGATCCAGGACAGTGGTAATGCCCTTATAAAAACACTGATCTACAGTTGAAATAGAGCCTTCGCTGTAACTTCTTTAAACCAATCTGGCCTGTGTGTGTGTGTGTGTCTGTGTGTGTGTGTATTGCAGGGGAGCAGGCTGCCAATACTGCCATCAATATCTGTTCATCTAATAAATGCACAATCTTGCAAAATAAAATTGAGATTCATTCCCATTCACCAGCAGGGCCATATTGAAACCTATTGATTGCCTGTGCGTACGCTCGCCTGCACCAGCCGCAGCCAAGGACCCATTGGTTTTGGGATGAGATGTGATCAGTGCAGCTGCCAAACGAGTGCAGCGACAGCAGCGACATTGGGCGCAACTCAGCAGAGTTTTTGAAGCACATGTGCTGGCTCTTAACCTTGAAGCTGTGTTCAACCTAGCAATGAATAATGCCCTTGGGAGGGGGAGGGAGTGTGAGGGGAAAAGAGGAGGTGTGGTGGAAGGGGAGGCAAGGTGAAAGCGTAGAAAGAAATACAACGTGAAACATGCAGGCGGGATGTGCATTTAAAGAGCTGCAGAGACAGTTGTACAGGAGGAGTGTATGTGTGTATGTGAAAGGGGAGGGCGAGGGGAGGAGGAGAGGGAGGAGTGAAGTAGGAAAGGATGCCAGAAAGGTCACTAGGCAAAAATGATGAAGTCATCTGTATTAGATTTTCTGTGGCTGCAGCCTGGATGGAAGCTGGCTGCTGTCCAGAGAGGTGAGCTGCCTGTACCTGCAGCCAGAGCTCCTCAGGCATTAGCAGCTCATTAGTTTTCTGGATCCCATAGAATTTTAATCAATATCTAGGGCATGACAGATTTATATGGCTTGTAAAAAGGCTCTTTCTACACCTTGAGTAACATTCTTGTGAAGATAACATCATGAAAGTAAGTTGTGACATGTTGATATGTAATATCTTTATTACTACTTTTAAGTCATGCACTGACTCAAGCGATTACAGTGGTGTTGGCCAATGGCTCTATCAACTTTTCAAACACCTGGAAAAAAACTATTATGTACAGAAAGTGTCACTTTGGGGTTGCACACATTGCTATTCTACTGTAGTGTACTGGAATCGTCAGTCTGACCAACGGCAATGTAGTAAGAATTACTGCAACATACCAAAGACACTGGGACAACAAACAACACTGACCAAATCTGAAGGACATAATACATTCCATAGGGTACTGCAGTCATTTTATTAATTTCCTGTCAAGAGGCATGAGTTTTCGGTACATTATTTCTACCTAGTATGCTGAAGTGTGAGTCAAAGCTCCATATTTACATACATTTACAAGGGATATACAGTACATCTGTAGGAAGTGTATGTAATGTATACAGCTGTGTGCTGAAGGGGAGATTGGCAACGACAGAGACTAAGTACATAAAATTGCTGTGGTTTGATTTGGATGAATACATTTTCATATAAATTGGTTTATTTGTGTAAAAAACGGGTACAGTCACAGTTTGAAATGTCAAAATGGGCTTGAAAGATAGCAAACAACACCTGCGACAATTCCTTATCTAGTGAGCATTGTAACATCATTATGTCAACATCTAAACTTTTCTAAACCTCTACCACAGCCAGGTAGGTATTTCTATCAGACCTATACGCAGTGTATTAAGGTACAGGCCCCTGAGTTCCTGATTAACTCCTTGGATACTTGGATGTAAAGAAAATCTAATTACTTACTGTTCTTAAGGCCTATATGTCTCCACAAACAGTATTCACTCCTTAAGCAAAAAACACATCACAGTCATTCACACTTAACACTCTACCAATAAGGAAAGACCAGACTTAAGTAAATGTAATGAACTTTCACTGAACTTACTGAATTAGTACATTTATGTTTACAGACAACAGCGAACAAACAATCAAAATACTCCTTATGCTCACTGTAATTAAATATCCTTGTACCTTAATATAATGGTGGGCCCACACACCTTTCAAACTCACCACTTACTGCTTTAAACTGTAAAGATGCAGGCCTGAGCGATGCTTGTGAGCAGTGACGCCCAAAACTTAGTGACCATGTCATTCTTAGGAGCCAAAAGAAACATTATTTAGTGGTACCTGGTTTCAAAGTGTGGATGTGTACTCCAAGTTCAGGTGTTGAAGGAAGGAACAGCCGTGTCCTAAGATGGCGGTCACGTCCTCTGGTCCTGCTCAACTCCACGTACGCGGTGTCCGGAAAAATAGTACTCCAAAGGTTAGCTTCTGACAGTCTGTAAGCTCTCCAAACACGACCGAAGTTCATATTCCAAACTGGAATTGTGAGAAACAGTCTTTATAGAAAGCTGGGTTAGCTATTCTTGTCCACAGAAGCACATTCACTTAGCCAGTGGATGCTAATGCTAATACACGTTGAGATAAAGAGTTACACTTGGGTCAGAAAAAAGTTTTCCAACGAAAAATGGAACACGTATCTATCGCCAACCGCTGATTTAACAATCTCAAACCTTGTCAACATACTAAACAAAGAGAGACACGTTTTTACTTTTCCGCTCGTGGTTTTTTCTCTTGATGTTAAGTTAACACTTATCAGTACACCCATTTCCGATTTTTTACAAGCGTAAAGCTAATACATGTATTGACCAGAAACAGTTGCACACAGACACTGTACTTCCTTTCACCTTTCAAAATAAAACGAAATGAAAGGCATCGATTCCATTCTGCATTACAAATCTTTTCTTAAACTCATAACCAGGTGCTCTTAAATGTTTTAAACATATTGCACTACAAATGAAATAGTATTTTAACATATTTCTGCAACAGTTAACATATTTTTGCTTTTTAACCCTTTAGATAACATCATGAACTTACATTTATTTATCTGTAATATATTCATATTTTTTTGTCCAGGTTACAGTGTCATAGTAGCACTAGCGCATTTGGTCATATTAATACCAATATCTAGGGACTGAACTTAGTAAATGTGTCATTCCTGTTTTTAACTTCATTTCCCATCATGCAGCATGGTACTGCACTTCTGGCCAACTGAGCTACATGATTGTAAGGCTATTGTATTCCAAAATAACTACTATCTCCAAAATATTGGTCCTATCAACTTGCCAAGATATTTAAAAGAGTGATATTTTGCTTTTTTGAAATGGAATTTTGCATTTTAACACATTTCCCTGTGCTCTACATAAACTGTAAATGCTACACTTGGGTCTGAATTCTTCATTAATTAAACTCTACAGGCCCATCTTCAACCCTATTTCTGATTTTTTAGCGCTGGCCCTTTAAATGCAAATGAGCCACTTCACACCTCACCCCTCTAGATTGTTGATTGTGCTGCTCTGTCCTGTTCAGTCACTTGTTTTTGTATACACAGCCAACCACTTAACAATTTGGCTAATCAGCTCAAAGTTTGGACATTTTTTACTACAACCACTGCTGCTGACAAACAATTACGTCGTACTCGGAGAAATGCTTGTTGGAAGTCTTGACCTCATATGTAAAAATGTGATGTAACTAGTTATAAAACCTAACAACTTTAGGAGGAATTCAAACAGGTTGTGGAAATCCACTCGATTTTTTGTCAAAATGAATATAAAGATTAAGCTTTGCAACACCTGGAGGGTTCAAATTCAAACTTTATGAACTATTAGGCTTGAAATACACAAATAAATGAACCACAGACTAATAAAAAGGGGTTTATATA
>JAPTYQ010000005.1:26276902-26287250 GCA_029814465.1 Ostorhinchus cyanosoma | reverse complement strand
TAATATACACCTTAACCCATAAAGACCCAAACATACCCTGGGGACCACAGTCATTCACTGATATAAAACATTAAATGTTGTTGATCCATTAATCCTATCAATCCATGTAAATAATTGGTGTAAAATACAGTTTGTTTATCTTTTCATGATCATCAGATATGACCCATTTGGATGTTCAGAGGCTCTGTAGTTACCGTGGAAACACTGTCGTCTTCTACAGCCAGTGGTGGCTCTAACTTGAATGACACTGCAGGTGAGAGCATGAGCCTGTTCTTTTGCACGTCCAAGGCTCTGGAAGTCTCTGCCCTAACATGGAACATGTGCACAGTCCACTGAACAGATTAAATTTCTTTTAAAAACACACTTATTTGCACTGGCTTTTAATACAAGTGTGTTACTTTTAATTAGTTTTTTCTTCTGGTTGAATTTTTAGAAACTATTTATCTTATTGTGTACATGTTTGATCAGTTTTAGTATATCTTATCTTTTTTATCCATATATTTCCATGAGTTTTATTAGATTTTGTATTTTTACCGATATCCTTGTACAGCACTTTAGACACTTTGGATTGTTTTAAACTATAGAAATATCAAACCTGACCTTAAACCACTTCACCTTGGAGGTGTACTAAGACATGGAACAGAGTCTGGGAGATCTATGTTGAACTGTAGTTCAATATGGGACAAATAAGACACAGCTCATGTTGGTGCATTTTATCGCTCCATTTTTGTTTGAATATTTGTATGTGAGCAAGAACCGTAAATTCTTTCAGATACGTCTGCTAGTCTTGAGTCATAACCAATACAAGGAGTTCTTTCAGTTCCGTGCAGTTATGGCTCAAAATGTGCTCCATGAGGTCACAACCAAGTCCACGTGAAATTTTGTGCCAAATTAAGGAAAAAAAACTCCTTAAAATGACATTATATCTAAGTGGTCTAATTTATTTGGACTTAATTGGAGTGCACTGTGCACTTCTGTAGCGTTTCCATCTCCATTAGTTAATAATTGTCTTGTCTCGCTCTTGTCGTTCTCACTTATTGCTATAAACCAAGCAAAATCCAGACGTGTACGTAGGTTTAAGAGTTTTGAGGAAACAACTCGGCAGTGCTGCTATCCTCTCTCCAAACTCTCAGAATTCCTTTCTTTTCAAAGATTGACAAGAAATAAAAAATATTTGAAAAGTCTCCTGTGGATTTTCACTCCCTAGAAACATATATTGTATGTAGATTCAAAGGGATCAATTACTGAAATGAGGAATTTGCAGAATATTAGAGGAATATAGCATATTTTAGGAACATTGACTAATTAATCGGCTCATAGGCAAAATAAACAACACCATATAAATCTGCCATCATTATAATTTCTGAAACCTTATCTTTATATTCTGTTGTAGACTCAGTGATAAATACATCCTTGTATTTATTAAATGATAACTGGTGATTTTTCTACTTTGGTTACTGTCAGCAAATCATAACCAACTAACAGCAGCAATTAATTCATGTTCCAAACAGTGTAATTCATGTATTTATAACCCAATGGAGTGAATTCATCTGTGTTGTAGAGCTCCACTTGTGTCTGTGAATCGTGGCTATTCGGGGGTTTCTGGAAGACCAGTGTTGGTCAGAACAGAGACGTGCACACTCGCCCTCTGCCAAGCCAGCTCATGGATGCAGACTCTTGAGATTTATTTCATCTTTTTTTTCATTTTTGTGTTGCCGTTCATGTAATTGAATATTTACTTTGAACTCTAACTTAATATTGTGCCAGTATCTCCTGTTTTTTGGTATGTGTTTCAGAAAATTCCCTCCTGAGGATCTAGAAGTCAATGGTGAAGAAGCCCCCGTACCAGGACAGACCACCAGCCCACCCAGAACAGACCACCAGCCCACCCAGGACAGACCACCAGCCCACCCAGGACAGACCACCAGCCCACCCAGGACAGACCACCAACCCACCCAGGACAGACCAGGTGACATTCATTTGGAAATTGTTGCTCATTATCTTGGTCTTGGTAATATTAAAAGGTAAAATAAATATGAGATTGAAAAAGTGTCCCCTCAGGAGTATTTGTTGCTGTGTTTTTCCTTTTTTCAACCATAATTTACATGCATTTGTCATTTGTCTTTATTAACAGAGGGACAGAAGAAGACTTGGCATGAGTCCAGAAAAAGACCTTTCAAAGACAAGAAATCCAGCAGAGAGAGACTAAACAGTCTGACCAACAAAACCCAACGGCCCTTTTCAGGGCTAGTTCAGCTTCACAAAGAGCAACTTCCACTTAACCTTCACATCTGGAGTGAAACATCTTATTTTTACTTTTATTAAAGACTTTTATTTGGTTCAGAGGAAGTGTTCTATAGTAAAAACACTTTGCATAAGTAAGGCAGTGTGGAATGGGCAGAGTGAATATACAAATCAGACTTACATATTTCCTTTTTCATACTTGGTTCTAGAATGTGTGAAATGGAAAAAGTAAATAATAGCATTTACACTTACAATGATTTCAGATCATGTGTTGAGTTAGACGGTTTAATTCGTTCTGTTAGAGTCATTTCAAACCCTCAGAAAGACACACAACACTGCAGAGCATATGTCATTTATTTTCATCTAAATCAATTATTAATAGACTCGACTGCTTTTCAGAGCTGCAGTTATAATTAGTCCTGGTTCTGATAATCTCTGATATTTAAGTCCACAGGTCCGGTATCGCTCCCTTCAGTAAACCTTATTGTTTGTGTCACTGTTCATATGGGTCATTGTAGCTGCAGTCTATCGTACAGTGAGGTTCATGGCTGGTGAGGCACTGACTCAGAGTCTGATCTACAAATATATGGTGGCCTGAAAAACTGGAACAGAGAGTCAAACAAAAGGCCAGTTTATGTAGTTCCTGACGTCAAGCTGACACAGGAGAACTGGCAGGAACCCAACAGGAAGCGTTCAAAATAAAGCTGGATGTAACAGTATCTTATTCACCATTTGATTGGGAACAGTTAACAGGTCATGTTTCATATCTCACACATGAATAATTACACTGAAAACAATGTTTGGTGTTAGTTGTCCAGGGTTTTTCTTTAAACTAAAACCAACTTCAGTTTTTAGAGCAGGTCATCCAATAATCAAAGGATCAGCAGTTTGAATCCCCACTGTTCACATGTCGAAGTGTCCTTGAAAAACTCTGAAGACACTGAACTCTAAATATCTCCCAGTTTAGACCTGGTGGATTTAGAAAACACTGTGGGCACCACGAAGGTCTATGAAAGGAGCAGTCCATTTACTGTTTATATTCAATGTTAAAGCTCCATGTTTAAAATGTTAAATCGACATGTTAGTCTGTAAATATGTTTACGGTTTGGTGTATTTTTTAACAGCATTTCTCTGGCAACCTCAGCTGCCAGTTTTTTTCCATAAAAACAACAGGATTTTTGTTTAACAGTGTGCCTTCATTGTATTTGACTGTTTGTGATGCTCTAATGTAGCATTTGTTCTTCTTTTTAATGTAGTGCTTTATCTGTTATGTTGTTTGTCTGATAATTTGACATAGACAAAGAGAATTTCCAAAAGGATAACTAACTAATGAAATATATTCAACATTTACAAGAATGGGTTTATTATACAAAGCAACAATAGATATGCACAGATTGGGGTGTGACACTATTTATGTTGTAATCCCTTCATATTCAGTCCACATCGACATACACAAACTAGAGTTGCTTTAGTGACATAAAATGCTGTTTTCATGTAGATGAGAGATGCAAATGTAGAGGAAGTGCAACATTTGCATAAATATGGACTTGGCATGAGAAAGTGAGAATGGAGGAAAAAGGACATTTTTGTTATGTGTACTTGAGCTATGATACTTTTTTTTCAGTGAGATTTCTTACATCTGACAGTTTGTGGGTGAAGAAGACAAGTAAAGTGCAGAGTAAGGGTGGTCTGTCCTAATGATAAAATAGATGTTGATGACAATGCTGTTATGGGCGCTGATACAGCATATAACTCCTCTATACATATTTCAAAAGGGAGAGGACAATCAGCCTCTGCTTAATCACCCGTTTTAACACTTGCCCTTAGCGGTGATCAAAAAGCACTATAAGGGTTTGAGTATCCGCCGTAAGTGTCCTGTTTCCACCACCGAGCTCTTTTACAAAATCAATGCAGTCATGCCTTGAGTGTAGACTCAGAGCGGGAATATTTTGAGAATATATTTAGTTTTAATGATTGGAATTCAACTGATCCTGAGCTCCCTCTCCTACAATTTCAGCTCTTCACATTTCTAAGACCTCTTTGCATAACTTGGCATGATTGGTTGTGATTTCTCAAGCAGAACTCACGGCAGCTGACAAGCCAGTGTGACATCGTTGAAAATGTCAAGGCAGGTCAATCAGCGCTCAGCCAAATGAAAGCTACCAATTACCTTGCAACCAATCAGACAGCATGCAGACCTGAATGCAGATTAGCCAGGGTTATTTTTTTTTTGTATTTTTGCCTTTCATCACTCTCATACACACTCTGTAATGTCATGTTGATGGGAGCAAAGGGTTCATTTTTTTCACTCCTATATACAAACAAAAATGTTTGGCTAAACCGAGAGATATATATATAAATATAATATTTGGCTATGACATGCAGTTGCTCAGAATGAAAAACAACATGTGAAAACGTGCATTATTTATCATGTCATGTCACTAATAAATTTAATGCTTTGTGTGTGGCTGAAAGAGAGTCGGGGAGAAAAAGCGGAGGGAATGTGAAAGAGGACATGTGTGGAACGTATTTCATCAGAAGGCCAATCATCACAGTGCTGTAAACCACAGTTACAAAAACTGCCTGGGATTTCTGCACATATAAATCACTAATATGACTGAGGCATGGTGACTGACCACGGGCCTCAGCTACTAACTATTACCCCTTTAAAAAAAAAAAAAAAAAAGACGCAGAAAACACTTACTTAGAAAAAACACCCTCCTCTTGACTGACCCGAAAGGCATAAAGCAATTTCAGCTCAGAGTACAAGCATTATTACAGGTCTTGATGGAAATGAATGGTCCAGTGGAGAGCTTGACAGAGTAATGCCTCACATTCGTTGCACTGCTTTCTGGGTCAGGTGTTCCCTGGAATTCACTGGTGCATATTGTATGAACGTACTTGCGCAGAAAAACACATGAAGGGATACAAGATCATAGGGTCACAGTCCAAAACACATGTATACTTCCTACTTGGTTACCATAGATGCCTGTACACGGTTGAGTTTGTATTCTGCAAGTGGGGCTATTCGGTCAGCATCACATAGGTCTTCTAAATATGCTATTGACTGATAATAAGGCTGCTGGCAAGGACAAGTTGTTGGCAACGTCTTGCCTCCTCACCATATTATGCAGGAATATGATATAGCTGCTGAATTAATTAACTACCACTGTGAGACCAAGGGGAATATGTTTTACAGGCCTTTAAAGGATGCCACTAGAGATAGCTGTGAACTATATTTCACATTTTCTGTCTTGGAAACAAGGATACCTGTTCATCAACCATTAGCGAACACTGCAGTTCAGATACAGAAAACAAACACTGATCCTGTGTAAATACTGGTAAATACCAACATCACTTTGTATCCTGCTCAACATGAATTGATCACCTTTTACAGTAGTACCTTATCCAAACAACACAGGATGTTTTGACATTAGCAGTCCTTGGAACATCCTTGCATCCAAAAAGCGTCCATTCAGAAATTAATTACAGTCTTGCCATGGCTGCACCATCACTGTGAGTGCAAGCTGTTTTAATTAACACAGTGAGAGCTTAAGTTATTCAGTCAGTTAATTCTCTGTAATGCTGCACAAGCCAATAAATGTGAACACGGTTCACCCAAGTGAGGTAGGGTTTATGTACATACATGCAGAAACACATTAGTATTTATGCAAACATGCACAGTATGCATACACACACACAGACCAAATATACATACGATACACAGCATCCACACCTGGAGAGACTAAAGTCACAGATGCATGGGTAAAATAATGACCAAAACAAAATGGAAACAAAAAGGGTTGATCATTTGAAGCAGTTCCTTTATTTTTAAGATCCGGCAAAGCTGATGGACTCCACAGAGATTGCAAATACAGCCGTGTCTTTTGAGGTCCTGTACACGATTCCAAATCCCTTTCCCTTGGTCTGAGACAATCAATAGAAAGCTTTTTCGCCGTGGACAGGGTGGAATACAAAGGACCCCTGGGTAATAAAAGTCAGTCTCTGATGTCGCAACTTCAATCTCTTAGCCACTGGTAAACATCATTGATGAGTAAATAAAGAAAGCATGCAGGGGCTCAGCAGCTGCTTCTCAGTGCAGGTCAGGACTTGACATTCATTCATCTTCTCCTGATTATGAAGCAAAAAAACTATAAAAATGTGTGCCTTACCTCAGTTGACATTAAATGCAGGACCTAGGTAACAAATGTGTTCCTTATCATGACTTGCTGAAGGTGCTACAGAACAACTGCAACTATATTAGAAACATAAAGTCTGATTTTGTGTCCTGTAAGGTAGTCAATATTGTCATTTTTCTTTTGGCAAGCGTCTTGCCTATCACATTAAAAAGATATACAGACTCCTGTACATTCAGAAAACAGACGCTCACAGACATTTGTTTTGCCTATGATCAGTAACTCTTTGTTTTCAATTCACTAGCACAGATGGTGCAAGACATATCTGATAACCTCAGCTGGTGGTCCCTCTGATTCCAACATGTTTCATTTCAGACTTGAAATGCACCCTGCTTTGCATTCATAGAGGATATATGGCACACCAGGGCTGGTTAAAGCAGACAGACATGCCCATCCCAGCTGGAGTTAAACACACACACACACACACTAGAGCTGCATAATATATCATTTGAGCATCGTCATCGCATTGTACGTGTGTGCAATAGTCACATCGCGGATCCTGCGATGTAGGAGGCAAATGAACTCGACGTGTTTTTGTCTAATTTCCTCCTGGGTACCTGACACACACTGAGCACAGCCATCCACCAATCACAATAGTTCTGAATCAGTTTGCCGAAGCAGACCACGCCCCTGCACATGGAGTGAATGGCTGGTAACATAGAAAAACTAGTAAAGCACTAAGAGAGCGAAGACCTCCGCCAAGGCAGACCCCCCCAAAAAGAAAAAAAAATCACCACCAAAATGTAATCATATGTTGCTTGTGCTAGTATCAACATTTCCATAACTTTTTGGATTATCCTGCTGACAGACAAACAAACAAACAAACAAACAAACCCAGATGAAAACATAACCTCCTTGGCAGAGGTAATGAGCAACAACAAGAGTAAATCACTGAAAATGAAGACTTGGTGCCAAAAGGAAAAGCAAAACCACATAACTGGAATTATTTTGGCTACAAGAAGGATGAAACTGAAACACATGTTCTGTGTTGACAGTGTCTTCCACCTGTCGCCACAACGAGAGGAAACACAACTAATTTGTTTGACCATTTACGTCAGCACCACACAGCTGTTATATCCTCCTGAGTAGTTTTTCATATTGTAATGTATATTGCAGGGTTAAAAAAAAAATCACAATGTCTGTTTTTTCCAATATCGTGCAGTCCTAATACACACTGACACTGTATGTGGGTGTAACTTCCATTATTAATGGCTTATTCTCACACTCCCTTTTTTTTCCCCATACAATGTACAGCATAGTCCCCAAGATGCATAGGCATTCTCTCGCTGATAACCTTACATCAATGGAACTTCTATTTTCCTTTGCCTGCAAAATAGAAAGGCCGACATCTGAAGGTCGTTCTTGCATAAATCCTCCTCTACACAGATGAATACGCATCATAAGGTAGCTATTCCATTTGCTGTTTCAGTCAATTTATTGAATATGCATCAGATGGTGGTTTCTAATACTCCTCTGGTCCACACAGAGGTAATTAAACTGAATATGATCAACAGCCGGGTGTAAAACAGCTCAACCTGAAAGAGCAGCGTAGCAACTGGAGGTGAAGCTGTTATGGGAAAGAAGAGAGGAGGACCGAGGGCAGATTAACGGTCAAGCAAGAAGGTCATGAAAAAGATGTACGCAGAAAGTCATCAAAAATAAACTGTTCGCATAACTGTTTGGACCCGGTGTCCTTGAAGGCATCGTTAAAGCACAGCCAACAGGGCTGCTTCATAAAAGGTTTTAATTTTCCTCTGTGTTTGGAATAAGAAACGATTCAATTATTCAGACAAACTTAATTTGTATAGCACATTTCATACATTAAAATTCAATGAGGCCTTCAGGTGATGAGACAGGTTGACGGAGCTCATGCTTCATTCATGACAATCAGCTCTGCAATTAATACACAAACCAGTTTTGTTAATTTCCTTCTCTAAATATGTCATCGTGCCATGCCTATTGTTCTTATTCTCTGAGAAGTAACGCTTTTGCATTTTAATCAAAGTGCAAATAAAAGCCTCCAATGTCGGGATTTACAATTGTGTAAAATACATTCTCTTAACCCTGTAAAGACTGAACCATTAAATCATTGACCGAAAATTCCAGTTCTTTGAAACTGGAGCCTTTATTGGTCCTTCTGAACGACCAAAAAGAAAAGTTATTTTTTAATACCAATTTCCATGTATGAGTTTCAATTTTGTATCATATTTGATACGTTGGGTCTAAATTCTCAACTATTACTATTTTTGAACAAAAAAACATAATATAACAGAAAGCAGCGACAAATTAGTAATTCCTTTCCAAAATTGTCAAAGTTCTTCATCCTGCCTCATTAATGACAGTCTTGTAGTGTCACTAAAGGCCTCTGGTGGACGAATTCCTCCCCCCTGGTGGATTATTTGTGTATTGCATGTATCTAATTGTATACATCAGGTTTTTCAATGAAAAAAAAAATCACACTGATCATATAGAGGGCTTCAAAACTCATGTATCAAATACGATACATCTGGCATTAGGGTTAAATGCAGTGTTTTACTCTGAAAATAATTTGAGAAATCACAGTGACAGCTCAATAATAGTAATGGACTACAAATGCCAACCAGATTGTCAAAGAAAACATCGCTATAGCATGTTTTAGAAAACCGCAGATGCATTTAGTCATTTTTGCCTCGCTGTTTTTGAGCCAAAAATGCCAGTGATGCCAGCAAACATAGACTTCACTTTTTAAAATGCTTCAACCAAATCACTCTTTCGGGTTTTCAGGTCAGTTTGGGCGGATTGGGGGCCTTTTAAAATCAGGACACCACCACTGGAGACAAGTGAACATATCTTGAACGTATCCCCCCCAAACCGAATTCCCAGTTGTGCTCAAGAATACACATTAACTCTTGAAGCCCTGAACAGCCAGCGAGAACTAAAAGCATCAACTGATCTAAGATGTTTTCAACCACTAATCCTATCTGCACATTTAAATAATTCAGGTAAAATGTGGTTTCCCAGCTTTTCAGCAGCATCAGATGTGTCTTATTTGGATGTGCAGAGGCTCTGTATTAAACCTGAAAGCCTCAGTGATTTTCTGTAACACTGATCTGATAGTAGTCTGAGAAATGACAGTGTTGTTTAATGATCAGTTAATGATATATTTTGGTGATTTTGTCATTTTTTCCCCCTCTGTTTTGATATAATAACCTTTGAATTTTTTATAATAACCCTCAACTTTAATCTGAGCTTTTATGAACATCGATATGGTCGGGTAATTAAACATAGGAAAATACCAGATTTTCACTGACAAATACAAAATGCAGAGGATAATATTATAATAAACAATACTATAATAACTCAGGGAAGGTTAGATAGAGGGAAACATTCAATTGGAAGTTGTCTCAAAAATAGTTACGAGTTAAAAAGGTGTTAAAATTAGGAAAAGATAGTAAATATGATCCGATATACTTTTTTTTTCTCTTCTTTTTAATCTAATAACAAAAACACTCCCGTACAAACATAGCCTCTGGGAAACACAGCCGAAAAGCATCATTGAAGCTTTGAACACTGTAACGTTATGTACAAATGCAAATGCCAAAAAAAATTTTTGGATCAAAGACGCTGAAATTATATATATATATGTATCAGTGGTTTGCAGGAATGTACAATGTCAGCCTGTGATGCTGACGATTGGGTTGAAAATGCAATTTCTTTTACATTGGATGCACTGGACCTGAAACATCAACAGGTTCTCCCCCCACCGACACATCACCTGACAGCTGAAACACACTGTCTGCTGTTGTCTCTCTTTGTTTCCTCTCTCGCCTGCCTGTTTGTCTTACCTCCTCACTGCCTCTCCTCTCCTCTCCTCTCCTCTCCTCTCCTCTCCTCTCCTCTCCTCTCCTCTCCTCTCCTCTCCTCTCCTC
>JAPTYQ010000005.1:26244651-26267204 GCA_029814465.1 Ostorhinchus cyanosoma | reverse complement strand
GGACTGAGCTCAGGGCTGAATTAGGACTGAGGTTAAGACTGAATTAGGACTGAGGTTAAGACTGAATTAGGACTGAGCTCAGGGCTGAATTAGGACTGAGGTTAGGACTGAATTAGGACTGAGGTTAGGACTGAGGTTAAGACCGAGTTAAGGACTGAAGTTAGAACTCAGGTTAGGACTGAGGTTGGGACTGAATTAGAACTGAGCTCGGGGCTGAATTAGGACTGAGGTTGGGCCTGAATTAGGGATTGAGTTGGGACTGAATTAGGACTGAATTAGGACTGCGGTGTCTTGTCAGAAGCAGGGATGGAGGAGAGAGACAGGACATGAGAAAAGGGGAGATAAATGAGTGAGGAGTTGAGAGTTTGACACGATGGGGCGGAGCAGCCGTCTGCAGAAAGGAGGGGATGAGATGAGATGAGATGGGGACAATCAGATGGAAGCAGTAGGAGTGGTGGATCGGTGCTGCAGGAAATGACATTAGCCTTAGGGATGTAAAGAGAGACAAGAATGAAAGGAAAAGGCATTAAAAAAAGAGTAGAGTGGAGAGTGGAGTAGGGTCTCAGTGAATATGAGTGGGAACTTCAGAGGGACAGATAAGGGTAAAATGATTTTATGAGGCTGGGTTGGCACCATGAAGGTTTAATTTAATCTGAGATCGAGTGTAATTTAAAGTTTAGCAAAACTAGGGTTAAAACAAGTCAAGTAAGCAGTGCTCTGCTGCAGTTTATTAATTCTATGTTAATCTCAACAACATTTAAATAGCGTTATCAATGTAAGTGTTTACTTACCCTTATTAACATCAAGTAAATAAAACATATGTTTGCATTGCCAGGGCCTTGTAAATATAAAACAGGAGAGGAACCCCTTAACATCCAGTTACTCCTTATTCCTTAACAAAATGATTTCTTATTGCCAGTTAGCCTACGTATGGTAGCGCAGAAGAAAACCTTTAATTTCTCATCCTTTACAGAAAAAAAACAAATACAGCATGAATTAATGGAACAATACAGCTAAACAATAGAAAAAACAACCACCAAACACTGAGGGTCACAGTGTTTTAGCCACGTTCACCAGCCGGTCCTGTCCTCCTGTCCAGCTCTATACTGTTTCCTATGGAATGGTATCTTCACAGAAATTCAGCAGCATCTGAAAACTCAGGTTGAGTTTTGAGTCCCTAGGTGTAAATTCAACATTTCATGCAACAGAATTAAAATTTAATCTGGGTTTAGAGTAAACATTAAATTCAAATTGAAAAGGTTTAAACATAATCTTTCATATATTTTAAGTTTTATTGTTTAAGGCAAAGCATGCTTTAATTGGGCTTAAAATTAGATTGGTTTGACCCTGACTGAATGTGATGTTTGTCTGTGTGAGTGGGGAGCTGTGTGTTCAGGTAAAGCATACAGCACAGGGAAGACCACATCACTACATGCCCAGTCAAGGCTAGCAGATTCAGCTATACATTTTCTTTTAATCTCTGGGCTTGATAGCATTCATGGACAAGCAGATGGCAAAGTCATACTTCACTCCTGCAGACATCTGCATAGCTCAGCCTCACATAACGCCCTGCACTTTTATTATCACCCATAACCTCGCCTTGACAAGGACAGGGCAAAGTTTATCTAATGTGAATGAGATAGAATTGATTTTTTTGACCAGTGGACTGATAAGTGGTCATTATTTCTTCATGGAGAATCTTCATTTTCCTTCGGTTTTTCATGTGACCGCTATTACTTGTGACAACACTTATTTGCCTTTTAAATCTTTCCGTTTTTTTCTCTTATTTACGTATATATTGAAAACTTCATCCTACTGTAAACAGTAATTAAATGACTCAACATCAGGACACAATACTTGACAGTGTGATTGATTTGTTTCCTTTGCTAACAACCTCGACACTCTGCTGGAAAGATATAGTACACTTGATGCTGCAACCTCTGCATGGCTTGGCAAGCTTACCATTCACCTAAACCCATCTAATCTTTTCAGATCTCATGGCGCCCAGGGGAGCGAAGGGCCTGTAGTTTGAGATTCAGACCACATCCACCCCTGTTATACTCTCTTTCATCCTTAAAAAAATCCTGTCCTTTTCTCCACAGCACCTCTCAGAGCTCTGTCTGTCCTTTTTTGTGTTTACCACCCTCCCACACTGTTTACAACCTCAGTCTTCTCCTTGTGTTTTCTTCTCACCCTCGTGTCTTACCCTGCGTTCCTCCCCTTCTCACCCCCTATCTCTCTGATCTCCCCGTGGGGCTCTTGTCATTGTGAAAACATGATCTGCAGCCATCAAACAGCCGATTATACACTGCTGCATTCTCATCATGCTCTCAGTCCTCCCTATGGACTTTGCACATACAGCCTTGCATACAGAGCTTTCACAGCTCCAACAGGACATGGGCCTGCATCCAAAATCATCTGGAGAATTAAACACTAGTATGGCTGCTATCCCCTATGAATGCCTAAGCCACTTTCCATCTAAAAGGTTGAATATACAAAGACTGGTCATAAATATGTTTACCGACCAAAAACCTCCAGATGCTGGGTTTTGAGAGAGCCGAAGGGCTCATGAAAATGAGAAACACTAATGTTCAACTGATGTAGAGCTTCTGCTGTTTAGGAGACGCAGACATGGTGGCATTATCAAAACATACAAGGCTATTTCAAAAACCACTTGGCCCAACAGAGAGGGCACAGGGAAAGGCATCAGCAGCAGCTAATGGCTAGTTGCTTTAGCAGAAAAACTTAGTATGCTGCAGAGGGAGCAGCGGAATGATCCCTTAAGGGCTGAAACATTAGCAGCATGTTTATGCATAGTTATTGGCCTATTTATCCACTTGGTTTTGTGCTAACTGAAAAGGGAGTGGGAGTGAGTGATCATATTTACAAATGCCTGTGCTGCCAAGAAAGGCTTCAACATGGTGTAAATGTGCTTTTCTGCCACATCTCCAAAACAACAACGAATCAATTACTGAATAAGTTGATGGAAACTAAGTTTATTTGGAAGTATTCAAATTGTTTAATTAATTTATTACCAACAAGCTCTAGTTGAAGCTTGATTCAGTTTCTCAAAAGTGGGGATTTATTTCTTTATTGTCTTTTTTACTCTGTGGATTTAAAATCTTATCCACAAAAAACCTGCTCCATTATAAAATAAATGTCACCTTTTTTAAGTTTGTCACAGCCTGGGGTTTGGTTAAAGTTACAAGCTTCAATTACCTATACAATGTTCCTAAATGAAAGTGTGTGTCTAAAATAGCCTCTGACAAGCAAAGTCCAACTCTTGGCCTTCACTTGAGAGGAAGGAAGTTTTCACTGACAAGAGACGGCCACTGGCAACCAGTTTACTCTGGGCAGACAGAACTCATCAGTCTGGCTGGTAAGTCCATTTAGACAAAGGAAAACTCTGAGATTAAACCTGCAGGAGCTGAAGTCAGCGGGAAAAACAGCAGAATGGGAAAGTATACACCTTTGTGCTGCAGCTCTCTTCTGGTACACAATAAAAGACCAAAAGTAAAGACAGAGGATCTCCTTCTGTGTTGAACTATGTCTGATCAAATCTGATGAGTGATCAATAACTACAGCTGCCAGTCACATATTAAATCCTTCTAGCTGACTGGAAACACCTGTTGTTAGCCAAAGTCAACATCACTGGGTAGATTTTCAACTGCCCAAAAACAGTCAGAGACAAAAGTAGATAGAATTCTTGTTTGTTATGGAATTTTTGCCCAATGACAGCAAAAAATTATCAACCACCGCAGCTTTAAGGCTGTTTTCACAAATAAAAATCTGAAATTTCTTCTTCTGTTTTTACTGGCAACAGTAGCGTGGACTAACTTCCTGTACGACTGCCCTTCCAAATCCTGTTTTAACACCATAAATCACGTCAACAGTGATTCACTCTGATGTGAGGCAAAACCACTTCTTTTGGTCAGATCAAAGACCGGCTGTTTGGTGTACGCTGTGGTCTGGGGGAGATTTCATAACTGTAAATTTGGATTTGATCAAGTGGGGAAAATATCCAAAAGTCTGCAACAAAAAAGGTATGTGTGAGATCTCCCTAAACTCTCATACTTTGTGGGTCAATGCTGGGATAGATGAAGGCTATAGGCATAAACCCAAACTGGCAACAAAACCAGGCTACTTGAAGAGGTGAGAGAAAAATATCAAGGTTTGGTTTTAAAACAGACCTTTAACAAACATGTTAGAAAGCTTCTCTGCTGCTTTCCCCTTTCTCCTAACCCAGCCTCAGTAGTTTGTTGTCTCAACCCGTCACTGAAAACTGTAATTAAAAACATTTAAGTAATTAATCAGTGTGCAACATCATTATCTCCCAGGATGAATGGATGCCTAGTAGATCAAATACTCTTTGGTTTTGGACTAATACTCCATAATTATAACCCGACCGATTTATCGGCCTGCTGATTAATCAGGCCAATTATAGTGTATCACCGATTAATCAATATGGAACTGATGTAATAACTTTTTTGCTGTGTGGAGTCTCTGCCGCTTGCTGCTCCTGTGTGTCTGCGCTGTCTGGAGGGTATTTATTTATTTAGTAGGGACAGTAAACATTAATGAACATTTCTGTAAATGTGCCAGTATTAACAAAAAAACTAATTTTTCAACTGTTGTCCCTAGGTAAGGAGTAAAGTGCTAGCATTTATAAAATTAGAACCATTTGAAAAAATTAAGGCTACACCCACACATTACATAGCATTAGTTCACATACACACATATAGTACACACAATTAACCTTTAAGTGTCAGTACAAACACCTGGAGGGACAACGGCGCATGGGCAGGTGGTCATGCAGCACAAAACAGAAAAAACTTGATTCTGAAACTTGAAAATGAATGTGACTAGTTTATCTGGTTACGGGCAGCTTTTGTTAGTGAGGTGCAGTAGTGGGGATTTTCCGAACACACAGGGGAAAACACGCAACGTGCATCAGGAGACCAGCAGGGCTATAGTGTGTACAATGTTGATTTGATTTCAGCCAGTTTTTAAGTTCAGTCTTGAAGGTGTTATATGTGGGGCATTCTCTTATGGGGAGTTGTATGCTGTTCCAATTATTACCCCCTCTAACTGAGAGAACAGACTGTCCAAAGGTGGTCTGTCTATAAGGCACTTCACAGTCTCCTCTGACCGCAGACCGAGTGGCTCTGCCAGGAGCTGATTTCAGTTTAATGAATTCCCTTAGTGGTGGCGGCGCTATTCCATGGAGTGTTTTACATACAGTACAAACACATTTAAAGTATTTAAAATTATCAAATTCAGAAGATTGTATGTTTCTAGAATGTGATAATGGCGTTAGAAATAGTTTTTTTTGCAATTATCTTTAATAGTCTTTTATATAATGATTCTATTTGTCTGAAAATGGTTTCATTTGTGAGAGATCAACTTGTAAAACAGTACTCTATATGCACCTAACTGCCTTAATTATCATTGATGATCAAATATATTTAAAATTGTATAGGCTGAGTTTAATTGTTTTAAATATTTTCTTGACATGACTTTTGAAAGTAAGAGAGGAATCAAGAACCACTGCAAGTTACTTGACCTCTTGTACCAGTTTGAGCTCCTCACCTCTGAGAAAAACATTTGAATTTGTAGTTTTATTGTTTTGTTTGGAAAGCATCATAAAGACAGTGTTTTTAGTATTTAAAAGGAGACATGATTTGGAGAGTTAATCTTGGACTTGAGCCATTTCAGATGTGAGAATACGATCAACTTCCTGTGTATTTTTGCTGGTGTATATATTACTGCATCATCTGCATACATTTGTATATGAATGCTTTTGCATGCTTCTGGAAGGTCATTTATGTAAAGTATAAAAAGAAATTGTCCTAGTATGGAACCTTGTGGGACTCCTATAGTACATTCCTGATAGGCAGATTTGACACCATTGACCACAACACACTGCTAGAGGAATAGTAAAGTGTGCCAGTTTCATTTTCACTTCTGCTCTGACACCCCCCCCCCAAGCTCCGAAAATCATGGACCACACTCTGCCCCCTGTCTTATGAACTATTCACCCGCAAAATTTCATTCTGCAGGTGAGCCTGGTTATTAATAATGCATATTAATTGCTGCCTACATTTTAAAGAATGATTTACCAAACAGTTCTTATGTCACTACTTAGAAAATATACACTCATATCTTTTCCCAAAAGTTTACTCTCCCTTGCATAAAAGCTACCACATCTAGAACCAGTGGTTCCCCACGGGTCACAAACTAGTCTAATCTAAGACTATTATACACCATTTTAAAGTTGTGTAAAATATCTTTGTGAGATAAACAAAGATTTATGCAATGTTACTTCACATGTCCACCAATTTTTTGGGCCCAATATCAGTATCAGCTTTGGCCCCAAAAATCCCATATCGATTGGGCTCTACTCCATAATATACTACACAACCCATTGGTAGATAACAAACCCCCACATAAACAGGTTAATTCAGGATCAAAATAACCATTAGTTGTCATTTAATTATTCTGCATACGTATCTCTATGTTTGTCTCCAATACCTGCAGTATGCAGTCGGTATGACCAGAGCATAGCCAACACATGTTCCTCCCAGGCAGCTGCCCAACTCGTGGAATAAACCATGTGTCAGAGACTCCAAAGGCAGCACCACCAGCAAAGCACTGAGAAAGAGACCATTGGAAGGCTGCAAAAAAAGAAGAACGAATTAGAGTCACTTTTATTCACCACTTAAAGCTTGTACAGAAGAAATCAGAGGAAGCTAATTGGTGGTGACACATCGCAAGACAGTAATACAATATAGGACTGACAGAGTATTATTATCGCAGGACAAAACATGACAAGACCTCACTAAATGGAGACAAAATGCACTGTATACCAGCACTCTGAACATACATTACAAGCATCCATTCAAAACTGAAGTAGTAATGCAGTGTTCATTATATCTGACAGTGAAGCTGTTTGACTTGAGAACAAAACTATTATAATTCTATTGTCTTTTCTGTCAACATTTGAAGTTTCTTCCATTCTACAATATGACTTGGCAAAGATAAAACTGCACAATTGCATCTACACTTAATACATAGACACACAAGACACAATATAGTGACACTAAGCATGTGTTGCATGATAAAGCAATCCTTGAGCAAGTCTATTGGAAAGTAATGTAATTTTGCACAAAAAGAAGTTGTAACTGTGTAACGTGACAGCATCTGACACAGACTATTTTTAATACAATCAATAACTGAATGATTAAATGGAACAGCATCTGGCTTTGCAGAACATATTGCCAAGTCTACACTACAGTAACTTGGAAAAATATATTCAACTTTTATAAAATTACAGAATCCTTGAATATGAAACTACTGTCTCTATTTCTAAGATATATGGTTGTACAAAAAGGATGGACACAATAGTATACTTTGCGATACAATATCCATAAGTCTGGGATTACAATACTTTTTATACAAATCATAAAGTCATGTGGAAGTATGTGGGGGTAGAAGAGCTGCTTTCAAGAAAGACTGACTACAGCTATCATTTAAAAAGCAGGTTTTCTGCTCCAATTATAAAAATGCATTACTCTGCATCTTGGTCAGTTTAGTCTTGAAAGGCACTTCCACTGGGGATTTTTGAAAGGAAAATACAATACATACAAAATAAACAACAATGTGTTTGAATGGGAACAAAAGTATATGGATGGGTCTGATATAAATTCTTTGAGAAGCAGTGAATCTAATATAACACCACAAACTATGGCCTTACATATTTGCATACCGTTGAATCAACACCTTTCTGCCTCTAACAATACTGCGTATTTTAAGTTTCACTAAGGCAGTATTTATTGCTGAGACTGCAATAGATTGTACAGATGCTGATATGATGTCCACCTTTTGTGTCTATGTATACATAGACTTATGTGGATTCAGGTGATTCATTGCATATTTTAGAATTTAAAACTATGCACAAATAAAAAGCTACAATACATAAAAAACACAGCAAAAACTAAAATATAATTTTCTTTTATGCAAGTGTTGGTGACTCTTTCTTCCTCAGGCAAATTTTCAACTGACATCAACAATGTGCAGATCCAAATTAGGACTCAGGCCCCTGAGACTCTTACAAGGTAAACGTCTAATAAGGCTAAATAAGTTATTGCTGCTCTTTATGCAAGTAGATAGGGATATTAAAGTGCTAATTAAATTGGTTCCGCATGTGAGCAGCAGTGCGTTGGCTTGGGGAGCAACTACTGACTACACACAGCCACTAGCATCTCTCTCTAGAGTTTTACACAGGGAGTTTGATATGCTTATGCAGATCCTATCATGAAACCCAGAGAGACGTGTAAAAATGAGTTGGTACTGTGAGAATGAGTGAAACACGTTTTCACCCATTCTCTTATTGTATCGAGCTAGCCATACTAATTTCTGACGATAATGTCCCTAATTGAAGTGTAAGTGGCAGTAATCTCTTTTTAGTGTCCTACCTGCCAAGACACAGCCCCGAGTATAACTGTCGACAGGATGCTAAAGAACACCAGCCGTTCAGAAATGAGACAGAAGTGTCTGATGCCTCTGGAGGCCATGACTTGGTCCAGACTCCTGCTACTGGATCGCTGGGCCCGCCAGGCCTTTTGACAGTCTGTCAATTTTGTGTGGAATCCCCATATTGTAATTAGCAGAATAATGTGGCAGATGGACCAGAAAAGACCAAACAGGCAAAATCCTGGGATGACCAGATACCACAGCTCCAAATGACCTAGCTGTGGAAGACAAAAAGGAGTTGTTTTATCACAGCCTTAAAATACTCAGGTGACACTACACACAGCATCATTATTAAAACAATTACACTCTTTTTTCAGAGCTTAATTGAAAGTTATAAAGAAACTTAGTGACTTTATTACTACAATGCTATTTTCCTATTTTTGAAAAATGCTGATTGTACCTTTAAGGCAGCGAAGACGAAGAAGGCCATCTCAGTCAGACTCAGAGGCAGCAAGGAGAGCCTCCTCCACACCTTCCCTAGAGAGAGCACTGGCATCCAGCGCTCGCTGGGCCCCAGTCCACTAAAGTACACATCCATCACAGGTTCACACAGCAACCTACCCAAGTAGCACCCTAAGGCATATGGGTTGGCTGTGATACCTAAGGCCTGAAAAAAAGCAAGAGAGGTAATCAAGGCAAAAGTGACCAGGTTTGGTAAGGCGAGGAGGGATTTCATCCTCAGGTCCACAATGAGAGCTCCGAGGGCCACTACCAACCCAATTATGGCCATGGACTTATGAAGAAGCATAGTAGTGCTGGCAATGCCAAATCCCAAGAGCTCCAGCAGTTCAGCTGATGTGAGGAGGGTGGGTTTGTAACGGACAGAACTGCATATCCTTTCAGTGACAGCCCATACAGCTTTCATGACTACACAGGCTAGGAGCAGATAGTTGGCCACGACCTCCTTGACATTTAAATCCAATGCAGGGCTGTTGAGGAAGCACAAAAGGCCAAGCAGAAAACCAAACCACAAATGAAACAGGCTGAGGCTGGCCTTCTCCATGGCAAAGTAATAATGGAGTATGCTGGCAATTCCCAAGACAAACAGACCCAGGATGAAGATGACAAGAATCATTGGTTCGCTGGTCTCCTCCCATCGTACATACATGCCAACACACACAGCCAAGAGGAGGTTGATACCGGACAGGTAACCAAGGCAACGTACTGATGTGAACATGTCCACCTCCTTGGGCCCATCAGCTGTCAGCTCCTCTTCCTCTTCTTCACGAGCCATAGTTGACTTCAGAGCAACAAAGCAAAAAAAAAGGAAGTCTCTGGCAGTCAACTTGATCCAGTTACTCCTAAATAGTTGCAGGAAACTGGAAAACGGAGGACTGGACCTCTTGACATCATTCTGCAAAATCAACCCCTAAAAACAGTTCAGAAAGTATGTTACTTTGGTTAACAGGTGAACAAAACATACTTTTATCTCACGATCCAAACCTATAAAAGGTTTAAAGTCCCTACTTCTAAAACTTGACAAACTCATATTGTGGCTTTAAATATGTATGAGTTATACGCATGACGAATGACTAATGCCATACTAAATTAGAATTAGCTGGTGAAGCCATTAGTAAGAAGAAACTAAACTGTCCAGAAAAGTATCAGGTTACACCATTTAAAATAAAAGCCTAACAGTATATAAACATCAATAAAACAGTGGCTGCAGGCCTTTTGTTAAGTTCTGGCGATGTGGCACATCGACAAGTTTGCTAACTCAGTTAGCCCCTGTGCCGACTTTGCATTTGGCTAGCGAACTGGTTAGTTAACGAATAACATCATCTCTTTATGTACTGAAAGAAGAACTAGCAAATCTCACGCAGTTGTCAAACTTGTAATTATCTAAATTAACTGCATATAATGTATTCAATCAACCAAATATTTCTTACATGGTGTTTATTGAGATGACAGCAACTTTGCTTCCGGATTCCAAACTACGGTGTCTGTTAAGCATCAAAACACTTCAGAGCTTCGCGTTTCACTTACATTCGGTTTATTGAGAGCACTGGAACCGAGCAAAGGCTCCGAGACCCTTCATTTCTGAACACAATTGTTTGGTATGACTAGATTATTTATGCTCACATAAATAGTTTGGTAAACCTTATATTGTAAATGCATATAATGAACACATCGTCTGTCACCTGAAGTCCCTGAACAGAGTCTTATCTGTGAACATGAATATCCAGAGCAGTGGACTGGCACACTCCAGCTGGAACTGCATATTCATGGAACCTAAAATTCTTGGTTATTAGCATCACATAACTTCACACAATATCACATCTCTGAAACAGCAACATTACCTTCCTTTCAGAAATGGCTTTTTAATGCAAGTTTTCTGTCTGTATCTGTATGTCTGCTTTTTAAAGAGAATATGAGCTTGACAGACTAGTTTGAATTCACATACTCTGTTTGCCTTTCATTTGCCTTGAAATGTAGTTTCAAAAATCTTTAAGTCATGTATAATTCCTGTTCAGTGAAAATTTCCCATCAGCTTGCTCTTAAAGTACAATCTAATAAATAAAGTGAACGTTTCAGTTAATTATGACTGAGAAGTGATTAGGGTGTCTGCTAATTCATTCCTCAACTGGTTCCAACATCATTTATTTCTGAATAAAGAACAAGATAAGTAATATAACGTAGGAGTCACCAAATATGATAATTATTAGAGCCTTGACACTGTGTTCATGCATAATTGAGGAACTCTGTAATCAAATGATTTCCCAAAAATGTAGCGTGTGTGCAAATTGTGTATAATGAGCCATCTCTAAGGGGAATGGCAAAGCAGCACATATCAGGGCTCATGAATGGTGCAAATATGCTATCATGTCTTGAAGGTTAAAGTGCTGAAAGAGCATCAGAAATACAAAGATTCACGAAGGTAAAGACAGGGAAAGGGAGTGAGGGAGTTACATTTATATTGCAGAGGGTTACATGAGGATAGAAATGAGAGAGAGACAGATATAGGAGACCAAAGGAGACAGGTCCTTCTGAATTATGCAGAGGGTACCTTCATTCTAATGTCAAACACACCTACACACCACACACACACGTATAATCCAAATTCACATCAGTGCTGCCCCAAACTATTTGAAAATATATTTACATCAGGAATGTCAGTATTCAGAATGTGTCCCAAAATAAAATATGGTGAAGGAGGGGCAAACCTTGGTACCTGATCAAGTTTGTGAAATGGCCGTGGTCATGGTTTTAAAAAAGCCAGTATTAATTGCCAGTCTGAGAGATGATACCTGATTCAGAGCTCAAGGTGGGTCCGTCTTTATTTTCAGCCATAATCCCGACCTCAACACCCTTGCTTTTTGCTTCATTACCCAAAGGGCACTCTGCTTTCTGCATTGCCGCTGTATGTTGGCACAGAAAGTAAATCATGTGCTGCAGAATCATCGTCCAGCATGAACATTGGTGTCTTTAGGAGACAGCCAGGGACATATTCAAGTACAAAGGCTTCTACAAGAACAACGCGAGAGTGGGGACAAGATACGAGCTATATATTTTGCATGGATATTATCTGTTAGACTCTGCGCAAGCCACTGTGTGTACACGCCTGCGATGCAGCCATTTATTTATAGACTCCATCCAGACAGCATGGAATTAGTTTCAAAGGGACTGAGACAGACCTAATTTTACACAAAGGAGTCATGTCACCCTTAAATAGGTCATATAAAGTGCATGGTTGTTGGCAGAGTGTGAAGGAATGCCTCACATCATCTGCAGGTCAGGTGATAAGAGTTTATCAACCTCCTCCTTTATATGCTGTAACCGTGCAAGACACATGTGGGGCCTCGGCCGCCAGGAGAGGTCTGTTCAATCAGAGTTTCATCTTCAGAGAAATCAATGTGATAGAGCGCTGCACCCAAAGTGGATGTTAGTAGAGGCAGACAGCATCAGTAGCCTAAATCAAAAGCCGTCGGTGCTTAGTATATCCATCAAGGTTGAAATGAATTTTGGAAAAGATGCCTGTGACTTCAGTTGGAGGAAAAATAATGAGGAGAAAGGTTGACAAGGGAGATGCAGAAAGAATGGAGCATTATAGGCAGATAGGGATTTGGTTGACTTTTGTTTCTCCTTCAGGGAAGGAAAATATCTCTTGGTTATAACCTTTTAGAAAATCAAAGATGAAGTCAGAGGACTGAAAAGTATACTATGAAGGAGTCAACAGAAGAATAAGAGTTTTTTTTTTTTTTTTTAAAGACAAAGCCAACAAAAATTAAAGTAGTAATTTTCCTCTTGTTCTCTTTAATACCTAATCACAATATTCATAAGACCCAGTGACTTTTTTCTCAAGCAGACAGGCAAAAGGCGGAGATCTTGCCAGGATGTAAAATGAAATCCCTCTTTACTGATTAATGCTGAAAGGAAGTGAAATCCACCTCTCACAGTCACTTCCTGCTCAAAAGGCAAACCATCTTGGTGGGACAAGGACAGTGCCTCATCCACTGAGACGCTGTGTCATTTCACAGGGATCAGTTCACACAGCTATTAGGCTGCGTTATCCTCTGTCAACATCACAGACATGATACTGGTACTGAATGAGACACATGGGGAGAACGTCCTTCATGTTTTAGTTCCAACAGATGTATAAATTATTTGGATGGAACAGGATTTCATCTGAAAAAATTCATAACAGAGAGAGCTTGTCATTAAACCAGAACAGAAGCAGTGTGACGTTAGCTTTCACCTGAAAACACAGCCTTCTCCATTAACATGCATTTTGAATATATCTAGCAGTTGAGGGCATTCACACATTACCAATCTAATTTAGTCCTTTGCCTGAGATCATCAAGTGAAGCGGCAATGACTTTTTAATAACCCGACCTGTTCAGTCCCACTGAGCTGTGAAGATGAAAAGTCTGATTCATTAATTGTGCCAATGGGGGGAAAATTGCGATCCGAATAATTAATCTGTTTGTGCCACTTGCCATTGTGAGAAATGTAGTACACTTCCTTAAAGTTGACAGTGTTCCTCTGTCCAGTGGATTTTTTACCCTGCCCCCCCAAAGGGTAGGCAAGGGGTATTGTTTTTGGTTTGGTTTGTTTCTTTGTTTGTTAACACTCTAACAGCAAAATTAATAGTTGAATTCATGCCAAATTGTGTTTATAGATTGCCAGTGACCCAGAATTGATCTTATTACATTTTGGGAACAGTAATACAAAGTTCATATTTTTTATGAATTAAAAAAAAATTTCCCCTCATTTACTTATAACGGTCGAAATTTCAAATGTCTGTAGCAGAAAAACTATTAGCTGAATTCATACCAGATTGGATTTATAGATTGCCAGTGACCCAGAATATAGTTACATCTTGGGAAAAGTAGTTTTCTCCCATTTACTTGTAATGAGTCAAATGTCTATAAAAACAACAATTTTGTTTAAATTTCCTTCAAATTTGCCACATATATAGAAGCAGTTGATATGCTGACATCATGATGACATCAACTGGATCGATGCCAAAATAAGCTACAATACGTGCAAAGGGCGAGGTTTGTTGTGCCTGGAAGCAGTTGCTTTTTCTGTGATCAACGGTGCTGATGGTAACAGTATTGTCACACATACAGTTTCATAAATGAGGGATTGGACTTCAGTCTCCATCGTGGACCTTTAATGTGCTTGTCTTGTAATTGGCCTGGATTAGTCAGCGGTTTGTGGAGTGTGAACACAGTCCAGTTGCGCTCGCTTCCCCTCGGCAGATGGATCAGAGACAGAGATTCGGTCACTAGATTTGCCTCTTCTCTGTTCTGCAGTACACCCACACTAGAACAAAGTGGGCTTGTAGAGGAAAATATGCCAGAGAATGGGGCAGCTTTCAGAACTCTCGCTGTGCTTTCTCAGGTTTAACAAATCAGCATCTGTTGGCCAGTCTGCCAGCCAGAAACCCACTGACTCCAACCTAGATAACAGAGACAGAAGAAGAGAGGGGGCCGAGATCTGGCAGATAATCATCACTGCTGAAATATTATTCTCTGAAATGTAGGCTAAGCATTAGAACAGGTTAAGGTTACATTTGTTTGATTCTTCCCCTATTATTCTCTTATGTTTTGTTGTGAATAAGCCCCGCACTATTGACATTCCTTCAGTATTTTCTCCACTTAAGTGATTTGGTAAGAAAAGCAATATTTTGTCATGAAATTCATAAAAAAATAAAATAATCATCTGTTGTCTCAATGGTTTAATACCCAGAAGGCCTTGCTTTGTGTTCTTGCAGTTCTCTTCACATAAACGTTATGCAAACCTTGACAAGAAATGTTGTTTTTGTGATCATCTGAAGTGTGATAACTGAGCAATAAGTGACTAAGAGACTGAAAATTGAAAATTGAAGTGTCGACACAGAGGCAGGATTTGTCTTGGTGTGAAGAAGGTGGCGTCATCTTCAGTAATGTTGATGAAGATGATGATCACTGCATTTGGCGAGCAGAAACTAGCACTGGATGAGTGGTTCCAAAAGCTGCGCGGTGGATACAGATGGTCAGTGCTTGAGCTGTAGACACGCACTGCAGCTTTGATTGGGTCTGAAAGTGTTGCTTTGACGGCTCCATCCACAACTAGTCGTGCTAGGGTTAAGACAACTCATGTGCACAGGCTGATGATTCACTCGTACCACTGGGAACATGCTCACTTGGCTTCACAGAAGATAAACCTCATCATCGCTCTGTGTTTCTTTAACCCGTAAAGACCCAAACAGCCATCAGTGACCAAAACTATCTGCTGAGGTAAAATGTTTAATACCTGTTGATCCACTAATCTTATCAATACATGGAAATAATTGGTGTAAAATACAGTTTGTCATCTTTTTATGATCATCAATTATGACCCATTTGGACCATCAGAAGCTCCGAAATGAATATCATCTTCTACAACATTGATTCACCTATAAACGCTTTTCCATTTCCATCGCGCATAAAAATGTACCTAATGGAAAAATGAACATTTCGACAAAATTCTGATTTTTCGATAAAAAGTTTTTGCGCTGGCAAGAGGTGGTATTTTGGGTGTTGCGAAATTAGTATATTACGCAAAACTGCAATGGAAAAACCTTTTTTCGCAACAACAGTCACGTGAAGTAAAAAAAAAAAACAGATCTTGACGGACTTTACAACAAGTGAAGAAGAGTTTTAAAAGAAACATGGTGCAGTATGTGTGGACACACCAGGAAACCACATCATTTTTAATTTAGTACGGGATAGAGGGGAAATAGATAAAATAATGAATATATCTGTAAAACAACATGATATTTACGTTTGTCGTCATGTTTATGGAATGACTTCTCGTGTCATCTCGCAATAATAAATAAACAAATCATTGCATTTGTGATTTAATGGAAAAACAGACATTACGCACTTCTGTTTTTTCAACATTTAGTAAATATCGGTAAAGTTTTGCACATATATCCAATGGAAAAGCCACTAGTGAAACCCATGGAGTTTGATAAATGACAGTGAATGGAGATGCTTGCTTTATGTTCAGTTGATGATATATTTTCCTTAAAAAGTTGCTTTTTCTTTAGTTTTTTTGTGTTTTGATATAATAATCTTTGAATTTACACTGAGCTTTTATTAACATCTACATGATCACTCCATTAAACATAGTAAAATAGGTTATTTTCAATGGAAATAAAATTCAAAATTCAGAGGATAAAATATAATAAATGGTAATAAATCACTTTGGAAAGGTTAAATAGAGAGAAAAATTCATTTGGGAACTGACACAAAAGTCACAGTGGGTTGTTTCGGGTTGACACACTCTCTTTCTCTTTGTCAGTCATGGCTTTTCTATGACACTCCTCCTCTCACTTGCTTCTTACTCTTCCTATCATTTGTCTGCTCTCACTCTCTCCCTCTTTAATACTGCATTCATACACTCACACTCACAGCATCAAGGTGAGCAAGTTAAACACTTCCACGCATCATTAGAGCAGTGATAAAAGCACAGAAATATATGGGGAGATGCCTGATTGGACCCAATATGACTTGTAAAATATATTTGCCCATATAGATTATTAGTGGAGATATATGATATAGATGTGTATTCATGTCCCATATACACTCATTTTAAGCCATGAATTGAAAAAGCGAATCATCAATCAATCACATCTTCTTGTAAAGAGGTGAAGATATCTGATTTATAGAAACTGGTGTTAAAATCAAATATCCTGTGAGATAGTGTTGGTAAAAAATAAATAAATAAATGCAGATTCATGAGTGCAGTAGTTGAAGAAGGCAGAAACGTTTGGTCTGACCAGCTCGACACAAGCAACACCACAATTAACATGTTTTATAATGCATCAAATCCTCAAACAACTTCTCCTGGTTGCCCCCCCCACTTTTTTTTTTTAACCGGTACAGAGGGTTATGTCTTAAAAGTGCTTGAGTTATTATGGCTTTTTATTCATTTATTGAGGTTGAAGTCTATGCAGGCAATTTATGGAGATCATTAAACTCAATACACCTAAAAGCAGCATAAGTAACTCAATGTCTGGATGCTTTTAAGTCTTGAAAACAGGCCTGAGTGGTTAAATAAAGGAAAACATCTGCATGTGAGGTTGACTTTATAATCTATGTGCATTCTGCTGTTTTCTGCTCCACTAGCATTAAACTGTACTAATCTACTATGGATACATTTTTGGCAGGGGTCACTGTCTTAACGGGAAAATTAGACCAGTTTTACTTACTTTATTTATTTACTTCTTTACCAATTTTACTCCAACATTAAGCATTGTAATTTTCCACTGTTTTATCTTTTAAAACATTGTACCTCTTTTTTTCCAGTTAAAAAGTAGGCTATAAGAGCTGTCTGTTGGAGTGAACTGAGGTTAGAGGTTTGAAACTGTGGCACAACTAGAATTTTTTTTTCCATTTTTGGTTTGAAAAAAAAAAAAAAAAAGTCTTAATTTACCAATAATTCAAAGAGCATTACCTCTACTTCTGACAGTTAAGAGCTCAACAGCTCTGTGCAACAAATACATGAAACTATATTTACAGTGCATCTTTTTTCCTCATATGTGACTCGTATAGAATCTGATTTTCACATTTTTGATCTTGATCACCTTAAGATGTGGTCCTGATCTCATCTTTTTTTAACATCATTTTAATCTGAACCATCAGATGAAAATACAACGTGTATCAGAAAAAAGTAGACTCTCTGAAAAAACAACATAAAACCAAAATGTGAGGACATTTTGAAAATCTGGTCAGATCCTGGGTCAGTTTTCATGCTTCAGTGAACAACGCTAATTTGAAATATGCAAAATAAAAGTCTTTTGCACATGGAAGTGTAAGGGTTCATATGAGATCTGTCTCCATGGATGACAAGTTCCATTGGTCTTTTACTCGCATACATAAAACAGGAAAAAAATAATTCCATGTTAACCCCCTACCATTGATACAAAGATTTCCCATTAACCACAGGTTTGAGTCTATCAGGCCAAACACAAGGGGTTAATGCTGTTAGTGAGGACTCTTTAAGCTTGTTTTGAGCTGACCTTTTGAAATTTTAAACATTTCAGTCAGCATATGGGATTCATTGCATCATCACAGCTGAAGTGGAACTCCTGAGGCAGGACAGGGGCATGATTAGGCGGACTGCTGCAGATATGTTGAGGAGGGCACAAAAGAACGGGGCCCATGTGGAAGATGAAAGGTGCTGGAATCTTTCGATTAATGGAAGTGTGTGCCTTCGATTACAGTCCTGAAGTGTGAAACCCAAATGTTGACTCATTGAGCAAATTATGCCATTAATTTTCAGTTTCTTACCGATGTGTGAAATCTTTGTCTCGATGGTCGAGGTGAACATGTAATTCTTTTTTTTCCCTCTTTGACGTCATCAATACCTGAAGTAAACAGATACGTCGCCATAGTGGAAGACAAGAGTGGAGGCAACAGAATGACAGAGTGTGTGTGTGTGTGTGTGTGTGTGTGTGTGTGTGTGTGTGTGTGTGTAGCAGCTGCTTTATCAATGATACAATATCTTAAACGGGTTATTAGTGACAGTTTAGCGTTTATACAGGGTAGACTATTTTCTAACTCTGAACCCTGCTGAAAAGCAACGGTACGCTGAGAAACTGGCTGTGATGGATGGGTTTGACCCTTAAAAAGACACATGCTGAGTGGGAGCAGGAACACCTCAAATTAATAACATATCACTACCACTGCACAGAGTAGACCTATGGTCACCTGTTGTGGCTCTTGAGTCATGGTTCACGGCACTGCCCGGACGCAGAGGCCGATGCCGGTGTCCTGTCAAGCCTGAACAGCTGATGCCAGCCAGCCGCACTCAGCACAGCTCGGACTCCGAGTCGGCCCCAGCTGGCCCTCGTATCCTAACCACGACCCGAGAATATGCACCAATATGTACCGAACTGTGGATAACCTGCACCATCCCTATTGTACACCACATGTAATCTACAGCCGACAGGTGACTGTAGGTGTACTACCATAACTCAGTTCTCTGAGTTCCTTATACTTTTCTCCCTGGTTGGTTAAAACAGAGGGGATCCTGTAGAAAGACTTCTTTTCACCATGTCCCGTTCTGTTTGAGCAGCCTATTACTGCACAAAAGTTAACCAGGACTACAATTATTAAGTACAATTATCTGTCTAACAGGCCTGGCACTCCTCTTTGTAGCATGTGGGTTGTCTTCCAATATGGTCGCGTAAATATAGATCACGTGATCCCAGCGGTCTATAGTGGGATGTATAACTGCATGTCAGAAATACCCCGAGCATAGCGGTGTTGCTAACTTCATACACAGTCAGCCGTCTTTCATCGCTCCACAAATGTTAGCATGGATAGAGTCCTGGTGGCATTGATATGTTTATTTACCGTACATGACCCACACTCATTTATAGATCAGATTAGATTAGATTAGATTAGATCTGATTAGATTAGATTAGATCAGATTAGATTAGATTAGATTACAGAACAGTACAGAATGCAAGCACATTTCAATAACACATACTCAGACATCAAACATTTTGACACCGTACACGTGGGAACATGATGGGAATTTTTGCGGGGGTTCATTGATACGGGAAACATGAAGAAAAAAATCAGGGTTCGGAGGCAGACGTAGATTGGATGGGGGGATGGGCAGGTGTGTGTATGTAGTGCAGGTCCTTGAGAACACCCCCCGCCCCCACCCAGTACAGGGGTCACACACAGAATACATCATCAAAGCTCTCTCACTACCTCCAGAGACGTTACAGAGCTGTGACAGAGGTGGGATCAAATGATCCACCATTTCATTCACACAGTCGTCATTCCGGAATAAAGGTGAAAAATTCCCATAACAGAAGTGCTGTGTAAAAGGGGCTGCTATTACAGGGCTAAAATTGAAGCTGTCTCTTTAGTTTTTTGTATTTTTATATATAAAACCACTACACCTGATTGGCTAGAAACATATCTGTTAAACCCAGAGCCATGATGTTTTTTTCTGGTACATTTCGTAGTTTTAATTTATGTCTCCTGAGGGGTTGACGTCCGATGGACTCAAATTAGACTCAGGGGCCAGTTCACATACACAAATAACTCACTAAAATGAATTTAATATCTGAAAATACCAAGCTTGCATTTGAAAAACAGCGTAGAAATGCCTTTCACTCAACAGCTCTGTTGGATTAATATGTTTGAACAGCTTTCCTACAAGCATTCCCATGAATTAAAATGCTACAGAAAATTACTTTTAGGCTGCTCTGAATTCTAAATGTGTGCTTTGCTTGAACCTTGAAGCAGACATGCCAACAAGCAGATGCTTTTTAAAAACAAGATTAATGTTTGTTGACTTATATCGAGGGGGTTCAGTTACATTCGCTGAGTCTAAATATCGTAACACTTCCATATAGTGCGTAATTTTCTCTCCATTTTTTTTTTTACGGGCGCTTATAAACTTGATGCCCAAAATGCTTAGTACTCTATGTAGACTGACCTTACATCATGAGGATTCAGAGGGAATGTTAAATAAGGTAATTAGGCTTAGCATCAGGCTACAGAGTGTAATAATTTCATAAGATAAGTCATGTTTTAAAACAGGGAAATTACTTGACATGTGTAGTCTGATAAAGTATGATCATCTGCAGACAAACATCACTGAACACAAGCTCAAGACATTTGAACGCTCCAGTGCTTTCTTTAGTACCTCTGGGATTTAATGAATAATCTGTAAATAAAACAACGGTTTAATTGCCACATCAGTGCTTGTGATCAGTTTGGTTTTAACTGATATTTACATGGTTAAAAGACCTTTCATAAACTATTGTGCAACCTCTGTTTTGCAGAGTGCTCCTGAGTCACCAGCACATAAAACACTCAGATGTGCTGTCAGAGCCATTTTGCAGTGACATACAAAATTGTCCTGAGTCATTCTCTTTTCCAAGCTTTGAGTGGCATTAGAGAAAAGGATGCCAATCACTGCCACAGAGAGAGAAAGCAAAAAAGAGAGAGGGGAAGAGAAAGGAAGAAAGTGCAAGAGGACCAGTGCGGCGAGCTGTCGCCACGGCAACCTTCTATCACGAAAACCTTCCTGGAACAGCTGTTGTGATCTTGTGTGATTAAGCATGTGTTTTAGTCATTGTGAGCTCTCAGTCTAATAACAAGAGGTGGAGGGAATAATAAAAAAAAGGAGCAGGAGAGAGAGTTAATGGAGAATTGAGAGAAAGAAGATTTTTTTGTTGTTGTTGTCAACAGTGAGATCACTACTCTTAGACTAGATTAGTACTTATAAATAAAAGAAGTGAGAATTTTGCTTATATGTAAAAGAGAGGGATGGGGGTGTTGAGAAGAAATGAAAAGCAAAGAAATGAAAGCAAAATATATGACATGCCCCTGAGCTATGTGAGGATTTATTACAAAGTCCAACCCCAGTGAGCAAATAAGAAACTGCAGTTAAAATAGAAAGCTTGGTGTATTACCTCATATTCCAAAGCTACTTTGAATATTACATTCACTGTATTGCTGAGTCGGGGCATTCAGAAAAAAGCACAAAGCAAATATGTGTCTGCATAAGAACTACTGGGGGGGCTTCGAGGGAGAGCGAGGTGGCATCAACCGCCCATTGTGAAGAATCTTTCTCTGAAGGGTTAGAGGGCAAAACGCTGTAAAATCAGGCCTTGCCATTATTCAGCACTATCTCCTTTTGTTTTCCTCTTTCTCTCATTCCTTCTGTCTCTCCATTTCCCAGCAGAGCTATCACTGCCGTGGTTCATCTGCTGCTGAGTTTTAGTCATAAAAACAGCCCAGTGTTTATTCTGTCCACGCATTCTCATTTTTTATGTGCAGCTACCATTTCGTATAATGAACCAGCAACAGAAAGATGCACAACCTTCCCTCCGAAATAGCAGCATATGTAATATATTGGAATTTATCAAGGGCAGGTCTACTGTCTTGGTGTGCTGGTAAAAAAATGCTTGAAAATGCTTTGCTACTGCAGCTGCTACCTCCTTTAAGGACACTTTAATAAAACACATAGTGGCTGGTCAGAAATTTTATTCAATAATACAGTTCTTTAGAAATGATCTGCCTTGGAGATTAAATGTGCTAAATGTTACATAATTTGATAAGATGAATTGGAAAACAAACGACAAAAGTTTAGTTTATGTGCATTTATACAATAGATTTCTAAACTAGATAGAACCTGTAAAGTGAATGTACTGTCATGTGCAGACTGTGTTTAGACGTAGATCTGGTACCTCTGAGACAAATATTCCCTTTTCAGTAAAACCCATTCTCTCATTAATTTTCACATTGACTGTATTTTGGAAACTACAGTCCACCAGCGTTTTTGACTTAATTTTCTTTATTAGTGACTCAAACTTTCACTAGTTTCAGTAAAAGTTTCATTGGTTTTATTCTTAATTAGGGACCGAGACCATGGGCCTCCTCTCCCTCACTTAGTGTCACGATTTTTTTTTCTTGTCTGCCACTTTAAACTGGAATTTGACCCCCTAAACATGCTCAAAAACTCACCAAATTTGGCACGCATATCACATCTGGTGAAAAATTTGATAAAATGTAAAA
>JAPTYQ010000005.1:26198087-26209372 GCA_029814465.1 Ostorhinchus cyanosoma | reverse complement strand
CTTCATTTGTCAAACAGATACGTTTAAACAAAGAGAACACTATTGGCCCAAGTTCCCTTCAACCCATATTTTACATTCAATTCAGATAAACATACATTTTTTTCTTGAAGAAGCTGAAGAATGCTGGCATGTAAATGAAACCCATTTGTAATTAATTTTGTAATTTTCAGTCTTTTGCTGAAGCACTTTCAATAGTAATATTCTTATTAAATGGTTGGGTAGTTGAAATGAAAACCTCAAGTGTTAACATTTTCAGATTTCTTCATTTCTCTCCCAATTCCCATTGTGTGCACATCAATGTGACCTTAACAGTGAGAAAAGAGGACAAACCTCTGTCATTTGTGGCTACAGGGCACACTGGAGGGTATCCATTAATCCTGAGTGGTTTGCAGTTATTCCATATTCCAGATGCATATATCAAATCTGCAATCCAGTGGCATACCACTTTAAAATAGAATGGGAAACTGGGTGAGTGTCCCCCAAATATATTCATAGATATTTTCACCCCCATTAAAAGTCAAACACACTTTAAATTCATTGACAATATTTAGCATATATTCTGATTTGACAAGGTGTTTCACGTTCTGCAAATGGCAAAAGACTGTTTTCCAAAGGAGGCATATTTAAGATTTCCATTGTTTTCTCATTGACAGACTGTTAGCAAAAACAGAAATGACACATTTATGTAAAATCCTTGTAGAAACACCATCTCTCATGAGAATATGAAACACAAAATACTGAAACATTCAACAGTGGTGTTAAAACACTGAGCATTCATCATGATTATCCCCCTGTGTTCATTTGCTGTGTTTTGCAAAGACGCCTTATGAATTCAAGTGGAAAAATCACATTATAGATCTAAAACTGCAGGGGTTTTTATCTATATTATCCATTTGTTGGAATTGGCACATGATCTTCAACCAATGAGAGGGATAAAAACAATTTTGCAAAATGGAAACTTTTTATTTTCAAAAAGCAACAGATTACACAGTTAACTTTCAGCAAATGCAGTCCTAACTGAAACTGTACTCACATTCGGGACTTCAAAATGAAAGACTCACATACTTACACACAATCTATCTATAATATACAAAAAAGAATAGATAATAAATATTAAAATGGCCACAAGAGAAAAAAGTAAGTCATTGAAAACAATCAGTAGAGAGCAAATGTAGGGAAAGTAGAAACAAGACAGTGTGCCTTAAATGTCTTTTTTTTTTTCTTTAACATTTTTTACAAATTGTGCAAGATTTCATACTAAGGCTCTGGTCTTGAAGTGACTGTTGTCTGATCCACACAGCACACACACACACGCACACACACACACACACACACACACACAGTCTGATACATACACACACACATCCAGTTACACACACACACACACACGCACACACACTCTCATACACTCCCTGTGCTATGAGCACTCTGTGGGGTGTAGCAAACCATTGCAGAATAAAAATGGGCTGCTCAGTGTATGGCCCGTGATGCTCATGGGAGTGGACCAGCTTTTAAAATGGACATGCACTTCACATTGATGTGAAAAAAGAAAAACTCCCTTTGCATCTAAAGAAAGACTTCTTAAGAGTGAAGGAAATAAAAAATAACATGACAATATCATAACCATTAAGGCAAGAACACCCGGAGTGGCATCAGCAATACTGTAACAATATGATAGTGTTTAGGTACATGGATATGATGAAACATTTAACTACTTCTTCAATGTCTTTTTTAAGCACAAGGTTGATCTTAAAAGCAACTTTTTTAAAAATCCAAACATCACTTCATCTTTTTTTCCTCTTTTTTTGTAAAAGGTGATAAGAAAATAACAATGCCAGACACTAGGGACATATGGATCATAAAACTACAAGAAATAATTTCTAGTTTTAAGTTGCAACTTCAAAACCACACATTGTAAATCCCCATCGTTAAGCCCCCACCCAGTAAATGAAAAAGATATCACTTACATTAAAACCATTTTATCCTCTTGTGATGGTGTATTCCAACAGTCAACAAGTTTTGCTTTACTTACAGCGATTGTGTAGTCTGTTGCAAATTAAAGCATTCATTGTTTAGTTTGGAAAAAAAGAGAAAAAGTTGTCCTTGCAATGCAACTGGCAACTGTTGACCAAAAAAGCATCTTTACATCTTCTTTTTAGTGCAACTCTTAAAATGTAAAACATTTCCAGTGATTCCTTGAGAGGTATCATTTCTTTGTTTTATGTTCTTTTTTCTTTTTCTTTTCATATTTTACGTATGTCACACCTTACATATGTACGCATCTTCAAAATATCCAAAGCAAGAGGTTTTGTTTTCATTGTTTTGTCAAATCTTTTTTCTTTTTTTTTTTTCAACTTTTTGCTTCTCTGCGTCATCATGGCCTTCCACAATGTCTGTTTACTAGAACATTAAAACAGGAGGAGATCCAAACCTCCTACATATTCCATTCCCTTCAGCCTCCATGTTTAATACGTTTGATATTCAATCAACTTGGCAGAGCCTTGTGATTGGCAATTCACCTTCTACCTCTGAAAAGAAGGGTTAGGAGAAGGAGGAACTGGAGGAAACTGGAGGATGAAGAGAAGAGAGAGAGAGAGAAAGACAGAGTGCGCTGTACAATGGGAACAGATCAAGATCAATCTGGGCAATAGAGACAAAGATGAGAAAAAACCCACAGCAAAACCTTCATATAACGCAGTAAGGTTCCCTTGGTAACCTGGATTTTCTGCAGTAGAGGAGAGTGGTGCTGAAGCAGCGCCGGAGCTCCCTGTTGGAGAAGATGCAGATGAAAGGATTGATCCCAGCCTGGGCAAAGCTCATCCACACGGCCGCTGTCAGGTAGCCCCCAGGGACAACGGGGCCCCTTGCAAACACCCTCCAGTAACAGGCTACCAGATAGGGCCCCCACAGAGCCAGGAAGAAAAACGTCATGATGTAGAACATCCTACTAATTCTCTTCTCCGTTTTGAATTCATCCAACACCAGTAGACGCCTGCGGCCCGCTGCGTTGCTGTTCTGCCTGATGCCCAGCAAAGTAGGCGGGGTGGGGCCTCGACCAAATCCAGCCAGCCAGTTAGCCGCTGCCTGCCCGCTGGCCCCTGGCCCGTGGAAGGTCCAGTTCTGGCTGACTGCAGGCACGAACTGGACTGGTTTCATCTTTCGACGATCGTGGACGAAGAAGATGAGCTTGAGGTAAACCAGCTGTGTGGCCAGGAGGATAAGCGCCAGCAGGAGCATGAAGCCCAGCGAATCATTCGCCCTAAAGGAGCGGTGCTGGAATGTGCATTGGTCCTCCTCCCGTATAAAAGAGTACGTCCCTACATCTAGCACCGGCGGGAATGCCATAGCAACAGACAACGTCCAGACCATACAGATGACAGCCAGACAGGTCCAGAAGGTTAGCCTCTTGGTGTAGAAACGATGATGTGCTATGGCCAGGTAGCGAGTAACACTGACACAGAATAGCATGAATGCCGTATGGAAACAGGAGAGCACCCCCAGGAAGGCAATCACTTTACAGGTCAGCGTGCCGTAGGTCCAGGCAGATCCATTCTTAACCGAGGTGAAGACAAAGGGGAAGCAGATGGCGGAACGCAGGATATCAGAGGCGCACAGGTCCAGGAGGAAATAGTAGGGCGCTCTGTGCAGACTCTTGTCTTTAACCAGCAGGATGGAGATCAGGAGGTTCCCAACCACACCGACTCCAATGATGAAACCCAGAGAGGTCAGTTTGAGGAACGTGGCAAGAGGAGAGACATTCTGCAAGATGGTGTGGTCCCCTGCATGGCTATAGTTCGCCATAGATGGAGGAGGGATCATAAAGATAGCGGAATAGCTTCAGCCAAGTATCATGATCTAGAGGTGGCAGGGGGATGCGTTAGATCCATTTGGCGGTGTGCTTTGAAGAGGTTTCCAGGCATATAGGCAACCTCTCCTCTAAGGCATCCTTTGTTCCTTTGTCTCATCACACCTAAAAAAAATCCCTGAAAAATATTATCCACCAATCAGCATTCGGTGCCATACAACAGCTGCATTGTTTTCAGTTGCACTTGCTCAGCCTAGAATGTGACAAACAATCATTTAGTTCTGTCTGTCTGTCATTGATTTCTTTCTTTCTTTTACATTTTAACATTTAAGGTGCCAGAGTGCAGAGCTCAGCCCAAGAATTAAACACTTTGTCAAGAGACAGAAACACAGACAGACAGCGGTGAAGCATGATGAGACTAAAGCTTTGCTCTGATACAGTCATAAAATTTTACTTCAGATGGCTTCGGAATTTCCCGAACAAAAGCACCATGGAAAAAAAAAGAAAAAGAAAATAAATAAATAAATAAATAAATAAAATACAGACAAGCTTTTAAAAAAGAGGCGACGCATTTTATCCGCCTGTGTCTGGTTATACTGAAAAACCTCCGCTTGGATTTTCCTCCTTTTCATTTTTCTTTGACATTTTAGCGCACTGTGAAACATTAGGGGGGGAAATGCAGTCCAAAATAAGCTCTTGATCACACCCTCCACCCTGCAGAACAGAGGAAGGTTCTCTAAAGCAGTGGATGCCTCGAATAAACTCGCCCCTGCCTTTATGCATTGTGAAAAATCGACGAAGGGTGCATACATAATAAAGCATCCATGTTTTTGTCTGATTAAAGGTTAACTGGATTACGGGTCTTACGTTAATAAGCAGTGTTCTCATTAGGGCGTTTATTGAGCTTGCCTCCATTTTCCAGATCAGTTTTATATGACTAATTATAAGAGTTAAGGTAATATTCTGAGTAATGCTGACACTAAAACCGCATGTCGACAATTTGCTTGTTAATGCGCGGGTGTGATTATCGTCGGGATGGACTACAAAAAAGATGCTGAGAGGTAACAATAATAAGCTCGATGGTGACAGTGTTATGGGCTGTCCTAGTGGGTGCTCGGCTTTTTTTTCAGGACTAAAATATAAAAAAAAACACTAAATATTTGAGGACATTTATTTTCATAAATATTGCTTACTTACGCGTTAATCGCCTATGCATCCTCCGACCAGTCTCTTACGCGCGTTTGATTCCGATAGATTTCAACAGAAAATCAAAAACACATCGCAGGATAACATCGCCGATGTTGCATCCAAATCGGTAGACGGCTTGGATAAAGCATAACAGTGTAGCGGATCCGCACGTCCATTAGACTAGAATAATTTCCAAGTCGCCGCTATGAATTGCCACCACACAAGACAAGGCCAAAACAAAGATGACACAGACAGCCGATCACAAAATCAATCAAACCCCTACCTGTTGATAATCCTATTTCGTCTCCCTCCTGGAGGTTACTTACATTGCACAAGTCGGATTTTGCTGTTTAAAAAGCCTGATTTGTTGCCTGCCCCCTTTTTTCCTCCACGGTGAATATCCTACAGTAAACGGAGCCGAGTGCGCATGCGCTCTGCATCCCTATTTGTGATCCAAGACGCGTCTTGTGTCTTGTTGCAGCAGCAGCAGCAGTAGCAGCAGCAGCAGCAGCATCTCTCTCACGGTAACATCTGCTCCACGGGGCCGCTGCTGGACGGCAAAGCGTCACAGCCATACTATCAATATTCCCTGTGGTAACGTGTTGTGTTACAGATCACTACAGTTCTGACTGCTTTACAGCTGCACTTCACAGCGTTTGAAGGGAAAGAAACATCAACACAGGGTACCACATCAACATCAGCATCATCATCATCATCATTAAAGAGCTTAATATGGTTGGATCATCTAATCTTTAATCAATAATTCACTGGCAAACTTTCATCTCTCCACTATCAGCTTCATTACACTTGTTTCCACTCTTAGGTACAATATGGTTCTGAAATGGGGATTTCCTTTTATTGTGCTCATACATGTTTCACTGTGAACAAAGTGAGGGGTTAAATCAGGCAGCCTGGTTCACCTCAAGGTAAAAAGAATTTCCTGTACTGTATATGCATAATTGACAAGCACTTTGCACACTGATGTTCATTCTGCATGGGCAGCATGAGAAATTCATAGGATTTGATTTCTGAAACATGTATGGAGAGCTGTGATGTCAGCGGTGTAACAAGTGAACAATGATTCAATCATCCAGATATACACAAGCGTACACACATGCATTAAATACAGCTGTGAGAGTGGCTTTGTGTTTACTTGTGTTATCAAATATTCAATGACTGTTAATTGTTGCATAATGATCTGTTTTCCCTTTAATTTTATGACGTGGAGGTTCAACATGCTACAGGTCACACTTGAAAATACAGGTAAAAAAACTAAAAAGTCACAAGAATTAACATAATGAACAGCAAAAATATAATGATCTAACGTATTTGTACTGACCTCGATACAGCGAAATATATTATTGTGAATGTTGTTTTAATGAATCAATCATCAATCATTGTGACACAAAAGCTTTCTTAGTTTTTGTTGCATCATTATTGTCTTCAGGTAATACGCTTTTTTTTGTCTTACAAGATAATACTTGTTTACTATACTAACAAAACTTCTCATTTAACTTCAATAATAAATAAAAAAAAATTAGCATCTCCAGTAAATTTACACAAATCATTACAGGGCAAAAATAATCACTGTAGTTTAATTAACAAATCCACAATGGTTATTTCGGTACTTTAAGGCCAACTGCTTCAACTCAGTTTTCCATCATTTCATGTGGGAGAAGCTGCACACCAAGAACATAAACACAGAATATGTACTCAAGTTTGCTCCTAAAAGTTCAAAACAGCTTTGGAAATAAGGCATGGGTGTCACTGTAACAGAGGAGTGGAAAGATTGGTCATAAATGTCACTTTATAAGACATTTGGGTTTACTTGTGTGTAATTGTGAAGGGGGGGGGCATGAAAAAGACACTTTGCTTTACAAATTTAATAAAAGAATAAAAAAAAAAAAAATAGCTGTAGCCTATATAATAACAGAAATCCAATTTGCTCAGTAACGTGACATGAATATAAAGACACATCTGATGTTGGAAAACAATCTGAAAGCAATTCATATTCCAAGAACAGACCATAAAAAAAAAAAAACAACAACTAAATCACAGTTGCTTTAATTATGTCTCAAGTTGTGTTTAAGCAACTTTTAACAGGTGATTTGTTTGAAGTTGTGAGCATGAAACACATTCCCTTATTTTCCATTCAGGGTCGAGAAAAAAAAAACATGAAGAAAAGAAGGATACTCTGAGTGACAATAAAGAAATGCATTATTCTCATGTCTACAGCCAAGTTGCAACAGCAGTTTCTCTCTTTTAATCTGAGCAGAACTGAGACATTGTGCTGCAACAGTGACAATGTTAAACTGCATATTAGAAACGTAAACAAAGGACAAAATCACAGTGATCACATCCACAGAGAGAAATATGATCAATAAGCAACGCGAGCATCCATAGAAGAGCTGGAAAAGTCTTAAAAGGCAACAGTGTTAAGTCCACAATCCACAGTTGGAACAAGATTCAGTTCCTGGTTTTTCCACTTCCTGGATTTCCCTCCACCTCCTCACGTGGTTTCCTTTCAGTTTTGACGCATTTATTTCATTTAAGGCACGATTCTCATCATTCGCTTCGACACCCACCTCGTGCCAGAGAGTCTTTTTCATTTTCACGTTTCACGATTCATGTAGTCGATTATATGAAGCCAGGACAGTCCGGTTTCATAGCTGTGCGTTCCGGTGCCGTGCGTACCAGCCGAGGAAGGCGCACACACCCACCACGGCCACGACGGATCCGAGCAGCAGGGCGAGGGCGTCCCCCGCATCGTAGGCTTCCACCGGAGGGACCAGAGCCATAAACATGAGCCAGACCACCGAGGAAGCCAGTGGGACTTCAAGTTTGGGTGCCATGTTGAGTTTTCTGCTGTTGCTGTTGACTTACGGGAAGCAGCAGCGGCGCATGCGTCAAAGTCAGATGACAGCGGCGGATCGAGTGCACTTCCGGGTTCGCTCAGCCAATCGCGTCGCTGCTTTGTTCTAACACATGCCTCCTGGATGTTTGTTTTCATCTTGGAGTAGAGACGCGTAATAATTGCAGGAAGGCATTTGTTCGGAGACACAGGGATATAGTTGCGTAATTCCACATTATTTATTTATTTTTTTTCAGCAAAAATAATCCTGAATTGTAAAATATTCAACATTCAATGACATCTGTCCCCATTTTACTGATGATTCGACTGACAGAATAGAATAGAATAGAATAGAATAGAATAGAATAGAATAGAATCTTTATTTTGTCTGCAGTAGTTTGTCACATGTAAACATGCACAGGCTGTCTGCTTCATGTCCTCACCCCTCAGGCCCTGCTATAAACACATGACGCCCCATTATATCAGTCAGACTCATCAACAGTCTAAGGCATATTTATTCTGCACACGTGTATATTTAGCATATTATACACCACGCAAAACTTGTTAGTCAAAATAGAAGTCGATCCTATAAAAGTATATATTTGAAAACCTCTTGCTCTATTTCATTTTAAATTGACGACAGTATATTTTCACTCTATCTCCACTTCCCTTCCAGGTCCTCTGCTTTGCCTCAGTGCCCTCCTCTTCATTCTGAAATTGCTTCAGATAGGTTCATAGCGATGACTAAACACACCAACATTTCGGCTCATGCTACAAACTGTTTGGCTGGCAGAGCTGTGGGTGGTGGTGGGGGTGCAGCAGGTTCTATATCTCTCTGTGTGTGTTCTCCTGGAGCACTTTGCCTGTAATTTAATTAGAGCACACAAGCCAAAGTAAAATATTGACCTTGTAAGGCCGCCATACCTCTGTACCTACCTGCTTCAAGCGAGGAGATGAATAGGCACGTATTCCCCCTGCTCACTCCACCTGCTTTCTCATCATATACTCACTCTCCCTCTCTCTCTCTCTCTCCCTCTCTCTCTCTCGCTCATGCTGTCTGTTTGGCAGTTTGTCGCTCACATATGTTTTCGTGCCTCCTGTCTGTTTGATCTCCATGGCAGGATTCAGTCGGACCACATAGCCACCACCGGCCCTTCAAAGAGCTTTTATTTCAGAACATAATGCATCAGAACAACTCAGTCCTCTTCTCTTACTGTATATGGAAGCACAAAACTCATTTTCATTACACGTACATTTCCAAGTTATATTTTTCCTCCAATGTAGAATGACATCATTTTAGATCTTTTAACAGTTATAATTTATTTTTGATCTGATAACTAACGATGTCACAGTATCTAGGCCAAATCACTGACAGTGGCATACATGCAAACACAGACACACACACACCGTACTGTACACAGCAGCAGCAGCAGCAGCATTTACCCTGGTTCTCAGCAGTGTTGGTAATTGATCAGTGGGAGGATGAGAGAATATCCAGAAATGAGAGTGTTTGTCTAACAGGCCAGGACAGTGACATTAATCTTCCCTGTTTGTGTTCTGCATCGTAATGTGCTGCTCAGCATCTGAAAGCCCAGTCCCTAAACATGTCGAGTGAAGAGACTAAAGAGGACTAGGTCTGAATGTCTGTATGTGCAACATTCCAAAAGTGATTCACATGTGCTCTACTGTAGTTTTTATGTTGAATTTTTATTTTGCATTATTTCTTATGAAGAAGCAACACATTTAACATCCAGTACCTACTAAATACCACTGCAAAAGTGTTTATTTTGGCCAAGAATTGCATATGTCCTCAGATGTTTCAGAGGTGGGTCCATGATTAACTGAAAAGGCCATTTTTTGAATAGCTTGTTTTGTAAGCATCATCCACTCTCGATTACTTTCCACAGTGAAGTTGGAGCTCTACCTTTACCAAACAGCACAAAACATCTCACCCCAAAGATTAATTATGTTCTGAAATTGGTTTCTCAGAAAACACTGAAAAGCTGACCCTTTAAAGCAATTGCTGCTTTTGTAGTGGTTCAGTGCCCATCCATAATGAATTGTACTGTGAGGGACATGACAAATGGATTTTCCTGTGTCTTTTGTGGCAGTGTTCTAGATGTTAAAATACGAGGACCTGAATCAACACTAGAAAAAAGAAAGAAAGGGCAGCCTAGTTGTGCACAGTATAGTGTTGGACTACACTGACTCACACTGTTCGGGACGTGGGATAAGCTGAAACACATCACAAACCTACAAAAAGACAAATGACGCAGTGTAATTATCTATTCATACTGGAAGCGAAGAGGGAGGCTGAGGGTGGATGCTTGACAATCATGCTTCGAAGTGTTATGCCGACAGTTGTATAATGCTTTAAAGGGTAATCAATTCATCTTTTCATTGTTGCTTTGTTTGGGAGAGTGCCTCAAATTTGCTTGAGATAATTCATCACAGTGAATATTTTACTTACTTTTACGCCATGTCAACCCACAGAATGGTCATGTGGCACGCTGGTGAATAACTGAGGAGTTGCGACCCTGCCATTAAACGTCTGTGTGAAACTCCGACACAAACATGCAATTAACCATTAAAAGAAACTTATGCCATATCTCAGGTGTCAGGCATACACTACCGCTCTAACATTTGGGATCGCCTTCTAATTTCCTCAGACCTCAGATGGCTAACTAGTCTGGGAACTCCTTCAAGACTTTTGGAAAACATGTCAGGTGACTACCTCATGAAGCTCATCCACAGAAAGCAGAGAATGTGCAAAGTAGTAATAAAAGCAAAATGAAATAAATAAATAAAAACATGCTTTGAGTTATGTCACTTTTTTTAAAATTACATAATTCCACATTTGTTCATTCATAGTTTTGATGCCTTCAGTGAGAATCTACAACGTAAACTGTCATGGAAATAAAGAAAAAACAGGTGATCCCAAACTTTTGAGCGGTAGTGGATATGAAGAGAGGATGAAACACAAAAGTACATTCACTCCACACATGTGAAACAGGGTGAAGCTGCGTTTCAGTTCCATGCAGCTAAACCCTGGAACAGTTTTCCTGATGACGTCAGACAGGCTTCTACTCTGACAGTGTTAAAGTCCAGAGGGAAAACAGCTCTGTTCAACTGTGCATACAACTGAAAGGGTTCTGTCTGCACTCTTTTTTTTTGGTATTTTTAAATTGATTACTTTATTTTAATTGATTCATTTTTATATTGTATTGATTATGTTTTAACTGTAATTGTATGTTTTTAACTTGTCTCCTTTCCATTTTTGTAAAGCACTGTGAATTGCCCTGTGTATGAATTATGCTATACAAATAAACTTGTGACTGTGTAAATGTCCTAGGCCAATATTAGATTTGTTAGTTTAGTAAAGTTATAATGGCCAAACATATGCTTTTCTCAGTTTCTGTATTAAGATACAACCTGGATATA
>JAPTYQ010000005.1:26144894-26159836 GCA_029814465.1 Ostorhinchus cyanosoma | reverse complement strand
ACACAAGGTAAGGAGAGACGAAAGAGACATCTTCAGGCCATTAGGGTGAGGAGGGTACAACAAACAGAGAAGCCCTTACCTGGAATCTTCAGATAAGTGTATTAGAAAGGACAGGGTTAATGCACAGCCGGGTGAGCAGGGCTGATGGTGAGGGGATCTCAGGCTACATTCACACAGCAGGTTTTAATGCACGATATGAATTTTTTGGTGAAATTCATTTTTTTTGTGTGTGTGCTCATTCATATTACACATTAAATGCGAGTTGAATCAGTTTTGAGTATAAACTGAATGTGACCCTGAAATGACCCGCATGCACAAAAGAGGTCCTGATGGAATACATGACCATGCAGACATGAACTGTTTATGGAAGGAAATGTTTTTCCTGCCGCTCCGCCTCCTGGGTCGCAGAATTGTGACATAAAGGTTGGATAAATGTGACTTGGCCGTTCAGACTGAAGTCGCATTGCAAAATATCAGATTTAGGACCACATATGAAAGTAACCTCGGTTGAATTTGAAAAAAATTGGATTTGTGCTGTTCAAACTGTCTTTAGCAGATCAGATACAGATCGCATACGGGCGAAAAAAACCCGAAAGGATTTGGGCCACATTTACCTGCAGTCTGAACGCAGCCTTTGAAAGTAAAGTAATAGAACAGGATGTAGACTCTTAGGGCAGGTGAAGAAGGATGGGAGGGAGCAGCTGTTTTTTGTTTTGTTTTTTTTTTTGGCTGGTGGCAAATTGGTGAAGGGAAAAAGTGAAAATAGATTAGGGTGAAAAAGGAAGCAGAGAAAACGACTAAAATAAAACCCTTTCACTGGATTGAAAACAAAGAGCAGAACAGAGGTCAGTAACAGACAAACGTGAATTATCTGATTAAATGATCAACTTATAAACAAAGGGCCTTACATTTCTAAATGTATTTGAAATGCAAATACTAGATGCTATTATTTTGCTCATTTACTCTGCTGAACACAGAGCTCTTGTTGCCACAGTGTGCTTGGCTGCTGACTCCTCCCTCTCAGCTTCACCTGTGGCTCAGCTGTGCGTGATCAGCTGACCATAGATCAGCAGCTCTGCTTCAGTTACTCATTGCCAGATCATCTTCATGGTATACCTGACTCTCCAACCTTCTATTCTTTCCTGACTTCCCAGTTTCAATCTCACTTGATCCTGACCACATCTCCTCTGCCCCGTTAAACCAAGCAGCCTCGGACTACGACAGGGGGATTCAAATCCGTTCCTCTAGGGCCAGTATCCTACATGTTTTAGATATTTCCCTCTTTCATCACACCTGGAAGCCCTTCCATCAATACCAGGCTTCTGCGGAGCTGATGATGAGCTGATGATTAATTGAACCAGGTGTGCTGGAAGAGGGAAACATCTAAAACATGCAGGATGCTGGCCCTCGAGGACTGGATTTGAATACCCCTGGACTACAAGATCTGCTTTTGTGAATCCGCTTTCTCGTCTGCCTGTGATGGCGTGGTGTTTACCAGACCCAGTTTCCCCCAGCTCTGCTTCTCCTGTTAAAGTCCGTCTTCCACTTCGAGCCAGAGTCCAGTTCCGTTTCGAGCCATAGTCCAGTTCCGGTCCGAGCCAGAGTCCAGTTCCGGTCCCAGCCAGAGTCCAGTTCCGGTCCGAGCCAGAGTCCAGTTCCGGTCCCAGCCAGAGTCCACTTCCGGTCCGAGCCAGAGTCCACTTCCACTTCGAGCCAGAGTCCAGTTCCGGTTCGAACCAGAGTCCACTTCCAGGTCCCTGCCTCTTGTTATTGCTCTGTTTCCTTGATCCACTGCTTTTCCAAGACTTCTCTTCTGCCTGCCTTCAAGGACTGCTATACTGGGTCCTCAGTCCAGTCCTGCCTCTCTGGCCCTGAGGTATTGTTCTTGCCTGGCACGTCAGAGACCCGGGTTTAAATCCGGCTCACACACCTGCTCATCTAAGCTTTCCCTCTACTCAGTTTGCTTCTGCTGAAAATCCTAATAAAGACCATTTTTGATTGTGAATCTGAGTGTGTTGCATTTGGGTCTCCTCTCTGCTATCTGTTACACTTCTCCTTTGGCATAGATGATATACTTACTCACTGTATTGCATCTGGTTACTTGTGTATCACATGGATTTAATATCCAGTGCAGTATTCATTGTGGAACATCAAAAGGCAGACTGTAAAAGACCTTTGAAATGGCATGACTCTGCGCTGAAAAGGCATCTGGAAAGAGTAGTGAATCAGACATCAAAATGCTGAATTATTAACCTTGGTTATAGTGCCTTTAGTAGGTCACAAGAGAAGCAGAATGTATTTGCTATGTGAATTTGACTTAATTCCAACTCCCGTCAGCAGGCACTAAAATTGAAACGATAAATGACTCCTGGGAGACGGAGGCAGGGATGGAGACGTGTTATTCACTTTCAAGAGAAACTGCTTTTAGGTTCAAAGGGTTGACTCATCTGATAATCACCTCCATCGATTTAAAAATATAATATCACAAAGTATTTCGGACTGTTTGATTTTTTATTTCCTTAAGCTGACGTCCTTCAAACAGTCCAAACTGTGACCTGTTCGGGATATGTTTCATAAGGTTAATAACAATTGTGTTTGATTTCTTTTCAAAGAGCTACAAAGTGTCTTTAAATGTATGAATAAGGAGATGAGAAATATTAAGGAACAAACATAAATGCAGGTAACAGGACATGATGGATGTACGTAAGAGCAGTTTAACAAATGCTGAGGTGCTGGTTTCAAAAAGACGGCCAGTGACTAAGACTTTGAACTGACTAATAACCAGACTTCTGATAGATTTAGAAACATATCTGTATCACAAAGCTGCTTAGTTCTTCACAGTCTTAAGTAGGACTAATTTGCTTTGAATTCTGGGTAAATAAGGACTTTGTTTCACACTACAAGACACTACCACTTCAAACCATTTGTCACTCCAGTAGAAAACTTTTACTTTCGGGAAGAATTACAGCATTTAGAAGATATTTAAGAGGGAAAATTGAACTTCTCCGGCTCAATTTACCTTCAACTAAATTGTTCAGTTTCCTCATTATTTTGTTTTTACAGTATATCGGGCTCATTTTTATTAAACCGCAAACGAGCCACAAATTACGACCTGCTTATGTTTTTTTACCCTTTTCATCAGTTGGTACCACTGTTTAGTTTCACATTGTTATCATTCTATGCAATACTCTCCTGCATTAGATGAATTTAACAGTAAAATTGAGACTGGTCTAATATATTATGGGAGTTCTTCATTAAAACCAGTTGTAGAAGCCAATAACGTAATAACTCATAATGTAATAAATTTGCCATTATTAAAATGTAATAGGCCAATAATGTAATAAAAGTCCTGAACCGATAACATAAGTCATTACATTATTGGCCAAAAGTTATTACGTTATTAGCTCAGTTATTACATTTGCAATTTTTTTATTTTATTTTTTTACCAGGCCAGTAACGTAATAAGTTATTACATTAATGGCCAAAAGTTATTACATTATCAGTTCAGGACTTTTATTATGTTATTGGCCAGTTATTAAGTTATTGGCCTTTCATATTTTAAAAATGGCTAATTTATTATGTTATGGGTCGTTATCATGTTATTGGCTTCTACAGCAGTCCTTAAGTCTAGCCCCTGATCTGAAAAAATAAAGTAATAATAAACATAAACCATTACTGTAGAGTCTTTAGGATACTTTGTGAATTATTTCCAAGGTCCTTCTTATGTTATTTCAAAGACACGATACCAAAATATAGTAGAAAACCCAAATACTCAATAGAAAAACACAAAATGATTTAACATTTTTAATTAATTTTCATATTTTGTGTATATTTAGGAAAACAGAAAAAATAAAATCTTTGAAACAATTTAAGATATGGAACAAGCCAAAGAAAGAGATCTTCTATTATTTACTACTTTCAGTAGCACCTTTTATCCACAGACACATTTTGTTTTAGTTGGTACAATGACATTGAACTTTGGGCCCATAAAACACAGCACACATCATACACTCAACCTGCATATAGGGGGTGCTTTGATCAACATAGCAAAGCCTTTTTTATTCATCCCACCAATAGAAAATGACAAAAAAAAGGAAGCAAACAAAAACACACACTCAGTATATGTGCTGAATTTAGCTTCATCAGTCTCAAAGTTAGAATAATAATGGATTAAATAGTGCTACATTCAACGTTCCTCTCAGGAGGAGGAGGAAGGCTGTGCTTTACCATCTGATGCCTCTTCCACTTATAAAACCACCAGCACAGTGAAAATACATAGAGTCCAAAGAATACTGGGAAATCGTATAGAAAAAAGATGACAAAGGATCCACTGACTAAAAAGGCACAGATTAGAAGCCTGGTGATGTGACTGGGGATGTATAAAGTATTCCATTGTCCAACCCCATCAGCCTCTTTTAATTCCTTGGAGGTGGAACTCAGGTGTTTGTGAGAAGACTGGGTTGATCGATCACAGCTCTCCCTGTGGGCGTCTACACAGTCCTCTATTTGACTATCTGCTTCCTGAAGGGTGACTGATCTTTCTTTTATTTCCGAGTATTCCTGATCCTTCGGGGAGCTTTGGGCTGATTTAGTCGATGGCGGACTACTGTGAGTACCCAAAGTGGAGTCTAGATCTTTACTGAGGTGAGCGCTTGTATCTGAATGAAAGCCAAATAGAGTTTCTTCTGTCTTGTTGAGTGACTGACCCCTGTCAGTTAGTGAGAAATCATTGCAATTCATTGAAAATACACCCGAATCAAGAGTCTCACTGAAGCCTTTCTCAGAAGCCTTTGTAGCTCGTACAAGATTGCAGCCATCTGTAGTATTATGTATTTCTACCAGTCTGCCTTCGGATCCATCAACATTTGTGTGTACATTCAAGGCCTGTGGATTGTATTTGTGATCAAACACCTCTTCCCAAACCTTCCTGACCAGCTCTTCTCCAAATCTTTCTAGGAACACCTCCTTCAGTCCTGATCTAATAGGTTCAAGAGTTTCTGTACTTTCTGCTTTAATAGAGTCTTTTGTTCTTTCTGACATTTTTTTATATTCAACATGTGGAGGGCTCTCAACTTCTGCTGACAACTCTTGTTCTTCCGATTCAGCTGTTGCATTCTTCCTCTCCTCCTGAGGGTTCTCTGCATTACCCATCAACTCCCCCATTGCTTCTATTTTCAGCTTTTCAATTCTCACCCTCTCATCTTTGCCTCTTTGACTCGTATCTTCCTCTATTCTCTCTAATGTCTCAGGTTGGTGTTGAAGCTCTGTTGAAGTGTCTTTCTTAGCAACAATCTCCTTCAGCACGTCTTCTGAGCCTATTCCAATGCATCCTACATCCTCTTTGTGACCCTTCATATCATCCTGTGAATGGATACAACTTATTTCTCCCACCTCTTGCTGGCATTTATCTGTTGGAAAAGACCTGAATGTATGGAGGTTACTTTGAAAGGCCTTTTTTGTTTCCAGTGATCCTACCGTGTGTGGAAATAGCTCTTCTTTTGTCTCTGATGGTGGGGGTGTTTCTTTGCTTTGTATTATTTCACCACAATTTAGACTTATCCCTTTCTCTGTCTTTGATACCAATACACCTGCCGTATCTTTCTCCGTTCGTGTCAGGGTTGACTCTTGTTCCTTTATTTCTTTCTGAATACATACCATTTCACCTGCAACAATTGGCTTTGACTGTATACTATGTATTTCTGAAAATACTGTCGGGTTTCCCTGCTGCCACACTGATGAATTACATGGAGAGGCTTTGTCATTATGTGGCCAGGCATCCTCTTTTAATACCTGGATAATATCAGGTTCGGCACCAATTAGTCCCATTGTGCCTTGACTTGTTTGACAGTACAAAGGCTCCACCTCTGCCTTTCTGAACACTTCCATGTCGGTCTTACATGATGCCACACCTTCCCTTTCTGATTTGTCCCATTTCAGTTCTTTTGCCATTGTTTGCCTGAAATGTTCCACGCACGTTTGATTCGGATGGAATTCGCTGGCATGTGACTGTGCACTTATGTTTTCATGGTGCTCGTGCTTTAGAAAATTGCGGTTCGCTCTGACTCCCTGGCATTGCTCTTCATCTGCATACCTCTGGGAGATTTGACACTCTTCTGTTTTCCGTGGCCTAAATATTTCCTCTTCCCCGGATTCTTTATTTCCTCTACAGTTTATTGTGATCCCCTCCTCCACTTCTTGTCTGAATGTGAAAAAGACAAACCTCTCCCCGTCCTGTGTCCCCTGTCTGATTGTCTCCTTAAATGCCAATGTGTCATCCGCCGCATTGTGTGTGGTACCTGTAACCTCCCCTTCCCTGCTGGAAGAAAGACCCTCATCCAGCCTTGCTCCCTGTGAGATCCTATCAACAGCGCTGGCATTCTGAGACTGTGGCTTTGCTGTCATGTCTGTTGTCTCTGACTCCCCTGAGCTTGTTACTAAGTCAGCTGTGTGCGGTGTGAAGGGCTCATCTCCTCCTATTCCTTCTGCTCCTCCTATTATTCTTTCTCTTTCTTGCTCCCAGATCTCATGCTTGTGACACTCACTTGAGCTGTCAACAGAGCCCTTGGCCACAGGCATTGCCCCCATGAGGCTAAATTCCTGCACAGTCTCTGTTACATAGTTTGTCTGTGACCTTTGGGATGCATCTTGTGTCGCTGTGTTGTCATCTCTGGGGCTACTGACACATGCCTCTGTTGGCTGGTGGTGGTCTTCGCTGTTCAAGGCAACATTAGCCAGCGATGTTTCACAGGTGTCTGACAGCGGCTGACATGCACTTGACGTGTGTGCGTGGAAGTTGTTGGGTGTATCTTTGCCCACCTGAAATTCCTGCACTTGACTGCTTGCTGCACATTGTGTGCGGGGCTCTTTATCATTTGAGGGAGACACCGAAGCTGCTGTCTGCAGCCACTCTGACTCTGGAACACCAGAATGGTCCTCAAAACTGGGGCCATTAAGAAAAGCCTGCCATCCATCGCACCCAGAGGTTTCTTTATCACTGGTTTCATCTGTACCGTTGAGAAAGGACTCCCATATATCGTTAACAGAAACTGTTTCTTCCATATTTTCCTCTGATGCTTTTGACAAGGCCATTTTAGCTCCTTCAGTCCAGATGTCATCCACATCAGCAGCCCCCCACTGCTGCGGTTTGTCATCGCTCCAGTCCAGCGTAAGCAGAGGAATCTGGTGGTAGGTGAGGACCTGTGGACCTGTTTTACGTTGTGTCTTAGGATGGTTGTGGAGAAGACAGGCAGAGCTGCCCCATGGAGATGAAATTGGCTCAGACACCTTCTGGCCATTGGGTAAGTCATGTGAATAAGCCTCTGGTAAACGCTGCCTCCTCTGGGAGTAGTGGTCCCTCACACGTTCCAAACGTGTTGCTCTGTGCTTGCTTTTTAAGCTATCCACCTGTCAAAAAGGCCAAAGGTCAAGGGTTAAACTAGACGTTTATGTTTTAACTACTTAAACTTTACCCTGCTGTCATCTGTCTGGTGTGCAACATTATCAACTCTCTACATATTTTTTCATGTCAAAAATATGTGGCATAAAATATGATTTCATTTATATAATTTCTTCATTGAACATCCGATGAGTAATCATTGCAGTGAAATTATGATGTGATGATGCAATGCTGTTGCAACCCCTGTTCATAGCTGTTTACATAATCCGCTATACTGCACCTTTACTAGCAGGTTGCGTTTAATATTAATAGCACTCACATGAGCAAGTTGAAGCATGTTCTCAAGTATCAGGTTAGCTGACTTTCCATATTCTTCTGGGACTCACTGAGCACAAGCCAGTATGGCATGGTTCCTGGCTATCATGAGTTGCGTTTATATGCATTTGTCACTACATTTACTTCTGGGTGATTATCATGTTTTTTTTTTCCCACAGATTCAAGAAAATGATATAACCTCAAAAATGAACAAATAAACCTCACCAAAGGTTTGCGTTCTTCACAGGATAATAATGACAGTATCTCTGGGCTTTCCAATGTCTTTCTGTCAGCCACCTCTGCTTCTGCAAAACAAATGGCTCAACAACTTAGGCCTGAAAAATGTACGGTCAAAATTGAAATGCACTCACTCTGACATACACATATTTGCCCACATTTACATATACGTTATTCCCACCTGTGTTAAATATTGAGTTAATGGTGTCTCTGGTCTTCTCCTCTGCATTCCCCCTCCTGTGGTTCAAAATAAAGCAGAACGATAATAAAGTCACACTATGTTATTTAGAGAGCACATCACTTAAATAACTGTCATTTCTATTAAAGTGGCTTTAAAACATCAGACCTCACGATGTTTCAAGCCAGTCGTGTGATATTTGTCCATTTTCCCTCATTTGACAGTATTACTATAACTAAAATGTGATACTGAAATAATAAAGAACAGTTTAAGAGTGTAGACAAAACTGCTTCTGTTGTGCTTGTTTCCATCAAATTACATTATATATTATTACATCCAATTAAACATGTTTGCCTTGTGTATTATCGTTTCCATAATAACTACACAAGCCAACATCAACCCAGACTAGAACATCTCATTTTATGCAGTAAAGAGGTTCTCAATGTTCTCAGATCAAAAAAAAAAAAAGAACAATTTGTAACTTAGTGTCAAAGAAGATGAAGTAAGCTGATCTTTCTCCCATATCAGTGAGACGTCATGGAAACCTGGAAAGACATCTGACCTTAAATGGGCAATGTGTGTGCTTCAGTCCAAAAATCCAGTGCTAAAAACTTATGTAACAGTCTCCTGTAAAAACACAACGGCTTAGCCTGCCAGCAGAACCACTTGTGTTAAAACTCCTAATGAGGAGAAGACAACACGGTTTTAACACATACTCACCCTGTCAGTTTCATTTTACTGCACATTCTCTTTGCTTTTTGTTGTCTTTAATTCGAGGTAGAAGATTATTTGCATTATAGATATTGTTTGAATGAAGTGCAATGATAAAGCTGTAAAACCTTTTAACTGTTGACTCCTATATGATGTTGACACGGATATGACTTCTTCTCTGTTGGGATTGATGTCGTGTGTTTAAAAAAGATTCAGCATCAGATGTTCTCACCGGTTTGCCTTCAGACAGCTCCTCTTGTTCTTATAGCTGGTACTCTCCTCTTGCACCTGAGGCCCATGATCTTTTACATGTTCTTTCTGGTGGAAGAACAGCACGTAGTTCATTTCTCTGTTATTAGCCCAGAAGGTGCACGCTGACGTCTCGTATCGCAGACAGAACTCCACTCTGGTCCCTTCTCTCTCAAACGGAGGAACTAAAGTATAGGTGAAAGTGAAGCGGTCTGTTTTCCTATCACTGGATCCAGGCACATACTCTGCCAGAAGGTCAAAGTAACTGTTCCAGCGGTCCAGACTGATCCTGGCATAAACCCACTTATTATAGCAGAGGTTGACCACCCTGATGATGCCGCGGAGTGTGGTGCTTCGTGGAAGAAGCTCGATGCTCTCCAGCTCGATCATCTGCAGCTCCAGGTGCTGATCGAGCTCCTCTGGGCTTGAGGGGACGGTAAACAGGCAGGACATGTAGAACTCCTCTGTGGAAAGGGTCTCCTCCATCTCAGGAGGATCGATCCTTTCTGAGTCTGTCACTTGGGCGTTGTCAAACTCCTTGACGGACACCAAATTGAGGCCAAAAGCATCAGCGAATGACACTTTCCTTCGAATGACAGGTGGAGGCTCCGGTTCAGAGTCCTCGTCAGCGTCCTCCTCTGTGGAACCCGTGGGAGAGCAGGCCTTTATTCTTCCCTCGTCTTGTTCCTCACTTTTTTCCTGCTCCTCTTGCTCCATCATCACCTCCTTTGTGGCTTGAATGTAAAGACCCTCCATATTGTGCCTGGACCTGGTACAATGTCTGTCTGTCTACCTGTCTGTCTGTCTGTCTGTCTGGCTTGGAGGGTGGCACAGACCGGAGTGCCCCTAGCCTGGCTGCAGTGATACTGTAGAAGGGAGAGCAGGGAGAGGACGTGACTTGACAGATGGAGTTCGGTTACAGCTGAACATTGTGAGTCTGAGCCTGGCCTATTAATAGGACACATAGAACTGCACAACGACAAGCCAGTTATCCTTTCAATAATCCTCTCACAATATGTTTGCTAGTTACAAAATAAATACATGAAAACACTCCTCAAATAATGCTGTTTAAAATAGAAGGAGAAAAAAAAGGCCTATATTTGATGTATTTCCATATTTTATACTGAAATTCTTATTTAAGTGATGCCGAAATGCTGATGTTAACCTTTGACCTCCGCATGGAGAACTTTCCTCGATGAGATCAATACTGTATCAAATTATTATTAGTTCCATTTTTTTTTTTTTTTTTAACTTTGAAAGTCTCGTCTCTCTGTTATGAGAGTATTGGCGTCTGGATTGAGTATCTGCAGATCCTCTCGCATCATTGCTATTAGAGGCAGCCTTCATTTTTCAGGTTCACTGCTCAGAACAGAAGACTAAGGATTACAGTGTTCTTAGAAAATTGAACTTGAGAGTAAGACTGTGTGCACCACTGTCTCGGATAGGAAGTTTAATTCAGCTAATCCGTGATATGCGGTGTAACCATACCCACGCAGTATATCTTGTAAATAGACTTAAAGGACTGGTTATACAATCCGTAACAGGTAGTTGAGAGAGATCTTTGTCCTCAAAGAACTCTTTGTTCCATTGTTTGTACCTCTTTAGTGCCAGAGAACCACTCTTGTGACTTTTAATAGCAATTTTAGTCTTTTATGCTCTAATTCGCAGCTTCTTATGAGGCAGATAAGTGGAAAAAATTAGCAGTAAATTGCAAAGATAATCACAAATACTTTCAAAACTATACATTGAACATGACTTGAAGAACATTATTAGATACCACCACACAAAGAACAGTTTCTGTTACGCTGTTATGTTCTTTGTGTGTTAGTCTACTCAGAGCTGAAAGCAGCGTATGGCTTTCATCACAAATTTGTATTCAAATGTGTAAAACCCCAGTGATAGTCTAATTATCACTATTCCATTAGTCTCTCTGTGCTTATGCACCTGAATCACTTCCCTCACGGTGAAAAACTTTGAATATTGACTCCATCATAAACACAATCCACTTCTTTACATAACAAACTGAAATGTCACTCAGGCCTTTTCAGACATTTTGTCATGAAGTGCATTGTGGGAATGGGAATTTCATACAGCGAACAAGCAAAAGTGGTTCCTCACAGATTTGGCAAGAAAATGAGCCAGATCGGTGCAATGTAAAATTATACACTCCACCAGAGTTGTTTTACAGAATGAGTCTAGTCGGTGGATGGAAGTAAAGGCCACATTTGGGTTCAACACTCAGACAGACAAACTGCTGCTGTGTGGAGTTCCCTTTCCCACGATGCACTTCAACGACAACATTTCCGAAAAGGCCTGAGTGATGTTTCAGTTTATGTTAAAGACGCAGGCTGTGTTTAGGATGGAGTCGTCTTCGAAGTTGTTCACTATTAGGGGAGTTATTCAGGTGCATAAATAAAGAAATACTAATGGAATAATAGTTAGGATATCACTGGGGTTTTACACATTTGGAAAAAAAAATGTGATGAAAGTCATACACTGCTTTGACCATCCTTTCTGATGTTTTACACCAGATTTCATCTAACGCAGGTCAGATTTTAACTGTTTGTGCTGCTTCTTGTCATGAGGTTAGGGGTCAGACTAGTTACTTGAACCTTTAGAACCCATTTAGTTCAGGTTTTTCGTGCGTCTTTTAAGGCTGTGCACATATTTCCTGTATTTTCTTGTTTTTGTGTCTGAAGAAAAGAGCATGAGAAATACTATAAATAGGAATGCTCATTTTAACCTGCAGAAAGAACAAAACTAAAGCGGGCCTAAGACTTTCAAACAGTTCTGTATATGGTTACTGTTAGATTTCCTTCATCAAGAATGTCTCTGTAAATCAGGGGTTTCAAACGTGAGGCCCGGGGGCCAAATGCGGCCCGCCAAAAGTTCCAATCCGGCCCGTGGGATGAATTTGCAAAGTGCCAAAATTCCACAGGCGAGGCTGTGGAACTGATTTTAGCTCCAGTTCCACATACAGACCAATATCATCTACAGTCAAATAACAGCAGAATAACCAACAAAAAATAATGACTCCATATTTTCTTCTCGGTTTGATGTGGGAAAAAAAAATTAACCATGCCTTTAAATAATGACAACTTAAATTTTTTTGTCTTTGTTTTAGTGCAAAAAATAACATTAAATTATGAAAATATTGACATTTACAAACTATCCTGTAACAATAAAATGTGAATAACATGAACATATATGAACAACCTAAAATGTACAAAGAAAATTAAGCACAATTTGAACAATTTCCTGCTTCTGTTACTAGTGTTTAGTGTCTTTGTAGATCCCATCCATAATTCACATGTACAAAAGATAAGTTGAGGCATAATATTGTCAAAGTTGCACTTATTTTTGTTAAGGAATGTAAGTTTTTTCAGATTAGTCACATCTTTTTTGTTTGGATAGTTTATAAAAGTTAGTATTTTCATAATTTAATGGGTTTTTTTGCACTAAAACAAAGACAAAAATTTGGAGTTGCCATTATTTATAGGCTATTATGCTTTTATTTTACTGGTCCGGCCCACTGCAGATCAAATTGGACTGAATTTGGCCCTGAAAGAAAATGAGTTTGAGACCCCTGCTGTAAATACTGCTGTGAAGTTATTTAATTTTTATTTTGCTTTACTACATATCCATTGAGGCTATCACTGGGGTTTTACAAATTTGAAAAAAAAAGTGATGAAAGTCATATTCTGCTTTAAATGAAAATGAGCAAATTATTAAAAAACAAAAAAAACAGCACAACTTGCATATCATATGTGCATCAGTAGATGGCACTATGTGATCACACAGCCTACAGATGCATGTTACTGTTGGACCATTCTGGAATAAACTCCTCTTTTCCGTTTTTTCTCATTTTGTGACTGTGAGGTTTTAGACTTAGATGCACTTAAAAGTTCAATTAAGAAGCAAAGAGACAAAAAGGAAACTTCCATGAGGGTTATTTACAAGGCTTTGTCTTGTATTTTATTTCTGGATGCTCTTATTAGTTTCACCAGCAGGTGGCAGCAAACCACCATAATTCTCTCCTCTTCAGTCTACCTGCTGTATCCCCATCCCCTCGCTGATTCTGCTCTCTTCTACTTCATTTGATGGAATTTTTAAACGCTGTTAAGATTTAGAACGTAAACATAATATAACTTACTATTTCAGGGGACACTGCAGCACCTTTTGTAAATATATGTCCAATATTTACGAATGCAATCATTTTCCTTTTGCATCACATATGCACAGAAATAGGAATATAATAATTTTTTTTTTTTATTTTAATGACAGGCCTATTTTAGTGTCTTCAGAGCAAATTTCAGTAGTTCATATTCTGTATTACAAAGAAAAGACTGCCCAGTAACAAGCAATAAGTATTGATAATATTTATGATACTAATAAGGACATGTCGAATGTATTTTATGAAAAGTGTTTTTAAAATAAAATAACCTGTACTATACTCCGACTTTCAGAAATCGTTTTATTAGTCAAATAACCTACATGTCCCTTCTCCCTGTATGTGTTTCTCTCACTCAGCCATTTATAGCACAAATAAGATAAAAATATATGTAAAATGATTAAGTGCAGACAGCAGTGAGAATAGGATACGCAGATCACTTCTGGCGTTTCGTATATATTTATATATATATTTATATATTTTTCATCTTGACCCCCACCCTTTCTTTTTTTCAGATGATAATAATCTGGCCACTCATTTCTAGACCGTCACCGTCTCAGAGGTTTTGGGGGGGAAAAAAAGAAGAAAAGAAAGAAGAGAGAGAACCATTCTAATTATAATAAGTGTATGAATAACTTCGACTCGACTATTAAATGAGTAATAGAAAAAAAAGGTGAAATTATTTTTGCGATGGTAGGACAAAATAGGTAAGAAAATTCCTTTGGTCAAACACTGCATCCTGCCTTTTTCTTCTTTTTTTTTAATTCACAAGAAAGTACTTTGATAGCAGTGACTTTATTTAAAGAAACCTGGAAAACACGTTTAATTTGAACTTAACAAATATTTGGACTGCATTAAAGTACCGTTGTAATAACAATTCTAGTTATAATGTATAAAGATACGTATGGTTAACAGTTAATGCTGTTAATAAAGTGCGCAGGTAAATAATAATAATAATACAAAAAAGACTTTTATGGAATGTATCGTTAACTGTAACTGCACTAAATCTATCTGATTCTGATCATTTATTCTTAGTGATTACAACTGTATCACTAATTTACGCAAATTCCGTATTTATTTTGTGCTTGTGGGGTTTTTTTTCCAGAGAAATTCAGTAACGCAAAGTAAATATGTATTTAATAGGATTTCTCAGCGTACATATTGTAACAGAAGAATAACTAATAGTATCAATATTAATATAGATGTAAATTAAAAAAAAAAAAAAACAGTTTAATGTCGGCTGCACAGTTGCCACAGAAAAAGAGAAAAAAAAGTGTAATATGGAATCAGATTATTAGGATATAGGTTTTTTTTTTTGATAAGTTTCTATGTGCGTTGTCGGATAATCGGTGCAAACACAGGCGGGTTTGTGTCCTCTTTAGATTGAAGGTTTCCTCCCGTTACCCTACGGTTGCCGGTTCACTTCCCAAAAAAAAATACCAATATCTGACCATGAACGCAGCTTTTCTGCTCAAGCCGCGGAAACCACCGACAGAAGCGGCTGTCGGGTGGAGCAACAGCGGACCGTGAAACGTTTGTAAAAGAGGAAACAAAACTTTGAAGAAATACTTAGTGTTTACATAGCAGGTGGCCCTGACGTCACACGGGGTCGCAGTACGCCCAAAAATAACAACACACACCTCCGCGCACACAAGCAAGTGCCTCCCCTGGGGGTGGGGGGGTAT
>JAPTYQ010000005.1:26113711-26138972 GCA_029814465.1 Ostorhinchus cyanosoma | reverse complement strand
CGCCTCCTCCTCCTCCTCCCATCCTCATCACTTCATCATCTGGTGCTCTCCTGCAGCGCTCGCCTCTTAACCACATGTGCCAGTGCCGGGCCTGCTCTTGCTCCGGGGCTAATTGTTCACTAGTAAACTGCATGCTTGTTGGTGGGGGTCTCCCCTTCATCCCGACACAGTACTACAAAGCAGAATGGTGGCGGTGATGATCGCGGTGGGGTGGTGGGTGGTGGGAGTGCCGATCATGATCTCTTCATGCAGTTTATTTTCCCCGTACAAGTCTGAAGATTGTCAGTTGTAATCCGGCCTGTGTGCTGAATGCAACAAATACACCATGAAATTAAAGGTTATTGCAGGAGCGTAATGCAAAAGCTGTAGCTGAGATTACCAAAGCTGTTTGCAGACCTGGGTAGTATGAGAAGGAGCTCCAAAAATCTTCCTCTCCCCTCACCGGATTGATTTGTCATTTTAGCATTTTTGTTTTTTAATGAACATTTTCTGTCTTAAAGCCCAGGTGTGTATAATCCCCTCCTTTTATTTTCAAGATGCTTACTGAAATACAGCATGTAAGCAAAATTATTATTAGATTGAGCCGATCGTTCATTTATTTCTGTTTCTCTTTTTGATTGCCAGGTATACCAAACCTGTGGCTGGGTCTGGCCCATTGTGACGCTTAAATTCTAATCTAGTGCTATTGTAGTCTTTTCAAGAGTGCCTTCTTCAGCCTACAAGAAGGAGTTACATGGATGGATGGAAAGACCTGAGACTAGTCCCTGTGCTGAGCTAATCTAATCTGATAACGGAGGCCTTCCTCCTCCTCCTCCTCCTCCTTCTCCCAATTCTTTTCTCCCCTCTCTGTCTTCCCCTCTCTGCTATGGCTTGGTGGGTCTGATTTGTAGGTCTGCTTCTCTCTCACCACAGACGGCATTAAAGCCAGGCCCCGCTAGCCCCCTCTGATATGGGAGAGTTCATTAGAGATGTGCCTTTGATGGGCAGCCTTTTCATGTGACTACCGGTTTTTCAAATACCTTGATGTAGAAGCTTAAGAAGGCATTGTGCAGTAAGCCCTCCTTTTGATGCGACTTATTTAGATCTGCATAGTAAATCAGGGGGGAGTAAATAACCAGCCAGCAGATGGAAGCAAGGAGATAAGGCACTAGCGAACAATCGCATTTGTATTTTGTTATGATGTTGACAGCAGCTAAAATTCACTAATCTAGAGCCACTGATCTGCATTTCAAAGAAATCTCATTTAGCAGCAGGGAGGATAAAGTTCGTCTCATTGTGTCTATTTTATTGCATTCTTTGCTAATTTATCTGCCCACAGATTTAACGTGCAGGGCTTGGTGGTAGGAGCCAGCATCCGCGCATTGCATAGGGGGTCTTAAATACTGTGAAAGCGGTTACGTCTAGACTGTGAGCTGAGGGTAATTACACGTCTGACCATGAATAGAATGAGTTTGAAGACTCATCTTTCTTCGGGCGGGCCTGAATTGCTCGACTAACACTGATAAGGAGCATTTGGTCCCCACAGAAATATTGCTGGTGACTTTCCATAATACCCCCCCTTTTCTAACACCAAGGATGGTATTTACTTTTAAGATAAAGTTATTGTGTACAGTAATCTGACTTGTTAGCATAATGTCCTCTTTCATCACAGGGCCCTCCTTTTTTTGCAGTGTGGAGGTATTTGTGGTCCGGGTCTTAAATAGTTTATCTTGACTTAGTACGTGGGTGCTTTATGTAAATATCAGCCTATAGCATTATTAGGCCTTCATGAATACTTGAATACATTTGCCATATTTATAAGTTGATAGAATTTACCAATGGTTTTATATTTGGCAGAAAGATATGTGTGGTATTTGTAAATCCTCAGGAATTGGAGGTCACACAGACTAATAGCATTTCTAATGCTTTTCCAGTGAATAAAATATGACATCTGCACAGCCTAGAGGTGTTGTGATATTGAAGTAAATGCAGAATCAAATACTTCAAGCTGAAAAATATTAACATGAAATAATGTCTCACAACTCAATTATAATGAAAACTATTCTGTGTTTAGTTTTTTTTTTTTTCGGTAGGCTTTTTGCTCAGTGCATTTTTGTGAAATATCTCTTCATTTAATTACACGTACAAACAACACAGGCTAAATTAAGTAATCGTATAAAGCAATATTCTAAAAGTAGAGCATATTTGTTTGCATCCGTTCCTAACTTCACTCCTCTCACCCAGTCCTGAGTAAATGTTGCACTGCAATCTGTGCAACATTTTCCACAAACTCAAAACAGTGAAAAATTATAGCAGTTGGCATGTTTTGTTTTCAGCTGCGCTCTTTGAGCTGAGGGCTTTTTGTACAGTTCAGAGAGCACATTCCTTAGGATTCAGCAGTCGCTGGTTGCCTGTAGGGGTCATTGGAATTCTGGGAGAATAAAAGGGAGGAAAAAAAAATCTCACAGAAGATCATCCAGGCCGTTTTGTGCCCCTCATGCCCCCAGCTGCAGAAACTTGCCTCCCCACTGCACCTTAACAGGGGGGGAGATTTAATTTTTTCCTAATGCTTTAAATGTGATGTGTTTGCAATAAAAACGTCTCAAGCATTCTGCATTCGAGGTACTGTACACTCTAGTGTGGTTATGTGACTAACACAAAAATCATCAGTACTAATGGTCTCTAAATTATATGGATGCTGTTGCATGTGTACTTTGATGCGGACAGCTGAATAGAGGTACATGAGAAATCAATCGTGTCAGGTTAACAGTGTGATTTACTTGGCGTTGAGAGCTTGAGCCTTCCAGGCATTGCACCTTTTAACTTGAGAGAGTGAGGAGTGTGTATTTGTGTGTATGTGTGTTTAGAGGTGTGGGTGACTATAGTATGTACTGTACATTGCCTGTTTGTGCTTGTACTAACACACACACACACACACACACACACACACACACACACACGCTCTCATGCTTCACAGCAAAATCCAGGTGCACTTTGTTGTTCTGAAGTTTATTGCTTTCACCTACAAGCCATACAGAAAATAGTTTTGTAAGGCAGACACAGCCCAGCCCACACATGTCTTCACAAGCAATGAATGTTCCTGTGAAACCTTAGAAAAGATCAGTATGAACTAATAGTGTACTTACTTTTTTCTCAGATAGCTGACATCGCTGGCCTCCTTCCACTCCGGTGACGGACAACAACAGCAAGTTTTCACCCCAAGGGTAAGTATTTGAACATGGTACAGTATCTCTATATCCGTCTGTTCTTAACCTTTGGAAAAATTAACATAGTATTAACAGGATCAACATTAAAATTAACAGTATTTTCTCAAATCCTTAAATTAACATCTTTATATTGTATTTGAATAAAATATGGAATTGTTTTGTTCTTCCTTATCTTTTTCTTTTTTTTTTTTTGCCATAACTCCAGTCATATCTCAGGTAGTGGTTTTATAATACAGTTAGCTCTGCTGTGGGGTTTGGGTGATTGTAGCGTCTAGCTGAGGTCAAGAGAGCCCCATTCCCCTTCAGATGTAACAAATCTTCATCTTGTCCACCTTGATAGAATTCCCCCTCCACTGGGCAACCTTTCAGTTGTGCCTGTTTGGTTTTCACACCCCAAGGATTTTCAATCTACTCTAGCTTAGAAGTTATGATATACATTATTGCTGACAAATGTCTTCAGTGGGTATGGTTTTCTATTTATTTAGTTGTTTTTGTAATTAACTTTGTAGCACAGCAACAGTAATGGAGTATAAAGTTTAACCTGATCTTAGTATATTACTCTCCTATACAGAAACTGCATGTTCTTAGCTGAAATTGTACTTGTCCATTATTCTGTTTAGGATGAAATATGCCCACTCTGTGCCCGTAAGAACAAGCAGAAGTCACGCACTGTAAAGTACAAAGCGGTAAGTGAAAGCATTTTCCATTGTCCCTGCCTGTTTGGTGTTGTGCTGTGTCTCATGTTAATGTGTCCAGTGGTTGTTGCAGATTGGTTTCACATTGCTGTGCTATTGAAATGACAGATCAGCAGGAAAAGTTTAATATTTATTAGGAGATAAAAGGTAGGGGTGATCAAAAATCTAAACTCGGCTCATAAAACACCTTGTGATCTGGCAGAAGGTGGACATTAAAGTTAGCTCCCTTTTCCTTTTACCAATTGTGTTTGTCGCCATGTCAGTCCACAGTGACAGACAAGAATCTGGGATCACCAATTATATCTACAACACGTTTTCTTTCCATTGATTAAACCTCTCAGATATGCCCAAACACGGGCACACACAAGGCCATTTAATATACACAAGCATGGGTGCATTAAGATGTACTGAACCCTCTAAGAGCTTGCAAATAGTGTTGATTAGAGCAACAGAATATTATGTTTTTAAGGTTTAGATGTAAAGCAGCATAAAACTGTGTGTGTGTGTGTGTGTGTGTGTGTGTGTGTGTGTGTGTGTGTGTGTGTGTGTGTGTGTCTGTGTGTGTGTGTGTGTGAACGTCTGAATAGAGTGGTTTTTTTGTGGTATTTGCTTCAGGCATGACCCATGTGCTGTCTCTATTCAGTCATTACCTCAGTTTGTGAAGGCTTCAAATATGTGTCACTTTAATATCATCAGAATTTCTTTATGTTTGTTAGAGTAAACCATTGTGAGTTTGCTTTGACTTAAGAACGTAGGTTATTTACACTTTCTGCCCCAAGTTTAACAAAAGCATTTTATTGGTCTCAACACACCATCAGGAAGTGGTGCCTTTGAGATGTAAAAATGATTTAAGTTTATGGACAGAAGCAAAGATTCTCTGTGACTCAACTGTAGGACCAGGTCCATCTTCCTATGAGTCATATCCATACAGAGCTTAGTAGTCCAGATTTCCTCTTCCACCTAAAAGAGATTTGAATATTAGTTCTTAATTTGTCTAGTATTTAGTTAAATCTTCAAAGATGAACTCTTACTGCATATCTGCTGGCCTAAAAAAAAAAAAAAAAATCCTTCTAATCATTAGAAAAAAGCGTAATTGCCCCAACACTGCAAGCTGTACTTCCTGCGTCGACATATATAAAAATCTACAGCAATTAGCTCCATCTTTGACTGCTTTAAAGAAAGTGCAGCTCGGACTGAACGTCCCTCAGCTCGTATTTCCAGTCTGAAATTGATTTCTTGTCATAGATCAGAGACCTCTTGTCATTCCATTTCCAATTCTCAAATGGTTTCTCTGAGCCTGCTAAAGTGTCGTCCCTGTGAGTGGGCAAACAGGGGAACCTCCACGGGTCTTTACCCTGGGCACTCAGAGCAGTCGAGGGGGTAGAAGCAGAAATCAAAGGGACTTGGATCATTCCCCATTGGCAGCCTCCATTGTCTAGCTGATTTGGGATTGGTGGAGAAGGTGAACAGTGTGGGGTGGGGTGTGGGGGTGGATGGAGATCAGGCAAAGCAACCCCTTTTTTCTAATCTTTATCCACCATTAACCCCAGTGCCCCAGTGTGTGGCTGAGATCAGGGCCATTGGTCAATCCCCCATTCACTGCCACCCAGAATATTTTAAAGTTAAGCCCCCTCGCTTAACAAAAAAAGTCTTACTCATCAAAGGTTTACTTTCCCTTCTTTCCCTCTCTTCCTTCCTTTTGCCCTCAGTCCCATGGATCTGCTGCCGTTCTCTATGCACCATTCCCTCTTTGGTCCACTGTTTTGTCTTCACACTTAAGGGAGGGGGAGGTTAAAAAAGTTGGAAGTTTTGGAAGTTCCCCAAGTTTCCATATTTCAATTTAATGAGGTTTGGTTTTGGGTCTGATAGTATCGTGCTGTGAGCAAATTGGGGCAAAAGTAGACAGAGCAACGACGTCCTGCCCTTTGCTGGGCTTTCGGATTAGGACCTGGCTTGTTTTTAAATAGACCCTGGAATTTTACTTAGATGATTTCCGCAGAGGAAATATTTTTCACACCTGATGTATTCCTTGTGTTTCCCTCTGCTCCTTTGTTGCTGGTGAGAATACAACATATGTAACCCATCACACTTCTAAAATATAACTAAAAACAGCCTGAATTCTGTCCAGCCCTCCTACCTAACATTTCAGATTCTCACTTTTATTGTGCTTTATGCTATTTTTTTTTAGCAGTTATCAGGTATTTACTCTACACTAGTCTGAAGTGAACAAGAGATGGCTGAGTGTTAAAATAGTCAAACAAGAGAGCATGTGGAGATTGAACTGAGGTAGAGAGGAGAGAAGAAAAGGAATGGCATGGCACGGAGAGGGTTAGTCCAGACTGCGCAGTTGCCATGAGATAGAGTTGGATAGAAGTGAGTTGAGGATGCTTAGAATGAGTATTGCCATCATTCCTTAAGGAGAAGATAAAGAGGCTCAATGAGACTATTGATCTTTATGGCTGCCCCTGGCGTTCCTCTCATTCGCTGTATCACTTTCCCTTAGTTTCTTTCATTGTGTGTTTTAAGAATGCCAAATGCGGACACTCTTATGTTTTGGGCTGTGAGTGTAGGCAAAGGTGTGATTTAAGAATGGAAAAAAAGGTTACGGCCTCAGCATACTTTGGGGCCCCTTCAATAGTTTGTTATATGCACACCTCATATTCGAGATGACTGATACGCTGGAAATGACTGATTGCAAATATCGCACGCACCTCCTTAATTTCTATAAACGAGCAGGGATCTAGTATTTCATGTGTTATTCTTTCTCTGCAATTTAATTGAAGAAATCTTGGGTGCGGAAGCTGGACTTGATGGCATCTCTCCAAGAGCCTGAGATTATTGTGAAACCCAAGCTGAGGCAGGCATGACATCAGAGCGGCCTGACATTGGTTTGAACTCCTTATTTCAGGTGGGAAGAATTATGAGTGGCTTCACTTGCAGGTGATCGTGTCCAATGAATCGGACGCACACAGTCGCGCATTCTTCTCCCAAGGTCTAAATGCTGATTGTCTTGACAGATTGAACTTGTGTGTTATCACCAAACTGTCACGCAGCTTCATTTTTCAGCTTGCACACACAGCCCACAGTTTATGTTAGCCCTTCACAGTCCAGTGTTTTATAGGAATAATGTCATTATGACATAAACTAAAGCTATTTTAACCTGCTGATGAAGTATATTTATCTCGGGGACTGCTTATAGTACGTCTCTCAGTGTAGAACTATCAAGAGTTGCTGATATATCAGTGTTTCATACTCAATATTTGAGTCACCTCTAGATCGAAATTGTTAAAGAGGAATTTTGGCTTCCTGTGGCAAAAGGAAACATATAATGTTTAATATACAGGATACAGGGAAGGTCTATACAGATGTACATGATATAGTTTTGCATATATATATATATATAGATATATATTTTTTTAAATTTATTTTTTTTGCATATTAAACTTTAATTACTAAACAGTACATCTGAACTGCACTGTAAAATAACTGTAGTTTTATTGTAGAAATGACACCTTTTAATGTTTTAAAGCGTCCTTGATGAGATATATGCATTCTCTGTAGTCCACTTCCCCTTTGGTTTTTTTTCAAGGAAGGAAAAGTTTCAAATCAAACCACACGGTCACAGCCACTGAAAAAGCTTTTACTCTAGAGGCAACAAGCCAAGTCCTTTGTTCATAATGATCATTTGATCGCGGCTTGAAAAGAGATACCGGCAACAGTGAAATCCTACAAGAGCTTGGAATCCGACTTCCTCACCACAAACCACAAGCCTAGACAGTGCAACCGTTACTACCTGGTTGGAGGCGAAATGGGCAGAAAGCATCCGTCTGTGTGGAAAAAACACACACACACACACTCATACAACATGCTCGATTTGGGTCATAGAGCTGACAGACAGTGGAATGTGAATGTGTGTATGTTGACAAACTCCACTGCACTCTGAATGGGGTTTGTGATTACACCTCATCATGCGTGCTGCAGTGGTCCTGTCCCTGGCCCCCCATCCTTCTCCCACTCTCTTTGCCTTTCACTCCCTCTCTCTCTCCCCCCTTTCTCTCTCTCTCACCGCAGTGCCTCTTGGGCAATCATGTGGTCACACTACCTGACTCCTTGCTGCTCAAGAGTGCAGTTGACAAAAACAGCCCGAGGCCCGTCATGTGGAAAAGATTCAGTCGGCACACAGCATACATTCTACCCCCCACCCTACAACTCCTCACTTTCTCCCTCTAACTGAAGCACCGGGGTGTTTCCTTCTGCTCACCTGTGAAGGGAAATGGCATAGCTTTCCCCCTGTCTGAGTGTGTGTGAGAGAGTGGATATTTTTGTGTTTGCAACTTTGTGTCCATGATGCGTGGATGCTGCTTTAAGCAGCTGTGTGTCCACAGTGTATGTGTAAGTGTGTACTTTCACCTCTTTCTCTCACACTCTGAGAAGTGCAGGCAGTTCCTCTCTGTCAGTTGAGTTGCACTCCTCATGTCATGTAACATAAAGCTGGCGGTCAGCAAGAGCTCTCAGCTGTCAGTCAGCCTGGTGGTCCTGGCCTGTCGAGCTGCTCACCTGTGTTTATTGGACAAGACCTGCTCCATTTTACCCAGGGAGAACACCTTGCCTTCCTTCATTTTCTCCCTCTCTTTCTCTCTCCCATGCTTTCTCTTTCACTTTGTTTCTGTCTTTCTCTATCAATCCCTTTGTCTGTCTTTCTTCTTCTCCATCCCTGTCTCTCAGCACAATATTGCTTTTATTTAGCTTCTCTCCTTTATTTTTTATATCCTCAACTACCTCACCTCCCAGTTCTTTTCCCCACTGTCCTCCTCAGTTTATTTTTTCTGGCTGTCTTCCTTGCTTCTCTTTTTCCACTACCCTTTTGTTTCCCTTCACCCTCTCTCTCGCTGTCCATTTTTATTTTGTATTATTTTGGGACCTCTTTGTCAGTTCTTCAGTTTAAAGCCACGCTGCCTCTTTGGCAGTGGTGTTCATCTCTTCTCTGCACCTGGCTGAACACACGCACGGCCATGCACACACCACCTCTAGATAACTGATTGAAACTTGTGTCTCAAAGTTGCTAATGTTCACTGAAGCATTATATTGTAGATAAAGTAAATAAACTAGGCTACCATGGGAGAAATCTCTGGAATAGACTGCAGTGATCTGGCAGATGACACTGACACACATACGTGCGACTATCACAGAGGCTTTCACATACACACAAACAGATGCACATATGGGTGAGGTCTGAAAAGGTGTCAGTGATGCTGATGCTGACAGGGGAGCACGGCGCAGTAGATATTGTCCATGGCTCAAGAACTTTGCCAGTTTAATGTTTTTTGAGGAGCCCTCTAGAAATGTGACAGTAACAATCAAAGGCCTGCAGTCAAGTGTCTGCTTATATAATAAGCACATGGTATATACAGGACAATTACTTTCTTCTGTTTAACTGAATTTCCAAAAAATCTTCTTAACTATTAATCTTTCACTGAAATTCTACAATTTTTAAAAAAGAAAACTAGGCTATTTTAGCGTCTTTCATTAATGCTCTCTCGTAATTGAACTTTTCTTTCAAACCCTTGCCAGTTAAATTCAAATGATTTCTTGCAGGGAAAACGTATTAGCTCAGCTAGTTAGCATATTGGTTAAATGCAAGGGCCAACTCTTTGTGGCTACGTGGCTTTAAACCAGTATACACTGAATGATCTTTCTGTCCAGGTCCTGCAGTTTAGAGTGCAATAGCGGGGCAGCTTTCATATTTTTACTTGGTATTATGTAAAACTCTGTTGTATTCACAGTTCTTCCATTCTGTGCCGTAAAGTGGTATAGGTGACATGGTAATACATTTGCATTGTGCCTAGTGATAAATACTCTACCAGGTCTTACTCACTCCGCTGCTTCTGAATGTGTTCGGACAGTGTCTGTATTGTCAAAGGCACGGGGTCATTCAAAACTCAGTCTCCCTTCCTTCTGCCTTTTGTCAAATATTTCTGCGAGGGTGATAGTTTTCTCATTTATTTAGTGAATAGTCGGCGGGTGAAGAAGAAAGAGAGTTTTACATTATGGAAATGATGGAATGGGTTATAATCTCCCACATATTCATCACGGCAGACATTGGACCCTTGTGATACCGTCCTCCATTTGGCTATTGTTCCCGTTCTCTTTCCGTGTACTGTTCCCCTCAATAGGGAAAGCAGGCTTTAATCCTGTCCCTCTTTGGAATGACAATGTTTACTAGCTATCATTCAATAAGGAGCCAGGAGCATGACACACATTCCTCTGTCAGTAAATGCTGGGTGAACGTGCGAAGGCCGGCTAGAAAGGCATTGTTAGTCCTCTGAGGATTAGATGAAAATGAGAGGCTCTCTGTGTGCATGTGTGGCAAAACTTTTCACCTGACTGTCCTTTTTGTGCTCTACAGTACATCCTGTAGAGGCTACAGATAGGAATATGATTTCCCCTGCCCATATACCAATATTCTAGCATGGTAAAGTTGAATAATCAGGGATTATTGAGTCTCAGAGCATGTGCGTAACACACCTTTACTGTATGTCGAGCAGACAGATTCTTGTGTCTGTACAGAACTCCCCCATCCTCTTTCACCCCTCTCCTGTCATGTATTTATGCCTTACTAATAAATAAAGGCTTAATTTCACGTACTTATCTAAAATTGTGGGAGGACTTAATGAGTTCGCTCACAAGATTTATAATAAGAAAAAATCCAGAAAAGATGTTTGTGAAGCTTTATTTTTCTCAGCGCCTTTAGCCCCCTCCAAATTGTTTTCCCTTCAAAGTCTTGACAGCAATAGGGATTAGTGCCATAGCTGCTAACAGTCATTAGTGTGTTTTCACCATTGTGTCATGCACTGTTTTCTACCACCACCACCACCCCCAGCCTTACCTCCTGCGCGTGTCTCCTGCTTTCGTGCCGAGCGAGAAATGAAAAACATCGTTACGACCTCCAGCGACCCCTCCTGACGCACAGTCAGTTAAATGGTTTGTAAGACGTTTAATTACCAAATGGTATAATCGTTATTCATCTCATCATTAGATGTATGATATTAAGTGAATTGCCTCCCCTGGGTCCCTGTGTTTCACAGATCAATAGATTTAGATGGAGCTTGAAGGGGGTAGGGGGGGCTGGGTGGGCAGTTAAAACACTTCTGAGGCCCCAGATATGAACACTTGCATTGTTTCTGTGATGCACAGTGGTGACATTCACTCATTTATTTTTTTGCAATTAGCTTTTATATAGGTTTAATTATGCTAATTTCTATGTCTGTACCCAGGAATAGCAGTATGTCACTTTTTTAATGGATTCACGGCTCCTGGGTTTATTTTGATGGTGAAAGGACATGAAACAATGGACAAGGTTATGGCACCACAGACTTCCCATCGGCAGAGTGCTTGCGTTTGCACTTTGGGACACTTTGTTGGTATCAAGCATTGTTTGAAGGCATTGTGGAGATTGCTAATGCAGCGTGTACACCTCTGAGGCCCAGTAGCCTGCAGCTTGATATCGCCTGTATTCCCAATGTGAATATGGCTGAGTGGTGATCGGGGACTTGCTGCACCACAAGCTGCTATTCACTGCAGCCGGCACTACTAGCCTGAGTTAATTGTCCATTATCTACTATTATCTAAGCTCTCACTCTCTCCGTCTCTTTTATTCTCTCTCACTCATGATTCAAGCCGTCACCACTAGTTTCACTCACTGCCACGTATCTGGTGTTTTTTTTCCTAACTACTCCAGCAACCTTACACGGCCGATGCAGCCAAGCCCTGGCAACTGAGGTCAAATAGTAATAATGATACTCTTTGTTCCAGAGGTACCTTGAATTCTGAACATGGAGTCAGCAAAGCACCATGTTCATTTCTTGTCTTATCATCTAACAGCAAGAGTGGAAAGTGTTCTGATGTTTAATATATCCATGCAAAGATTTGAAGATTTTTTCTTTAGGGAGTCATACAGATGAACAGACACGGTACTTCTCATTGGTACTTTTTAGAAATTGTGACAATAGGTATTGGAGAATATTGATGAGGTCTGTCAAATCTACTTTACAACTTTACAAAGAAAAAGAAAACTGTAATTTTGAACAAGCGAATGCAATCACTGATGTCAAACAAAGAATTGCCCTGTTCTCTGCTCCGTACAGTTTGATAAGATGATAAATCCATCTGCTGAGGTGTTTGAGGAATCCTCAGAAAATTCACTTGATGGCACTGTTTTCCTTTTTGCTCCAGCTGAAGCAACAGGGCATGTTTTATGTATGCTGGGCACAATGTAAAAAAACTCGGCTGTGCCACAGATATGCATGTCTTCCTTTCTCTTCCTGTCCCTGGGCATTGAGAGAAACAAGCGGGAATACTGACAAACAATAAAATCATATTCTAGGCTTTTTAAAAAAAAAAATTTAAATAAAAAAATGAAGAAAAAGTATAAATGCATGTACACAGTTCACAGTTGCTGTATAATAAAAATTCATTAATTTTTTTGGGGTGTTTTGTTTTCAAGTAGTTCTGGTTTCCTGTCTTTTCCGTTGTTCTGTTCTATGTATCTATCTTTCTGTATGATCGTGTCTATATATAGATACATCCTGTGCTACGAGGTATTGCTTTAATAAATGCGTCAACAAGACGATACACACTATAAGGCATGAAGTGTTTCTGCACTTCATTACAATCCACACCTTTGTTCCACTACAACTTCATATATCAGGCTCTTCATCTCCACTTCCTCCCACCCTCCTTATCTTCACACACAACTATATATTACACATTTCAAAGGACTTTCAATTTTGTCAGTGTTGCAGTATTGGGTTTAGAAGTAAATCAAAAGGTTTAGAAGTAAATAAAATCTATTTAACCACCATAAGTGATTTAGTTACAAGTCTATTACTCCTCCACCTGTCGAATGGGTGAGGCTGGATTTAACTGAGTTTAAAAAGGGGTTGGATGGATGAATCAGTGTGTAGGGTAGTGAGGGTCAAGATCATATTAAGTGCTCGCAAAGCAAATGGTTCAGCATTAAGAGGTGGTGGTCTGGTCCTGCCTTGTAAGCAGCCTGTAAAGATGCAATACATCACAGTGAAAAATAACCAGAGCTTGTATTTCAGCTTCGTGCGCATCATAAATAAAGGTGTGCCGTGTATAATTGAGGCTTGTGCATGGGGAACTCGGCCTGAGATGAGAAATGGAAATCTGTGTACTGGTAAATAGATAATCACACAAAAGTAATTGAGGTTTTCAAACCCCAATCTAGTCTGCCAGCATGAGCTCGTTTGCATGTTAATCACGTCAGTGATTTCCCTTCATCACAGGGAAGTCCGTGCACACTTCCATAACCAGCTTTTAATTGCATTTAAAATGTCACAGAGGTGGAACACATGTAATTTAGCCAGAACTGTGTCCAAATTAATGGGTACTACTGAGACGCTCCATTGGACAGGGTTGGAAATGAGAGAGGCTGTCCATTGTTTGGGTCTTTATTAGAGATGCCTCAGTTTTCTAGTCTCTCCATGATAACATCTCTACGGCACCTTTTGAAGTGTATATCAAGACTTCAAAATGAAATCTGACAAGCACTTTGTGAACGACTTAACACTACAATAGATGCCAACTTCTTGCAAAATAAGCCAAATGGATGGACATTATAAAAGGTGGAAAAAGAAACATCAAAGGGTGAGACCACAGAGCCAAAGTGGTGGGTTTTAAATAGAGAAAGAAAGAGAGCAATAGCTTATTTTCTTTCATCACCAGGTGTTCTTTGCCGTATAAATTACCAAGATGATGTTTCCATAACACAGCTTAGAGCACTCCAGAGAGGGGAAACCTGCAAAACAGACGTATTTAATTTTTCATAGAGGTGGACCATCAGGAGCAATAAGCCAATATTCCTCTTCCCCTTTTCCAGATGCCTTCTACACCACTGTATCTTACCAAAACCCAAGCCCCTCTTACTTTTTTTCTTTTTTCAAAAAAGAAAAAGTTCTGCGGAGACCTACATGAAAGGAAGGAACTGTTGAAATGTTAATTTTACCATCTGCTGTCGAGGCCTGCTACCTTTTTTGTGTGTGTGTGTGTTTTCTTTTTTCCCTGCCTTCTTTAATTCCCAGTAGTTCTGTTCTGTTTCATGAATGTGCTGCTATTTTGGCTGTTTGAAGTCATGGGGTCTCTGCAAGCGTGGCTTTGACTGGCTGGAAAATACAATGCCACATGGTGGAAGGTGGAGACTGTCCCATTAGTTTCCTGTTTAGAGCCTGGTCTCTCCTGGTAACCCTGTTTCTTATACCGGTCCCAAGGTTCCAGTTACGCTCCCATGCCCACCTCCAGTACACAGTCTGTCATGTCAGTCTGTGGCTCTGACTCGGGCTTGCCCTTTCCCTCTCTCCTTCCTGAGTTTGCATGTCTTCAGAGACCTATTTAGTCTGTTTGTCTTAATGCTGAGGATTTTAATCACTCGTTTACAAGACCCCTAGCACCTTTGTCTAATAAAACTTTTTTTTATTCTCAGCACACGTTATTGCAAGTTTCCCTGTAAGCTCAACAAACCCAGGCAAATCCAAGAATACGGTAAAAATTAAATCCCCGACAATTATGTTTCTCCATCTTTTTTAGTCTTGTCTGTCTTCTCATCACAAGAGTTGACACTTTTAAAAGCAAAAGTATATTGCCAAGTTTGCTGTGAAGATTTTGCCAAATGGATAGATTCCATTGTGAGATTTGATAGTTGGCAATTAGGGTGAGACATCCTGTGTGCAGAGTTGCTTAGCATTTTCCTTGGCCGGGACCAGATTGTTTAGTCTGCTCTCATTGTGAGCTGTTTCTGAGCTGCAGTTGACGGTTGTTTGCAGAGTGTGGGGGGAAAATGTGAGAGGGGCCAGTGCCTTTCTCTATTTATTTATTTTCCCCGTCCTTGGAGCTGGAATCTGATTTGTGTTCATGTTTCTCTATTCTCTCTGAGCGGTTTTTAAGTGTGGCTGCTGAAATCTAGACTCTGTATGACCTCACTGCGCGGCCTGTGTTTCATTAATGACCAGCCCTGTGGTTTGGGGAGAGGAATATTTTTCATATGACACCGCCTTGCATTAGCGCGGAGCGGCAGCTGCATAACCACAAAACCATCCAATTTTGTGGCTTTGAAAGGTGTGAAAAGTTCAGCTCCCTATAGCAAGCCTTGCATTTATAATTGTACCCCGTGTATGCAAGACTGCGTGTATATGTGTCAAGAAGCGGAACTACTGAAAACTTGTAAAAGAAGCAAAAAAAAAAACAAAGTCACCTGCTAATGAAACATTTGTCTTTCATTCTCCTTGGCAATTTGTGAAGTAAATAGCGAAGATATAGTTTAGATGAGACATTTACACACTTACAGATGTGACATGCTTAGATTCCTCAGAGAAGCCACCTAAAATAACGGGCAGAAATTTAAAGCGGAGTAAGTAGCATTTTGACAGCTTGATTCATTTGTAATAAATATTTCATTCGGTTTTATACTGCTTGGATCCATAGAGTCTCAAACACAAGCAAGTCTTTTTAAGTCCTTTTTTTTTCCAAGTGCCACATCTGGCATAAGAGGTATTACTTTGCAGATTGATTGATTTCCCAGGCTTTGTTGGAAGCAACTCACGCAAGCCATATTGCAATTGACTAAGAAGCATGCAACAATTCACAGACACACGTACCAGAGAAAAAAAAAGACACTAGACTACTGTAACCCTGTTTGGTACCTTGCAGGATATTAAATATCCAAAAGGAAACCTCAGATTTGTCCCATCCAAAACAGAGCGCCTTTGTGCCGCTTCCTTATACTCTCCACTTTTTCTACAGCTTTAATTCTACACGGGTCTTCTTGTCATCGTATCACAACAAATACAAGTTCTCTAAATACATAACGTAGCCTGTGTATATTTCTAGATAATTCCAAGCCATTAATCATGGTTCACTCCTTTAGTCCTGGCAGCATTAAGTATTGTGTTGTCAGTTTGAAGGCAGAAGGTGGAACAGGGAGAGATTGAGGTTAGTCACCAAAGCTGAGGGCGACTGAACAAAGAAAAAGATTACCTAATAGTCCTGCTATGTATTTGAAGTGGAGCCTGCTGTTTGTTTGGGGAAGTTCGAGGCTGGATGTGCAGGAAGATGTCTCCCAGGCAGCTGATGGGTAGTTTTAAGCTGTCAGAAACATCCCCTTTGCCATTCGTCTTCCTGAATAGATGGCAACAGGGGCAAAAGGCAATTCAGAAAGAAAGTTAATGATGTTCCTAAGTTCGCAAAGTCCTGAAAATGCTGCCTCCGTCTATAATTGGGTGCCTTTGTGTAAATTAAGAGTCTACCGTGATGATAGCTTGACAAGACTTTTAAGCTACGGATGCACGTTCCTCACTCGTTCCTTTTCGATGCTTATTGTCATGAGCTGTCTAATAAATCTGTTCTATGCTTGTATATGTTTGTAAACAACACTCTCACAGGTTGTCACTACAAATAAAGTTTTAATTATGATCATGACAGAAATGATTTTACAGTTTGAGCACAAACATCATCAGCCTTGCGTTGACCACTTAATTAAATGCCAAGATGGAATAAAACAAAAGATACTTGTGTTCATCTGTGAGTAGTTTATTGTCTTAGATTAACCTTCATTAACATAACACATTACAAGAGTATTGTTGTGTAAACATATTTCTTGATTAAAAGTGATGATCCACATTGTGGAAGTCTCACAAGATATACACATGTTATTAACAGCAATCTTTCCTTTTTTTTTTAGTTAATTCAAATCATTTTTGGACAATATAACCCAGGGCACTATTGATGACTTTTAAAACGATGTCTCCGAATTTTTTTTTTTTTTTTTAATTCTGCAAATTGCAGTCTTCCTTTCTCCTGTGATTTCTGAACAAACAGTTACAACCCTTGATTCTCTAAAATCCCTGCCAGCCATTTCTGTTTTGATAAATTGTACATCAAGTCCTATTTTCAAAGTCATCAGCGATTGCTTTTTTGCCACTCAGAGCACTGAACATGGACAGCTTTTAAAGGTAGTGAGTAGGTCTGATAAGTGGCTCAATCCTTGTACTAAAGCATTTTTACTGAAGGTTTAATAGCTACTGTATAATGAATTATAATGTATTCTCTCCAATTGCAAATTTGCTCTAATATAGCCCTTCTGCCGTAGCATAAAAGTCCATCTGAATATTATTGTGACCAGCTTTTTAAGAATACAAATCAATTGCATGATTTTAAGTAGTTAGATTCATACTTTTGTTGCAAATTTCCCTCAATGCCAAATGGAATGGTGCTTGTATAACTGGAATAGCAAACCAATTTCAAAGTGGTGACATTTTTCATCCCAAAGATGATTCACTGTGTTTGTGGTACATCATGGTCAGTCCTAAGTCAACTGTATATGTTAGTATAAAATGCAACTGTTCATCCGAACATTTCAGCCTAGTTTGAAGTCATTGAAAAGCAAAAGGCTTATGAATCATCTTGCTGTTCCAATTTAATGGAACATACCTTTCAATGACAGCGTGTACCTCCACATCATCAAAGTGAAACTTCCAAAGTTCCGCTTAACTTGTTGCTGAAATAGTTTCTCGTTTTCAAGAAAATTGCAGTGCGCCAAGTCTCAAGAAGTGTATCAGGGAATCTTCCCTGAAGGAAAAATTGCCACTTGCATACTTGTCTTTGACCAAAGTGAAGCCCTCACACACTCCAGGGGAACATGTGCTGTTTAGGAAGATATAAAGGAGTAATTTTATTACTCGGTACATCTCCCCTCAGAAGCCATTTCATTTCTCTTTTCAGCCTCCACAGAAGCCTTTATTTGATCTCATATTCCAGAGTATGACTGCCTCAAACCGGTCAGACTCCGTTTATTTTCATTTGGAAAACACATTTAGTATTGGAGGGGTGGCAAAGGATGGAAGTGGAGAGCAGGGGGTTCGGTGTGGAAGGGATAGAGGCAAGTTTCTCTGTTACATATCAATGTCCTCCTGCAGGGATTTTTTCACTGCAGCCTTGTTTTGGGCTAAACTTTATATTTCGTTTTCTCAACTTGATCAGTGTGACTATTCCTTTGGTGCAATTGGGGAAGTCGTTTTTTTCTCCAAAAACTGAAATCTCAAGTCCTCTCTTTTTTAAAAAATATTTTAACAAATACTTCTTTTTAAATACCTGTTAAGTTTGCCTTTGCGGAGTGAAATTGATACAGCTGGATACCCTCCACTCTCTGCTTTGAAACCCAGATCATTGGCAGAGTGTGCCATTTATTAGGCAGCCCACTTAGATGTAGCCAGATGTAGCTGGTCACTTGAGAGGGAGACGTCCTCATAAACTCAGAGCCTTTAGAACTGGCACAGCACCCAACTGTATAGTCAAAATTAACCCCCACCCACGCCCATCCTTAAACTCCAGATCTTTGGCTATTTACTAAACCCTGAACCAGTGCAGCTGTCTGGAGGAGCTTGAACCATATAAAAGTCCCCAGTTCTTGAAAATCTCTCTCTCTCTCTCTCTCTCTTTTTTTTTTTTTTTTTATTTATCAGTGTCTGTGTCTGTGTCGCTGCCTGTGCCTGCAGCACCTATATCCTCTCCAGCCCATGTCTGGTGACAGCACAATGAAAACATTTTTGTGAAGTGTCATTTCAGTGGTCCGGAAGTCCCACTCTCCTAAATAGTTCCTTCTCTAGGTCTTGTCTGTCCTTCTATTTTCTTTTTCTTTTCTTTTCTTTTCTTTTTTTTTTTTGGGGGGGGGGGGGATCATAGCCTCCCCCCCCCCCCCCCCCCCCCCCCCCCAGAGCCTCCACTGGGCTCACTTCCACACAATGAATTACCTCCAGATGTAATTCCTATCCCCCGCCCTTCGCCCTCAAATTAGTGGCTAGTAAAAATTAGGTTTGAATTAGCCGCGGTGTGGAGAATAGAAGAGTTTGAAATTTCCATATAATGAGTTTATTATTCTTTGCTGGAATGCCATTTTCCTGAATTAATTTGATCTGGGTTTTTTTTAGGTGTAATTGGTGTCTAGTTGAATGGTGTTTTAGTCATGAGTGGATAGCCACTGTGTCAGCATTAAGTCAGAAGGCCGGGGTAATCAGAGGACTTTAAAGTCTACGCTCCAGCACGAAGAACCAGATGCCCTACGTTTCAATACCTTCTGGACATCTTTTCAAAACTTTGTCCATTATCTAATTCATGTTGGTGTTTAATTTGTCATCCCGCATGCAAGTATTTTTCATTGCCTCTTGCTTTGACAGTATTCCTTGGAACTCATATAAGGGTTGTTGCATCGCATATACAGGTGTTGTGCTCTTTTGACTGCCAGTGGAGCTTGTCTTGCTGCCATTTAACTGTGTAGTTGTGGTTCTGGGAATGATAATCTCTTTGGCAGAGCTGCAGCTGTGGGATCCTCAGACGCAACAGATCACTGTCATAAATGGGTTTCAGATTCTTCCTTAACAGATTTTCTGTTAAGGAAGAATGCAGGGACCAAATAATGTGTTTCATTTTTAAAGCTTTTCCTTCATCTTGATGACATCTCAGTGGCCAAGAACGTCAAAAAAAGAAAAAAACAATACGTGAGTAGTATGTAGTTTTCACTGAGGAGGAATCTAATTTAAATTGTAGTCGTCGTTACGATATGATAATATCTACAACAGTGAAAAAAGGAAGATTTCTGCCATGCTCTACCCTTTCATCTAATTCCAATCTGCTGTATAGCAGGTAAACTGCTGTGAGCCGCACTTGGTTGTTTAAATTTACCCGGCTCAGCTGAGCCTTTGATTTCAGCAACTCGTTTAATTCAAATACGCTTTTGTAGAAAATACGCTTTTTTGTTTTTAGGAAGGGGGGGTTAGCATTGGAGGCAGCTGTGGTGGTGGGAAAATAAGAGGAGTCACAGGAGGGCCAATTTAACCTGGAGTGTCTGTCGCTAGTCTACCAGCTACTTCGTTTCAAGAGGCCCGGTCAGCTTGAACTGTCTGACTTCTGTCATTTCGATCTCTTTTTATTTTTCTGCTGTAATGTATACTTTAATTCCCGCCCGCCTGCCGTCTGTGTAGCAGCACTGTCGGCAGAAGCAGCTGGAGGGGAGTTGCAGGTATCATTAAGCCTTGGAGAGGCACCAGCGGAACGCTGCTGAGTGCTATACGTGGCTCCTTGCAGCGCGTGTTGATATTTCTGGGCCCAATGAATATACAGCAGAGTTTATTTTCAATAGGAACCTGAGGCCGGGCTTGGCCAGAAAGTTCCCCTCCCCCCAGCTGCTTACTCGGGCTGTTGATATTGAGTCAAGCAAACACTCTCTCAGGGATGTCCTGTTGGGCACTCGGCCAAAGTCGCAAATGGAAGTCACATGTGGAGACTCCCAGAGGAGGGCAGTGAGGCCTTAATTCACACCCACTGCCATCATTTTTTTCTTACCATATAAAATGACAAAGCTTAGAATTTATGTTATTTACTCATTTAGCCCTTGTATTTCTTTTTGATTTAAAACAAATACACAACAACATCACAGTGATGGCATTAATCAGGGCCCCTCCCCTGCCGCATTCACTGTTCTTACTCGCAACAAAATATATATGCAAATATATTTGGACATCGTCATTATCAGCCACTTAATAGGCATTTCATGAAGGATTTTCTGAATGCATGGTGCAAGGCAAGTTTCCATGGATACCCTGGTGCTTAAGTACAGTATATTAAAATGGTGCCGCCTTCCAACCACTTATATAATCACCGGTCCATAATGGTCTATGCTCTTTGGCCATAAGCAACATATCATGTGATCAACATTGCCCAGGACTGAATAGAGCCTTACCCACTCATTATGCCTTATTTGGCTTTTTTCAGAAGCAGGACTAAGTGGCTCATGAATTGTGCTTGTGGAACATTTGTGCGACAACTAATGAATAGTACTGATGTGTGTGTTCTGTTTTATGTGTGATGCTTTGCTCTTTAGAAACAGTGGCTATCACTGTTGTAGTTGAGCATATTTTAGCAAACGTTAAAATCACTTCATTTTTTCTGACTGGCTCTTGAATGTGAGAATGGAGAAGCGGGGAGGGAGGGACATCACATGGATCATCCCAACAAAAGTGAACACTGATGCTTTTGGCACTTGGACTCCAATAAAAACAATCCCAGATCCTTTGGTCCTTTTTTGTGCTGATTACACAAAAAGATGTCCTGAATTTTTCTTGTTTTTTTTTTTTCTGTCCTACTCATTTTTTGAGACAGACATACATTATTTGGCTAATAGTTGTTAAAGGGTTAATGAGGGATGATTATACAGCTTAAAGCTGACTGCCACTCACTGGCATATCTCACAGAGCATGTGCTTTGTGGTGGCTTGGTATCAATGTAGGGATGGTGGCAAAAAACAGTGAGGGAAACCACTGTGATGGGTGCTTGACTTTTCTAAAGCCCTGGAGGCAAAGTGCTCCGTGGTGGTTTTAATTTAAAATAAATAGTTGGGTTAGTGTGTGCCCGTAAACTATGGAAATGATAGCAGTGCACGGGGAGGTGAACCAGCATCCGCTGCCGTTGCTGTCATGGTGTCACAGATCGCCTGCTCCCCCTCTGCTGCTGCTTTTACCGGGCTGGTAACCAGCTGCTGCCACCATCATCCCTCCCCGCTGTACCCACTACACACGTCTGTCTCTCTCTTTCTCCTCTCGCTGTTCTGCTGCCACCACATCAAGGCGCTGGTGGGCCTGTTTGTCTCCGTTGACCTTGGCAGCAGAAAGCACTGGAAGAAGAGACATGGGGAATAAATACCTAAAGGGAGGAGGCACGCAATTGTCACAGATGTGTAGAAATAAGCATAGCATTCCCCGTAGTGAAGGCAATGTTTCTAAGGCTAGGGGCCCCTTGTTTGTCTTTTCCAGTGAGGCACTCTGAGTAGTTTATTAAAGGGGGTGAAGGAGCTTTCTAGCCTGAAGCCCTTAGTGCTGAAAGAGAAATGGGTGAAATTACTGGCATAATGTGGATGCTTAGAGCAATTAACAGCAGTTGTTTAATGTTAGCCCTCTCTGGCACTGTCTTTTTTTCTCTTTTGGTTTTGCGCTCTTGTCATTTCCCTCTCTCTTTTTTGCTTGATCCTACTCTCACTGTCTGCCTCACTCTGTCATGGTTGTTTAGTGTTTACCCTCTGTGCCTCAGAGCTCAGAGAGTTGACACTAATGAAAATGCTACATCTTTTGGTCTGTGTTGGTCTCTTAATAATGATATCATGCGGCTGAAATATGCTCCAGCGGAGCTAGGGAGATAATGTGCTATTCAGTGGGTGTTAAATCATGCCAGTGCACTGCTCCGAGCTGTGAGTTCAAGTGGGTTTTACCCTGCGTTAGAGGCTGCATCTCTTCCTAAATAAATCTGTCATAGTTGCCCCAAGTGCCCCTCTTTAAAAACATAAAAGTTTTTACAAACAGTGTAACCTCCTGCCGTCACTGTTTGAGTGTCTTGTACATGTGTATTTTTAGTGTATAATTGTGAATTTAATTTTGGAATGGCACCTCTTCCAAATTTAGCTCTGTGTTTGTATTTTATTTATTGTATAAACTTGTGGTTGCAGATGAAAAAAGTCCCCCTCTTGTATTAAATCTCTCAGGCCCATGTGGCACAGCGAGCTGGTGGCAGATGGACTGGCTTTCCGCATCTGCTGTGTGCAGACTAGGGGCTTTGTACTCCTCTCTCCTGGGGAAGACCGAGGCTTTCTTCTTGCCAGTAGATTCCTGTCTGTTGGAGCGACTAAGAAAAACATCTGTGGCATGCAAGGGAGAGAAAAGAGGAAAGGAGAGAGAGAGGGAGAGAAAGGGAGAGTGAGGTGGGAGTGTAAAAAAAAAAAAAAAAAAAACAGACAAAAGGATTGGCAAACATCATTAGCTCTAAATGTTCTGTCTCATTGCCTGTTGTGCATTGTTTACAGAGAGGAAAAATGGCAATGCATCACATCAGAGTTCAGACCAGCTTAGTATCGCACGCCTCAGATTTTACCAGCTTCTATTGCAGGCAAGGGAGCAAGCGGATTTGCGGTTAGTGATACTGAAGTTATTCATTGGGATAAGCTTTGTAAAACTACATAGAAATTTACAGACAAGTTTCTTTCACCAAGTATGGCAAAACAGAAGTAAATATGATTAAAAAAAAAAAAAAAAGTGAATTAGTTATTTAACTTTTTAAAATTTAATCCCAACTCATCATAAGACTCAGTCTAAGTATTAAATTTTCCAGGTGAATTGTTTAATACTTACACTAAAAATAGGTGTTGACAGAATAGGCGCTGCTGATAGTGTATTGGCAAAGAAATAGCGTCATCCGTGCACATTCATAGAAAAAGTGAAGGCACATTCAGTTTTTGAGGTCTCCCCAGTTGTGAACCTTTGTGGACTCCCTCCCCTTTCAGATTCCTCTACAAAACGCCTCTTCTGAACCCCCCCCCATACACACACACACACACATACACGCACACACATGCACGTAGTTGTAACCCCCCCCGCACCATTCTTTTGCCAACTCTCGCCACCCTCCGCCCCCTCCTCCTCTCCCCACGACCAGCCCCCCTACCCCACCGATCAAGCCACTGGTTTTTGTGTACTATTGGTCCTCAGGCGTCAAAACAATCCAGCGGGGCTGCCTGACTTGTTTTAATTAGGCAGCAGCACTGAAACGGCAACTGTCTCTCAGACGTGACCAGGCAGAGGTGCTCTCCCCTCGCACTACTGTAAATACCGCTGTAAATACTTCTCTGGTGATGTCTTTGACAGTAAGCGTCAGCTAGTGTCTCTTTTTCTCCTTTTTTCCACTTTTGATGCTCTGTTTTCTACTAGTGGCATTTCCCATTCTCTCTTCATTTTTGATACACACTCATGCTTCCAGGCTTCTGAGAATACTTCTTCAAATGCTTCTTACTGGGGAGAGTGGATTTCTCTCTCATTGTTTTAAAGGTAGGTCATTTTATGTATATCTCTCCTCCTCTCTGTTTTGCAGTGGACTATTTATGACTTTGTTTGGACGTGTACTTATCGTATCGTAGCTGTGGATTTGATAGCAAGTACTAATGCATGGTAGTGATCTGGCTAATTGTTTTTAAGAGCCCTGTACACTCTCTGGCAGAGCCCGGTGTGGAGGCTACCAACTGCTGCACAGCCCTTCACTAATCCCATTCAGACTCTTTACATCTATACACACACACTTTGGCATGCATACAAACAGAGCTGAAGAGAAATCAGAGTGGAAGAGTAAAGACCTGAACTAGAATAAAAACAGACACACATACCTTTGTGGTGAATCTACCTCTCTAAGCGACGTCCTCCAGCCCTGCTTCTATCCTCCGTTCCCTCTCGACTCAGCAATGCCGGCTACATAAAGCTTAGTAGAAATCCAGTCCAGCAGGTTGTGTGTATGTGTGTGTGTGTGTGTGTGTGTGTGTGTGTGTGTGTGTGTGCACTTGTACAAGGGAGAGAGAGAAATCGGAGAGAGCGTTGAGAGAAGCAGATGTGCGATTAGAGCGAGAGCAGCGCGAGCTGCCTGGTAAGCATGCAGCCGAGGTGGAAGGGGAGAGCCGGCAAGCATCCTGCGAGGAGTCACAGCGCTCCCTGTGTGAACATCCTCTCACACACTCTCACACACACTCTCTCATTCACACACAAGACCCACCCACACACATCGCGCATCTACACACACAGTCGCTCGTACTCATGTGCACTCCAAAAAAAAAAAAAGACTTTTTATATAAACTTGTAAAAGTAATAAATACTACTCATAATAAATATACTTAGACTTTAAAGTCAAATCCAAAATCAAAGAAGAAAATCATGGGAAACAAAAGCAAAATACGATTAGAAATTACCACGTCTTTCATTTCCAATAAAAAGGGAAGGAAATGATTAGTATTTTCCAGTAATTGTGATATATTTCATCAGTAGCAGGCATAAGAACTGATGGTCTAATTATTTCCAGTGTAAAGAGAGCGGGAAGCCACTGTGTCTGTCATAAATTTCCATTTTGTACACTACCCCCTCTTCCATTCACACTCATGCATACATGCACACATACACTTGCACACACGCACACACACTCCCTCAACTGTCCTTACTCCCACTCTTTTCCTCCTCACCCCCAACTCAAGCCGCTCGTATCGGGCCTGTATGTCCGACCCGCACAGGGGGCCCTGGTTGGTAATTGCCCCGGTGACAACTGGAAATGATAGAATAATTGTCAGGAGAGGCGTCTGGGCTTTCTTTTTCTCTTTTTTTTTTTCTTTTTTTTAATGGGGCGAGGGTGATTTAAGTATGCATGAATGGCACAGTGGTGGCGAGGTGGTGAGAGAGGGAGAGGGGTGGAGGGAGCGGGAGCAGGGGGAACTGGGGC
>JAPTYQ010000005.1:26061607-26101903 GCA_029814465.1 Ostorhinchus cyanosoma | reverse complement strand
GGTGGTGGTGGTGTGTGGGTGGGATTGGGGAGGGGGGGGTATGACAGTGTGTGTCTTGTAAAGAGGCCAGCCCAAACCTTCTTCCAACCCAGAGACAGACACATTGAAATGAGCAGTCCAGCTAACAGGTCTCTGGAGGCTTTTTAAAACAGGGGCCCTGTGCTGTTAACTTCACACACACTTCCTGTGGCGCGTTCACGCTGCATCTCTTCGGAGAGACCACGAAAGACGACGAAGGATGGAGTTTTTATGATATAGAATCGAGAATGTTGTTTACTCCGTATCTGAAAAAAATAATCTTGACATTCACTGATGTTTTGAAGGAAATGCGTGCGTGGTCATACATTCATGCATCCGTGTTTGCACTTTTTTTTTTTTTTTTTTTTTACACCTGTGTGCAGATATAAAATTCCAGTTCACGTCTGCTCTGAGTCCATTTTGAAGGAAGGCTGTTGGGTGTAATTTTCCACCCATATTTGGAATGACATTGAGTGGTCCGGTGGGCATAGAAGCTCCAGTCTCTCATCACGCTGCTGGGGGGATGATTAATAATAAGCACTGATGAATTCTCCACTGTCCCTATGGGTTCTGCCATTACCTAGCAGCACAAAAATACTACCTGCAGCTATAATTAGAAAAGCAGCATCTTAAGGTCTCGTCGCCTTAGATTCGGCCAAAGCTTATGGGACCAAGAACGAGACTAAGAAATATGTGCCTTAGTCAAATATTTTAACTGGAATTTTCCCACAAAGAAAATTAAAAAAAAAAAAAATTCAATATTTCTACAAACATGCACTTATTGTTCTTCTCCATTTTATATTTTCATACTGTACTGGTTTTATTCATACTTTTATGCTGGTGTATGTAAGTCATTCTGTTCAGTGTGAAAGAAACACTCACATTATCCGTGAATCTGAATAATAACCGCTGCGTCACAATTAAATTTCCAGCCCCTAATTTTTTTTTCAGGGTTTCATCACCCCATTCCCAAGGTTGTCTAAATAGACCTAATTTGATTTGAGATCACAGATTAGATACCCACTGTATCTGATTGCAATTTGCCAGCTGCAGATATGTATCAAAGCAAATGATGAACGTTGCACAGGCCTAATCACTATGCAAAAAAAAAGATCACTGTAAAAGCTTGCTTGTAGGAAAAAAACGGAAAAAAAAAAAATTACCCTGTGCTCATATTACCATTGAGTTTATCACTGGTCAAAGCCACTCTTGTGTTTTAATATCATGTGCTGATGTGTATGTACAAGGGGGCCATGCATTGATCTTTGGATCTATACCATAATGTCCCATAATGAGCCTGTTAGTTGATTACAGTGCTCTGTAGACGTAATCCTTTCCAGGTTATCAGTGGGATTGATGAGCCAATACTCAGGACTACTGCCCTCTCTAAATGGGCTCACAACTGTATGTAGTGTATTGATAAGGCTGTAGTCTGAGTTTTCTATTGTGGTCAGGTCAGTTATTCTAACCCAGACCACTTCACAGCTGTGGCATTGTCAGGTTACCACAGTCTTGTTCAATTCCTAACTCAAACTAAACAATTCTCTTTAAATTTAAAAAACATGATATAAAAGCTACATGTCATTATCTTTGATATTTGTAGTTCATGGATTTTTTTTTTTTTTTTCACTTTTTATGTGTCAGTGTTTACTTTGTGAGGACAACAACCTATCTATTTCTGCACAAAATTGCAGTTTACAAGAAACTGTGGCAGGAGTGTACATGTTGGTAAACTGTTTAGGTGTGCTTTTCAGTGTTTTCCTGAGGCACATGATGCAGCAAAATGCAAACTATCCAACCCCATTTAAATGACTGCAGCATTTTGACATAAATTACAATAAGTGCGCCAAGGTGCCATCTTACTTCTAGGCTACCCCTGTCGCTACACGAGAGCTAGGCAGTGGTCCAACTTGAGAGTGACAGCAATTAACCTGCCTTCCTAGCTGTTTAGCTGGAGGAAATAGAAGGGATGAGAAATCTGACAGCAAGTGATGGGTAATATTTAGGGTTTAGGGGCAAATGAAATTCTCCCTAAAATGAAAGTCATTAGAGAGAGAGAGTTACCCCACAGACAAAGGACAAAATGACAGTGTGTTTGTATGTGCATGTGTGTGCACACACACTCGACTGACATATGGGTTCACCTCACTCATATAACAAGTCAAGTTTACTGTTTAGTGTAGGTAAATGCTCAGTCTCTAAAATTCTGACATACAATGTTCACCCACCATCACCTTTCACAAACAAGCCTCAAGCATCTTTCTCACTCTGCCCTTCACCTGCTTCTGTCACTCTCTCAATACTGTATTTGAGAACACACACACATACACACACATACCTAAGATGCAAATCTGGGCTTTGCCCTTGAGCATAATTTAAAGGCCTAATCACCCAGACTGTCCCTTTGGATGGAAATGGGAAGGAGGGAGGAGCATGGTGTCCCTCATTTGCACCCTTACACAAAGAAGCTCATTAGGTTTATCTTTCAGGCCTGAGATTGCCCCACTCAACTGTGTAAATAAGACACTGGTCCTGGCGTGACGCATCAATCACCTCTCAGGACAGGAGAAAGGCCTCCGCTGAAATATGAACGATTTCATAAAGGAGCCTTTTGTTAACCATCATCATCTGTGTGAAGATAAGGTTTTCCTGTAAAGGCAGAAGAAGAATTAGAGGAGCAGCATGTACTGTATCTCTTTGTGAAATAATTTCCCCTTTCAATGAAAAGCCAGACCTTCCATGGCAATCCTTGTGTCTGGTTTATTTACAATGAAAGCCATCCTTCTTTTTATTTCAAGACTGGCAAAGACAGTCCCTATAGGATAGTACATACAGGCCTGTGACATATGGGCCTGTAGTTTCCCCCTTTGTGATGACACTAAAGATATAGGGTATGAATGACAGCATAGCTGCTGTTTGCTCACCCTTCCCCAGACAAAACACAGTATTATTCTATTATCTATCTAGATGCCACCTCTTCTTCTTCTTCTTCCTCTGTCTCCCCTTCATTCTTTTTTTCCCGCTCCTCATTCTTCAGCACCTTGAAACCTGGCCTGTCCATCTATGTTTAAGACACATTACATGTGGCCTTCTGGAATTTACAGTGGCGCTCTCCCAGTAACTCCATTTCATGCAGGAGTCCCCTGAGAGCATGGTGAAATGTCAAACTGCAGGGCTTGAAAGAGAGACGAGTAGAAAGGGACAGAGAGAGAGAGAGAGATAGATATGGGAGAATTGCGAAGAGAGCATGAGAGAGATAGGGTGAAATCTGCTGGAAATAAACACTTATCGGTATTATATGCTCAAGCAGGTGCATGTGGAGGAGGCAGTTCAGGTAGAACACAACAGATCAGACTATGTGGAGTATGAGTTGAAAATTAAAGGTTTTTTTAAATGTTCTAAAAAAATTAAATAACCTGTAATCCAGAACCACAAGTACATTTACAGTGCTATTATTTAATAGTAATAACAATGACATCACTTAAGATTATGCCTTTTGTTTGACCTGACACATTTTTTTTCTGTGCAGCACATTAGCCCTGTGATAAATGAACTGGGCCAGGGTTAACCACCTCCGTGTAAATAAGAGGCAGCCATTCAGCAGCCCATACTGTGGCCAATAGTCCTGCAGTCTCTAGCCAACCTTGTGTAGGCCAGGATCAATGGCCACTTCACAACTCATTTCCTTTTACGCCTCCCTAACTGCTCTGACTCCAGCTCTGGGAAATAAATGGCACTGGATCTATAAGTCCACTCACACAAGCACAAACACATATACAGTCATGCATACACACACCCTTTGAAACTCACACTCGCACATACTCTGAGGGGACTGAACAATTGCTTCAGCTCAATACCCACCACAATAATTTATTTGCAAACTGCCTTGGTAGTGAATGGTGCATCATCTTTTGTGGCCTCACAATCGAAAACAGGCATTCTGTCATTGTTTGTTGCCACTCCCCTGTCGTCGGCTTAAACAGAGTACTAGTTGTTAATATGGCGGATGGAGTGTTACTGTCACACAAAGCCTGAATACATACATGTAAATTGCTCTGTTTTCCTCTAATGTGGAGTTAACAGGAGGCCAAAGAAAACACATGTGGTGGGTTGCTTTCCGATGCATACAAGGTAACGCATTGCTGCTTGCTTTTTCTGTAAATGGTTCCCTTCCCCCCCAAAAAAAGGCAAGTGGCTTATAGTCATTTGATAGGCCACGACACTGCTATCCATTTAACAGAGCTTAAAAATCCTACATATGCATATGCCGGGGTGTCTTAAGCTGACAACCAAAAGACAGGATTTGCTAGAAGGCAGCTTTGGAGTGTTGTGAATTTAACAAGCATGTCTAGTATTACAGTTCCTCTCCGCTTTAGCCATGAATAGTAACAAATCAGACTCTGAAACGCATGCCCGATGGTTTGTTGTGTATACCCCCCCTTCCCCTTCTCTAACTAATATTAAAATGACTTCAAATCGGGTTAAGAAGATGACTAGCGAGAAATAGTAGCATCTGTAATGTCACTGGTGCTCTCCCTCTTTAATGTATGCACGGCGTCTTGACTAACAGATTCCAGGTATCACAATTTTTTTCCTTTTTGTTGCACTTGTTAACACTCTCTGCTGCTCCGATTACCTTCATCCCTGACCCATTTTTGAATATATAAATGGCTCTATCCTTCTCCCAGGTTGTTTGTAGTTGTAACACTAGCAGGCTGCAAGGGGAGATGCTCTTTACACATTGCCTCCAAACACCGTATACATATGTAAGAGAGTCAGCCGGGCCCGCATCCCCTCTCTTCTTCACAGCTTTTCATATAAATGCAGTAAATAAGCTCAGGCCATGGGGAATTGAAGGCTCCAAACAGACACACTGACTGACATGTCACTTAGCGCTGGCTTTGGCTCTCTTCACTACAGGCTTTAGAGCTGAAGTTGCTGGGTTTTATAGTGCATCACCCAAGGTCAGGTCCTGCACTGGCTGTCAAGGTGGGCTGACATCTGCATCAGGTAGAACTTGACTATAATATTAGCTGTATCAGCAAACATTTGAGCTGTCTAGAGAGGTGATATATCGAACGAAATCCCCTTAGTCCTTTTGGGAGCGTAAAAACTGAGCATTTGTTTTGAGTAGATGCAGCGTTAAACGTATTCCAGCCTGAAGTTAATGATGGAAGTCACACTAGGTTTCTGGTAGAGATATACTGGCCTGCTTGTCTCTTCCTCTATGTTCCAACCTGCCATTCTTCATCAAGACTTAACCACTGCTTATTTACCCACACTGGGGGACTTAACTCGCGCAAAGTGATCAGTGATAGCACCGAAAAGCTGCTTGTTCCACCCTGATAAAAGTGACGCCCATGAGCATATGCAGAACATGCTTTGTGGGCTAGGCGCAGCACTTCAAGCTTGACTAGACACTAAGCTGATATTGGTTTCACGCTTGAATCCATGGTGGAAAATCTTCCAATGGAAACCCAGAGATGTGATTGTTTCTGTGCATTTATCAGAAGTTTACATGATAAATATACATTAGCCTGGTGGCTTGGCCATGCGTGGTATTGTTTCAGTGATACTATTCTCCGTGCATTCTTTTCACCTGTTTGGACTTCATCATCCAATTTGCTCTGAAACTGATAATTGTAATTTGTACAAAACTTCCGATGGGTAGAGTTTTTGCATGGTTGGTCCTTTCAAAAAAGTCTCTAACAGTGAGAAAATACTGCTTTGTTGGCACAAGTTTGGAATGTTTGAGGAGCGAAACCCTTTGGAAACTGTGTGTTTCCTTGTGTCGGTTGTATCAGTTTTCTAACCAGCCTGTGTCGGTACAATGACATAACTGAGACTCAGAAGTTTAGGTCCTTTCAAGACACGTAAAGTAACCCCACCCCCTTTTGGCTTAGTTCTGCCTTAATATGTAATGCCTTTACCCTAGTCCTAAATGATATGTCATTTATCTTTCATACAATTTCAACCAGAGGTTTTATTTTTTAATAACCACTGTAATTGTTCTGTCATTGTATGGAGTGCTACGAAGGGAGTGATCATGCTTTTGGCACATTTATCAAAGCCCTAAGAAAAAAAAATTGGAGAAAGGAGGCCTTTTTCTAACATAGCTGGACTAAGTGTGCGACAGAGTGATAAATTTTCTTGTTAGGAGAAATTACATCCACTAACTTGAGCTACTTCAGCATGAAATTGAAAAAGAAGCATTTCTTGTGAATTTCCATTCTTGATTCAATGAAAGATGTAGATTAGCCCTTTGGAAAAGGGCGGGGAACAAGAATGAAACTAAAGAAGTATGACTTTGCTCACGCTTGCTTGTTCTTAGAAGCGTGATATAGGATGCCGCTGGAAAAGGCTTTGTTTATGGAAGTGTGGCTCAGTCAGCCTGCTGGCAGATTAAAGAAAAAAAGGTTTAATATCTCTCTCTCCCACTCTCTCTCTCTCTCTCTGTCTTTCTGTTTCTCTCTGTTTGTGCATATATGTTATACATTTATTCATTGGCTCACATTTTTTACTTTTTATCACCAAGGCTTTACAAGCCTCTTTGCCTTACTTCACTCCACTCACTGACTTTGCCTTGTATTATTTTTCTTTGTCCATCTCCTTGCCACCTCTGTGACAGACACACAAACACATTTCCTATACCCAGCTCAGTCAAGCAGTCTGTTCTGGAAAAGGGGAGGGGGGTGTCACTGATTGATAGACGCTCCGTGTCAGAGTGGAAGGTAGATAACTATATCTGCTGCAGCTCACTTAAAGGTCAAACGCACATCGCTATAATTGAAATATTCACAAGAAAACCACCAAGGTACAATGCAGGGTGGAGGAAAGGAAGAGAAAAGGACAAGAAGAAGGAAAGATAGATGTTACATAAGCAAGACATGAATGTGATGCATTGCCCTTCCACTGGCATAGATGTAGAGGCTATTTATTGAGTTGATATTTGAGGAAAGTGTGGGTTTCATTTAAATGAAGAACAACCTCAGTGACTGAGGCCTAATAGCAAGACAAATGGTCGCTTAACTGTATGTAATGGGCATTAAACGCTAGTGAGAAGAAGTTTGTGGATTCCTGCTGATGAGCCGCGTTAGCTCTGAGAGCAGAGTACCACCTCAGTGTTTATAGTCTCACATTCAAAATTAACAAAGTGTAAAATGTGTTCCTTAGATTATGTAGAAATTTATTTTTAACAGTTTTTAAAATTGTGTTATTTTTATTTGTAAGCGACTGTGTACAACATCAATGTTACCATTTGATGCATTGTGACGGGGTTTCCCCCAGGCTAATATTCATCTGCAGTCCCCTGACGGATCACAATTAAAAACTTCCACACAGCGACAGAAGAGCATTAAGCAAACGAGACAGACAAAACAAAACAAATTTCACACAGTAATATATCATTCACACACCTTTTTTATGCAAACTAATTTATACCAAAATAAACAAATTTGCTAAACCATTTTAACCAATTGACTGTAGTGACAACATATAAGAATCAGGATGTGATCATGGTATAAACATTTTAGCTGCCATTTCCAGAATTTGTAGAAGATGTATTTAATGGCTTTTTGTGAAGACATAATCAATCAAACCAGATCACAACCCTTTCCAATTCAACTCAAACTACTACCTCAGCTGTTTTTGCATGTGTCTACTACAGTGTCATCGGCATACATTTGTAATCCCATCCCATGACACGATGTCACCACAGTTGCAGGACAAAGGGTTAGCCATGCTGCGAGCTTTGCAGTTAAGGTCAGGGTGCTCTCTGATTGACCTCAGAACAGGGAAACACTTAGATGCAGAACTTAACCTGAGCTCTGCCAGACGAGACAGACAGACACTCCATCTATTGACTGGTAACAGCAGAGCCCCCAAGACGGGTTCTGACGCACACAAATGCACCCACATACAAACACACACACACCAAGCAGGCATACAGGCTTCTGTGAATACACATGCACACAAACAGTTTGGAGTTTAAATCAGGCACTTTTAGCCAGCTTTGGTTGTCATGAAGATGGATGATAGTGACACACTGTGGCTCTGCTGTTATTCTAATGATTGTTTAGTGTTCCTGTGTAGGACCTCATGTGTTGTGTACACACATTTTGTCTTTATTAGTTATTTCATGGAGGGTAAATGTATTTAAATGCTGTTTACTTACAAAGGAAGCAGTAGGTGAGATAAATTAAAAAAAAAAAAAAGGATCACCCAACATTTTCATTATGACTGCAGACCTGCTCCTTTATATTTTTGCATGTTTTTCATGTGTACAGTACCTGTTTGTAGACACATTTATCTTTTCAATTTCATCTATTTCTATGTCATTCTGCTTTTAACTGGCCCTTCCACAGCTGCAGATTCTTCTCTGATGCATCCATCAGTTTGCTAGTTGCCTCTAGCTATGTTTTTGGAGTGGGAGCTTCTTAATAAGGCCTTGTCAACAAAGACAGACACAAGCTCCATGATAAACAACTTCATTCTATCTATGATCCTCTGACAAGAGTGATGAGAAAACCTTACATTTTATTGCAGTACAGCAGCGGGTAAAACTCACCGAATAGCTATCGTAGACGCACAGCCTTTTTATGTATCGTCATATGTTTAGTTTATAACACTTTGTCAGTTTAAGTGGTGAGATAATGTCACAGTATTTCTAAGCAACAGTGTGTAAGCAGTTGGGGTCCGTCCCACAATTCTGATTTTTCCACTTGGCTCAGCCCTTCTCCAAATGAAAAATGGTTGGCCTGAATGCAACATTTCATATCAGCTATTCATCCAGCTGTGTGACCTCCACTCGCCTGGAACTGTGAAAAGGAGAAGGATTATAATCACCTGAAGAGGAAATCAGGCGTTTGAGGAGAGAGAAAATGCATGTAATAGACAGAGGGAGACCGAATGTGTGTATTTGTGTTTTTTTTGCATGTGTGTGAGGCTGGGAGCTGCAGTTGAGCAGTCATACCTCATACCGGCCTTACGTTTGCAAAGAGAAAACTTGACCTCACATACACTGTCCACAACAAACAAACACACATACACACATGCACACATGCACACACATACACATTCTCCTCTCCCTCCTTCCACCCACACAAATACCTTCCCTTGCCTCCTCTCTTCTCCCTCTGCCTGTCTCTATTTTTCTTCCTCTCTGTCTCTTTGTGATAGTATATTGTGGTAGCTTTCAGTTGTCTGGCTCTAAAGGACTTCCCTAAGAGCAGCAGTAGATAAAGAGCGTTGCTGAATAGGCCTGCTGTCACCTTATCTAAACGCAGCGATACAGCACAGGTCAAACTAAAGACTTTGCCACAGCCACCAGCAGAGACAGAGGGGGAGGGGGGGAGTCACTGTTTTTTGAGGGTGAATTAAATTTTATGTGAGGCTCAGAAGAAAACAAAAAAAAAAGAAAAGAACAGACAAATGAAGGAACTGATCATGATAACTGTTGAAAACTAATTAGCCCTAGACCAGTCTAACGTTATTTGCCGAATAGTTACGATCAGTGTTCCAAACTTTTTTTTAGTTTCTTTTTTTTTTTTTTTTTTTATTTCAGGAAGGCAGACAGTGAAAATCTGCCCTAGTTTTGAGGTTTCTGCTCCAAAGTTCAACTTAAAGGTAGCTGACAACTATTATTCACACTTGCAGAACACATATACCATTGTATTTGCACAAAAAATACATGGTAATAACAGCAGGAGGTGGGAAGGTAGTGAATGTTAGCAGTGGTGGTGAATGACAGCAGGCTGTGCTCTGTGTTATTGCTGGCATGGCCTCCCAGCGCCTTAAAAGACACATACATATTGGAGCGTATTCACTCCTCTCTCCCTCTCACAGTCATAACCACACACTTTATTTGTGATGGGCAAAACAGACCCATGTTTTGTCTTCGTTAGTAGAAAAATACGTGTGAGGTTACACAATGGAGACACACCGGGAGCCCCTCCTACCACCTACCACCGCCGCTCTTCTCTCGTATACGGGCTCTTGCTTTCTTCCTGGGGTAGGAGCGAGCAAATTCATCTCGTCAATCCTCCCGGGAGGGTGTAGCTATGCAGCTCTGTTTACTGTGGCAGAAAGTTAATATAAATTTTCATCAGTGGGGGAAGTTTACACATATGATTCTATTTGTCCTTCATTATTAGCACCTGAGTCTGGGGCTGGGTAGGCATAATTGTCTACAGACACAGGCCAAATAGATGCAAGGGAAAGGCAAATAAGCACACCCCAAAATAATTTGATGCTTGTGTGTTACACTCCTCCACCCTAGGAATTCTTAATCTAGAGAATCAATAAACAAGGGGTGAGAGACGTGGGAGAGAGGGAGTAGAAAGACGGAAAGATGAGAGAACGAAATGAATAATGTGATATGAGCGATGCGGAGAGGTGAGAACGTGGGGAAAGAACTTGGAAGGAGGGGAAAATGAAACGTAAGAGATCAATACGAGCGGTTTTCTTCTCACTTTAAAAAAAAAAAAAAAAAAAGGACCATCACAATAAATAAGTACAAAAAAAAATATATAGAAATACTAATTTTTTTGGATGAAGCCGAGCAGACAGAGGAAGCCGAAGTAGCTGAAAATACTGAGATAGAGAAAACAGAGTGGGACACAGAAGCCCATTGTTCTGCTGGATCGCTTTACCTCCATCCTGAGGCCCGAGCAGATTCTCCATGGACCTCTACCTCCCTTTCTCCCTCTCCCTGCCTTGTTTTTTGCCGAATGTTGATTTATCGAGTCATACATTAAAATACTCATTACTCCCACATATTTTTCCAAATTCTTTTATTGTCTACTCTTGCTTAGCCTCTTTTCTTGGCTTGGTTGGAAAGAGTTGTAAATTTACCAATGAGGTTCATCTTTAAGTATGGTTCCTTTTTAGAGGAGGACAAAATGTAGTAGTCATGAAGTAATGTGGAGTCGCTCAAATCAGAAAAAGGCATGTTTGAAATGAGGTAAATATATTAAAGTTTCATTCCATTATGTATCGTAATGCATATTATTCACATTGTGTCATTTCATTGTGATAAGAGAGCAAGGTTAAATTTGACCACAGATAAAGGAAATGTAACAGGTACAAATCAACAAAAAGTATATCATAGTTTTAGACTTTTTGAAGATTTTAATGAAGAAATATAACATACTACGCATATTTATTGGATCCAGGCAATGACGTTTTCAGCCGTATAGAGATTGTGGGTAAATCCAGGTGTATTCTGTGTTCTGTGTGGAGGAAATATGGAAACTGAACTTGGATTCAGCACGTCATTACTAGTTGTGACCTTCACGAAAGAGTAGGAGTCTTTCTACTCTGAGTCAGTTGAGGTGAAAAGGATCAATTTGCAATGATATATTTTGCCCATACACATCAAGCAGAGATCTTATTAAAAGAAAGAAAAAAAAAAAATCATACATTCCTTTTTTTATGCAGCGCTCCATGGTTGCTGGTTGCCTTTTCTCATACAGGAGGTTTCACCATTGCTTTCGTCTCGGCCACATACAGTACACATACACGCTGTTGTTCATCTGATTGAACTTCTGATTTAGGTCATCTGTGTTTGAGGCCTCTGCTGACTTAAAGTGTTCACTGGCTGCAACTTATTTATTTGTACAAATTCAGGCCTCACTTTTGTATTCAGACGTTGCACAAAGCATCTTATCCCTCTCTGCTTTTCTTCTCATTTGTCTGTCCTCTCCAGCCTGCCCCTCCAAATCCGTATCCATCCATCCATCTGCCCTGAATCCACTTATATAAGAAGATAGGGTGTAAATATTTTGGTGTGGAGTGTTGGCGCATATCTCCCCTGCCAGCGGGCCGCCGCCTCAGTCCAATCAGCCATGTTTGTTTGTTCAGCTTAAACTGTTTGTGCCTTGTTTTCCGTGGCATGTGACTCCCTCCAGCTTGATAAATTGTCACAGTTTTTCCTTTTTCTCTTCTCCTCCTTTTTGGTTTGCACCCTTTTTTCTCCCCCCTCCCACAGGGTCTGTGTTTCCTGGAAGCAGAGATAGATAAGCCTGGTGTTGTGGTACTGTGTGTGCTTATGTGCACAGCAGTGTCTGTGTGGGAGTTGTCAAGCCTGTCAGCATGACTGGAGCTGTTCTGGCCAACAGCCGAATGTTGAACAGCAGCCGTTTACTCCCTCTAACAAACATACACAGGCATACACACAAAACATCTGTTCCACACACCACAGAAAGACTGATGCAACACATCTCTTATTGATCAACAATTGATGCAATATGTTTACAGCTACTTTCTGTTCATGGAAGCAGTGTGTCCAGGCTACATCACTCTGGTAATATACCTGTTGAGGACAGCTTATTTCATACCTGTGTCATCATTCCAATATCTGCTATATCCCCTAATAACAACAACTCCCAACATGACCTGGGCCAGGAAGTGATCTGCACTGTCCAAACACAATGTCACAGCTCCTCAGATATATCCAATTCCAATGTCATGGCTGCATATCGTGCAGTCTCCAGGTGGATTTGAAAGAGTGACATTCTTAGTGGATGGCTTATTTCATGCTCTCACCCACCCTTCCTCCCTCCACCAAACACAATAAGCAATCTGGAGATTTGTAATGGTTTGGCTCACCATTGCAGGACGTGCTTATGTATTTCATGCTTGTTTAAGATCTTTGCATGCTCTTTACAAAGGTGCATTGTGATAGGTGTTCCTTATTACCCTGTCTTGTATTGAGTCTAAACACTGGGCTGGGAGAGTGGAGGATAGTGGGAGGGAGAGATGAATGAATGGCTGATATTTTTTTTTCTCTTCCCCTCTCTGTCAGTCTTTTCTCACTCTCTCCTGTTCTCCCTCTCCAGTGATCTCTGCATGCCTATTAATGTAGCAGTGGAATGCCTGTGTAAACATTCTTGTTTCTCAGTCCGTTTCGCATAATAGTTGCCTGTATCGCCTTTCTCCTGACCTCACTATCTGAAACCAATTACACCACATCCATTTGGGCTGAATCTTATTTTCATAAGGATCCCCGTGTCGTGGTCTTGGTTGCTCTGTGTGTTATTTTCCCTCCTCTTATTTTTTTCCTCTTTTCCAACCTCAGTGATGGATATCAACATCAAATATGCCTCTGAGTGCCTTGTTATTTATATAGCAGGGCCTGGCTCTTTTTCCTTTCTCTCTCCTCTCTCTCTGTCTGGGTTGTTCTCTCATTCTGAAGAATGTGTCACATTGTGCTGTTTATACAATGTGTGCATTAATAGACTGGGGGATGTCATTTTTTCGTGCATAGCAACCCAGGTTAAATAGATGGTGTGCCTGCACTCGTCTGTGTTTTTGTCCGCTCCACCAGCTCTTCAGCAAACTTTTGATGACTTTCCTTGGCATTTGCCGCTTTTTGTGCTTCGAGATGGGCTTCAGCTTGCCATCTGTGTGGAGAGGGAAGTGGGTGGCACAAATTGGTGCTTTTTGCTGTAATGGCTGAATACTCAGAGCGAGTGAAAGTGAGGGGACAGGACTTTCTTTTTTTTTTTCCTCCCTTACCTTCCACACCGCTACCGAAGCTCAAAAACACAGCTAACCCCACTTCCATGAAAGAGGTGACAGACAGTTGCAGACATGACAAACCACTCTGGAAAAGTTTGGTCGATGTTGATAAGGTCTGTGGTATGTTTGGAGAAGTACTCTTTATGCAGTCTGAGCAGTCTTCTAATAAGCCTGGAAGAGTTGATTTCTCCTTCAGCACTCTTTGTCACCTCTCACACCTGTACCTCCCTTCATATTTACCTGACATGGATATCACAAGTGCTTTTAAAAACATCTCTTTCTTTTGTACTCTTGACTGTGTGTAATATATTGAGTGCCTCTCTTGACTTTTGGTATAAGATAGCAAGTCATTATTGATTCACTCATGGATAAACATTTCCTGCTGACAGCTATCTTGGGCTGCACTCATCAAGCAGTCTTCCCTCTAACTACTGTGTGCAGGACTCAATAAGCCTTATAATTACTTTGATTTACCAATCATGGTGAGATTAATTAGCCCCTGTGTTTTAATTAGCAACGTGATTGGCTGCATTCAGGGGGTTTGTTTTGTCTTTTGCATTCAGTCAGAGGAAGTGAAAGTCAAGCCGTGTTTGATTTCTCATCCATTTCAACTCCATAAGCGGCGGAGCTTGATGTGCCTGTGTACTGCAGGTGTTGATGTGTGCTTTGCCTGCATGTGCAACGTTCTGCATATGCATGTGTGTGCTCTGAAAACAGGCCCTGGCTCAGCTTACAGATGTCACTGTACACACATGCACACACATACACAAGTGAACGGGTGGCGACTAGGCTCCCGTTACCAACTAGACAGATCAATGCAGTTAGGACTCAGTGCCAGTGTAATGTGTTTGTTTACTTTAGTTCAGAGAGCCTGGCTCCTCCTGAGCAGCCAGACAGACACAGCCCCACCACCACTACAACCACCTCTCCAAGCTCTGTCTTTTCATAATTGATCAGGGGGGTGGCTGTTTTCCCTGAGGGGTTAAGACGTGGCAACTTTTTTTTTTCTCTCTTTTTCTCATTTTTTTACTGCCTCCCTCTCTCTTTCTCTCTCTCCTGTCTTCTCCTCTTGTTTGCTCAGGATCTCAATGTACTAGTTCAAACATTGTTCCCATCAGCTGGCAGAGCTCCGCCATATGCACGCCCTGTCAAGGCAGCTGTTGTCATGGATACTGGCAAGCACCAGAAAATAAAATGAGCACCCCTGATTCCTGAGGAAGTGTCACTCTTCATTTTTTTTTTTTTTCCATTTTTTGCTTCTCCTCCTACTCGTCCTCTTCTTTTTTCATCAAAAAAAAGAAGCACCTGTGAAGTTGTTGTGTTGTGTGTGTGTGCATATGTTTTTTTTTTTTCTTGCCTCCTCTCCCACTTGATGCTTGTGGGCCCGAAGAATACGGGGTATACGGCTGTGTGGAGCAGCAGCAGCAGCAGTAGTAGCAGCTGTGCACAATGTTCTTTTCTGCCAGACTCTTTCATCCATCTGCTCTTGAAGAATTGGAGTGAAGCTGCTAGCCCAGCTGCCACCGTACCTGTGAAGCTGGAGCTTGCTCGTCACAAACGTACACACATTGAGGCAGGAGGGGACCTGTAATCCCATCAAACCCTAGAGAAATTCTAGGGTTTGATGGTTTGATTCTTATCATCTCCGTGTCTGGCAAACACATCAAAGGGCGCTGATGACAAATGTTTTACAGATTATGACTGTGATTTTTCTAATTCTTTATGCCATGTGTAAACACACGTGAACTAATTTCATCATAGAGTGAAAGGTCTCTCTTTCTTTATTTCTATTTATCCATCTTCGTTCTATCCATCTATCACCCATCGTCGGCTCATCAGCACCTTTAATGCATAGTGTAAAACCTGAGCTGCTGGTTAATTCACTCTAAATGTAATCTGATGTTGATTTTGTCAACTTTAATTACAGCTCCCAGGGACACTTCACATGGTGCTGCCTCTACTTCAAATTGATATTATGAATATGCAAATGTGGCAGTAATTTGCAGAGAGAAGTGGGTATTTCAGTTGAGCACACACTAGACAGGTCAATTCTACTGACGCTTTGCCTTTTTCCTTTTCTTTTTTTTCACTTCACCAGCCCCCTCCACCCTCTTCTTCAGGGGTGCTCTAGACAAACTGTATTTATCCTTGATCACAGTGCTGTGAATTGTTACTAAACCATATCTCCAACACAGTGTTATCCACATCAGAATGTATTGCGGAAAATGCCAGGTGATATTTGACAGGGTTTTTAGACTACTTTGTCCCTGAAAATTTGAATTATCTCTGCTGTCAGCTTTAGGAATTGTAATAGTTTATTTTCACTGTCTCTTTCACTCGCTCCCCTCTTCCCCATCTTTCTTTTTTCCCTTTTTTCATACTGTCTTTTGTCTTGTGTTCTTTTCTTCCCAGGCCCTACAAGCAGCGAGGCAATTACTCTTACAGCAGCCAGGCAGTGGCCTGAAATCTCCAAAGAGCCAGGACAAGCAGCGTCCACTGCAGGTAAAACAGCTCCCCGTCTAATCTCTTAAGTCCATCCATAATACATGCTCCTCCGAAAAGAAGATTTCCTCTGTTCCACAAGTGTGTTTGATTTGCCAACGCAATCCTCGGACCTGTCATTGGAATCCTAAAGCTGGACAAGCGAGTCCCCAGGAAGCTAAGCATCACACAGACACAAGAAAAACACAACAGAGACAGATCGCAAAGAGCAAAGTTTCATTACAGGCCCTCTGTCTCTGTTCAAGTCTATATTTTATTTTCAGTGAGGAGCTTCAAGGCATTTGATGCACATTTGTCTCTCAAAATGGGTAACAAATTCTTCTTTAAAGTAGATCTAAGACCTACATGATGGAGTGACAAATTAGAGGAGATCTTGAATTATAGATCTATAGGGTTGTTGACAAGAAAAAATCAAGACACAAGTGATTATTTGAAAAACATGTCAGCCTGACTAGTGGGTCATACAGACAGCTAATTTTAACCGCCTGTCATTTCCACTCTGCAACGCTAATTTACCTTATTGATTCATAGAGCTGTCTATTTCTGTTGTCAGTAATTTTGAAAAGGTCACACTTGTACACATATGCACGTACAGTTGCACACTGACAACATAGTCATACTTACATACACATTAACACATGAAGCAAACACCGTCTCCAATCCTCTCTCACCTTAGTGTTAAGATATTTTTCGCACCAGTGAGGCTCTTCTGCTTGTTGAAGTCAACAAAACAGTTAGCTGGTTTTCTTTACTCAAATTATGTAAGGCGCCTTGACATCTGCTCCCTGTTTTTATTATTAGTATTTTTTTATTGAATTTATTTTTAGCTAGTTGAAATTGAAGTGTGGGAGTGTGTGCCCTCCCATCAGCTAATAAGTAGTATCAAGGAGCAGTGGTTTACCTCATTAGGTGCTCTGTGCATTTCATTAATGACAGGGAAATTGGCGTTAACCTCACCCGTTGATATTTTCACAGAGTCTAACAATGGCGACACCTTCAATTGAAGTCACACCCCTGTGTACCTAATTACGCACTGGAGAAGAGATAAGACTGTCATGCTTTGCCTTTAAATAATTCAACTCATCAGGAGCGTTAATATTATTAGAATATGCACACAGTTGTGGCAGGAATATAAACATATTTTTAAGAGGTGTTGGTATTTTTCCTTTTATTTCACTGTGTTCATACATACACAGAAGCTCTCTGCAGCTTATTGTTGAGGTCCATTGCGCTTCTTCTGTTTGAGGTTCTGTATGCTGAAGTGAATAGATTCAAACAAATGGGATCCTGATCTACAAATGCCTGCATAGTCACCAAGTGCAATACATACATGGCAGGAAGAACAATATTGAACGAGAGCAGTGTGGGTGCATGATAACCGTCAGCCCATGTCCAAGCCCCTGCCTCTAATAACACCAGCAGATGGTAAATATTGAATATTTACATTTGCTTACTTCATCCTTGCCTCGCGTCGGTGATATGAATCAATATGAATTGAAGGGCCTGCCGATCGGCCTGTCCTCAGCTCCAACTAATCCATCTGTTGATCCAGCCTTTATTAACATCCTCACCTCTTTGTTCCAAAAAGTCTCCATGCAGAGTATCACAGGGCAGTCGGTGCTCAGTTTCCCAGTGATGCACACCATCAGGGACGTCTTTACAGTGGGACTGTGCTGCGGTCGACTTCTGAATCCATTCATTTCAAATGACATTTTAGCTGTGCAAATATCAGTCTGACGCTTAAGAAGCTCTAACTTGATTAAAGAGTCTTGTTTTGCTATACTTATTGTTCTATTTCTTCTCTGCCAGTATTAGATTTTTGTATTCATGTCTTTAGGGAGTTTACCCAATAAGTCTGCATTATTTACCTGGATTATGAGGCCGCAGTGGGTGTTACAGTGCAGTATTTTATTAGCTTTACGGCTTGATAAGAGTCAATGGCAATCAAGCTACATGTTTTCTACCGGCAGAATCAAGCGGATTGATCCCCTTGTATGATTAGCACAGTAGAGAGTAGGAAAGGGATTAATATTACCATGACATCCTGCTTATGGCAGAGATACTGATAAATCCTCTGCCAGTCTTTTTTTCCCTCTTGTTCCCCCATCTTTGGTATTTAAGAGCGGGAAATGATCCATAGATCATGGCATGTAAATTATTTAGTACACAAGCATTTAAGTGCCTCAGCTTGCAGTTTTAATTACGCGTATTAGCAGCTAAAGGCTCTCGCCTGACTAATTCTATCCACTCGCTCAACGCTGCTTCTCAGGAGTTGATGATGCGGAGGCAGGCAGCTCTGGCTTTCACACGCATGTTAAAAAACAGTCTCACAAACACACATACAAACACACACACAAGCTGCTTCTCCACATTTGCGTAATGTGACAGGTCTATTATTACACAGTAAGCCCACGGGAGCACTCAATAAACACCTATTTCTCCCTGTAAATCCCCCTGCCTCCGCCATGCTGCTTACACGGCTCTCCCAAGGCACACAACACCCTCTCGTCTCTGCTCCATTCTCCTCTGCTCCTCTCTCCCCTCGCTCTCCTCTTCTCTGTGGCAATATCCCCCCTCTGAAAGGCATTTATACACTGACATTTGGAATACAAATAAAGAAACGCGGACAAGGAGAGGCGGAGAGGATTACTAAGGCCTATGAATGTGACAGTTGTTTCACTCGCTCACACACGTACATAATGCATCTGCGGAGCGTGCACTCATACACAAACACAGGCGCGTTTGATAGTTGAAGTTTTTACATTACTGTGTGTGACTTTCTTATTTGCCAGTGGTTCTGTAAATTATTATTTAAAAGGAACGGGGCAGAGTTGGGCTTAAAGTAGCTTAACGCACACTCAGTTAATCAGTTTTTTTTGCATTTGTTCAGAGGAACGGTTCAAGATTAACTAAACATGTCAGAAAATAAACAGGTGTCAGGTGTACAGGTATCCTAACTATCTTCAGACTGTCTTGCACATGTCACACCTACTGCCTCCTAACATGTCACCCTGAGGCTGCCATTGTGACACATCCACCACTTTTATGTGTCAGGGAGCACATATAAAACAGGTAGAATGACCCCGTAACCCTGTCTTGTGAGTGTGTCAGAGGGGGTCTTGACAATGTGAAGTTACACCCTGACCCTTCCTGCCTGGAGTGAATTCTTAGCCATGCAAAACCTGAGCGCTTTAGCCCCAGCAAGTGTTGCAACTGCTGTTCTGCCCCTTTCACACTATCAAACTGTGAATACCTCTTTACAAGACTAATAACCTCAGTCCCATCTGTGCAGAGCCTCACTCTAACTATATGGAATATTGAATGAAAACATTTTAGGGTTTATGGTTGGTTTGTGGATCGAGAAACATGTTGATTTAGTCGTGTTTTCTGTAAATTCTACTGCTTCCTACCCAGGCCAGTGAGGCTGATTGTGGGCACTGGGCCATCTTAGGAAGTGTCACACTTTTAAAGGTCAGGTCCACACATTTCACCACTGAGCCAATATCATCTCGATTGCAGCACTCATCTGCTTATTGGCTTTCTTCCGGAACACACACACATATGCAAGGAAAAGGGCTGCGACGCTAGGCTTGAGTATAGGTTAGCTGACTCCAGTGTGCGTGGCTAAAGGATGCTAGTTCACATTTACATTTATGAATATATGTTTCCCCTGCATCCCCTCTGGTTGGATCTGAAAATAGAGAAAAATTATCACAACGAAGGGGAAAAATATTATGTTATTCATGAGGAAAACTTCTGTTGACTCTGAGAGAGAAAAAGAAAAAAAAACGTCAGCACATTTTAAGTCAAATACCCTTGGTTATTTCTTTTGTAACCAGAAAACAAGATTTTTTTTTTCCCCCTCTCTCTCTCCTCATCTCCATCCCCACCTCTCTCTCTTTTTTTTTTTTTCCCTGCATTTACAACACCTACAGGACAAGATTGCTAAATTGCGAGGACAGAGCAGGTTCATCATTGTGATGCAAAAGAAGTTGAAATGCAACCCCAAGGCGAGGTAGCTGAGTTTGGGGGATCAAGAGAAAGTGAGAGGGAGGGAGGGATAAAAAAAAAAAGTAGCTCAGACCTTTGATGTAGCAGCAACAAATTTACCTTGTGACAGAAGATACATGGGTGCAATAAACGAGTTATACCAGCCCTTACACATGCAATCAGATGATTCTGGCCAGGGTGTTAATTGGATCCTAACCGGCAGATCTGATACGCCTGGGCCCCGGTGGTGAGGGGGAAAGCCTTTCCAAGTGATGAACTATAATTCACTGAGCTGCTTGAAGCACTTGTAATTTACTGTGTGTCACTGATGAAGAGGCTGATCCAGTGGAGGCCATATTACCTGCAACATCAGAGGGAAGTGCCCCCCCCCCTCCACTTCTTGTACTCACTTGTGCTTGCTCTCTCTCACTTTCTTTCTACTTCAGGACGCTCCTCTCTCTGCACTTTCTTTTTTCATTCTCTCCCTCTCACTTTCTCCCTCTATCAGTGGCTCCCATTTACTCTTGAAAAATGTTCACCTGCAGGGAGGGATCAGTCGGTGGTGAATTGTGCCAGTTTAACGATAACGGTATGACAGTTTGTGTCTGATAATGACACAAACAATGCTCACGACTAGAGTTGCATAGCTACAGCGGTGTACACTACGTTCAAGGGGCTTAATCAATGACTATCTACATGTAGAGATAAATCAATATGGAAATTGTGCTAAGCCCATCTCAATCTCCTCAGGCTTTTTATTACAGGCTTTTACATGATGGGTCTTTATGTTATGATAAATTGCACTTCCCATGCACGGCTGCCAAACTGCTATGGAAATTGATTTAGGAAAACATTCAGTAATCTACTTAGCCTCAGTCCTGACAATCTAGAGTATTGATCTTCCTAAGCTGAACACACAGCGCTTGAGGGAATGTGGCATGTATATACGTGCGTGTGCGATTTTACATATGAACACACATCTTGTATACCGCACACTTGAACTTCAGTATAAGCCGTTCAGCAGACCAGCTGCCCTGTGGTATTGGTGGGACCAGCTATCAATAATAACAGGGCTGTGTTTGGCAGTAATTGGTTAGTAAATGAAGAATGTCATTTCAAAGGAACTCCAGGGGTCAGAAGTCCACTGGCTATGAGGGAGGTCTGAGTTTAGTCCCTTTGCCCCAAGAATACTCTGGAGATTGAGATGAAATAGGGGATGTGAGATGTGAAGGAGTGTTTTGTTTTGTTTTTTCTTTTTTTGGCAGGTAAGACAAGGCCAGTAGTTAAATTAATGGTGACTTTGTCTGCCAACAATGTACAGTAATTACCAGCTAGGGCTCATCTATTTCTCATTGCAATGAATATATCATAGTCTACTGTCCACTTCTACGACCAACCTCTGTCACTGATGAATGCCCCGTATATGCTTTGCAATTTCCCACCATGAATAGTATGGAAGGAAATCAAAGGGGGAAAAAATAGTTTAAGTTCACTCATTAGAAAAAAATTCTATTTCTAGGTAGAGCGGCTCACGGAGTGGGTGTAATTGGCAGAAGTGCATTTGTCCATTGTTCTGGATAGTTGGAAGCAGACAGCTGTGTTATCCAGTGAGACTGGAGATGTGTATTTTTTTATTATTATTTTTTTTTAATGCCAGAATGCCCAGTTAAATCAAACATAACAAGAGATTGGGTGCCAGATTTGCCTGGAAGAGATACCTGAGCTCTCAGTAGAAAAGCTTGACCTTTTTGTGAGGCATTGGAGAGGCTGATTACAGGCTGCGGGTGTGACATGAGTGGTGTAATGATCTGCTTGTTCTGGTGTGGGCCTCACCAGTGTTTTCACATCAGGAGCCAATTTAAAGGTCCTTTGTTTTGCTCTCCAACTTTGAGGGCAAACCACATGGCTTCAAAGTTCATGTCAATATAGACCATCATTCTCTTATTGTGTTTAAATACAAGACACATAAACAAATAGACGGTTCAGAAGGTGAGCACCATGTTTTTTTCCTCAAATGTCTTTAATGGACGAGGAGCTTACATTTGAGAATTCACAAGTAATTTCCATCCACTCTCGCTGTATTAAAAACAGGTAAAGCACCTCTACTGTTAAGATCCCTGGTGGTCCTATCAGCTGCAGCTAATTTCAGACAATTTCATAAATCCAATTCACGTTTCTGTGCAGCAGTATTAGAAATATATCCATTTGGATTAGAGGAAAAACAGCATAGTCCAATTGGATATCATGGCTCTTCTTCTGTGATACAGCCTATTCTATTCCTGGTGTGTGCATGTTTACGCCACTGCCATCGTCTAGTAAATGCTCATTAATTTTATCCCTTCGTGGCAAAATCATTTCTAGGAGAGGCAATTCAGCCTCCTGTTCCTTTCAATTCACCGCTCACGTCAATCAAGTTCTTGTGCACTATCCTGCAGAATGGAGGTGTTATATTCCTGCAATTATCATGTCATATACTCGAAAATGTAAATGAACGTGTGTGTAAAATTAAATTTATGGGTTGTCAGTGAAGAATAAGAACCAGGAGAGCAATTACTTATCTGCTTTCATCTTGGAGCCTCTGATACGTCAAGCAGAAAAGCATGCAGTTAAATGCTGGAATTAGCATTGTGCTGCACTTCACAATGGATGTGGGCCAGTGCCTTTTCTCCCCTCTCTTTCTTCATCCTGGCTTCCCTCGTTCTTTTTCTTCCCCTTTTTTGTTTGGAACAGTAGTGAAATGAAGATGATTATCACCCATTATGCCTCTAACCTAATGAAAGTGTAAAGGGACCTTCCCAGTTTTGTAACCTGGTCGTTTGCTGTTTTGTTTTTGTTTTCCATGTCAGTTTTTGTTGAAAGCTTGGCTTTTATTCATTGGTACTGAAATACTGCATTATTCATATACAGGTATTTGATTATGAATGCTTATATTTCACCACTTAGACAGCAAAGAAAGTGTTTGAAGTACAATGTAGAATTTATATTTAATTCCACTTAATGTATGCATGCACATACATTTGTGTTAAATCCGACATATCTAAGTCTGCATACCTTTTGTAAGCCCAAACATCTTTGAGCCAGCATCCAATTAATACCCCTAATGAGTGCATCTCTCATGTTGTTTCTCAGCTGCATTCGTCCCATTGTCATGGCATCCTACACACAACCAGGAGTGACTGCAGGGGTAATTACTTACCTAGAAAATGTACCTTAAAGGGTTAATAACATTGAAGGTGTAAGCACAGCATTTGCATAATTACACACGGACTGTTTAATTTGCAACTTTTGACGGCTTTTGTTCAGCACCTCGCTTATTGTGAATGCATTTTCTTTTGCACACTTGCACAGAGGGTCCAAAGAAGAAAAGAGATGTACCACAACATCCTCCTCCTCTTCCACCTCTTCCACCTTAGATGGAGTCCCTTCTCTCTAAGACCCTAATGAACAATGGAGGCAGGATTTGTTTGAATATGAATATGAATGTGCAGCGGGGCCGGCTGGAAGTTGACCTTCAGCTGTGATTTTCAGTTCATCAGGATTAGTCAAGGCGGGCGATCAGGAGCCACTAATGCATAATGACTTCTAAAATGAAAAATGTGTAGTGACCATGCAAATGTCTCGGCTAATCAAAGAGGGGGGAAAACCTGGGGTGGGGGGTAGGCGTTGAGGAGAGGAGAGCTAAACAAGGACGTGTCAAGGCCTGACAGAGAGAGAAAGAAAGAGAGAGAGGAAAGAGAAAGAAGGAGGGAGGGAGGAGAGACATGCATGGAAAGTAATCAAGGCAGCTTGATTAGCTGGCGATGAGGACAGGGATGTCTTATTGGCCCCTTGACACACCATATAGGCTAGCTACTGTCATGCTAGCTCTATGCCAAACACCAGCGCAATTAGTGTCAGTGAAGGTGTTACTACATGTTGATATTTTAATTGTGCTACGGTACTATGAAAACTGTTTGTGAAGAATAGTGACGAAACACAATCCAATAAACGCTGCAGGAGTACATAAAGCTGGGTTATATGTAAATTCATTTAAGGTACCTCAGTGAGCTTTGGTTTTTCTTTTTTGTCCTTAACAGCCTCAGAAGAACAATTTTGTTTTTGCAGCTTGTGCGACTGTTTTACTCACACACGCTATAAAGCATTTGAAAAGTAAACTAAATTTAACAGACGAAAACTTACAGTAATACCCACCTCCCTGAAATATGATCAGTTGTCGAGCAGACGTGAGGAGCTGAGGCTGCGTAATATGACTTTTAGCTCACACTCCCCATTAGAATGCATGCACACAATCAAAGACAGAAGAGAAACATATCCCTTTTCCATTGATCTGCTGCCTCAGAAGTTTCTGTGCTGATGTCTTAGAGGAATTTGGTGGAGATAGAGGAAATGCAGTCTATTTTTTGTTGTGTTTTGGTGACGTTCTGCTGTGCTTTGACAGCATATATTTTAATGGTTATCACTGAAAAATTAGATACATTTTTCAAAATGACTAGATTTTTCCTGCTTTGCAACTGTAATAAAAAAATTGAAATTGCTAATGACATAAAATAAAAACTCCCCTCTCCATAAACAAAACTCCTGTCCTATATTTCACTACCATTCCATATAACCTTGCTTTGGATGAACCCCCAGCCCCCCAGCCATGACCTGCCCACATCATGCTGATTGTGCCTGCCATGTGTCCACTTCATCAGTGTAGTTTTAATCAACTTTAGAGTTGTGCATTTTCACGGTGTTTCACAATAGCAGCACTGATAGGCATTCTAAAGTGGGAGAGTTCAAGGGTCCTGCTAATTAAGGTCTACGTCTATTTAAATCCCTTACTTTTCCCAGTGGGGTGGAGGCAGGAAAATAAGATGAGCAATACAAAGGCACAGCACCCATCTGTCCTTCAGCATCTCCTCTAGGCTGCCAACCGTCACGGCCATGGGAGGCCTGCTCTGCCTACCACTCAGTCACCAATTACCACACTCCCAGTAGATCCATGCCAGTAGGCTCCACACACACCTCTAATGCTCCATATTTCCAACTTTTTCATTTTTATTCATACCTTAACCATTTCACCCTAATGGTCCAGTGTTTACAATTCCCCCTTCCCCTGCTCCCTCCTTTTTCAATTTTCTCACCCACTTTATTCATCTCCTGTGGTACTCACCTCCTTCTTTTCATTTTCACTCATTCATTTCTTATCCTTCCTGTCCAGGTTCCAGTGTCAGTGGCCATGATGAGTCCCCAGGTGATCACACCGCAACAGATGCAACAGATCCTCCAGCAGCAGGTGCTTTCCCCCCAGCAGCTCCAGGCCTTGCTCCAGCAGCAGCAGGCTGTTATGCTGCAGCAGGTACACACACTCAGACACACACCTAAATGTATACACAGATACATTTTTAGGCACAAACGCTCATGCAGACACACGCACACCTAGATGCAAATCCTGCCCCATCAGCGGTAGGTTGCTTTAGTGTAGATGTATACACACACACCAGTATAAGTATACGTATACTCGCACACTGACAAAGATTGCAACCCTGACTCACTCCTGCGTCGGTGTAACAACCACTAGTCGCTCCTGCCAACTCACCACAGCCCTGTGTCCTTGACACGCTTACCAAGAAGAATCTGAAAATTGACGTACTTGTTCATGTCACCTCTAATTAACTGTTTCTAGTGTGTCGCTGGTTCAATTCCCTGACAAGAATCCATCAGGGACCGTGGGAGTAGGGCACAGTTCGGTTGAACACCAGAACTGAATGATAGGTGATGGATGATGTAATATTTGGAATCAGCTTCTGAAAGCACACACTTGGCACAGTCTTGTGTCAGAGTTGAAATGCATTTCTCATTCACAGATTTGATTAACGGAAAGAGAATTGTTTAATTAAGAATGTCAGTCATTCTGATTATTCTTCTTCATTAAGGGAAAACAGACTCTAGACTTCATGGCTGCATTTTACACAGCAACTATAGGCATTATTAAACCCAGTGCAGTATAGTGCAGTACTCACAACGGTTGTTTTTCAAAATAGATTAGCCAAGATCCAATTGTGTTTTGATGGTTACATCCCAGAAATTTGTCATACGAATACTTGACATTGATTTTAGAATTATCGATACTTGTAACTATCCGTAATTCAAAATCATTCGAAGTCATTAGGTCAAAATAGGTTCTCAGTAAGTATAGAGGAGATTCTACAGCTCTGTTGATTTATATCACGTCTGTTGATTTACATTGACTAGATGACTAGAGCAGGAGTCACAAAACATTCTTGATGTGCCTCCCATCCACATTTAATATGAGCATCTGTTAAAACATGTTGATATTTCTATAGCAGAGAACTGGACAGTGCGTTGCAGTGGTCTGCCTTATAGACTTACCTATTAGGGCAGTGAGCTCAGGTTTACATGTACATGTCAGTCAGTAGGTGTGTTAAAGGAATCATTTCAATGCAGTGAATCTGTTCCTGAGAGAGTTTATTCTGTTTATTTCAACCACTCAAAGGAAGTCAGTGCACTCTGGCTTCCAAATGTGCAGTTAATATGATGGATTGTTATCCCCCAAAGATCTGTCAGGGTATTAAAACTCCATATGGAGAAGACAACAAAGATACAAATGCCAAAAGCGGTAGAAAGTGTATTTATAATGTGAATAATCAACATGTAACGTACAGCTGGAGCTGAAGTAGTTCAGCCAAGATTAAGTGAAAGTGTCTCATAATTATGAGGCATGTGTTTTAGAGGCTTTGAATGCAAATCATGAAACTCAGTTATGCATTTCCTAAAATGATATATATTTTTTTAAAGTTATGTAATTTAGAACATTTAAAATAAACTGTGACAGAGTATTAACTGCCTCATAGCTGATTAATACTATTGGGCTGTTTCAGGTTATATTAGATGGGATTTGTTAAATGTGTATATTTAGTCATTCTTGTCTTTTCTGTGTGCATGTGTGTACACAGCAACACCTGCAGGAGTTTTATAAGAAACAACAGGAGCAGCTTCATCTGCAGCTTCTTCAGCAACAGCACCCTGGCAAGCAGGCTAAAGAGGTAGGTGAACACACTGGCACACCACCTACGACTGCCACGCAAACAGAGTCCTAGATGGAGGGAAGGTTTTATTACAACTATCCTCATTTCATCCACCCAAAGCATATACAGCATGTCTGACTGTTTTCATGCCATATGAAATACATGGGTCTGATTCCACCAATTAACAGTTTTTGGTGATATTCATGCACACTGCACATGTGCATATACTGCATATACACACTGATTTATAGAAAGGAGACCTGAGACAAAGGGTCCTGGGTGCAAGTCATTAATGAACTGCTTCTTGAGCATATAAATACACACAAACAGATGTGCTACTATTGCTGAAGTTACACTGCACAGCACTCATAAATCACAGCGACAGGCAGCCGGTCGACAGACATGGCTCTGTCTCGTTGTCTTTAGCTATCAGAGAAGAGGAGACAGGCCTGACAGCCTCAGCAATATTTGCATAGCCGTGTTGGAGCATCACACAGAATCTGAACCCTGAGAGCAAGTCCAGGGCCACATTCAGGAAATAATGCACGTGTAGAAGCAGTTAAATTGATCTGAAAAAAAAAAAGGCAGCACATAAACACACATGCTCTGTCTATCTCTTTATGTTGCACCTCTCAGTGTCTCCTCAAGCAGCCCATTATGCTGCCCCTACAGAAAGCCGCAACTGACCTCCCGGCGGCTTTGTTTCTGTTTGGATTTGTGAATAGAGTTTTTCAGGGGCCCCACCATCAAATATGGAATAGAAATTGCTCCCTTATTTCTCTTGAGGCAGGGTGGAGGGGTGTCTCGTCACTCCATTATGCAGCCTGTTTTCCAGTGAGTGCATCACAAGTTTTACCCCCCTTCACTTTCAGATCCACCATGATATAAACATACAGACACACATGGAGATGACAGACCGCATGCACACATATATGTATATGGAGAGAACAAATAGGAAATCTCCCATTTGGATATGGGAGACCATGTAAGTGGATTGGTGAGTTTTAAAACATGATATGACCAGCATTGTTTTATAGCTGAGAGCCAAAGCTTTTGTCTCTCCCTAAAATTCATTCCCCCTCTAACGTGTTTTTGCCAAAGTGACTGAGTTTGATGTTTTTCATTTTGTTGTTGTTGTTGTTGTTTTGCACAGGGCTTACGCAATTGCCTGTCTGGCCTAGCGATAAACAACTCTGTGAGGCAGTGAGGAGAGCACAGAGGAGGTGGAAGAGAGGGGGAGGCACTGTGCATGTGTGTGTGTGTGTGTGCGCGCACATGTGTGTGTTTGCACTTGTGTCTGTGTGTTTACATGCACGTGATGCTGTAAATCTCTCATTCTGCCAGCTCCCTCTGGCCACATAAGCTGTAACAGACCATCAGTGAAGGCGAGACAATTAACTATCATGGGTGGTGGGGGTGGGGGTGGGGGGGGGGATGAGTATGGGATGGGGGATTATACTGGAGGCTTAGTATCATACACAATCACAAGCCACGTACAGTGAAAGACTTGAGCACTGGTATATCAGCTCAGCTGTGTGTTTGTTTGTGTGTGTGCTCATGGACGTACACACAAAGAAAGGGGAAGGCAACAGCACTTTGGTACAGCCCAAAAAACAGGAGGACAGACTAAGTGAGCACAGTGAGGGAGAGCGTACACAGGGAGACAGAGGAGAAGAAAGGTATAGCTAAGGTCACAGCTGAGGCATGTCAGTCCGGACTCTCCATAAACACAGCAAACATCACTCTGTCTTTCCCTCTCCTTCCCTTTCTCTCAGTTGTTAATTCGTCAGTAATTTTCCCTCCCTCTTCTCTGCTCCTCTCCTCCTCCTCCTCCTCCTCTCTATAGCAACAGCAGCAGCAGCAGCAGCTGGCCGCCCAGCAGCTCGTCTTCCAGCAGCAGCTCCTGCAGATGCAGCAGCTCCAGCAGCAGCAGCACCTGCTCAACATGCAGCGGCAGGGCCTACTCTCGCTGCCTGGGCCCGCTCCTGGCCAAGCCGCTCTGCCCGGACAGACGCTGCCCCCGCAAGGTAAGAGGAAGGGGACTCTAGAAGGTAGAGGGAGGAGGAGAGAGAGGAGTGGTGAATGTGTAGTGTTGATCCTGAGCACGTGATTCACAGCACTTGTGGTCACATGTTTCCTGTGTTATGTCTGAAGGTGTGCAGTGTAAGTGTTTGTCACTCTGATTTTGTCACTGTCTGGATGTCTTTCGTTCTCCCTTTTTGCTTTCAGATTTCAATCTTGCATCTCTAAGCATGTTTGTCCTACTCCTCTTTCCATTCTACTTGTCTTTGTTTCGCTCATTGGTATGCACCTGTGCCCCCCCTACGTTATCTCTAAGTATGTCTGTCTGTCTGCCTTCTCCTCATTGGTATGCTCTTCTGCCACCCACTTTGTCCCTAACTCTCCCCATGATCTGTTTTTTGTCTTTCATTCTTCCTTTTATTTCTCTCCTTGTCTGATTAGGGGTTTCTTTGTCTATCTTTATATCTCTCTCAGCCCTGTTCTGCCTATGTTTGTGTTTGTTGTTTCTCCTTCTCTGTTTCTATTCCCTTGCTCCCCATCCCACACACCCCACCCCTCCTTTTCTTCCCCGGTTGTTGTTGTTGTTGTTATTGTTTACTGCCTTCACTGAGAGCCAGGGAGAGGAAAGAGAAGAATAAAGGGACAATGAGAGAGAAAGATAACGGAGATCAGGCTCCATTTTCTCCCTCTGTGCCAAGTAAACACCTATGTTTGTTGTTTACCACCAAAATGGCGGAGACAGAAAACAGCAGACAGAGATGTGAAGACAGAAACCAAAGGAGAGAATATTGCCTAATTAGTTGCGGAGGTGAAAACAAGTAGTGGACAAAGCTTGTTTATCTCAGATGCAACATCACGTAAAGGGAAAGACATATATGCAGTGTAATTAGTTTTTTCACAGTTCTTCCAATTGTTGACAAATCCTGACTCTATACTGATGGTGCATGAGCCTGGATGGGCAGAGGAGGAAACTCAGGCCCATAGCGCACGACTACAGTCACTCATTTAGGCCGTTGTGCATTTGTGTATAACTTTTCAAACTTTGGAAATTGTTAGTGTCTCACGATATATCATATATTCTTTAGATAAAGTTCAATTGCTGAGCTTTAATGATTGTTGGTTCCTTCACCTACTTTTCCCTGTCTTTGTTTTCCCTCTGTTATCTTGATTTCTCCAGCTGGCCTGAGCCCTGCAGAGCTCCAGCAGTTATGGAAAGATGTGACTGGAGGTGGTGGTCATACCATGGAGGACAACGGCATCAAACACAACAGCAACAGCAGCACCGGTGCTGGTGGGGGTGGCGGCGGTTTAGACCTCTCCACCAACAACTCTTCTTCAACTACCTCCTCCTCCAATCCCGCCAAAGCATCGCCACCCATCTCTCACCATTCTATCGCCAACGGACAGTCGCCCGTCCTCAACCACAGACGAGAGAGGGAAAGGGAACGGGAAAGAGAGCGAGAGAGGTAAAATAATTCAAATGTCATCCACCCACCCTTTGATGCAGCGCTAAGGAAAATAAAGAGGAAATCAAAAGTTTCGGTTGCTTTTTTGTTACTTGTCAAATAAGCGCACAACAGCCGCGTAGCTTGTTGTTTTTGTGCCATTATTTACTTTAAGAACACATCAGAACTTTGGCACTTCCATCCAGAGTGTTTGTCTTGGTTTCAAATAAGAGCATCGTTACTTCAGGGAAAACATGATGTTTTGTTTATTTGTTCAATAGTTTATTAGTGCCTTGGTAATATTCAGAAAATAAGAGCCGTGTTTTCCCAGGAGACCACGTGTGCCACTGAACACACTTAGCTTGCACACAGATATCAAACGCAGGGAGAGGAAGCCATGCAGGCAGGCGCACTTACAACAAGCCTCTCTGGCAGGCAAGACAAGGTAACGTCCTTGTACATTAAGTATTTAGTGCTTTTTCTCTTTTTTTTTTCTTTTGAAATTACCTTCCTTGCTTGCTTGTCATGTAAACAGAATACGTGATGCCTTGAGTGGCGTTTTCAGGATGTTTATCCTTGTGATGGCGTCTTTTATAAATGCACCCCGCACCAAAACACTGACTGTTCACATATCTGCCTATCTGGCCCATGCATTATTCAAAGGCTTTTCTTGGGCGATATTATAATAAGGACTTTGGGTAGCGGTATGTGTGTCTGTGTGGATGCTCGGTAGAGATTCACACAGGAGGTGGAAGTGCTGTGTAATTGGTTTAAAGTAGATGCTATCTCTCCAGTACCACTAAAAGGAGGCTTGAAAAAGATATCTTCAGAGGGAAGACAGAGAGAGAAGGAAAGAGGTAGAGAGGGAATGAGAAGAGAAGGAAAACAGAAAAAAAATACTTATATCTGCCTGTTGTCCCGAGGGGTGTGTGGTGTCTCATAATGATCGAACAAGAAGTATTGTCAGGAGCGCTGCTTACTAACATGCCACAGATCGATGTAGGGAAAACCCCTCTGTAAAACACAGTGTGAGCCCTGCCAGCACTGACACACATATTTATGGACCACACACACACACAGGCATGCATGCACGTACTCATCGACCACACGCATACATGCACGGACACAACCTATAAGTAAACACACACCCAGCATACACAACACACTCGCATTCAGATTCACATCTCCGTACGCAGACATTCACACACCAGTGCCAAGCCTAAAGGTTAAACTGTCATCTTTAATAGGATGTGCTGTCTAGGCAGGGTCGTAACTTATTTGGGTGCCATTTGAAAAACGCCAGAGCACCCCTGCTCCCCTTGTCCTCAAAGAACATAAGTTACACACAGTATTAATCTCCTGATGAAAATTATATGGCTGTCTGGATTTTTAATGTTTACTTGAAAGCCTCCACCCCTCCTCCACATAATAGCTTTACAAGATGGGATGGTGTCTGCAGTGAAGACATGCTATAGCTTACAGTAGATTGCTTATACTGTGCATTTTTTGGAAGAGTTTTCTTATTTTTAAGAATTTTTATATATTTGCCTTTGACGCTTAACTCTTCTGTAACATTCTTCCCTTCAGACACTCACTCAGAGACACCTATTTTTTCATCCGTTCTTGTTTGTTATGTTTGTTTGAGTGTATCTATTATTTCCGATGTCTGCAGTTCACTACATGAAGAAAGTGGAGGGTCCCATCCCCTTTATGGTCACGGAGTGTGTAAGTGGCCCGGCTGTGAAAGCATCTGTGAGGACTTCGGACAGTTTTTAAAGTAAGAGCATGCAATGAAATGTTAAATAGATGATGTTCACTCGCTGCAATGTGACAAAACGGCGAGATTTTTTTGTGTACACCACGCGAAGATATATTTTATTATGAAACACACAATAGTTGCCCCTAATACTACAGCACCTCCTCTATCTGTGGGCACAAAGGAGCCTAACAAAGAAAACATCACTGCCTTTCAAAGAGCCATTTTGACCTTCCAGACAGCCAGTTGACAGGGTTCAGCTCGAGCTACACAGAATTCAAGCCAACTCTGATCCATAACAAATCTTCTTCCTGGCGTGGAAGGGTCTGATAGGTTTGTGAAAAAGCGTCAAAAGCTAATGGCAACTCGCACGGCCGCACACTTACCTCCACAACAAAGGCCCCCATTCACTGTTGTCATGGTGCAGGCGCCAGAGCGAATGAACTCTTCATGCTCCATCAACAATTTAGTTAATTAGCTCATTTGTAATTGGCCGGCTTTGTTGCCTGGATGTTAGTGGGGGGACATCAAAAGAAGAAGGTGTTTGCAGCACTGCCGATTACAGGTTATCACATTGCCACTCACTGAGAGTCTCTCTGCCTTCTCTCTCTCTCTCTCTCATTCACTCACTATCACTCTTTCCCTGGCTCCCTGCTCTCACACAGAGAAGAAAAGAAAAGGAAAGCTTTAATTTGAATATTCTAATTAGATTTGTAATTAACTGTGAAATAACGATCTGGCGAGTGTTTTTCACGGGCTGTAAATGTCCATGTGAATTCGCATAAACTCTTGAAATCAGGACATTGTTCAGGCGTATTTTTCAAATTATGCATTTTTCTACAGTAGTGACTATAATAAGTTTCAGAAAGCTAAAAAATTTACTGATACAGGAAACTAGTCCACCCATGGGGAGCTGCCGGAGGATTTAGGTCAGGCTTTTGCTAATTCTACAGCAGCTTGTGAATGAAAGCTAAAAGGTGTAGCTGTGAAGGAAAATGACTAATAAACATGTTGTTTGCCAGCCTTTCAAAAAAAGCAACATGACAAGACATTAAGTTGCATTTTCACACTTTATCAACACATATATTTAAGTCTCAGAGGAACTGGGGTTGCCAGAGATAGACGCAAAGGTGAAGATATCGCTGCTGTTTTTTGAAATATGTGTTTGATTGTCTCATGAGGAAACCACATATGTGTCCTTGTCGGTATCAGATTTTTTAAAGTGGACACCGAACATACATGGACCTCATCCAGCATAGTTTCAGAAGACATTCTTATGAAAAGCCAGTGTTTCGTGTACAGCACTTTGTCCAATCTGACAACATACACTCCCGTCCAGGTACAGGAGTTTGTCTTGCAGCTTGGGAACAGATGTGTGTGAGAAGGCAAGGCTGCATCAGATTAGCAGATTTTCTGATATCTTGTCCTATCACCTCAGTACACTTACTTAAAGAAGACATCAGTCTATCCCTCTGCACTGTATGCTCTGTTCACACAAACCCACGTAAGCCTGTGTGCTCTAAGGATACTGTGTCTAGGTAGCTTAGCTGGTTATGTAGGTGAGCCAGTGAATCTGGTAAGCTGGTAAGCCAATGCAAAAGGATACATGCTTGTATAGACAAACTGAGCTAGTGAGAAAGACAGACAGAGAGAAAACAGGTAGATATCAGACTTGAAAGCCAGAGCACAGGTTGGCAGACAGTTTTGTAAGAATGCTTGGCAGAACATTGGCTGCTACAAAACAGAACCGTGTCTTGGTTCAGCACCCCCCCCCCCCACACACACACACATTCACACACATCTCTGCAAGTCAGAGGCTGGCTCTATACTGTAACCCAGCCAGCACATAAAAAACAGACACCAACAAAGAAGGCAAGCTCGTCATCAGAACAAAGATGGCTGCTCGGTGGCGTGCCTTGGAGCAGTGATTGTCGGTGTCAGAGGGAGTTCTTTTATGTTTCCGGAGATGCCAGTCGACTACACACACACAGATGAGCGCATGCACACACACACAAGCACAGTTTAAACGGGGTTACATAAAGCGAGTGTCAGATTTAGATGACAGTTTAGATGTTGGTAGTTGGGTGTGGGTTACGTGTGTGAGGAGGAGAGGGGGGGGACCCAAGTCAAGCTGGCGTCTCGTAGCTCGCTGTAGGAGCTCAGCTCAGCGGCGGTGACACGTTTAGTCATCTATTGTTTTGTTGCATGAAGAAACTTGTCAAGATCAGCATTTAATAGCTCTTCAATGCTCTTTTAAGTGTTCTCACCTGGAAAAGGTAGCCGCGAGGTGGCTGGCACCCTGAATTAGCTCTCTGAAGTTCAAAATGAAATAATATCATTGGGAATGTTTCTTAAGTGGAGACTGTGTGTGTGTGTGTGTGTGTGTGTGTGTGTGTGTGTGTGTGTGTGTGTGTGTGTGTGTATGTGTATTTTTGTTAGTTAGAGAATGAAAGCATGAAGAGATGCTATTAATGCAAGTGCTTGTGCTTGTTATGGCTGGTAAATACAAAGTGTAATCAATGCAAGAACATTTATTTGTAATCTTGTGTAAAACTAGGTGTATGCGTGCAGCACTTTTGTCTTAATGCAGTATAGATCACTGCCTGTATTGCTTAAATCAGCCCTGATTTTACTCCTAATAATCATATTGACTTTGATTTTTCTACACCACCATTTAAGTGTCTCGTCCTCTCACTTACTCACATATACCCGCTCTATAATCAGTGACCTCCCACCTCATTGAGAAACAGTCTATATAACACACAGTGTCTACACATAAACACACACTCGCTCTCTCACACACACACACACACACACACACACACACACACACACACACACACACACACACACAAACACACAGACACTTAACTCTTCCACTCTCTGTCACCACTCTGCTCTCCTTATTACTGGCAGGAAGGCAGGCTCCATGTTAAAATGGCAAGCTCTGCCGCTAACCTGAACGTTGGTGTCTGTAACCCGCTGCTAATTAAACCCACAAGGCAGCAGCCAAGTGTCTTCGTCTCTATATATTGTACATGCACGCACACACACACATGCACACACACACATGCACACACACAGACACACACACACATTGTGAAGGCAGGCAGTCAGGCCCCTGGCCCCTGGATAGCTGAGCTCCCCTCTACCCCTCCACATGTCTGCTGCACTGTGACAAGACCTTTAAAACGGAGGGCATTACATATGCACTACCACCATGGGGAGAGTGTCTGTGTGAGTGTGCATGTGCATATACATATACACTTGTTTGTGTATATGTAAGCTTGTTTATGCATGCCAGTAGGTGTACAGTAGGTATGTAATTACACACCGGTGTATTCCTTCTGTTTGTATATTGTACATGAGCGTGTGTGTATGTGTGTGTGTGTGTATACAGTAGGCTCACTGAACTGTGTTGTGTTTGTGTGTATTGTGTAGACAGCTAAGAGGCCTAACTTTCTGTTCACTACTGGGCCTTTGTAGCCCCTGATAATACACACAGACAATTAGCACAGCCGTATCCTCCATATGAGTAGATTTATTATTAGGCCCTTAGTGGACGTTGATGGTCTATACATATTCATATACAAAGCTGTGGGGAAAAACCTTTTGAGATGTTTTGTTCCCTTCTCTTTATGAGGAGAGAGAATATCTAAAAACAAAGAAATTTATATCTGGGGCTTAAAAACTAACAGTTGTGTCTTTTAGTACTGCAGGTTAGACTCACATCTCCCAGTTCCTCTCCATGTACACTAAAAACACTTACGAATATCTTTATTTGCCGTTATTTGCTTTGATTTTTCCACCTTTGTTACATCCCTCCAGCTGTATATCAGCCTGTTTTTTTTTTCTCACATGGCCTTCATCACATGGGTAATTCCCTCTCAACACAGAAATCAATATTTCTCTGAAATGAGGCATGAACAGTAAACATAAACAGTAGCCAGCCAGGCCTGATAGTGATACAGTATTTTCTTATGTAAGGTTGAAACGGTTACACCTAAATCTAGTTAAAAAGAGATACTGTAGCTCATTCTGTTGGTCTCTGTTTTCTCATACCTTTATCTTACATTTTCAGCCAAAAAAATGAAGTATTTTGGCTTCATTTATAATCAAAGACAGATACCGGACAATAATTTTAAAAAGAAAAAAAGACATGCAGTATAGTTAAAATAAATGATAAATGGGGAAAAAGCATACAAGTGATGTCAGTATATTACTTTTTTGGCTATGTCTCAGTAATTGAGGTGTTTCTTTATATTGTTTTCTGTCTGGCTGTGCATATCCTTCCCACTCTTTTTTCTGTCTTTGTGTGACATTATTAATGCACAGCAGGACATGCTGCCATTTGAATATTTCATAGATGCATGTAGTAATCTGCCTGTAATCACCTTGCTAACTGGTCAGCAGTAGATGTCATCTGCATGAGGGAAAATAACTGGCTGAAGCGCTGTTGAGAGGCCTGTGCACATTCACACAAAACTCATATACAGTGACAAAATATATAAAGAAAACAAGCTGCTTGTCGATGAGAGGCTAACTTAATAAAGATTTTTCCCCCTTTCTCTTTTTTTTGTAATGAGGTATCTTCAGGGACAGCGAGCAGCCCGCTCTGAGCTTTTGAAGCAGCTGTAATTCATGACACACGCCATACATCAAGTGCATAAGATAGTATTATGGGCAGTGAAATGAAAAGGGTATTTGCAACATTAGTTCCCTCATCCTGCGAGGGACGTGATTAAATGATTAATGAAATGCCCCTTTTTTGCATGCGCATTCTGAAACAGCAATTAGGCACAGGGCTGGAGAAATCCACCAGTTTGTCCCTCCCCTCTCTGCCGCTATCCTTCATCCATCCCGCTCCCCCCACCCCACCCCCATTTTTAATGCTACCTCATTCTTGATTTATAATGAAAAATTTCTGAGCATTAGACCTGAAATGGTTACAAAAGTATTAGCGGAAAAGAGATGGAATTGTTTTAAATATGTGCAGTGTAATTGAAAGGTACTGGGCTATTGTGATTACAAATGCTCTATTCAGATTTTGATTGGCAGGTCAAGAGAAGCAGGCTTAGTGAGTTGTCTTGTTTTGTACATTGCAGATAAACAAGAAATGAGGGGTTTGGATGAGAATAGAACAATATGTGGTAGGAGTGTGTATTTCCAGTGGGGTTTTTTTTTTTTTTTTGAGTGTGTGCATACTGTCTGTGTGCCATCGGTGTAGGTACAAGTTCATGTTAATGTAAGAGAGTGTGTGTGTGTGTGTTCTTAGATAAAGCGAAAGCCACAGAGAGAGAGAGATTTTGTACTCTCTCTAATGCACTGGAGGCAGTGCTGTAAATGATCATTGAAGGGTCTGCAAGCTAACCTATAATTACTGGAGATAAAGTGGCAGCTCTGGCATTTCATAAGCATGCCTCCTCAAAGCTTGCTTTGTGAGTTTGTCACCAATGATCATTTAGATAGAGGCTCATTACCCAGCATCACAACACTTTAGAAACCCCTTTTCGCCCCATATTTGTGTACTGCGTTTTAGTGTGTGTGCATATGTTTGTGTGTGTGTGCGTATGTCTGCTTTAGGGGGAATAAAGGTCTATCTTAATGGTTAGGCTCTTTTGTGTCCTACAGACGAAATCCAATCAAGACAAAAACCCTCATTGACTGTTATGGCTGTCTGGCTGCCTTTTTCTTCTAATGAGGCGAACACACCAGATACATTTAATATGTCTGCTTCTGGATAATGCACCTTCAGTTGAAGAGCTGCTTTTGTGTGTCAAATGTTGCTGGTGTTAAATTGTGTGTATTGTTTTCGGTAAACGAAGGAGACAAAGCCGTTCTGCTGGGCTAGCATCTTTTATTCTCTGTAGAAAGCGGCACTCAGGGGGGCACTGAAGTTAGCCATCTAAACTGGCGCAGGCCTATTGTCATGTTAAACATGGCACCACACACCGTCATGTTACTTCTAATTACATTATTTCAGAGTGGAACAATGGTTCCTAACGGGATCCTATAGATAATTGTTCCATTATAGATATAATATCATGAAAACAAAACAATGGTGAAGTTGATACTGTAATTATCTTCCTTCAATTTTTAGTCTCTTGCTAACTTGAGTAAGTGGTATTTTGATTTGAAAGTTGGTGTGTAACAGCTCTAAACACTTCCCTCTGTTTCTCCCTTCACCTCCAGGCACTTAAACAATGAACATGCCCTAGATGATCGGAGCACAGCCCAATGCAGAGTCCAGATGCAAGTCGTACAGCAGCTGGAAATACAAGTAAGTTATTTTTCAGGTGCAAAAAAACAAGAAACAACAACACAGGTTTGGAACAAACGCTGTCTATAGTTGGATATTTTACCGCAGTGAACTCACGTGTCTTTAAGTCCCTAATCATCCAGTCAAAACTTTATTTTTAAAAAGTTATGTGAGCAAGAGAAAGGCCGTACTGTGGTCTGCCTAATACTTCTAGACACACAGGACCTGCTGAATTCAACAAAGCCACTAAACAAAAGAATCTCCAAGCCTTACAACGAAAGCCATTATGGCTGTTTTAATTGAATTAAGCATGTGTGCTTTATTTTCTCTGCTTTCTTTTTTTTTTCTTTCCAATTAATAGCGAGTGCATCTCTCCCGGTCTGCTGTGTTAATTAACTGCACTTTGCACCTGAAGAAAGCTCAAAAGGAGGGAACTATTTTCAGTAGGTGGAGCGTGACCTTATTAAGAAGTCATGCTGGCTAGATAATGAGAGTGCTGATTGAGCGACATTATTACTCAGCACTGCTGACAACCGCTCCCCCTTTAGAAACAAATAGATACATACTGTATGTGTTTTAAACTAGGCTCAAACAAAGTGCTCATTGAAACCAGGCCAAAGCTGATGGTTTTTGTTTGCAGCTGGACATTGTGAATTGGGGTGTGCACGTTCTCCTCAGTATCATCTATTATAATGTATGAAATCAATACCTTCCTAAATATTACAAATATGAGTTAAGAAGTATAATTTGTGTTCCCTACTTGTCTCTTCTAGAATCCCTAAGAGGGCTTTAAGCCAAGCATGTCTTCCCACACATGATTATTTGCATTTAAATAAACAGTTTGTAATTAAGTATTAGCCATCTGGGGGTCTTAAAAGTTAATACATTTTTAGGTTCCAAAAAATCTCTTGAAAAAAGGGATTTATTTTATTCATTTAAATTGATCTCATTTTCGGACTGTTTTTTATGGAAACAACACAGCTAGTGAAGCTTGCACTTACAGTGTGACCAATTACAGCGGTGCACTTCTGTTGTCTGTCTCTTCTCTTCTCTCCTTTTCTTTCATTGCTCACTCCCTTCATTCCCCTCGTCTTTTTTCCATGAGAGCCGTCACTAGTAATGAGGCCCAGCTCTGTGTATGTGTGCACCTCTGTGTGTACACGCTACATGCTTGTCTGTTTCTCTGTGTGTTTGCGCTGGTCCTTCTGTGTGTATATTAAGGGTGTGGGGGGTTGAGCCTTTCACATGGTCCAGTCCCTGTCACTCCCTCTGAGTTAGATTGATGATAGGCGATGGCTGGGGCCACTAACTGGACCAGGGAGGCGGGGCCGCCCGGCACCCTGTTTGGAAGACCCCTTCACCTTTCAGCAGCTGCTGGCTGCGCTCCATCCCCCTAACAGTGTCCACAGGACTTTGAGCAGACACTCAGGACCACCTAATTTATGGCACAACTAGCTTGTTACTGTCAGGGCCTCGCTGACCTAAATTCTGCTATTGACAAAAAGATGAAATGCTATTTGTTTTGCCTGACCTGTCGGCCCCCTCTCCCCTGTCCTCCCCCCAGCCTCTCATATTCTCCTTACATCACCAAGAGAACTGTGCTCTGTCTGTTTTTCACTTGGCTTTTATCCAACTTTTCTTCCTCCATCCCACCTGGCCATCCATGGAAGTTTCCTACTGTTTCTCCTCTCCTCTCCTCTCCTCTCCTCTCCTCTCCTCTCCTCTCCTCTCCTCTCCTCTCCTCTCCTCTCCTCT
>JAPTYQ010000005.1:26032969-26057297 GCA_029814465.1 Ostorhinchus cyanosoma | reverse complement strand
CACACACACACACACACACACACACACACACACACACACACACACACACACACACACACACACACACATAAATATATCCAGTCAGTACAGACAGCGCTGCAAATCTGAAGCACATCTGTTCACAGCATGTGAATCCTGAAAAAAGACAACTCCGTTATGTTTGATTGTTGGAAGAAAATTCCTGCTCCAAATTGCTTTAATTAAATATGAATCGAGTCTGGCCATGACACACATTTAAATGTTTAAATGTTAATTCAGCTCATATTCTAATTCTGATTCTGACTGTTATCACTGAGCTGCCTTGATTTGTCTTGAAATGAAAATTTGCTGACTCAATCACAATTTTTGTTTTTAAATTACACCAATATCAAACTCATTGAAATCAAAACATTGAGCACATAACCCTGAACATCACACCATAACTGCTGCTCATCTGTTTTAATTGATTGTGAATACACAGTGCACATACATCCAGTGAAAATACCCTGATATAAAAACACACAACCTCAGAGTCTTTGTGGTCTTGCTCAGTATGAGATGTCTGGTGGGTTTATAAAAGCCAGCCTATGTTTAATCACTCTATATGTAAATAGACAAGAACTTCCTCTATGCATAAATAATACATGAATGTTAATTAAGTTCAAATAATGGTGGAAAAATACAATATTTATTACATTAAGACATTCCATGTATAAAGCTTTGCATTTTAAACGGTCTGTCTTTGATGTTTATATTTACTCTCACTGTGTTTAGTGTGAAGACACATAAATTATTCAACCTCACCCTAACTAACTACACGGATCTCATTTTATGGATGTATTAGTGTTTAAGATCTCTCGCGAGAGAGATTAATTAAAAATGCATTTTGTTAGACATGGAAAATGTTGATTTGATGTGCCCCCTCTAACCCCCACCCTCACCCTCTTTTTCCCCCCCTCCCTTTCTCCACCCCTCCCCCTTTTAATTTGATGAAACCTTGAGTAAATTCAATACCTAAAGGAATAAAATTTACCAATTATTTCAGGTGGTGACACAGTATTTATTTTTCCAGAGATTGCCCCAAACTACGAGTTTTATAAGAACGCAGATGTCAGGCCGCCATTTACTTATGCAACCCTCATAAGACAGGTGAGTGGGAAATAAATTAACTTTGCCTGATTAGATTAAAATTAATTGCTGCATGAATCATGGCAGCTCTCTCTCTCCTCACTCAGTCCATTCATGTGTGTGTGCCGGTTACGTAGTCTCGTTAGTAAACCATTATTTGATGTCATCTCATTTCAGGCTATCATGGACTCTGCCGACATGCAGTTAACGCTTAATGAAATCTACAGCTGGTTCACACGCACGTTCGCCTACTTCAGACGCAATGCTGCAACTTGGAAGGTAACCTTGATGAACCTTTGCCCTCCACACAGCTCTCCATCCCCACCCTGCTATGACCTTTCACTCGTCTCACCCTGAAGGCTGCACTTTCCACTCACAGAAGTCAAAAATAAAACCTCAGGAAAGCAGATATTTACTCAGCAGCAAGCAATAAGTACTCTTCTCCCCTTCTTTTAACCTCTGTCATGAATAGAGCTCATTCTTTCTCTTATTTATTTTTTCCGCCGTTGCGCCTTTTATGTTTGGAAATGACAGCTGAAAGAATTATTCTGCCTCAGATATCGTTTTCTAATTTAGTGCAATTAATAGCAGAGGCTTGGCGTGGAGAGGAGAGGGCTCTGACGCACTAATTATACAGCAGCCACTCCATCATCAGCACCTTTTGTTAAGAGGAAGACCCCTCCTCCTACTCCTGAAACCACCTTCCCTTGCATATCATTGGTTAATTAAGAAGAAAGATGGCTGTTTGCCTGTTAACCAGCTCTCAGCCATGTGAAGCGGGTAGCGTCTAAGCCAAAGATGCACGCGCGCATTTACACACAGAAACATACAGTATCGGCTGTGCATTTGTCTAAGACAGAGGTTAAGGGTGTGTTCATGTGGAACTAAAGAGGGAGGAAAGTGAGAATTGGCCTGTCATGGAGGGAGCACTCTTTATTTATCCACACAAAAGGGCCCATTTGTATATCTGTCCTTACAACTTTATTGTCCTGTCTGCCTCCACAAAGATGGTAAAAAATGTCTTTCCTGCAGCATGTTTTAGCCAGAAGTGTGTCTGCCTGCTGATAAAGAAAGCCTCGCCGAGCGTCAGTGTCTATAGTGTTTTGTCCCGTGGCCCCTCCACGTCATTCGTTAGCCGCCTTTAGCCTTTGTGGCTGCACAGAGGACTGGAGGGAAAACTCACCAGCCGCTCATCAGCATGCAAGACATGGCGCAGCACTAGATTTAGCAAAGTGAATTAATTTGGATTTGGGATGCAAATGAGCACATGGGCGTGTGATCACCAATTCAGGAGGGCATGCAAAAAGATCGGTGCCCTTTTCCAGTTTGTTAGGTACAGTACACACCATGTTTGGACGAGATATGTTCTCTGAGGATTCACAGCAGTTGTTACATTTGCAGCACAAACAACACAAGCACATGCATATGTACCAAATACACTATATATGTGCCCTTTTTGCATTTTCTGCCCTGGTCTCCTGACAAAAGTTCCCTGTGATATAATAGAAGTGCCATTACAATGACATCAGAAATATCTTGTGTCGCTGTCTCGCTCCCCACACAATAACCAAGGTGATCTATTTACATCTGCAGCTCCACAATTCCCTTTGTAAGCATTAGAGGGATGATCAGCAATGGACTTGTCATTTGATTAACAGAGAGAATTTGTAAGAAAAAAAAAAAAAAGGAAAAGAAAGAAATGAAAGGTAGTTTAATATCTTAGCTTGGTCTCATCAGCTCAGCAGAGGGATCTATCCCCCCACCCCACTTCTCTCTCTTTTTCTCTCACCCAGAAGCTTATTAGTTCTAACTATATAGCATGCATAATAAAACTGCTCATTTGCTCATTAATATTAAAATTATCATATTCAGAGCCATGGGCATTAAGATCAATCAAATCCTGGGATTTTCAGGTCAGATGCGAGATCTGCTTATGAGTTTTTTTTTTTCTTTTATTCTGAATCCCTTTTTCTTGGAGAAAGAGCAGTACACACCAAGCTAAAGGAGATGATAAATATGAGCAGCAGGGATATTAAAGCCAAGGTTATTATTTGGAGAGTCTGATGCATGTTTTAATTATGGTCATACAGTCATATTAATTTAAGAAGGGGGTTTCCAATAGGTTTTCCTTATTTTGTAATTAATGAACACCTTTGGTTTATTTTACGGAAGCTATATCCTGTTTTAATTTGACATGAAAATGTACAAGCAGTAATAGCTTGATAATAAATTTAAAAGATAACTGTGTCACGTAAGCATGAATTCAACACCAGATGTGACACCACATGAGGAATATTTGGACATATAGATGTCAGAGACAGTTCAGCCTAATCCTCCTTAGTGACATGCACACACGTGTTCTCAGACACACACTCAGACACATGGGCCTCCTGATGACTGTCTTTTTTCTTGCTGTACTGTCATCTTTAAAGCGATATGTCCATTAAGAGCAATGCTTTTCTGGAGCAGAAAGGGTTACTGACATCACCATTATCAAGGCCGGCATTACCACTTCTGTCACCACCATAAGCCATTCGCTATGCTGATTACCTCCTTTTAGCCTACTTACTCTGATTGATATGTACTGTGTGCAGGACTTGTAAGAGCATTCGCTCTCACTCAATTTTTACTAATTAAATCAATGGTGCATGAATGTTGAGAATTTCTTCAAAATGCAAGAAAAAAAAATCAATTTCCAAGGCTCTTTTTTCTTGATGGATAATGAATGAACGTGAATTCGTTTTACCTCATCCTCTGACCTGTGTGTCATGTCTCTCTGCAGAACGCTGTTCGCCACAACCTCAGTCTGCACAAGTGCTTTGTGCGTGTGGAGAACGTAAAAGGGGCAGTGTGGACAGTAGACGAGGTGGAGTACCAGAAACGCAGGTCACAAAAGATCACAGGGTAAGAGATCTGTCACCTCTGAGTAGACCCAGACCTGAGAGTCAGTGACACCTAGAAGATTATAGACAATCACACGGCCCAAATTCAGTCCTGCCTTCTGAAATACCCATACATTTATGTAAGAAAAGAGCCAATAATTCTATTTTTAAACATGTATGTACATTAACATTATAGTGAGCAGAGTTTTTGAATGAGGTGATTCTGGTCATAAAAGAGAAAGCAGTCAAGCTGACTTACATTTAACAAAAAATAGATATATTATATTGGTGATAATTTTCATTTGAGGGTGAATATAAAATTCATAGACTTTAGACAGTTCTTAGCCTTAATATTTTGTACCTGCTGGCATCAAAAAGGAAAAAGAAAGAAGTGAGAAACTAAGTTCTGGTGTGAGGAAAACAAGCAGAAAGCTGAACTGGCGTCCTGGTTAGTGAGTCCTGTCCTGGTGCCCACTTCACATTGTTGCTATGTTTCCAGCACCAACACAAGAAATGATTTTCTGTCTCTGGAAAAAGGATCCATGCTTAAACTCCAACTGAGAATTTTATTCATTTAACTTCATATATACACCTATAACATATCAGTCTTCAAGTTGATGAACAGTTTATAATATGTAATGTATTCATAGCTACTTATTTTTATTCGCTTATGAGTCATATTTTCAATTTAACAGAATTAAATACGCTGTCACACTGTGAACTAATTTCTTTCCTTCTTCTGTTTTGTCTTTTTTATATATATATATGTATATAATGCATCCAGAAGCCCATCACTTGTCAAGAACCTGCCCTCCAGTCTTGGCTATGGAACTGCACTAAATGCCAGCTTACAGGTATGAACAAAAAGCCTCTGAGAACAACTGACTCACCAGCTGCCTGTTTATTTGACTGACAGGCAGGACGGCTGCTAGACTGATTGACCAGCTGAGTGACTGCATGAGTGTGGCTGCTGTGTACAATGGGACTCCATATTAGTACTGCATAAGAGGAAACAAGTTTTTTCTCCTCCTACTCAGATTTTTTTTCTTTCTCTCTGTTTGTGAGTTGCTGTGTCTCACCTCACACCTTCCTCTCTTTCATTCACACTGTCAGACTCAGAAGGCCACCCTGTGGTTGAATCAGGAACCAACTCTCACTCTTTCTTTTCATTCTTTTTTCCTCCTTTCAGCCGTGGCAGACACCCTAGATTGATAGCGGCATGTGCAAATGCAAGGGCATGTGCATTAATATTTATCTAAGCTGTCATAAATGATTTGGCTTCATAGTGTACGCCGGCGAGGTGCTCATGGCAAAAACTTTAAAAATTTAATCACTGTATATAACTTTAATGCGCAGCAGGCGAAAGTGTCAGGAGTTTTTATTATTTTGAGGTAAAGTTTTTGGGGGACTTTTTTAATAGCCACACCACACAAGGGGATATGAATGGCAGCTGGGGGGAGGTAGTTGTCAGCAAGGTGTCTCAGGAGAAAAAATAGCCTGCAACAGAATAAAATAATGGGGACTTAGACAACTGTATTTTAATAATGATTATGTTAAATATTTGAGTAAACCTCAAAACATTATTCTTACACCTACCTCTCTCTCTTTTTTTATTACACTTTATTCTGTCTCCAACTTGATTTGCCCTCAACGTCCCTTTGACGCTGTTATGATATGATCATGTCTTCTTCTTTCTTTTTCATTCAACCCTAATGGAAATAATCATAAATCTTCAATGTTTCTCCATCATCATTTTCTTCCCTACCTGTCCCTCACCAGCCACCATCCTTTTCCTACATTAATCCTCACTCTTCTCCTCTTCGTCCTCTCCCGCAGGCTGCCCTGGCGGAGACCTCCCTGCCTTTGCTCGGGACCCCCGGTCTCATGAACAGCAGCGCCGCGGGCCCATTGGGTTGCCACGGTCTCCTGGGAGGAGATCCCTCTGGACTGACAGGTGGAAGCCCACCTGGTCTGCTGGGCGGGAGTCCACCAGGACTGCTGGGTGGCAGTCCTCCTGGTACGCTGAGGGGCAGCCCCCCATCCCTGTTGCAGTCCGCCCACGAGGAACTCAACGGCACGCTTGACCACCTGGACACCAACGGACACAGCAGCCCCGGTTACTCCCCCCCAGTACACATGTAAGAGAATCCCACCTACACCCGAAGCCCCTGCATCTGTGCACACAGGCATTCAGACTTTCATCATAATTAACCCTACGCCATAAATCAGTAATTACATACTTTTATTTACAATATTTTAATTGTCTGTTTTGATTATTATTTAACACAATAAGGTGGAAAAATTCATATCCTCATATCAATTTTTTATCAGTATCTAATTTTTCTCTGAAGTTTTCAGTACAACAGCGTACACTAAGTGAACTCATCCGCCTTTAACACAGAATTCCTTCCTGTTCACTCATTGCCGCGTTTCAGAGATAATTGTGTCATACAGACTCACACATCACACATTTTTATGAGTACGTATTTAGAATTCAAGCCCTTGTTGAATACCCACCACCTCCACCGCTACACTGGATTCACTTAACATCCTTATGCCCTTTGTTAGTGTAATTGCCTCATATTTAACCTACAGTACCAGTATTTTCTACAGTTTGTCATGACCTGAGGGCAAGCTTCAATTTACAGCATTTCTTTTCAGTGGTACTATGTTTATACCTGAGGTGAGCCTCATATTTTGGATAACAGTTCATTTTAGTCTATTAATAGGCTCCATTGCACATTCTTCTTTAATTACACCCTTGTCTGCATTATAGGGCTTTAGCAGCGGTATTTTATGTAGACCTGTTTTTATCAAAATGTAACAACTGTAGCATTAATTACTTCTAAAATCTCTCTCTTTCCCTTCTCTGTTCTAATGGTGCTGTGAGAAGAGGAAGACTGTTTTTAGAAAATTGATCTGATGTGGGCTTTGGAAAAGTCTGAAACAGGTGCATTACTGGAGTCACTGGTATGGCACATTAGCACCTGAATGTCATTGTGGTAACAGAAACACTCGGGCTATAGTCTGAAAAAAACATACAGAAATTACACATTAATGATACTTATCCACTGCCCATCACGGCTCATGTTCACTGAGCACTTCTGCAAAGGCTAAAGGATGCTCTCTTCTTGCATGTGGCTTTCTGGTGTATCTGGGAGAGCAAAGTAGTGTTTGGTTAGCACTACCAGACATCTATACATTAATCTATTTGGACATGTTTACTCCTCTCTGAAATGGGGAGTTAAGTGGAGCAAATCTTATCAGCTCCAGACAGAATCCCAGTGTTACCACTCCCCTAGGTCATTTAACTTTTAGTAACAGTCCAGCATTGACTCCGCTTTCCTCTTTTGTTGCTTCCTCTTTGCTCTCTCTGGTCATACAGCTTTGACATAGACATGACGGGATATGTACGATGAGATGCATCCATCCACCCCTCTGTCTCTCTCTCTCCCCATCCCCGCCTGCCTCTACACAGCCACGACAACCTCAAAATGGAAGAAATGTGTTTTTCATGACTGGCTTTTCAAAGACGCGTTTAAATAATGGAATGGCATGTAGCACTAAACTAAATAGCGCATCACCTTGAAGGCCTTTCTCAGGAGAGGACTCTGCAGCGCAACTAAGTAAATCCAACAATTAGACAAACCTCTCCTTTCCCACAAAGTCTAAAGGTTAATGCTATCTGCTAAACCCCAAACCAGATCGCCCTAGGCCATGCTGGGTGTGTGTGTGTGTGTGTGTGTGTGTGTGTGTGTGTGTGTGTGTGTGTGTGTGTGTGTGTGTGTGTTTACATATGTGTATGTGCTTTGGCTCATGTACACCCTAAGGGGTCTGCTGAGAAGACACAGCGCTGTACAGTAAAATTTAGCAATATTTCTTCACATGTGATAAGAACAAATAAAACCTACTTAAAGTCACAATATTTTATCAGCTTGGTCTTGTTCTGTGATGTGTAATTGTTTTGTGACCGCCCCTCTTTTGTGTTTGTTAATGAATCATAGTGAGATGTTATGAATGTCTTTGATTGCATCCTTAGTCCTCACCCCTGACTCTGCCTTCCCCTCCTGCTCCCACCCCACTCGTCCTCCCCTTCCTCACCACACCACCTCTCCTGTCCCCCAACCTACCATTAGGCCCGTGGACTAATGACCTTATTTGCATCCCTGACATACCTCTGCATGATTGCTGGTGCTAATCTCCAACTGATGTGAGAGCAGGCATCTCGAGAGCGCACACACATATATGCCAAGAAGCACGTATTTATTACACCGCAAAGTCCAGCGTTTACTCCTGAGTGACTCAATAATGGCAGCTACCCATTAAGTACTAAATGGCTCATCCACATATTTTAATAAAGTGTCAGAAAGCTCAGGTCTGCGAATATGGCCCTGCATATTTTTCTTCAAAGCCTTACAAACACCTAATGAGCTGCATATTAAAAGCACAAGAGAACAGGCCAGGCCTTTGCTTTGTGATATGTCTTACATCCAACTCGCTCAATATATCAGTTTGATGCATTAATGCATGAGCTACAATCCTCCATTTTGACCCCTGTTTATGTCTAAAAAAAAAATCTGAACATTTTCCAAGTTTGTGTTAATTTCATTAAATGAAGCTTACGTTGCGCGTGCGTTTTTTTCTGAATAGGTTTCAACAATAATGTACTTACAGATTGTGTGCATTTGTCATTAAATATTTTAAGAATGTAATAATTTTCTGAAATTTTAAAATGCTGAATTTAAAAGTACATTGACAGTTAATCTGAATGAAAATCTGTAGAAATGCTGTTTATTTTCACGTTAAACAGCTTTTTTTCTAGAGGTTAAGAGTCAAAAGCTATTCTTAAAATGACTCTAAAACACAAAACAAAGAATATGTGTAATTACTTATAAAAATATTTAAATAAGGATACCTTTTTTCTGTCAGTTGATCAGATCCACATTATTTCATAATTGAACTTTTATTTCTCAAAATAAGACCCGTGAACTTTTAAGTGCCTCTATTAATTGAATGTGATGTATTTAATATACCGGTAGTAACAAATAAAATAAGCACACTTGATTTCATTAAACACATTTCACTTGCTAGGCTTGTACAGAATTGAATATGTATCAAATTAAGCTTTCTTATTCAGTCGACTCCACATCTCCATATTTGTCGGTGCTGGCAGGTCAGCGGGTGCAGAGTTTGTGCTTTCTGTCTCTGTAACCTCTGTCTAAGGTGTTTTTCTTTTAGCTCTCGTTGCCTCCGTGAATCTGAAGGCAGAAACAGAAATATTCATCGCTCCGCTTGCATCCTGCTAAGATCAGCCTCCTCTGTTCATCCCACCACATCAGAATATTAATTTACAGTATTTGGCTCTGAATATTAAAGTCATCTGTACCTTTTAAAATTCTTTTCATATTCAAAGCCCCCCTCCTCCCTCAGCAGTGATGAAGGCAGCCCAGGAGAGAGGCTATGAGACGCGTCCTAACGTACTACTACTTGATAAGTCCGCCTCTCTCCCCACTCTCCTCTTTCAAAGTCTAGGGGGATTTTCTGATGCATCCGATGTGTCAGAAATAATTAGGTTTTGTCAGATTTATCATCGTGACACAAACCCCTCTCCCGACTAGGGCCCCAGATCATGTTATGCCTTGTTTGTATGTGACAGCATTATTATTCTTGTTAGTCGCCCAACACTTCTTTTTCCGCCCACTCCTCTGTTGTTCTGAAGGGAGAAGCGTCCTACCCGCAATGGTTCTGCTTCCTGCCCGGCGCTTATTGACAGTGGCTAAAGATATTCATCCATTTAGAGTTAAAAACATGTATCATGGTGTCCGAGCGAACTGCCGGGGCTGAAGTTGATTAATGGCAGAACCTAGCTGCCGGTTTTTCCTCTTGAGGAGCGACATGCACAGCCCCTGCATATTAACGAGTGGCTGCGCTTTCTATTAACTAGATAAAAAAGCCTCTCCTCTGCCTTTGCTCCAGGGGGCTCAGGGATGAGAAATTCTCCATTATTTATCATGTGGCCTGTTTTTTTTCCCCTTTTTTCTTTTTCATGTATTTCAACCTGGTGTCATCAGTAAACTTTTAAATGCCAAACATGTCTGGAACATCACAGCTTATCGGCCTTACAGAGGCCATGTTTTTCATGCAATTTTCATGGGCTTACTTACAGTAGACATGAGGCATCATGTCGAATTAGTGTCTTGCAAACAACATGGTTGTTATTTCTCACAAGATAATGCATGTAATGGCCGTCACAGTTCTTCTTTTGATGCAACAAAACATTTGTCAGCTGAGCAGTACCGCGTTGATGACAAGAAAACTCTTATTCGGGGGATAAATGGCATAACCTTATTTTTTCCAACTTCACACCACGAGATGTTTTTTTGATCAGTGTAAATTTAATTGTGACGCCTTGGTTGAAAACATCTGGAAATAGTCATAAATTGGATATTAAAAGCTAATATTTGCTCTAACTGTGATTGCACCTTAGGCCACCAGTTCACGTCAAGGAGGAGCCACTTAACATGGATGACGACGACTGTCCGATGTCACTGGTGACGACAGCCAATCACAGTCCAGAGCTGGATGATGACCGGGAGCTTGAGGAAGGGAACTTATCAGAAGATCTGGAGTGACTAGGATACAGTTTTTGGTCGACGTATCCCTTCACCCAGCCGCACTGTTTCTCTCACACAGACCTCCTGCAAGACTAGAAAAACCACTCCACAGTCTAAGAAACCACAGCTGACTCTCTCTTTGTCTCTCTCACCACTGGGACTATTTATTGAGCATGAATCCGGATGGAGACTTGTCCAAAGGAACTCTTTGTTGCAGCCCTTTGGAATCCCTAAACATGACAGACATGAGATGTCTGATTAAAAAATTAACTCTCTGAGACCTGTTTCATTAGAGATGGCGTGGCCACACACAGTACAAGGATGATGGACTCATGGATGGGGGGAAAAACATGAAACAAATGAATAAATCATGTTCAGTTGAAAGCTAGCGGCCTCATATACTGCCAAAAAGGAAGACGTTTTATGTTTGTGAATAATCCAACCCACAGTAGTTGTTAATGTCTAGAGACAATTGCTGGTTCAATTCAAGTTGTTGCTCTGTTATCATTTGCACAGGAGTAGTCTCAGAAATTTGTGTCACTGCCTGTATGTCGCTACTATTATGAAAACCAGTATATTATTTTCAGCTTTTTCCATTTTTTATTTCAAAGTATAATTTGAAACACCACCAACTGTAAATGCCATTCCCTAAATCACACCAGTAAAGGAACTGCGGTACCAAGACTGTTGTTGCAGCTGTCCAAAAAAGAGAAAAAAAAAAGGAAAAAAAAGTTGGCTTCCAGTCTATTATATGTTTGTGATAAAGAGTCAAAAAACTGGAAATGAAGTTGGGAAAAAATACTTGTTTGTGTAAAGCACCATTTACAAAACAAATGCATTTCTGCATAATTTTCTTCTTTGCTGTTCTCCTTACCTCCTCGTTCTAAAGCTTTGTCTACCTGCAAACAGTCACAGGCAACAGCTAGAAACCAAAGCCAACACTAGCAATGGCCAATAGCTTATAGACAGAAGCCACCAAACTCCTCTTGGTCCGTCTTCTGTGACTTTAAACTAGTACAAAGAGAAGCTTTTGTTCCACAAACTACCTTCGAATAACCTCTGGGATTGTTTCATTTAGCCCTATACAAAGATGATCGCGCTAAAGAGAGAGGGGAAATAAATGCTGATTTTGATGTGTAATTTGATAACTCATTGAGCGTCCACTTTGGAGTCTAGAGGAGATTTTCTGCCAGGTGTACGGTAGGTAGAAGGTGATACAGGCAATTTGTGCTGATGATTTGACTGGCAGAGAGCAGCTAACTGCAAAAGTGGATTATGACCAAAACAAAACATTTGTGTATTCAATGGAAGTGCAGAATCATTGTGTTGTTGTAACGTTTATTTCAATTTTATTTCTTCTTTTCTATGCATCACACATACAGGTTTTTTGTTGTTGTTTTTGTTTATTTTTGTTTTGTTTAGTTTTTTTTTTTTTTTTCCAAACTGGTGAATATGTAGTGTTCTAAGTGGGACTGTCAAAATAACGTCACGTCTTATTTCCATGGCGGTTTTGTTCCAAGCCGCGTCGAAACCGAAACTGAAAACAACGCTAACCAAACATGAAAAATATCTAGTGAAGCCAAATAAGTCATAATTTCAAGTTGATATGAAATGATGTGGCTTGGTTACCATGTAAAAGCAAATAATAATAGCCATGCAGAAGAGGATATCTAAGGTGAGAGGTAACCTTTTCTAGGTGATATTTGCTTTAACTTGCCATCAAATACTCATTGGTGTGATTTGTAGCTTCTTAACTATATGGATACAACTCGTGTTGGTGGAGGAGGTAACATCCTCACTGCACTGTTGTACTTCGTATAGGTAGCCAGCTTTTTCTAACACACTTCATATTTACTGAGACTAAAGAGAGGTAGTTGTTGTGGCGACTACGTCCCATCATTTCCTTCACAGCTAATGTCATCTAGAAAAGTGTTGTTGCTTTAATGGTCATTTCTGTTTTCAGTAAACCAAAGTTACACAAAATTCTGCCTCCTCTTGTATGGGATAAAGAAATGATAAAAAAACAACCACACACAACCTGTCAGAGACGAACACACACATGCAGACCTTTAGCTCTAGGTGTGTTGACATTGTTGTTTAAAGCTGCAGGAAACGCATGGTGTCAAAGAACCGAGCGGTGGTTTTGTATTGTGCTGTGATGACCAGTGTGTCTGCCTGCTCAGACCAAAACTGAAACACAACATGCGTATGTTGTTTTCAAGTGTTGTGCCAAGCTGGAAGAAATTGGCTGCAAGAGCTTAACACGCAGACACGTGCAGTACTGTACGAACACACACTAAAAAGTAAAAGAATACACACATACACACACACACACACACACACATGCCAGTTCCACGTCAAGAGGGTACTGGGCCCAGGAACAAAGCTTATCCCTTCAATACTTAGCTGGAGTCAGCAAAATGACTTGAAGACGACGTTCTTAATAATCTTATCACACCAAATAAAAAGGACGCTGCGTCTTTCAAAAAAAAAAAAAAAAAAGGGTTCTCCTACCACTTTCCCAAAAAGGCTTTCTAAAAGCTTCTACCTCTGCACAACAAATTCAGAACAATTATGACAGATTGCACGAGTTATTAGAATGCCACAAGAGCTGTTACACTTTACTACGCTTGTCTCATAGGACGTGGCTCAAACCAACGTTTACATTCCCTGCGTCAAGATATGGAAGATTTGCATTGTAATAGGTTGTCCTCAAACATTTGTAGAATGATAATGTATAGATTACCTGTAAGGGAATATTGTGTTTTTAAAATGCATGTCTAAAAATCATTTGGTGGACTGGAAACAAGAACTAATAAAAAGAACATAATAAAAATCTTTGGGACGATGGCCTACATGTACGTACAATGCATAGGAGTGCATTACCTCAGATATACTGTTTTGGGAGGGATAAAACCTGTCAGCCACAGAATGCATATTACCTGTAGATTTGCATGGGTTTTGTATAAATTAAGTAAAAAAAAATGTCTAAAATAGTTGCTTGCACATAATACCAGAAAGACCTCCAGAACTGCGATCTGCTCCTCCACTAGATTTTAGGATTGTCTGGATTTTCTGGGTTGATTTTGTCTGTATTTTGATAACTGTGCATACTTATGTAAAAAAATGTTGGTGGACCCATAAATTTACCAGACTTTTTTCTAAGAGGAAAAAAAAATCTCAGTGTTTCTTTTCTGACTTACCTGAATTTTTACTGTTTCTCTCTCATTGCTCGCTAAGAATAGCAAACCTGCTTTTTCTGCATCTGCTTTGCGTAGCTGTAAGGCTTAACCTAATGTGTGTATTTATTGCTTGTACCTCTGTGCATACTTTATGAAGCATTATGTCTGGCAGTTGAGTCATGTATCCTTTCTACTGCTATCCTTCTCTAATAATTGGGAATATGATCCCCCTATGTATACAGTAAATTGGGACTGTAGCAAACATATGTTTATGTAATTGGTGAAAACTTTTTCGTTTGTTTGTTTCATTTCCTTTTGATCGAGATTCAGCTACTTTTTTTGATACTTTTCATTACTGTGTACTGTGTCCATACGTTAAGGTTCTCTGACATTAGAAGGTCATGGTTGAGAATTGTAACAGACGTTATTATTTTCTGTATTCATGGCATTTCACTGCTGAATAAAATAAAGGACCAAAACTTGGAATTTGAAAAGCAACTGTCTACCTCTAGCATCAGAGAGTAAATTTTTTCCCCCCTGCTCTTACACATATATCTTTTATCCTACAAAGGCACAGCCATCAAAATGTAGCTGGCATTACACTTTTAACGTTTCACGAGCTGCTTCTTCAGAGATGTGAAGGACTGGGTTGGAAAAAACAATTAAAGTTTAATGTATATGTTACAAGTCTTTGTTCCAGCTTCCAGCACCTAGAGTCTTGTTTAGAGGAGTGGGACAAGGCACTCTGTTGCCCACCCCTCTGGACCTGTAATGGGTTTAGCCTTTGTGTGATTCAAGCCCTCTGCCTCCATGTACCACAAGCATGTCCCAGTATACACGGAAGCACCGCTGTGTACTTCTGAAAGGCTTGTGTAAGAAATGACTTGACTTATTTCTTGGCTATGTACTGCAGAAGTGGTTTTGGCACAAACCGCATTATTAAGTCTGTTGTCATGCTCATGTAAAAGAAAAACCATCTGGCTTATTACCATTAGGGTTCTGCATCATGTAGAGAAAACAAAGATGTGAAATTTCATCAGACGTCTCCCAGTTTCCATCCATCTTCAGCTCCACAGTTTCCTTTTGACACTTCAAAAGAAAAAAAAAAACATGCCTTTTAGCCTTTCGATTGATGGATGTTGACTGGTAAAACGTTATGACAGGCCTGTGTGGCTAAATCAACTCCAGCAGGCCTACCACACCTTGTCGGTCATGGAGCAGCCACACACTGACATCCTCATTGAGATTCAAACTGAATCTACCATGACCAATAGGTTGCCCATTAGCTCGTCTGTATGCCGAGAGCCTTCTACACGTTCCAAAGGGTGCTCAGGGACAACGTGGGACCCTTTGAATCATGTCCGCTGGTCATTTAATCGTAACGCTGATGCATGTTCTTTTTCCTTACCATATGATGTCCCATGAGAGGTCAGAAAACAACAGCATTTTTCATAAAAGGCGCACAGACACATTCTTCCTCTTCCCCCCAATGACAGTCCCAGGCATCAGCCATGGCAGACTCCTGTTATCTCCTCAGCAATGGCGTTCCAGAGCATTAGCTAGCTCGCAAGGCACTCGTCTTCCGTGCTATTTATGCACTTGGAAGTGTTTGTGAATTCAAGTGAGGGATCGCATACGGAGTGCAACAAGGCCCGCTGTGTAGTACACAACATCAGAGGGAGCTCCGGCATTAAAGTGTGAGAGCGCCTGCTATAGACCCTTCTTTCAAAGGCCATGAAATAATAATGGGTTGTGGTTAGAGAGGTATCCGTGAGTCACACTGGCTGCTTTTCATAAAGTGGAGTTATTTACAGTGCGATGAATAAAAGAAAGGGTAGCTGGTGGTGCAAGCCTTTTCCACATGAATGATGGGGAGAAAGAAGTCACTGTAATATACAGTGGCAGTTCAGTCTGCTACATGAGCCATTGGGAAAGCCAGAATGCACTGACAGAGGAGCTAATTTCCAAAACTGTGATTCTGTAAGCAAACTGGAAAGCCGGTTATGGAAGGCACAAAAAAATACTAATAACTGCATGTGATTTCACTCTGTGGCCCAGACCTTGGCGTGACAGCATGAGGCTAAGTGCTGCACTTCCTGTCCCTTCTGGATGAGACACTACATTGTGGCATCATTCATTTCATCTCCAGCGCTGACCAATTAGGTCAATTTATGAACCATCTCCTCGTGGGATTGGGTGGTAAATATCTCTAGTCTCACAGTTTATTGATTAAGAGTGCACACTCTCTCGCTGCCTGTCTCTTTCTTTCTCTCTCCATCCCGTCTGACCTGACGATGCGTATCAGCTCCCTCGAAGACCCTCGCCCCCGGGCTGCAAAATTGCCTGCTAAATAGTCCGAGGCAATGGCAACGCTAATTGAGATCATCATTATTATAATTGCAAGCCCTGAAAAGCGCGTCTTAAATAATTTGCATTGCTCTCAAGTTGATATTGGACGCAGTGCAAAAATAATTGCATAGCTCGAAGGCATGACGCTTGGTTCAGCGGTGGGCGAGGAAGACGACTGTGCTCCTGGTCCCCGCCCCAGTTAGTTCCTGTACCCAGTAGTTCCAGTTTGGAAGCCACAAGGTGTCAAGATGCCATCACATCAGTCATGTTTTTCTAGCCTAGTTTTGACCTTTTCTGCTCGGGGAAAAGTCGTACTAAAGTTCTGCCCATTGTTAACGCTTCATGAGTCAACGCTGTCGAGAAATGTTTCCTTTGACGCTACCACAAAAAGCCCCTTTTGTGAAATGAAAACAACGTCCCAACGACATGAGCATCCTTTATCCAGCATTCTACTTCACACTGGTCACTTTGATTTAATGCAAACCTGAAGCCACACTCACCTGCCTCAACGGCGCACGTCTGAATTTCCACTCTGTTGAAGGAGCTGCTGAGCTACACAAAAAACTATGTGACCTCGATACATAAAACTTCACTCTTCATAACATCAGAGGGTCTTGACGTAAAGGTACTTTTCACTTTGTGTATACTTGATGTGCAGGCGCTGACATAATGTATGCAAGAGATATATCTATTTCTCCAACTGAAACAAGGGATTAACCCAACAAAATGGTGAGAAACTGCTGATATTCATAATTCTTTTGCCTGTGGCATTATCTTCCCCATACACACATCCTATTAGCCTTTCTACCACACACACACACACACACACACACACACACACACACACACACACACACACACACACACATGCATACACACTCCTCATAACCACAGAGACAATAGCTTTGATGAACATGATACTGTAACATGTTATAGCTGGTTTTTGTTTTCTTGTCTGTAAAAACAACAACAAAAACAACAATAATGCTCCCAGGCTGCTGGTAAAGCTTTTCCCGATGACAATAAGCACATCAAAAAAAAAAAAAAAAAAAAAGAAGAATAAAGGGGCAGAATCAGATTAACTAAATCCTCTTAGAAACAACACTCCCCTCAAACACACTATTTGCCTTTATCGGCTCTGTTCCCCCTCCGTTTCACACGTAGTATCTCTCTCTAACATTGCTTTCCTCGGTTACATGTTAACTGTGATATTTGAAGCTGTTTGAGCTCCATGGTGTGCAGGTGGCTGCAGAGGTTATATAAAAAAAAAAAAAAAAAAATACTAACTATCATCTTTAATCCATGGTAATCACATCTGGCCTTAATCACCAATTCATAATGGAATTTCTAATGGAATCATTTCAATTACCTACCACCACCGGCACCGACTTCTGCAATTAAATTAGGACAATGCAACTGTACGTCTTTGTCTAGAATCTCAATATGTTTGTGTTTAAGAAGTCTAGAACTCCTTTTTTTTTTTGCTTGTGAAACTTCCAGAGGGGAAGTTTAAGTTTTGGTCATGGCCTCATGGAAGAAAAAAAAATAATAATAGTAAAAGAAAGGAAAACCAAGGGAGTTGATCATAGTGGGGGTTGGGGGTGGTAAAGAAAAAAAGAAATATCTAGCATTAGTGAGGAATGGTGGGTTAAATCACTTACTGAAGATTTTTAATGACATTTCAGTGTTCCTCGTATAATTACTCTTCATCCGAGATGGGCCGTAATGCTGTTGGACAGTCGCGGTTCAGGCTCGCTAGCTCGCTTCATTAGCGTGTCATTCCTATTTCACATCAGAGGCTTTAATTGTAATGCTGAATATGCACAGCTCTCCACAGAAGCCTAATCAAAGTGGATCCACTTGTATTATTAATATCAGAAATCAGCCCGCTTGCTATTTTTTTATAAATAAAAGAATACAGACGCATAAATCAGCTGTCATTTATTAGCATGGCCCTGGCATATCCGCCAGACATGCAAGAAGAGCAACCCCACCCCATCTTCGTTCCTCCCTGCATCACTCATCAAGATTTAAAAAGAATAAAAGACAGAGAAGAGAAAAAGAAAAAAAACTGCATTAAATATACATACTAATTCTGCTGTGAAGTAATCACATTACAAAGCAGGTGACACCGGGTGCAGAAAATGTGGATGGCTGGCAAGAATGAGAGGTTGAAAAGGTTCACAAGAGGGGAAAGATAGAAGGATGGATGGGCAGATACAGAGAGAGAAAAGAAAAGATTGGAGGATTAAGGATTTACATTCTAAAGCAAATACCACGATAGAAAGACTGGAGAGAAGAAAAAACAGTGTCTTTGAGGGGGCTGGATGAAGACTGAGAAAGGGCCCCATACAGGTTGTGCTGACCAACCATAAAAACCAGCTGTGTTTTGAATCCTGTGGCAGTGAGAGTCAAAGTGCTGTGAACCGCTAATCCACATCAGTGGAGGCTTTGGTGCTGATGCAGGTGGCACAACTGAATACCTGCTCTGTTCCTGAAAAGAAATATGTGAGCTTTGGAAAATTAACCTTCACTTTGAAGAGCAAAAAAAAAAATGTTTTCTTTAGATTTTTTTTTTTTTTTTAATTGCATGTTAAAATGTATCCATGTGTGTTGATAGAAGGTGACTTTATACCGATAAAAACGAACGCTGACAATCCAGGAATTTTGTTACATAACATAGATCTAATGTCAAGTAGATAAAACTAATAATTTCGTGAATGTAATGTTCCCTGGGCTGCAGGCTTTTAATCCCGGAAAATATATGCAAATCTCAAACTCTATCAAAAATAAATATTGACCCCAGTGTAATTAGTTTATATCGTAAGTTGAAATTCTTTTTGCTCCCAGTTTTAGTCAGAGGCAGACAACAAAACCATGACTCAAGACAACGCTGTCACATTTAATGTCAGAATACAAGAGGAGTTATGACAGCTTCAGGTGGATGAGACCAGACATTAAATATTAATTAGCCATTAATGGGAAGACAGACATTAATTAGGCATTAATGTGGAGACCCCTCATACGGAGACTTTCTCTCAGTCACATCCTTCCCCTCGGTTTCTAACTTTAGCTCGGCCCTCTCTGCACCCACTCCCCTCCACCTACGGCATGTTCTTTCTCATTTGTGTGTATAGACGCAGATGTGAGCTGCACTGTTATTTAGACTGTAGGTTGATATTTAACATTTTTAATTTGTTTGAGCAAGGCACATTTTTGGGATGATTCCCATGTCTTGTACAACTTAATCAAACACCACTCCAGTATTTCAAACATTTAAAGCGGGGTTTCCGTCAGTGCTTTCTCCTTGTTCAGTTGTGTGAGTGACTGTGTGAGCACATCTTGACTTTTCATTAATCTGTTTTTTAGAGTTTGGTGTGTGCTGAAGCGCAGAAAAAAAAAAATAAAATGTGTCTCGCTGTACGGGGCGACATGCAAACACTGTAAACATCAGTTCTGCGTCAACATGTAAGAGGGGAATTCACTAGTGCTTTGAGAGGTTTGTGTAGTAAACTGCACATGCACTGGGAAGGTTTCATAAACAGGCGCTGAGGGAAACACAGACACATGATACTGTAAGGAGAAACTAAATTACTTTCCAGTATACTGTACAGTACATGTTAGAATCCTGGGAGAAGGCAGGTGGGAAAATGATAGTGGCAGTGGGGGGCAGTGTTCAAGTACAGGTCAGCTCCATTACCTAGGTCCAGCATGTCTGCCTCACATCCTGAACATACATATATAACCTCAGCTTGATGATATTCTCTTCCAATCTCACTACTTTCCATTCCAAACCTCTTTGATCTGTGATTTGCATTTTAGCGCCCACAGGGTGAAAATTATTTGGATGAGATTTTTTTTTTTCTCTCTGCCTTCTTTTCTGCATCTTCTCACTCACCCAACCTGGGGCTTGTAAACTCATCCCTACCTCGCTCCCTTCCTCCCAGCATCCCTCTTTCCCCAGCTCCCTCCGTCCCTCTTTCCCCGCTGCCTCGCTGCTCAGGATCTCCTTTTAATATCAGCTCTGCCCCTGAACGAAACAAACTAATTAGCTGATGGGAGGAACGGGTTTCAATCATAGCTCCTCACCTGTGCCTGATCCACGGGGTATGCATCAGGCCCAGAGCCAAGAAACAAGCAAGACAAGTTAGAAGAGCGCACATCTGTGACCTTTTGGCCTTTGACATCAGGGAAGAACAGATCTTATAGACACTAACAACACAGACAGCTTAGAAGACAAGTTTTTTTTCCCAAAATCCTGCAGCTCAGACATAAGAAACTTCATCGCACCCCCCCCTCCAGATCAGACATCCGTCACAGCGAGTCTGCTCCCAGCTCGCTGCCCATTTGATGTTTTTAAACAATTTATATTTGTTATCATATCAAAGAGGAGGCGTGCAGCTATCAAACGCATGAGGTGCATCCTCTCAGCCGAAGGGCCCTCTCAGCCAGCCACGCTGCATTCCTCATTCTATTTTATCTCTCTTGGTTTTTGACTAATGTCAGTAACAGCTACCGGTAATAAAATGCTTGTTAGAGTTTGTGCCGTTGCCTCGGAGCATCAGCTTTGATACATTGTCAAGCCATTTGCCAGTGTTTCCTGATTACCTTGCCACCGACTGCATGTTTATTGATTGGGAGTTAATAAAGCGAGGGCCTCCACTTATTTCACCCCCGCTTCCTTTGCAAAAGGTGAAGTTTTTCTTTGATGTGGAGGTGATACATTGTTAGGCAACATAAACGCATGTGTTGTAATGTCAGCTTTGCTCCTAGCCCCCTTTTTTTTTTTTTTTTTTTGCATTGTGTGAGCAGTGCAGTGCGAAGACACGCTGTGGTTTGAGCCACTTTGTCGTTGTTGGGAATAAATTGAAAGTGTAAGAAAAAACAAATGGTGCCAATTACTTGCATTACCTGCAGGCAGTGGAGGTGACTTTATTTTCCTGTCTTTAATGCTGACATCTGATTCTACGATATACCTTTGCATCTGCCTGACGTTCTGTGGTAATGCTTTTATGTCTTTATGTGTTAGACTGTCACTGGGAGTCATTTGTGGAGCTGTTTATCCACACACCTAACTCCATCTTTTCATGCTGTCTGTCCCCATGGCAGTCAATATGTTTATTCCATCTCTTACCAGATGACTGTCTTTGTCTCTGTCCTTGCTTGTTTCTCCCACTGCTGTTTCTGTCTCTTCTGACTGTCTCTATCCCCCCCCCCCCCACCACCAAAACTGCACTGAGCCAGCATCCGTGTCAAATCAAAATAACATCTTTAAAAATTCAGTCAACATTTCCCCTACAAACAGCGAGGGCTTACTTGTTGGCTATTCATGTATTCAGGTGTACATTGTATCATGGTGGAGATGCATTTGGAGCCCAGTGAGCCCAACATGGCTATTCCATCAAAATTTGATGTATTCATTCATAGCCACTAGTAAACTCTGTTTGTTTGCAGATAACTGGGATGTTTACCAGGGGCCGAGCAGACAAGAAAGCAGACAGGCACATGCAGATCAGTTTCTTATCGGGCGAGTGGTGGCCCTGCACCTGCTGGCCATGTAACCTCTGCTTGGTCCCCGGTGGAACATGAGCCAGAGCCCTGTTTCTTTTTTTTTTTTTTCCGTCTGATACTTTCTCGCCACCCCACTCTCTTTCTGTCGATCTTGATGTGTGCTTGTATTTCCATGTGCAGTGCTGTGACAAACACCATATGTGCTTGGCCTAAGAATAACCCCTTCTTTTGCTCCTTCCTGCCCACCCCCCACCTCAACTCACTCCCTCTATCTCTTCCTCCTCTTCCCTCTGAATTCTCACCGTATTTACATCCTTGTTTAGTGTCACATTCTTGGGGTCAACGTAAAGTGCTATAGCCCGAGGCTGGCTCCGAGGCTTGTGTATCATTGTGTTTGCTGATCACTTTCACTGCCTCATAGTCATAGTCCAGCACTTTCCCTCACTTTTTTTTTTCTTGTTGTGATAAAACACCCAGTGGTGCTTGTACCAACAGCTTGATATGGAATTATATGCAAATAGAAAGCACTAAAGGCTCTTGACGTCAGCTTATGAATGAGAAAGCACTCCCGAACCCCTCCATCTCCCATCTCCTCGTTCAGTCCTCCTCCACGACTTTTCCCAGAGCTTCTCCTCCTTTAAATCTCTCTGTTGAACTCCCTGGCATCAAACTGTCCCAAATTCTCATCGTGTCAAAATGTATTACGAACATCAAAACATTTCTGTTTACAGCATCGCAGTCGTGTCAATTAAATCTGATAAATTATTCAAACATTTATCTTCCCCCACTATGCCTGGGGAATTTCTCATCAAGCTTCCTATTTGCTTTAAATTAGTACTGTCAAGTGTGCATTTGTGTAAAATCCCTAGTATCATTAAAGATTTATCAATTGAAAATCTGTTTGGGTTGATTTTACTGTTAATTGGCTAGAAGGCGTGATGTGACTCTACATTCTTCTGCAACAAGTGCCTCTCAGTTTGGTGGGAGCTGCAAGAGCACACAGATCAGCATCTTTACACCGACTTGGATTAACCAGACTTATAATCAGAGATAGAGCCGGCTTTTTCAGTTCACCCAATATTTATCTTTGACATAATTTCATTTTTTAGATTTCATGTAATATCGGAGTACTTCCTACTCTTGATCTGAAGAAATAATTACAGCAGTTTCTTTCTGACATCTATTAAATAAGTGTATTTTTAATAAAAGTTATTCCAACACTCATCCTCTTATAACTTCACTACCACACTATGCCTTATTAAACTTTTCTATTTCACCCTCACCTCCTGTCTTCCATGTGTTTCTGGTCACCTGACTGAATCAGCTGAACATGAATCTGCTCCCAGCTGTCTGTCTGGCCCAGCGTTTCATTCAACTCTAAAAAATTTCCACTGTCTATGTCAAAAATCCAGGAAAGGACTATGTAGCTCCTGAGTAAGAATCTAAAGAAGAGGTCATGAGTTTACATTGCATTTATTTCAATATTAGATCAGTGTTCTGGGCAGGTTTTAGGTTTGTTTTCATCTGAACATATCCACTGTTGCTTTTGAATGCTCTTGTCTTTGTTGTGTTTGTGCTCTTGGCTCTGGACTCTAGTCCATCTAAAGTTCCGCTGATGCATAAAGACACTTTTGTCACACAATAATACGAGGTCTGACACCACCTTTCAGCAGCTCATCCACGATTCTCATTCTAACTTCACTTCATTGTATCAAAAGTGTCTTATCTCATGTTTTTTGCAGTTCTTTGGCTCAATACTCTGACTTGTATAACCATAAATATAATATTTATAAACAGATTTCTATTTGACATTTTGTCATTTTAAAAAAGACTCAAATCCCAGAGCTATGAACAAAATGAAAACTAAATCAACCATAGCATTGTAATCCAAGTAACATTTAAGAATAAATCAGCTGGTATAACAGCATGGTAGGCCAAGCCAGATGGCAACCACATGTCTGTCTAAGGTCTGTTTGAGGTTAGACTGAGGTCAAAGAGCAGATCTGTGATCCTCACGCAACCCCACTCGCTCTCCTCTTCTTCTCTCCGTCTCCTGCCCTATTTCCCGCCATCATGCTTGTACTTTCTTTCATGTCATCTGTGCATTCAGCCTCTTTTTCCTGCCCCTTCTCTTTCTTCACTCAGAAGTTAAATATCCTACAGCAACATATTAGAGGAAATGGCAGCACAGCAAGTGTTTAACATTCTATTGTCCTCTTTACATTTGAGTTTCAGTGCAGTTTTTCAGTGTTTTTGGGCATGTTTGAAGCATTTTTGAAGCCATATCAGAGATGACATGTTTTGTGCATATTTTCAAACACTTTCCTTTTGTAATGCAAATGTCCATGACTCTGTCAATAAATGGAAAGGCAGACGCATGCTGAATGGATAGCCTGAAACTTTGGTGGTGCAGAGTTTTGACTGCTGTGAAGGATTGTAATGTTAACTGCTTGTGATGGGGGGTTGTTTTAGGGCTTCACTGGCTCGACTCAACCACACTCACACACGATTTACAAATAGGCACACAGACACACATCTTGTGGGTTCTCACGTTTGTGCTCCACTGCTCACTATCACAATCCACCAATTACACACATACACACACACAAACAGACACACACACACACACACACACACACACACACACACACACACACACACACACACACACACACACACACAC
>JAPTYQ010000005.1:26001716-26013334 GCA_029814465.1 Ostorhinchus cyanosoma | reverse complement strand
CCCCCACCCCCCCTTTTCTAACACATATGCACAGAGTGCACACACCTTAACCAGACTCATGCACTAAAAGGTCTGTGTTGTCAAATCAAGCTCTTGTCTCTTAAGTTGCCTTTGCCGCTGTAAAATGTAATTAAGTGGAACAAGGTCTGAGGGGGTTATTTTTTTTCCATTCAATCAGCAGCAAAGTTTGAAATTAGTAAATCCCTGACATCCTGCTTCACTCTATGTTTGGTGGAGGCAGTGGTAGTAGTGAGGGGGGATTAGAAATAATATTATGTGGAGTCTTCAAGTGTCACTTGAAGGAGCCAAATATGAATGACTGTCACAAAAAATTAAAAGGGCTAAAAAAAAAAAGGAGGGGGGGGGGTTTCTGCAGAGAACTAACTGAACAATATAGACTGTGAGCCCCCAAACCCAAGGTATGGATGGGGATGTGGAGAAAAAAATAGACAAATGTGATATTTCCTGCTTAAATGAGATGCTACACAATATGATCAGCCTTGACAGGTGAAGACAGCTAATAGAGTTCTAATGCAAGGTACCTTAACCCACCCCCACCCATATACATATGAGCTTGTCAGTTTTGCTGATGAGGATCCAATATCAGAGGAGGTAATTTAGCTATCCACAGTAGTCATTGTCGTCCTTTCTGCCACCATCATCATCATCATCATCTTATCCTGAGTAAATACAAAACGGTGTGTACAAACTGACAGGTCTAGGAAGATGTCGAGCTTTTTTTCTTTATTTGTTGGAACAAGTGACATCTCTGCTAGCTGTGTCCATCCATTTTGCGTAAGGGCTTAAAACCAGACAGTCAACTCTGCACTGCTCTCACATAGGATATAGCATCTAATTTTCTAATCAAATGCTTGTTCTTAGTTGCCAGACATCAGCCATTTACTCTCATTTCATAGCAGTCATATCCACATTATAGTTTTCTGTTGTGTTGGGACACTTGAGTGATGATCCTGGAGTAGCTCGTCTGTTCCTTGCAATGCGTCCTTCTAGACAATAAAGAAAGTCCTTGTCCCAGAGTTTGGAAGGTCAAACGGTAAACGAGGCTTTGATACGCCCAAGGAAAATTTCAATCAGAGGCCTTTGTAATAACATTCATTGTACTATTTTCCTCTCTCTGTCCCTTTCCCTCTCTCTGCAGTATAATTCCCCTGGTTTTGCGTCTATAAATATGAACAGGAAAGATGTATAATTTCTAATGAGAAAATATATCCCTTTGGATTGAAAGGCAGGGGCTGTTCCACACACTGCTGTTTGTTGGGAGGAGAGATGATACCTCGGGCTGTTTTGGCAGAGAGAGGGGGTGGTGGTGTTGGTAAGAAGAGTCTGGCTAGGTCATTGCACATTTACAAATTAGCATTTCAATCATGCAGGTACATGGCCAGTCGAGCAGAAAATATACATGTTTTTCTAATACAAGGCACATAAAGATAAACAATACACTGGCCATGTTAGTAGAATTAGCATTTCAGAGCTAACTGTCGGTTTCTGTTTGGGATTCATAACCAAAATAAAGGTGCCTCTTTCACTCTCATATTCAATTCCACATTAACTCACAAACTCATGGCATTGTGTAATAACAGCTATTAGGAGATGAACACAAGATCTGGATTGTGGTGTTTATTTGGCTGACATGATGTGACATTTGAATAACTGTATGCTCTCTATGATGGGCATTCTAATAAGCCTAGGCAAACACCTTTCGTCTCTCTTCTGCCTCTTTCTCTCTGTCTCAGGGGCATTAATATTAAAAAGGACTGAGCTTTGGAAACACAGCGCATGTAGTTGTTCAATCCGCTCTCTGCCTTACCTGCGACTCTCGGAGTAGCGGTGTGCAAATGAGAATCTCCATACTGCCCTGTTTGACCTTTTGTGTTATATTTTCATGTTCTTGACTATTTTAGAATTCTTGTTTATACAGCTCTGTTTCAGTTGACATGCATGCATGCATATTTCCTTCTGGTAGGTCTGCCTCTTTGTGTGTGTATGTGAAACAGAGATTCAGTAGGCTTTGACATATATATATACTCCTCCACTTCGCTTTTCTGTCTTTTGGGTGCAATTTCCGGCTCCCTCCTGTAGGACCTATTTTCTGTGACAAAAACGGAGGTGTTTATATACTCAGTTTTACATACAGAGCGATCCCTGCACAGCTCTGGTGCAGCTCCAGCGCTCTCCAGACACTCCGGTGCGTGGTCCCTGTGTGGCGCAGCCACTGAAGACTCAGTGACAAATGGCAATTATATTTGTGTGTTCTTCATGAATCCATCAAACACTGGCCTTTTAAAAATGCTCCCCAGATATTTGACGCTGTCAGCTACTAGTAGCTAGGACCAAATTGGGATGCTGCTTAGACAGTCAAGAACCACTCACCCCCTAGTTTCCCCTGTGATGTGTGTGACAGCGTGTGTAGGGGAATACCATGTTTTATTCAACTACAAATGTACACTCTCAACAGTTGTTGATGTGCTAGAAATAGGCCGGTTACAAGTCCAGTTTGAAATGTGTATGTGCATGTGTCCAGTTCTTCCTCCAAAACATGGTGTTTTAATGCAACCTGTCAGACTGTGTGCATTCAGTTATCTCAGGACGACTACCCACCACCTCTAGGATGTGGTAGCTGCACTACTTGTGTGATTTTAAAGGAGAACTTGTTGGAAGTTCATATCAAATTTTTCATTCAGGTTGTACCTCCAGCTGTTGTATGAACAGCTCTTTACCATGGTATGAATGTTGCCCTGTTCTGAAAGGTTAATGGGTTAATCTAAATTGCTCATAGGTGTGAATGTGAGAGTGATTGTTTGCCTCTACATGTCAGCCCTGCGATGAACTAGCGACATGTCCAGGGTGTACCCCACCTTCACCCATGAGTGGTTGGGATAGGCTCCAGTGACCCTAGTGAGGATAAAGCAGGTTCGAATGATTTATTATTTGGTCATGCTCACACGTCTGCAAATCAGTTGAATCCTCTAATGAGAAACCTGCCATAATGTTAAAAATTCTTACAATTTGTATTATTATCTCATGATTATGAATTTCAATTATGTATCAAATCTTGTAGATGTCCTGTGCAGTTCTATAATTTATGCCAAAAAAACGCTACTTAAAGTGCATTTCAGTTAAAAAAAAAAAAGCAGGGTGTGAACATTGTTATGACATTTGTCTATGTCACATTTACAGTAAAAGTTTTTGATGGGCAAACTGTAGCACAGATAAAACAGAACTCACTGTAATTCTGCTTTTTTCTCATTATTTCTTCATTTGTCTCATGGTGACTGTATAAGTCTGTCATTGCCATCTTTGACAGTATCATCATTATCATGATCCATGATTATGAATATTACTCCTTCGTGTTCATTCGTCTTAGTCACCGTGTTCATCAGGATAAAAATAAAAACTGTGGCTGTGTAAAGACTATCCGGCAACCTGCCACTGAATTGTGCTGTTACTGCAGACCATTTTTTAGAGCTTTGCGGTGTCAGAACCCTGAGCAGTCGCTCATGTTCTCTTCGTTTTACATGGTGGTTTCTTAATAACTATTTATATTTTTTGTAAATTGAAAGCTTCACTTCCTCAAAAGGAAAGGTCACATGCTTCCCAGTCTGCTGTGGCCTTTTTGCACATGATTGCCACTGTTTATGTGTATGTGAGGCCAAATGATGAGTTTTCTAAACCTTCATGGAGAAAATGACTGTTATTGCATAAGATAGTCTGGATAAATGACTGGGTAAGGAACTGTCATCATCAAGACAGGTGTTTACTGTCATGATTTTTTATTATTAGAACTAGGGACAATATAGTTGTGAGCTGTATGTGGTGCCATATATTGGTGCATACAAGGTCTTTGGAAATTGGTCAAGTTCAGTTATTAACTTCAATGAGCTCCAATAATGTCAGCCTTAGATTTTATGTTTTCACCTCAAAACATGTGGCCACATCTGAAGATCAAATAATGCAAAACATTAACCAACAGTGTTTAGAAGACTTAGCCTTTTGATTTTCTTTTCTGGATGTTGACATCGACAGAGTAACTCAGAGTAATACAGTAGATCCTTCCAGTATGAGTTTAATTCGGTCCGTGACCAACCTCATTTTGCGATTTGCTCTTTTTACAAATCAATTTTCCCTATTGAAATTAACTGAAATATAATTAATTTGTTCCAGCCCCCCAAAACTGCTCAAAAAACACCCCAAAATCCTTCTTTATGGGTTTTTAAAACAGAAAAAGTGCAGTTAGAAAGAAAATAACAACTATAAAAGTAGAATATAACAGAATGCAAAAGAGATAAAATGATTTATTAACTTATTTACTTTAAAGATGAAACAATCTGTGCAGGAGGAAGACTGAGCAGGAAGGAGGATTATTATTTGGAAAGAGAATCGCATTTTGTCGCATGATCTGAACACTTGAACTGAGCAAGTGGAGGCTGCTCCTGTTGGGGGGACCAGCTTAGTGCTGACTAGTGGCGGCTCGTATGAAGCTCATGTGTTCTGCACATTTCCACTCGTATTTCCAGACCAAAATGCTCATGAGCCGCAGCTTGTAAAGTAAATTACTTGCACAATGGTGTATTCGTACTCCGAGGTAAAATCAGGGTAATAATAATAATTTAATTCAGTTCAGTTCAACCTTGCATATCTAAAGCCTAACAGAGAAAGCACCACTGTGTTGATAAATGTATAAAACCTGAATTGTTCCTATATGTTACATTTTTAAAGATCCATGTAGAAACATTATAAAAGCAGATGCTGCCACACATGTGCACAGCATGTTCATGGTCAATCATGCTCAGTGTCATGCATAAAATGCTGAGTAGGCCTACTTTATTTTGATTTTGACTCCCAAACACCCTGATCACACTTGATGTGACATGCAACTAAGTTGATCACAGGTGGACAGGAATGAGTGCAGAATGTACTGAGTATACACTGACATCTGTGCACTCAGGCCATATGTTTATGGTATTGTGTCCACAAATTGCATCATTATTTTAGCTGTGTGTCTGCAAATGTGTTGTACATCGCAGTGAATGAATTTCTATAAAAATGACTGGAGCTGCAACAGGTTGTTAACTATTCTAGCTGTAGCCATAAATGGCTCTTGTTTTTTTTTTTTTTTTTTTTTTTTTAAGAAAAAAAAATCCAAATTGTATGATTCTAGTGGCATAACTTTGACTTTTTTCTGCCGCCTTTCCTCCTATTTGACAGTAAACTGAATATGTTCAGCTTGTGGACCAAAAAGCATGGTAGACATGTGGGGACATCACCTTCATCATTTTATAGGCCAAACAGCAAAGTGATTAATCAAGAAAATAACACATGTTAATGTTGAAAATAATGATCAGTTGCAACCCCCTGCATGAATACACAGACATATTAAATGACATCATAAGGCACCATTCACAGATATGTCTGTCACCAAAAACATATGTTATGACCATAGCCAGAATCACTTTGAAAAATGGTTCATTGTTGGGGCACAGAGGGCAGGAGCTTCAGTCACAAAGACCCGCTCAACTACCTAGAGTTTCAATGGGGACGGTGATTAAGTTAACTATTAGACATTTCTACATTTAGATTTTTATAAATGCTCAAGAGCAACACGTGATTATTGCAGGATGTAATCAGTAACATACTTAGCATTATTCTAGTGGACTTGCAGTGCGTAAACTCTCATTACAACACCATTCTGTAGGAGTTCAATGTCCACAGAGAAGTGGGAAAAACTCTTGTTAGATGAGTTGGCCTTTACCCTTGTCTTTGCAAGAGCTGGTGATGCTGGTATTACGCTCACATGTTCGGGTCCATTTAGAGGTGTGGTATTCACCAAAAGTCAGATATGTAGATCACAGGACTTATTTAGATAGCTCATTTAACAATCTATAAAAAGATGTCCTGAGTTTTGAAGTAACGTGTTTTTTGTAAGACATAATTAATCCCAACAAAATGCTTTGGATTTTTTCCACTATGTTGCATTGTCACCAGATTTCAACCCAGCTGTGCCAACACCTACACCATGTTACAGTGTCCTATATACAATTATCATCAAAACACAAAACATCAAATAAGAAAGTATATTTTGGAAGAATGTCCATCCTTCCAAGTACATTTGGAAGAGAGGTCATAGAAGCTCTTCTGTTGTCATGTGGTGGCTCAAGACCAAAACATTTGTTTATAGTATTTCCTTCAATTGGACTTGCTTTCTCTATGGTAATGATTTTCAAGAAAACAATACTCACAGATGCCCAGATTTAATGTAGTGAGAACGCCTAGTTGCAACTGTCAGGGGTAAAATTGCAGAACAACAACAGATGTAGCCTTCTTTGGGTCTCCTTGTTAGCAAGCTTCTCTCACCATATTGTCATTGGTGGGCTGCAAGGCTTTTGTCTTTTGGAGAGGAAAATCCATCAACCTGGTTTTAAATCACTGCATAATGAATTCTATCGTGCGGTACCCAGTTGTCTAATTCAAATTGCATGGAACTCTGATCCCTAAAGTCTATATTTGTTTATCGAAGCAGCATGCAGAACACTGAATGAGGAGGAGGCGAAACCCACTGTGTGTATTTAATTGCTTTGTTTTACATCCACATTCACGTCCGGCCTCTCCCAGGGTGATGTGTTGTTAAAAAGCAAGGGGCCGGATTCCCACACTTGCTCCCTTTCTTGTTAACTGTAATTGCACTTGTTGGTGAGCTGACAGAAAAAAAAGAAATGGAAAGAAATTACCCATGACATGTTAAGTTGTATGTCTGCATCCACTGTGGAAAATATGTTGATTTCTGGGCGGCTTCAAAAAAAAAAAAAAAAAACACAGGTCAGGACTCCATAGATTCCATAGATGTTCACCATCTAGTAATGTGGAAGTTTAAAAAAGAAAAGAGAAAAAAAGTAGAATTTGAGAGTTTTTGAGGTCTATCATACATTCAATGTATATACAGAAAGTATAGAGGAGGAAAAATGAATAACAGTACAGTTCACACAGACAGACTTAAAGAGATGAATAATTCACAAAATCCAAAGTTAACCATGCACTGGTGGCGCGTGCACATGCACATTGGCTCTGATCTGGAAGGAAGGTAATGTAGGAGTAACTCCCAGTAGAGCTGAATGTGCAGGTGCTCGTCTCAGTAAAATGCCACCTCCTTTGCTCACTAACATCCTTTGCCTTCTTTCTTATCAGATAGGTCGCTGTCTGACTTTCTGTGGCTGTCACACATACACTTAGACTAGTTGAGGCCAGCTCTGAGGTTTCAAAGGAAAGGAGATCATTACTGTTGCAGACAGCAGCTATTTTGTATATGCACAGTATCACAGGCTCGATTTCACTTTTTTATGCATTAATCTCTCATTCTCTGCCTCTCTCTCACACTTAACTCACCTGGGTACTGCTCCCGCAAATGTGTCTGCCTACAGCAGTGGCTTTTGTGATTCTGTCACATACAAGTTTCCTATATCTTTTTCTGCTGTCTGTCATTCCAGGGTGAAATGTTTGCCATATAATCGATATTATCATGTTAGAAAATGATGGCAAGATTTGCTGAGAATGATTTTAGTTGAGAACAGAGTGTCTCTGTTTCTGTGTTCACTTTGTAAGAACTGAACATCATAAGCTACACTGAATTTGTATTGAATAAAATATATGAAATGCTAGGTGCGAGAGGCTGTCAGCAAAGTTCTCCTCAGTCTAAAAGTTAGCAGGAGCAGGTTATCATGTGTTTACTCGCAAAAGCCTAAAGGGAGTCAGTAACTTTTTTGTGTGCCATAAAGTAGACACTATAAATACCAAGTTCACAAAGTACATTTATATTTTTTGCTAATTGAAATATTATTTTAATAGTACTACATATTCTGGAGTTTTTTTGTCTTCTGCAGCCATGTGTAATAAGTTTATACACACTATCAACTTTTGATTAGCTATAGTCCATGTATTATTCAGTCAAAGGATTTATTTAGAGTTGACATGTTTGGAGCCTAAGATTTCACTTTTTTTCCCCCATATCCCACTTGTTTGATTGTATTTAATGTGGATCCTTGTGTACAGGTATTTCAGCCAAATAAAGTAACTGAATTACTTGTTGAAGTTGTTCTGTTCTGTCTACCCACCCAAACTTTTTATTGAATTGGAATGATATCCTTTTTCTTCCAGCTCAACCTCAGCCTGAGCCTCAGCCAGTGCCCTCAGAGCCTGCTGAAAGAGACGATGGCAAGGACCAAAATGACTTTCACCACAACAGCACTGGCACACCCACCTTGAGTAATGGCAACGGAATCCACCCTGGCATCAGCGGGGCTGGGGCCACGCGCCTGTGCTCCTGCGGTGCCAACATCAGTGCTGGCAGTATGGGTGTGTCAGGCCCTGGTGCAAGAATAATGACATCTGCATCAGCAACAACAGAGCAGCCCAAGAAACAGCCGTCTACGCCCGTGTCGCAGAGGATGCAGCGGAAGTTGCGGTCCAGCTTGTCAGTTAACAGTGACAGCAGTCGTCGCAGCAAAGGCAGTTCCACTGGCTCACAGAAACCTCCTTTACCAGAAGGTGAGTGTCTGAACCCCAGGTAATTATGACAGTATGTAGGAGACTCATGTTGATCATCATACTAGCTTTTCTAACACTTTTTCTGGCATGGCTATTCTCTGCATCTTGCCCTAGGTTATTCGTAAAATTATTTTAGATGTGTTAAAAATTTCTCGAGCAGATCTCCAGCTTGGTTTTGGGGACAGGTAGTTTCTCGATCCGTTTTACAATGTACGTAAAGAGAAGCATCCTGACACATCATCGGTTGTCATACAGTAACAGCTCATTTAATCCTTTCTGGGAAAAATGACACAAGACGCTGTCAGATCCTTTCAGTTGCATTATCTCGACAATATTTGTGGTTAGGCGTGTCATGACACTTGACGTGTAATCATCAAATTGGTAAAAATGAATTTTAAAGAGCTACTGTGGCTACAGTTACGGTCAAGACAAAACACAGAGCCTGACGTACAACAAATAAATCGTAGTCTCACATTTGCACTGTATGGAACTATAATATTAAATGTTTTAAATGCAACAAAAAAAAATGTAATTAAATCATGCCTGACCTGATGGGTCATTCATAGTGACAGACGGAGCTATCACCAGAAAAGATCTTTTTCTGTCAAAGCTCCTATTCTTGGGAGTCAGACAGTACCTTTATAAGATATTGATAATCCATTTTTATCTTCTTTCACATTTTAATGATGGGAGTGCACGACTACTCATATTTATCACTCCCGTCAACCAAATGACATCTTATCCTCCTCCTGGGGCTTTTATTTTCCTTAACAACAAGTCAAAGATTCCGTTTGCCATGCAGGGAAGCCTTCACTTTGTCAGGTGCAAGGCCGAGGTGAGTGCAGTAATGAAGGTGGTTGGCTAGTCCTTTTCCATTGGGGAGATAGGTGTGACCATCTAACGAGGCCTGAGAGCACGGGGTGCCTATTAAAAGCCTTCTTTGGGCCCCTCACCGACCCTCACACCTCTGGGCCCTTTCTGGCTCTCCCTATATCCTGTCAGCACCACCCTGGCTCTCATTAACAGGGCGCAGTCGCATCCTTTTCCCTGCTATTTTACTTGAAGCCTGTGCATGTGTTTGTGGACATGCTTCTGTCTTCCTCTGTAGCATCTCCTCTAAGACATAAAGGTTTACACATATTCTACAGGACAAGACTACGTATTCCTCAACTGAAGACCTTGACCGGTTTGTCTCATGTGGGCTTTTACGCCAAGGTCAGAAAGAAAAACAAGATGTGATGTGTTATTGATTCACAATGGACAGACGATATAAACTTCAGTGAAAAAGTATTCAGATCTTTATTTGATGATTGGTTTAGTTGAAATATGGATAAGTCAAGTTTCAGACGAACAACATAGGTAAGCAGAGGTGGAATGTTTCTGCCAGAAATATTCCAGACACGTCATGTTTTGAACATCTTAATTAGTAAAGAACAGAAGAGAGAGGGTGAAAAAAACAACAGCAGCTCAACAAGTCTGTCTCATTATGGCTTTTGTGTTGCTTATTTGCAGACACAAGCTCTCAGAATCAATATGTTCCCTCTCAACTGTTTATTTCCCCCCGGAAAACAGCCAAGCTGTTGTGTTTGAATGTTTACATGGATTAACATAATCTGTTTGCCTGTGAAATTAGCCTCCTAAACAGCCCCCTGAACACAGGAAATAAAAGGCATAAGCTAGCAAGAGTTCGCTCTAGGGATTGTGCTCCTCACTGTGTTTCTTGGCACATGCTGTTGGCACCATAGCCAATCTGTGATAACGCCACAGCTTCTGAGGAGTCATTTACCACGCTGCTTTTGTTCAGTAGGGTTGCTTGTCTCAACTCTTGTCATCTTGTTATCCAGTTTGTCTTCATCTAATTGCGTGTAATCAGCTAAGGTCTCCAAGCTACTTTAACCGCATTTAGAGATTTAGGGTCAAAGCGCAGAGCACACTTACACTAAGCTGTAAATGTAGATTTGTTTATTTATGCTGTGTAAGCTCTTGTCCTTTAGTTTGAACATTTACCTCAGTCATGTATTATAAACAGACCTTCTGTAAAGTGCATGTAGTGGACCTCCACTATACAACCCATACCCTTTAGTCACTTTACCCACGTGTAGCTGCTGTATTTCCCATGGCCACCAAGGCTTTGTCTGATCACTTTCACTCACTATATCTTTGTCTTGCTGTCTTGCCCTCTCTCTCCCTCTTTGTGAGTTTGAATGTTTTGCACAGCTTGCCGCTCTGAGGCCCATCCAGCTTGTTTTGTGTCATGCCGCTCTCTTTTTTTTGATGTTAGCTTTCCAGATGTCTCAAACTATTTCCTCAGAGGCGCCGGACGCTGTTTTTGGCCCCTGCAAATTCTGGACTTCATAGCCGCTCGCTGACATTAAACAGAAGCAGTGTCAGTGTGCACTGTTCTCTCTGTCTGTTGGTTGGTTTCACTCTGTTTCTCTGTCTGTCTTTCAGTCCTTCTCCCTCTGTTTTCATGAAGATGTGCCTTGCGTCCAGCTCTCTTGTGTACACTATACGACCCCTCCTCCCATTCCCCTTCTCCATGCTGGCTGTTTTAGATCCAGAGTAATCGCTGGTGTTGAATTATACATCCAAGTGAATAGCTGAGATGGCCAGTCGCTGTTTAATGCCTATGTACTGTGTTTATATCGTATTCACACACTACTGTTACATTCTGAATGCTGGCATGGCTATACCCTCTGGGTCCCACAAAGTTTGTAAGGCTAAACTTTGAGGTTTTGTGCACAGAGCTATGGCTGGGACATTTTGCATCACTCAGATGACACTATGCCACTACAGTGGATTCCAGGATAGTCTATGGTACGAGTTTATCAGGCCAGCTTGAAACAATTCTGCACTTGCTCATCTCCAGCCTACAGTGTGTCCAGGCCAGATGTTCAGGGGTGAGGGATTAATTCTCATGCATCTCCCATCACTGCCAGTGTTATGGCCTCTGATAAGGATAATAAGATGCATTCAAACTTCAGGCACCCTCACACACACACACACACACACACACACACACACACACACACACACACACACACACACACACACACACACAC
>JAPTYQ010000005.1:25988318-26001616 GCA_029814465.1 Ostorhinchus cyanosoma | reverse complement strand
CACACACACACACACACACACACACACACACACACACACACACACACACACACACACACACACACACAGACAGTTGCTCGTTTCATGTTCCCTATCTGTCTTGTTTGTATCGCACTCGGCTAGTGCTTCTGGTCAGCTCAGCAGCCCTGAGCACTGAAAAAGTAGGAAAAAAAAAATACCCTCTACTTTGATTAATCAAACATGAGCATCCAGCGGTCCTCAGCTTGCTTTCCCATGCCGTCCTCCACACTCTCCTCCTTTCGCTTTCCTTCTAACCCAATCAGTAACAGCCCCTTCTGACAGCTCAAGATGAGCTGATGAAAGTTATGCAAATGTACCCTGTTTGTAATGCTATTTTTCTGCATCCATCCACATCATGTCTTTTTAACACTCCAAAGCAGTGGCGCTGAGCTGGCCTTGGTTCAAAAAGAAGACAGCTGCAAGGAGTGTATGCCAGTGGCACTTAGAGATTGATATTTAGTATGATGTAGAGATTTTGACACAGTTACATAAATTGTGTATATTTATCTCTTTTTCATACTATATTTGTTCTGTTTAATATGCATGCTCTCACCTTTTACTATTTCATGTTGTGTACTAATGTTTTTCTTTCGTTGCATGCTACACCAGATTATTATTTTTTATTGAAGTTCCTGTATATAATGCTGAACACTGAAGGGGAATTAAAGTAAGAATTTTGTGGAATGATGTATTCTGAGCTGAGGATTTAAAGTTTTTGTTCATTATATATGCTGTATCACTGTACTATACTAATGTCAGTAATGGTCAGTAATAGTGTCTAAGAATTTTTTTTGTTGTCCATTTTTTATTTTTATTTTATTATAACCTTTTAATGCATCATGTGGCAAATTTAGCCCCTCAGAAAAACACTGTGATTGTTAATAGGCACATTGGTAATTTAAAGGGGAACTCTATTTCTTCAAAACAACAAGCTGAAACTTGCTACCAGCCTCATTACGAGTGTCTGTGAGGAGGTTAAATGTTAATCAGTGGTGTGAACATTGCACACATTAATCCACCTATTTGCCAGGGACACTCTTGGACTTGACTAATCATCATTGTATGAACAAACGTGGCAGTTTGCATGATAATGCCACAATTATTTAACAGGCCGTTAATCAAAACTGCAGGACAGGAATTCATTTCTTTGAATTTCTCTTATTTCCCTTAACCCCCCTGCCTGCTTAGCCCTCACCCTGTTGCCACATACCTACAACTTTATACCTGTCAGCCAGGCAAGCTTGCAGGTCTAAGGGCCTTTGTCCACAGGCATCCTTTTTTTCTCTGATTTTCTGAGCATTTATGACGAGCACTTATTGTTTCTATGATTACAAACAAAGTCAGTTCTGCATAACTTGAATGTTCATTACTAGTTACTCAAAGTTACATTTGTTTCATACTTATGTTATTGGATCACAAATAGTAGCTTTAAGATTTTCTTTTTCCAGTGACCGTATGGTTGGTTGGACTTCAAATCTGCAGTTGATTTATCAAGATAGGGTCTGTATAAAAACTTGGTCAGATTATTTTGAATGACAGCACAGGTTGTCCGACTGCCAATATGAACAGGTAGTCAGAACCACACAGAAAACAGCCTTATCGAGGAGAAGAACTTTTAAAGTTAATGACATCCCAAGAGACGATGCACAGTTAAATCTGTATAGAAAGACTCTATACCTACTTTCTAGTAACATGGAGTAGGTCATGTGATTGAATCAGAGAATTGTTTTGGTCAACAGCTGGATCACAGTGATGCATAGAAGAGCCCCCTTCACACAATGAAACATCCAAAACATAAGATTGTAGTCATTCTTGAGAGTATTTTTGCACTGAGCACTGAAAACCCTGCCAACACAAAAACATCTGCTTGTGGACTCAGGCCCTTATTCACTCAGTTTTCTGGTTTTATTAATGAACTGTAAAAGCATTTACTTCCTGTTTGTGTATTTCCTTATTATTCATTTGTTTTGTATATTTATTTCTGCCGCCCCGAATGATCTGACATGGATCCAGACTGCTGTGTCCACTGCATCCTGGCCTGCCTGTTCTGCGAGTTCCTGACACTTTGCAACATGGTTGTGGCTCAGGCCTCGTGTGGCACATGCACCTCAGAAGCTTGCTGCTGCTGCTGCTGCACAGATGACATGGGTGATGACTGCAACTGCCCCTGTGACATGGACTGTGGCATAATGGATGCCTGCTGTGAGTCATCCGATTGCCTGGAAATCTGTATGGAGTGCTGCGGCATCTGCTTCCCTACATAGGGAGGCCTGTGCTGAGGTTTGCAGGGTGCCTCCATGGACGATAACTGGACCCTGGATGGAAAACTAGAAGGAAAATGCTGTTGCTGTTACTTTGAATTCAACAGACAACAAACAAGAGTGTTTGTGATGGTGTGCATTTGTGCTTTTTGTGTCTGATGAGAGTTGTATGGATGTGTTTTTTTTTGTTTTTTTTTGTGTAAGTGAAGCATGTTTTGAAAGATATATTTTGACACTGGGCTTCTCCATCTAAACCAGCTCAGCAGTAGGGTTGTAACGATGTCATGGTGTTACGATTAACCGCAATTTTAAACGCCTCAGTTAATTAATCATCAAGGCTGCCAAAAACCCTCTCATAAAGTAAAGTAGAACCAAAGACACACCATTATGCGTTTCCGGCACGGAATGAAAGCAAGGTTACAAAAGCACTGCATTCAACGTTCCACCAGTGAAAATGACGGAGAAGGAACAAACTGACAGATGGTTCAGAAATACATTTTCGGTGCGCGCTCACTTTTGTTTCCATACAGTTTTCATTCACTTCCGTCATCTACGCAGCTTCAGGCTACCATTGCACAACCCATTCACAACAATCTGACTGCATAGCTTTTGTACAGTAAGGCCGTTCTTCTCCAGTTCAGTCTGTCATACAAGCTTCTTTAGGGTGAACTTGATGCAGTAAACACACTCTGTTGGGTCACAAGGTAAACTGCATAAAATAGTCTGATGCCTCACAACAGTAGGAGACGTAGAGGAATTAGTAACGCACGTTGAATTTCACTTTTATATATAAACCCTGGCAAAATAATCAGAGTAATCGTGAAACTGCGATTATTTCTCTGACAATAATCGTAGCACCAAAATCTCTAATCGTTACATCTCTACTCAGCAGGGGCAAGAAGATACTCCAGATAAGTTAGTTATATGAACAAGTCAGTTAACTCTTCAGTGTGTAGTAGTAAGTTGTTTCTGTTGTGCATTCTATTCTTTGTGAAAGAAATATTGTTACCTTCAAGATTTTAATGTGTTGTTTCCTGGAATACTGTCTAAATGTACCTGGTTGTTCCTCTTCTCTCTCATTTTGATGTCTTTCACTTCCTCTGTTCAAATGTTCACTACATGTTTTTTTTTTTTTTTATGCTCAAAAACTGAAGTTACAGTTTTAGTACTGTACAACACTGTAAAAGTTTATGTGATAGTTCATAATACTTAAATGCAAACATTCTAGTTTTGCCGCACAGATTTTCATTTACACAATCTACTGTAGCACTGTAAAAAAAAAAAAACCTGGTGAAATTTCAAAGGTCAATCAGGGCATAAAGACCATCTGCTACTACATAAAACAACAAATTTGATGGTGCCTGGATTTTTCTATTACAAGTATTTTTTTTTTGTATTGAAGTGGCCTTGTATTACAGAAAAAAACTGCACATAGTTGCTATGAAGAGAGTTTTTGACCAAAGAATATCATCTCACAACTAGGATTTTGGCTGTATTTGAAGCTATGGGTTTACTGGAAATACATTGCAGACCCTTGAATACATCTTCTGGCCAACTCTGTGTATTGTGTCTGAAATTTTAAGATATACCATGTATAATGTATAGCTTGTGTTCATTTCAATGATTGTTCGACTCCTTTCATGTAAGCCATCAATGTTTGGGCTTCATTATCTGCATATGGTACAAGTCTTTTCTGTGATGCTATTTTACATACATACATGGTAAGTATGACTTCTTAAACTGCACTCTGTTGTGATAAGGAATTAAAAAATGGTGACCCTGGTTGCCATATAAGCGGCTTTTGGGTATCAAGCCCGGTGACTCACAATACAAAAAGGGAATCATGAACTGTCATGTTGAAATGGTAACTAATGCAGGGTAAAGGCAGTTTCCTTTTCCTTTTTTCCCCTTGTTCCTTAATTCTGTGCATCTTGAGATGAGTTAGTGGTGAATCACCATTGGAGTCATTTTCTTGTCTTGTGATCCGCTTTGATGTTGTTTAAGTGATGATACTTAATGCTGGCCCTCATTAGCACTGCATGCTAAATGGAAACAAAAATGTCCCTAACACCAACAAAGATGATGTGCTGTCATGTGCAGCCCTTCTTAATGGCATACTTGTATTGTGTATGAGGAGGTTTAATGGACACCTCTACGGCAGATAATGTACTGAACATAAACCTCACTTTCATTTATGATTAACTCAAGCCACAAGTCTGTTACTGGCTAAGAATTGTCTAGAAAACACTACGTAGATAATGTGAAGAATTTATCAAAAATGAAACATATACATGTAGCTACAGTAGTTTTCCTACAATACTGTTTTTTTATTTTTACTTCCACGTCGTACACTTGAGCAGTTTTTCTCAAGATGCAAGCTTTTGTTTATTTGGTGTCTGCAGCTCTTTCCAATCATTTTGAAAATTATCAGTGTCACGAGAATGTTTTTTTTTTAAAGAATTAAACATTATCAAATCTTACTGCTATTTGTTTTGTACTTTTGTAAATGTCATTGTTATTCTGCCGTCAGTTCTCAGAGGGGTTTCTTTATTTATTCCTCTCTGCAGCAAGTTACATTATTACTTGTAATTATTTTATGCCTCTAGAAAGTTGTTTACAGCAAAGTAGGCCTGCATAATTAGAGGAGAATCTAAGTGATAGCGTTGTTCAATATTATGATCACATGTTATGTGATAAATAAACAAACTAACTGAGTCTAATCAATTTGACACTAATGAATCTGTGAGCATGTTTCATCTGATTGGCTAACTGATGTGAATACGTGTTCCATGTATCCAAGGCTGCATCTAACTGGTCACATGTTCACATGCTGATTGCCTAGCTTATATAAATAAATAAAATGTGGCCTTTTTTTGTTAAGTGTATTTCAGTTTATCGTGCATGTGTATATTGATCATATTGAAAATATGATTTATTGGTCAGATTTTAACAGTATTTCAGGTATTAAAATCCTTACAAATATTATTGAAATGTATTATTGTAGTCCCATGCTTTAAGTATAATTATTTTACTCATGCAGCTGACAGTTAAAGAGGCCTCTCCCTTGTCATAGTAGACCAAAAAAAAAAAGTTTGCCACTGAAGGAAAAACATCTGATCTCGACATGATTCTTCAGCATGGCAGTATTTTGAATTATGTGAGCATGTAAAACACCATTTGTACTCAGTCTAAAGAGAATCTATGTCAAATTGGTCAAATTTCCTCATAGGCATGAACATCAAGCTCAGTGAAGAATAAACTAAAGTGGCAGAACCCATGAGCCTGGCACATAATGGTTTTGACATGGTCTCTTCTGCTTGTAGGTCGAGACATTTTTGTCCACTGTACCTGGTTTCCATTTCAGGTGTATCAACCACCATACTCATTGCTTATATCACTCAAACTGGGTGGTTAAAAATCAAGGTGCAAGGAGAGGAAATGAATTATAAGTTACATTCTGCAACCCATTTGTTTAGATGCTTTTAGAATGCCAACTGGTGTGAGGCTCTATGGTCACCCAGAAAACTTTGTACCATTTGGCCAATGAATCTGGAGTCCAATAAAAGCTCCCATTTACAGCCTTGCATCTCCGCAGGTGTACCAGATTTGTCTTTCAGTTATTGGAAGCCATCAAAGTGTTGATCGCATAGTATTTATACAACTAAAACTGATGAAATGTTGCTGATGGCTACAGATTGACTTGTACATAACTCCAAATCATGACAGGCTGCAGAAATTGGGGATTTTTCTCCTGGTAGCAAAAATGACAATGTTACCTGCACGTAGTCGCTGCTGGTATATGGGCAAACATGCATAGACTAACCTGTTGCTTTTTGACGTAATGCTCCATGTGCTCTTCAGACACGTCCTATAATATTAGAACAGCCAGATTCATAGTTGTCAAATACATGTGAACAATCCTCTCAGATTTGTCTCATATCTGAGCAACAATACACCAAAGCAAAGTGTGAGTTTCATGAACTCACCTCTGTGACCTCCCCCCTGCCCACCACAGCTTTGTGTAGCACAGTTCTCATCCTTTGGTCCTTCCTCTATAAGAGAGGGTGCTCACCTGGCAGCACCATTAGCACTAACATGGGAAACATGCCCATCAACACTCAGTGAGGTCATCAGAGAGCAGGGACCTCCTGCTGGCTGCAACAGCAGTCTGACCTTCAGCCGACACCACCCCCTGTTAACCCCTCAATTAACCTCCATGTCAGCCCCCCTGCTGGAGGAACAGAGAGGAAGAGACCCCCCCCCTTCAATTCTATCTTTATTTCCTTTTATCATTTTCTGCCTGGATACATCCTGGCCCCAGGAAATTGCCATCTTATTTCACTAATGCGTTGGGGAAAATATCACTGTCCAGAAAGTCTGTAATCACAGAGGAGTTCTACTTTTTCTTTCTTTCACTTTATTCCACATTCACAGAAGAGAGTTGGAAATATTAAAAACTCCAGGTAGAGTGTGCAATGACCTTTTCACAAAGTCGTCCACCTTAACATTCCTCTAATCAATCCCCCTCCCTCTGATCGCACACTGTGTGCTGGATTGTAATGTCACAATTAGGACGGCTCCATTGTTTCTGTTTGCCGTCTGGGGAGAAATTCAGTCACTCCTCTGATCTCAAGGTCATTTCTCTTAGAATATTAAATAAATTAGAGCGTAGCAGTGGCCACCTTCTCTGACTACCTGTGTATTCATCCATCCATCCGTCTATCTATCCATCCGCCCATCCATTCTTCCTGCTCAATTGGGTGGGATTCAACTCTTTTCAGTCAGAAAATGAAAGTGTCCTGCCCTTGGCCATGATGGCAAATTACTGCTTTTGCTTTGCTTTATAAAGAAAAGCAGATGGAACATTAATGATGTTCTGTTTCCATATTGGAGATAGACCTGTAAGTTGTGCACTGATCAGATAGTGACCGTAATATAACTAATTAAACAGGATAAGAGTGGGTGTCAGTAACGTGTGACACTTCCCTTTATTCACCATCTGTTTATTTTCTAGCTGGAACATCAATGCTCTTTTACTCACACACAGCACCCCCGTCAGTCCATACAATCCATAATAGCCATCATTATCTGGCTGTTAGCACAGAGGTGATTCATTTTGATATATTTAGGATCTGGTATTGTGAATCATTAAACATAATCATGCATATACTGTAACTGTCAACAGATGTGTGCAATTTTTGCATCATAAGCAGATCACATAATTGCATTCATTATGGCATGTGTCATAGTAGATTGGCGACATGGTGCTGCTTGTTGTTAATAATGCAGCTGATCCGGGGGGTTGTTGTGGATTTTTCAGTAGCAAAGCCTGTACAGCACAAGCACTTAAATTATTAAACCTTTAGTGATGTGTTAATTTGCGTTATATCTTGTAAAACTTACTCATGCGTTACCACTCTTCTGCATCGTTTGTATACGTGAAAGTAACATAAAAATCTAATCACGCAACTCCAAACAACTATACTGTCTCTACTGAAATGCAGCACGGTGTCCTTTTTCCTGTTCTTTATGTGAGGGAAAGTTTGAAGGGAGTTGACCTCTCTGTTTATACTTTTGGCATGACATTAAAATAAGATGAGATGATCTTACAGAGTGGCTGTGCTATTAAAAAAGTGGAGAGTTCAAGTAATGTCACTTTCAATTAATCTCCTCAGGTAGTGGCCCCATTAGCCTTCTCACACACAGGCCTGGTTTACAATGCAAATAGGGTCATTACCTGAGGACTCTAATTGACTATGACAAGAGGCCAAAGAAGCATGCCTTCTTACACCGCATTTTATTTGTTTGCTTATTATTTCTTGCACGAATTATTGATGTGCTTGCCAACATGAGAAGTGCATAAAAATTGAATTTGTAGAGACAGAATGCTGATTAGATAGTGGTGAATAAAGCATGTCTGGTGAAATTCGGATAGTCTTTGTATTAAAAAAAACAAAAAAAAAAAAAACAGAAATTACATCAGTGTCAGAACAGAAGCTCAGCAATGAAATGTAAATGATTTCCAAGTGAAAGATTTGTATTCTTTGTTCCTGTGTCGTCTTAGAGTAACAATGTGTGATCATACTCATACCTTAAATATTTAAAGACCCCCTTTTGCTGTGGTACATGGGCCTCTGACTGCTTTTAATCTCATTGTTACCTTGAGGCGTCACCACAGAGATGCAAAGGTAACATGTGGCACTTAGCGAGATCATGAGACTGGAGCTTGAAAACCCCTGGATGGGGCACGGCGAGGTTCAAAGTTTCTGCCATGCATCATGCCCTGAGAAGACGGTGTCGACAACATCTGCCTGAGAGAATGAAAAAAAAAAAAATCAGACAAAAATGAAAGAAGTGACAGTGAGATCTTTTCAAATCATTTCCTTTCTTCCTGGCACCGTGGAAAACACCCTCTGTTTCCTCACATCCCCCCCAGTTCAGATGTTGTGGCATCTTAAACTGTACATGCAAGTGGAATATTTTTATGCAGGCCTCTGTTCCTGTGACATGTTTGTGTTCTTAGATGTTTATGGTTTACGGATGCATGCGCAGGTTGTCAAGGAGGATAACAGAAACACAGTCTCGGACCTGTAAATAAGACATCAGTTTAAAGTTGCACACTTTCAACTTTTCTATTTTCCTTCCGCTCCTCTGTCTGAAAGGCAATGGACCGTGGGAGAGGCAAATTAAGAAGGACGTGAGGACCAGGGATGCCTGTTTATTTGCTTGTACACGCTCCTTGAGCTATAAATTAGATGTCACCATTGTTACATGTCATTTGCTGATGTGTACGTGTTGCGGTCTCCCAAGCAGGACTTTTGATTGTTTGTTCTTAACATCACTTAAATGAACGAGGACTCCACTGGCCTCCAGTCATTCGGATCTCATGGGTGATTGACAGGTTGTTTTGAAGGCGTGCTAGTACTATTATTGTTTATCAGAGCATTTACAGGAGGGTACAGTGTTTACTTAGATGATTTATCTCTCCCATATAGTTTCATGCAGTCTTACATTCATGCTATTACTAAATAAATCACTCATAATTTGCATTTTAGTGAGAATTTGCATTTTGCATTACTGCTGAGCGAAAACCTTTGGTAAGAGCTCAAAGTAGCTCACACTATTTACCTTATTAATGTGTTTTCAAGATGATGTGCAACCTCTTTACACACCTTTTTCCACTTAAAATGCTTTCATTTGAGCATAAACATGAGCATAAATGGAAAACTTCCATCACGGCGGTTTGAGAATGGATGTTTACAGAGCCGGGAAGTGTATTTGTGTGTGTAAGTCTCTCCTTAACCCGACTCAACCAAGTCACCCCACCCAGCAAAAAGAGAGTAGCTTACCTCCTTCCATGCAGAAAGAAAACACAGATCAAGGTCTTAATAACACCAGCCATTGTGGCATATATATAGGGACTCAACTTTCCGCTTGGCGCGGCCTCTTCACATTGAGTTAACATGAGTGACAGGCAAAGCCACACTGACTAACACACACATACATGCTGGCTCTAACATGCTTTGTAATAACAGGCAAAACAGAAGATCAAACAAACATGCACACAGACGGATTATTTTTCCATATTCTGCTAAGAAAAAGTCAAAGCTGATGTTTTCCGTTTTCCTTTATGAATAAACAACCACAGCAATAATTGTTTGTCAGATCTGTTTGCTAAACCGCAGCAAATGCTCTCTGAACGTTGGCTCGGGCTTGTCGCTACAAGTTCCAAAAGAAACAACAACAATACAACTGGTATAACCCCTCCTCTAATCCCAGATGCTTTGCCTCCACGTGTTTATATCCCTGTCAGGCATCCTTTAATTGTTTCATCTGCTACAAATAAACACATCTCGTGTTGAATCTTTGTTTACATGCTGTTCAGCAAAAACCACCATGGTGACAGTTTGTTTGTGGTGATGTGTGGTGTGCAACGTAGATTAAAGGAAGGTAACTAAGCATCAGCAGGGTGTTTTGTACGCACGCCGCAGGGAATTTGATATGTGAGGAAAGTTAACAGGTGTGCATCGGCAGCATCTGCTCACATCCTCATCTGGAGGAGAACTTTATAAAGTGTAAATTAACACGTATGTGTAATCCAGAGGTTCATTGACAGTGTGACTGTGGCGCTGCTTCACACATGCTTTTACAGCATACAAGTTATGTTACTGGTTTATTTTGTGCATTTAACTACGCTTTTAAGGACTGGCTCATCCAACCTTACCTGAAAAAGAATAAATACATAAATGAATATATATGTATAATATGTATTTATTTGGGTATTTCTACAGTTCTAGTTTGTAGCTACACATGTTTACAGTAAGGATAGTGGTTTATCTTTCTGCAGTATGGAAAGGTTTGCGTCCTTCATTAATACAAGTACTGACCAAATGACAGAGAAAGTCAAGTGTACAAAACTACAAAAATAAAAAAGCCTGTGAGTAGTGAGTGGGTAGGCTTCAACATCTTTCTTTTGTATACAGTGAAGTTGCAATACATGTTATGAGTTGTTGGGATTGATGTGGATTGGTTATCTTGTAGCGCATTTCCACTCAGTGGTACAGCTTAGTTTGGTACGGTAAGCTATTTTGTGTGTTTCTGTAGTAAAAAGGGCCCAAACACCTGACCCCTACTGTAGGGATAAGGTAGAGATAGACTGACATCACACAATACAGTCCACTGATTGTACTGAATGTCCTCCATTGTTGTAAGTTGTGTCACGTTCATTGTCATTGCACCGGTAAGACTTAAACCCTGCCTGTCAAGTGAGGGTTGGGTTGACAGTGGAAATGCTCACCTAGCCAGGCCTTACCATTCTAAACCATGCTGCACTGTACCAACCCAAACCATACCACAAAGGAAATGCACCATTGGGGTTAGGTGTGATTGATTACCATGGTGCTACTGGTGAGAGTGAAGTTTGTCCTTAAGGCAGACAGTGGCACGCCTTTTGATAATGACTGATAATTGATTAACTGAGAACATTTTTTTTCAAATATGCATGTAAATGAAGACCCTATTTCCATCTTACTCTGAATCCTACCATTAAATATAGTCAACTTCTTAAACCATACTTTAAAAAAACAAACATTTAAACTAGCACTGGTTTATTTTAATGGAGTGTTGAAGAAATATCTGGGAGTTATCATGGTTACATATTCCTTCTAATGTATTGAAGCCATATATGAATAACTTATTGGCGCTTATTAATAGTGTATGTTTGCTCTTCTTTAAAAGAAGTCCTGGTGAGCCACCTAAACAAGCAAGCTTGCAGTATTTGAAGCCAAGGTGTCTCTTTGAGACAGAGAGCGAGGGAGCAAGGCACAGAACAAGTGAGGAGGAGGAGGCTTCAGATCGGAGATGCCACATCTCATATGTTGCAAGGTGATGAAGTGCAGATATCTGCCCTTAAAGAATATGTGCCCTGCGGACGTGTGAGATTTATGCGTCTTTCTCCTTTTTTCAACCCCATTCTTCAAAATTCAAACATGTGCAACAAAAGGCGGTTTGAAATATTCTCAGCCCCCGAAAGAATATTCAAGATGATTGAGCTTGCAGGTTAAAAATGTATATGCAAATGCAGGCTACATTAGAGCATGCACAGGTTGTTAATAAATTAACACGTGGCAGAAATAATTCAGTTTAGCGTGATAATTCTTGGGTGCGAGCTGTCAGCTGTCGCATTGTTCCGGATAGAATGTGACGCTGAGATGGCAACACGAGCAGTGAACTGTGATGTTTTAGTGTACCTTGCTCTTCAGTCTCAGCACTCTGACACAATAACTGCCTTTTTGCTCACTTGCCTCTGCTTTTTTGTCAATTTGGAAGAACAAAAGGTTTAATTAAGGATGCCTTTCAAGGAGTGGTTGACACTGTACTTCCACACATACACACACACACACACACATGAAAATATGGGTTTGTGTTGGTGACTAACACATTCTGGCTAAGAAAAGGTACATCTTAACTGTGACTTTCTTTTAGTAAGTTGAATTTCTCTTTCGCCTGAAAAACATTGATAATCACTTTTCTGAAGTGATGTTGTTGGGAAGAAAAGTGTGAGATAGTAAATGTTATGTTTCCGCTCTGGTTGCTGTGGGTACTAAGCTGCTTTCAGGCAGGGACGTTGTATGACGAGTGCACTTCCTCTCTTCGCCTCATCCCTGAGATTTGCATAGCAGGAACCCAGGGAGCTGACACTCTGTTTATGTAGCTCAAGGTGCAGGGGATATGCGAGGTGTCAAGTGACTCACAGTCAAGTTTTTAATAAGTGCCATTTGTTCAATCTGCTGTTTAAACACTCCCGTCGCCTCTCTATATCCTTAAAGACTGTATGCCCCGCTATCTTTTAATTAAGTCCCGGACTAATGTGCCACTTAATTGACTAATCTGAGAGATTTTGTTTTCTCTAATTTACTCGAAAAACCATTGCCAGTTAAGCTTTTTAATATTGGTGTGATGAGGATGGATACTTAAAGGATGCCTCAGAAGTGAGTGCAGGGGTAGAGGGAGTACTTGAATGGGAGAGAAACAAAGTAGCATTAACTCCTCCTAATTCCTATTAGCTTTGACAGAGGGCTGATAGCTAACTAGGCCGTCATATCTTTCTTGTTGAAGCATTTTGTGTGTGTGTTTTTTTTACAGGTATGTGTTCTGATCTCCCTAGTTTGACATTAATTTGCATATATTGTACGATTGCTTTGGTTGTTTAAAGTTTTTTAGTTGAGACTTACTTTATGTAAGTGGTTCAATGCATTGCTGCCTTATTGTGCAATATCTACAACAGCAGGTTATGTAGAGGAAAACAGAGGCCTATTCTCTGCTGCAGCCTGGTGAAACAAAAGGCTAATTCAACAGTAAATTTTTCCAGCAGCTTCGCCAGATGCTTGAGAAGGCACATTTACTTACAGCCTGAGATTCCATTTAGTCTTCCAGTAGGTGCATATATATATATACACACACACACACACACACACACACACACACACACACACACACACACACACACACACACAC
>JAPTYQ010000005.1:25916760-25934287 GCA_029814465.1 Ostorhinchus cyanosoma | reverse complement strand
ATTTTTATCAAGTATTTATTCATTATAAGAAAGTAGAGTCTCATTTCTTTGAGAGAGGACTGTGTCTTTTGCTTTTGCTTTTTGCATTATAATTATGGGCTTGAGGGATATCAATTAAATGTGTCCAATTACAGAATGCTTCAAAACTAGAATATAAAGTTGCGCCTCCTTTTTTGATCTATTTACTCGCAGCCGAGGCAACAGAGGGAGTAAGAAGTTTCAAAAACAGCCTCTGTTCCACATGAAAGGGGCATTTGATCATATTTTTTTATTTTTGTCTTAAAGAGAAAAGCTTGCCAATGAGGAGTCATTCCCCATTAAAGTCAAGCAAAATTATCAGGCCTGCATTAAGAAGCTTTAAAAAAAAAAAGGAAAAAAAAAAAACGAGATATGTATCATGCATGTGGATATGCATAAACATGATGGAGGAGCTTAAGTAGAAAATGAGATCTGATGCCGTCGTGAAGAAGAGAAAACCGGCGTGCTCGGAATGCATTTAAATTTAAATATTCATGTCATTATAATTCTGAGGAATGTGGAGCGACCGTATGATATTTTATTGAGGAGGTTTTAAAAAATGAATGCTGTCCCTACTCCTTAATAAAAACCCATGGCTTTCACTCTGAGTAGTCAGTCATACACCACTGTGGTGCTTGTATGGCAGGAGAGAGTGAATAAAGGTGAGTAAACAGGAGGACAAATGGGATTATTGGATGGATGCTACAGACCAGTTTACACCTTCACTTTCAATCATTAAATGATCAATCTCACACTGCTGCTGAAAATAAATCAAATATATTCACACTGTAGACATAGAAAGGAAAAGGAAACTGTACTGTGAATGACTACTTTATCCTTTTTTTTTTCCAGATTCCACAAGTTGAAAATGTGAGATAATCCTGTAATATAGTCTAATAGTATAGTACATTTTACATTAATATGAGAGGAGGAAACCCTTCTATAGTTCGTCCCTTTACAATTTTTATTTCTGTTAACCTTTTATTCTGTTGATCACACTGACAGTCAATTGGGTATTTTTTTCCCTCATGTTTGTTTCTAATGTTTAATATATTTCTTAAATCATCAGCTCCATCATCGGGACACTTTACTGTTATTTAGTCATAAATACTGAAAACTATACAACACACAGCAAAATTACTGTTACATTTTCATAGTGAATGCTTACTGTCTTTTAGCTGAGCTGAGTTTTCAGTGATCTTACTGTGTACAAAAACCAGGATGTAGAGGCAGAATGGGGGAGGTGGGATTGGTGGTGGTGGTGGTGCTCGAGGTGGGGGTGACTGTCCTGCATCCCTCCTCATGTTAATTATCTTTTGTTTGCCCTTGATAATCCAGAGGCCCAGTGTGCTGCCTGTAATGAAAACCCTGAATCATATGGTCTACATTTAAAGAAAAGAAAAAAAGGGTAAAAAGAAAAACGAAAAAAAAAAACAATGCCGTTGTCATTACCACATCATCAGTGCATGATCAATAATGAATGAAACACACATTAAGCAGAGAGAGGCAGGAGTTTTTTAAAATTCATTTTTTTAACATATTAAATTACAAATATTATTAATTGTTTTTTAATTTAGTGCTTCAAATTAATTACAAAATGTAAAAAAAAAAAAAAAAAAAAAAAGGGAAGAGGAGATGAGGGGAAAGCAGGGAGTCTTTCCTTCTAGAGTTATAAAACCAAATTTATGTTACTGTGAAATTCGTGTCTCCAGTCGACAGTGCTTAATGTATTACTCCAAATAACATTTTCTTAAAATCATCTTTTCTACATTTCTGAAGAAAGATCATTAGAGTTTTTAATAAAGCATTCACATCCACATGATGAAATGGGAATATAAACTTCTTTGTGTGTGCTTGCATGTGTTGGGCGCTGAGTCCAATTTTGTGTGTTAACCTAGCCATTTTAGTCGAACTCATATTTCCAGTCTTCTTTGTCCCTGACGTGACTTTATGATCATCATAAATCTCATAGTCAAAGTTATCAAGTCGCAGTGTTCAAACCTGCCGCTCCATTAGTTTACAACTCCACCCTGGCTTTTTGTCTCCGAAAATACACAAGGAATGGCATTGGTTATGGATTACACCGTCATAAATCATCATCTCCTTCATCTTCGTCTGATAGAAGCGTGTCATGGTGTGTAAGCCAAACAAAATGGCCTCCATGAAGCTGCGTCCTCATCAACACGCTGTTTGTGATAGCGCCTGGCAAAGGCTTTGTCAAGGGATTAGGGTGTTGAAGGGAGGGTCGCGGTTGGAGCAGCTAATTATCTATATGTTAATGCGACGTCACCGTACCCCTCTTTTTTCAGCGCCGCGTCTCAACCCTGTGTGTTTCCTTACATGTTTGTGTGTGTGATCGAGGATGAGTGCGGGGGGAAGGAAGGAGTTTTGAAATGACATGTACGGCAGTGATTCTCATTTGTTCAGGGGAAGTTTTCAAACTGTGGAAACGATGTTATTACACTTTGCCACAATCGCGCCTGTGTAATGTGCTATTTGCCATGCCAGGCCTGGATTTCGCAGATGGAAATTAGGGGAGAAAATTGCCACTAACTACTCAATTACAGCGCTTGATGGTTAGGCTGACCCCGGTTGGCAGCAATGGCAACACAGAGCCAATCACCTTCCCCAGATGGCATTAAATTAGAATAGGGAAAGAGGACAATTGCACATATTCATCGGAGAAAGACATTTGAATTACCTCAGATGCTTTGGCTTCATATTGAACAATTAAGTGCAGCGATGGGATTTTATGGGATGGTTTGGAGGCAAGGTGCTATGTTAGCATGATGGAGGCATTGTAAAAGGGCTCTGTCTTTGGATTTTCAATCTGACAATTAAAGAGAATGTCAGTAATTTGGGAATTGTGATAGAGACTATATTGTTCATTAATGCTGTGACAGTTAAGGAAATGTTGATTTGTAATGTCGTGTTTATTAAGCTTTACATCATTTTTTCAAATTTGACGGATCGGCCTGTAAGCGTTCCTCAGTCTTTGCTTTACAGGGACGGTAATTTGATTTGATTTAACTGTTATTCTAAATGTAAAAGTTATGTTTTGAGTTTTTCTTCCAGTACTGGCTTCAGGCTCACTATTCAAAGGTCGCCACTGAAAAATATTTTTGATTTCTTGCACTGGTCCTTTCATTATTTGCTTTGCTTGCAAGGAATAAATTGGGGTATCGTGCTTTGATCGGTGTAATATTTCACATTTAAGTTGATGTTTGTGCTCCATGTGATGCGTTTACTCAGCTGGGAAAGATGATCTTTATAGAGCACTGGAAAGCGTAATGCAATTACTTTATTCATTTTCCAGAGATCACTCCCTTACATTAGCCTTCCATGGAGGGCAGACATTTAAAACCACAGTCAGCTTTTTTTTTGTTCAATAGTTGGACATGGAAGTTTTGTTCTGTCCCTCTACAACAGACAGTATCAATATAGAGAACCTGAGAACCACCTTTGTTTGGAGTTTCAACTCAAAAACCATAAAACTGAGGAGGGAAACTGGGGCAGTCCTCAATCATAAACAACAGATCCCAACTATGTGTTTGAGCTCACTTTACACCAGAGCCAGTATAACCAGAGACAGCAGTGCCAGCAGCAGGCCACTGCGGTTTCACCTGACAACTGGAAGTCAGAGAATCCCTCCTCATATGATGTTTTTCTCTGACAGACTCTGCAACATCTGCAAGCCTGTAATCAGGATAAACCACAGTTTAGCTAAGATGTGTTTTCCCCTGCCAAGGGTTCACATGTGTTTACATTGCGGTGGCAGACAAAAGCTTTGACTAACTGTAGTCAGGAACAGCATTTTGGCAGCCACTAAAACCACTGGCAGGCTCCATACTCATTTATCTTATCGTTATCGCTAAATCAATGGCAGCACTCATAAGGGACGGAGGAGACTAATTGTTTTAAGGATAATTCGTCTCTCTTCTCAAAGCTTTTTATGTTGATGTGTAATGTAGGAATGGGCAGTCATTTGCTTCCCTCTGTAACCTGTGGAATAACATTGTATACTTGCATGGAGTCTTTTAAGGCAGACTGTGTATACGTGTGCATATTCTGCTATGAAAGTGACAGAAATGCTGATGGAATTCTAATACAGTGGCTTATTCTTGCGACTCGGGGCGAAATGGCTGCAGCAGCACTAGCAGCAGATTTAGCCAAGGAGGGCACTTTTGGTGTAAAAGTTAACAACCCCCTCCCCATCTCTTTCTCCTCCTCCTCCTCCAAAAACACAGACACACAATTTCTTCCAACCATATCAGTAATAACACTGATTCAGTGACTTTTTTCATCGTTTTGTCTTTCATCTTGGCAAGGCTGTTTGCCTATGCATCGTCACTGGAGGGGTAAAACACACATCCATCCTTTTTCCATATTCAGTAGGTGTAAGACATCAAAACATTTTCATCATTAAAATGCTTACCATTTGTGGCCTTTGTAGCACAAGAATATACAGTAGATTTAAATCTCCCCATCCTCCCGGAGAGCAAAACAAAGAGTGCTATTAGTTCTTTATAGTAATGGAACGGCATCCCAAGGTTCTGCGCGGGGACCTACCTTTTGGGATCAATTATGTGGCCACAGGCTCTTTTTAAAAGAGCCGCACCTGATTAAAACTCTGCCGGTTTCCCAAGGTCCCTTTGTGTGGAGTGCCGAGGCCCTCGCCACGGCTATTTATTAGCATATTGTCTTTTAAAGGTCATTGTCTGTTTTGCACGGCCCCACTCTATCTAGAATAGGTTGCCATCAGATTCAATTGCTATTGTTCTGCACCACTTGCTGTTTGAGCGAGGAGGGAATAGAGGAGGATGCAGAAAAGTTGTGCGCTTTTCACCCCCATGAACAGCAACAGTTGCTGCCTGTATTGATACAGAGTCTGTGGAAAAAGTGCATGTACTGTACACACTAATGGGTACATTGTGGAGGTTCATGGAATCCTGTCACAGTCGATAGAGTTTTTCTCATTCTTTCATTTCTCTTTCTCCACAACCACATAGGAATGTAGTCCCCACCAGCCTAGTGTTAACTGTTATTTCAGTCTGAATCACTTGTCTTGGAAGTGTTTTGACAAAAGAAGGAAGCTTGTTGAACACTGGCACACATCAAAGAAAACCAGAGGAAAACTCAGGCTGGTTAGCGTGGCTCACCGGGGCAGACGATGGAGCACTGAGGCCGTTCTGCAGATGAAGCCGTTGGAGATGGCGCTAATAGAGAGGAGCATAGAGGGAAGAGAGGCCCTCTGTGGCGCAGAAAGCAGAAGAGACCTGCCCGTTTGCTTCAGATGTGGTAAATGCTGGCTCCCCGTAGACTCCATTAGAGGTTCATCTGGCTTCCACGTCAAAGGGGGAGGAGCGAGGAAAGGAGAGTCGAAAAGGAAGGACGAAAAACATAGGTTAGAAAGAGAAGGACACCGAGGTAAAGGGAGGGTTCAGTAAAGGAAAGAGGTGAGGAAAAGCAGAGGAGAAAAACACACATGGAACCAAAAAACAGGGGAAACATTTGCTGGAGTGGAGTGGAGTGGAGTGGCTGCTGTACAAACCTCCAGGAAATCCATACGTTTGCAAAGAATAATTACACATTTCTGTTGGTTATGATTGTTGTGTATATAATTACTACTGATTACTTCTTTAAAAAAACAGTGACAAGTCCAACAAAACCTGTGATCAGTTTGATACAGAAAACTAAACTATGGTGTAGAAATGTACAGTATTGAGTCACAGAGGAGGAACTTTATTTTTGGAGACATGTTTGATTTCTGATAAATAAACCTGTATGTAGTTGCCCAATAAGGTTAAAGCACTTGGCTTCTAATTGAGTAAAATATTTAACTATTGGATGTATTGCCACAACATTTTATGCACATAATAATGGTCAGCAGGTGATGTATCCTATCACCTTAATGCCAAATTAACTGTACATGCAATTCCACCATAATCTCACTTGTTTTCGGTAAAATATTTCCACAACTAAAGATTGGTTTGACATTTTAAAGACATTTATTATGGTGAAAGGGGAAAACGTTGTAACTTTGGTCTTGTACACAATGTTATGTTGCTGTAGCATTAGGACCAAACCTCCCTATGTATGTTTGTAAATTTGCATTAAATCATCAGTGAGTTATTAGGTACCCAAGGTAGACCCACAGAGAAATCAACATGTGATGTTTTGACTGAGAACATTTGAAGACATTTGTGATCATATTCAATTCAAAATATGCCCAGTAATAATGTCTTAAAGTACACTGCAGATTCATTTATGTCCTTGGATTTGTTGCCCCTTGTACATCACTGTATGCATTCTAAGATGTTTTTGTTACTGTCTCATGACTGAGAAAGTGAAATTTGGACAAATCAACCTTCATCAATTTCCTAAAAAACGAAAAAAAAATTACATTTAATTAGAGTAACATAATTAAATGAAATGTGTCGTGCCCCACACAAGATTAATCTTTTTTTCCCTTTTCTTTTTTTAATGTACAGGTGTTTTTCGACTGTGTGAAGACATAAGTCTATCTGCAGTAGTGTAAATGAGAGTCAAAAAAAGAAAAAAAAAACTGAGGTGAGCACTGCTTCTGACGAGACATCAATGAGGTGCCTCTAAATTTGCTGTTTCTTAAACTCCCCTTTTAAGCAAAAGTGCCACTTTGACAAGTTGAAGAAGAACCGAGGGAGATGATCTGTGCGCTTTGAGGTCACAGGGGAGGGAGGTGTGCACTGTTTTACATCCTGTTGAAAAGACTAGACTTCACTTTCACCTTCTGGGATTAGTACACTTTTATTTAATAAGGATGGGTGGGAGCAAGTGTGTGTTTTTGTTAAACTTGTATGAGACCAACTATAATACATCTGTGGTAAGCTTACTGAAACTGCTGAGAGGGAGTAAGTTGTGGCATGATGTTTAATGGATGTTGCATATATATATAGATATAAAACATATATGTCATACATTTGTAATCACATTGTTATACATGCTAACGTGCAAAGACCTAGAACTACTTTTGAGGAGACTTTGAAATGTTTATCACCGCCATGTATCAGAACATTATCCTTTCATTTTGGATTTTTCAGTGAACATCTGTTATTTACCAATATTTGATTTACTGATGGTTGGCATGGTGGAGCAGTGGTTCGCACTATCACCAGGGTTTGATTCCAGCGCCAGCCAACGTGGGCCTTTCTTTATAGAGATAACACGCTCTTCCTGGGTTCTCTCCTCCTTCCTCCCACCATCCAAAGACATGCACATAATAGGTGAATTACTTGTTTGTCTGCATATTTTAGCCCTGCAATGAACTCGTGACACATCTAGGGTCCCCCCTGCCTTCACCCATTAGTACCCGGGTCAGGCTCTAGCCCACCTGTGACCCTCACAAGGACTGAGGACTTCAGAAAATGGATGGGTGGATAATTTGCTGATTACATAGATATTAATTATAAATTCAAAGAAAACTGAAGTAACTTTTTCAGTAATATATTGCATTTTCTAAACCACTGTCATTTGTCAAACTATATGGGTTTTATTAGTGAATCTGGGTTGCCTCTGAACATCCAAAAAAGACACGTGTGATCACACTGAAAAGATGAAAAACCACATTTTACCTGAATTATTGAAATATATTGATAGGATTAATGGTTCAAAAGTTATTAAACATTTAAATCTTTAGATGTTTTTTTTTTTTTTTTTTTGTCACTAGCTGTTTAGGCCTTTGAGGATGAACCTGGATGATGCGTTTATATGTATTTATGTATTTGTGTGCATGCAGAAGGGTTTTTAAGATAAACACTTCCCAGTCCTGAGCAGCAACTAGATACAGACAGAGACAGAACTGGATTACAGACTATGGAAGAAAGAGTATGTGCTGTGTGTTTGTGTGTGTTGTTGGTGGAAGGGGGGTGGGGGTTAGGGAGGGACAGAACAGGGATCATGAGTGACTCCAGGCATCCAACCACATCTGACTTTGATTAATTGGCCTGGCGTGCTTCCGTCTCTCCAGCGGGCAACCTGACAGAAAGGTAGACCAGAACTCCACGAGGGATGATCCGTCTTTTTGCTTTCTTTTTTTGTCTGCCTCAGTCGGTCTCGAGCTCATTCTCTGTCCCATCATTGTCTCTCTCTTCTTGTGTGTGTGTGTGTGTGTGTGTGTGTGTGTGTGTGTGCGTGCGTGTGTGTGTGTGTGTGTGTGTCTGGTAGCTGTCAGCAGGTGAAGAAGACACACTTCACAAAGCTTTGCCAAGTTAGCTCAATCCACTCGGGCACACCCAAAATGACTGAAAAGTATATAATGCAGTTCTTTGTATTCTCAGAGTGATTCAGTGCATACACAAATATATAACAAGAGAATAAAAACAGTCCAAAGTCCTTAGAGATGTTTAATTTAAGCGACCGTATTTATTCAAGCATATCAGTAACAAAAGTAAGTCACTCCTGTGATTGACCGACATGTTTTTTTGTCCATTTTTTCCACCTATCAGATGTGAACTTTGTCCTTTTTATGCCTGTTCTAAAAATGATTAGCAGACAGTGATTCAGTTAGTGCTGAAGCATAAGCTTTTAAGTGGTCTTACAGGAACAAGTCAGTAGATTGATGTTGAACCAGAGAAAAAAAGGCTTTTGCTTTCCTGTTTCAAAAGACCTCACTCATAAAGAGCCCCAACTGTTAACACTTTAAATCTGAGGCAGAAGTACACACCTGTCAAGAGAGGAATGGCATGGATTTTCTCCACATCTTGAAGTATTTGCATTACGCGCAATTATTATCCTTGGACTTCTTAATTGGCATGCCATACGTTGTGACCTCAAGACAGTTGGAAAATGTAACTTAAATAATTGAATTCGTTCAGGTGGTTTGTGCTTGTTCAGTTGTAGCTACGTGGATGGATGTAGGGTACATTTGTAGAATCTACAAAGTTGAAGATAGAATATTCTGAGTGGTGGAGCCTTTTTACTTCATCCGTGCTGTGCCTTATTTAATTTTTTTGCTGTTTACGTAACCAGTCGATTGCTTCTGTCGATTGCACTGCACAGGGTTAAGGAAAAGGCTCCACTTTTTCAGCTTCCACATTTTTCAAGTGTCAAATCCAAGAATATCATGTTTGCAGATGTTTCTCTCCTGTTGCCTCACTGTATTTTTTTCTATGGAAGTGGGTTTGTGTATTAAATCAAGCACATACTTAACAACTAGGCCTATAGACAGAAAAGACACAAACAAGTTACGCATTAAAGGAAGCACCTGGATATACGGATAAAGAAACATATTGAATGCAGATGGATTTCTATACTGCTTTAGTTTTTCAAAACATTTCCCTATGTACGAAAATACAAAAATGACTGCAAATACTCAAAAAAAAACAAAAAAACTTACTGGGTGGGATGTGGCAATCGTACATGAAATACCTCAGCAATGGAGCTTTTGCTCTTGCGCATTTAGATAATGCTCACATTTGGCATTGACCATGACAAGGCTCCCCATATTTCATGTCAATGAGTTTTTAAGAAACATTTTTAAATCTCCATTTTTGCAACCTGTAGACAAGAGGACTACCAGCCAGAAAAATATCCACTTCGTACAGTGTCTGCATCAGTGTGGACGGGGCATTTGTAACTAAAAGAGCATCAGCTGGGGACTGCTCAACTTACCAGTGTTGGAATAGTTATCTGCATGAGAAAGATATCACTCTTACCTCACTATATTCTTGGCAACAGGGTAAGTGCATAGCGTAGCTTACATCAGCAGAACCCTACCTGTTCTGCTGTAGGGGCATTTTACTGTTAGTTGTCACTTAGTAAGAAGGGTCACTGCAAATCAACGCAATATTGTCCTTAGTTATTTCCTTTAAATTCTATTAAAACTTTTTTTCAATGATTAGTGCGGTCTCCTCTAGGCTGACAGTTTTTCCATCCATAGGTCATTAGGAGTTACTAAATTACACTGGGGAACACAATTTTTGTTAAGTTCAGTCTGACAGCTGTTTTTAACAAATTTTTGGGTGCAGAATCCAAAACTGATCTCAGTTTTTCTCTGTTATGTCAAGTTTTTGAACTATAGAATCCCCATTTGTTAAAAAATATGAAAAATACTGTACTTAATAGATATGTGTTTGTTTAATAAAAATGTTCAAATATTGACATGAAAGAAACAGGCATGACTACAATGTTTATTTAACACTATTCTGATTTTACAAAGGATATGTCTACAGTAATTCCAGTTGTATTATTGGAGCTGCACACACCTCTCACCACTGTCTCAGTTGTGACTGAACAAACAAGTGTCCACGTAGCTGTAGATGAGTCCAATCCTAATCAGCTGGAAAGTCTGACTACAGCTGATCAGTGGAATTTGGCTTATCTGGAGGGTAAACTGTGGAGAAAAACTGGACGTGCTAGAAAAAAACTGATTGCAATTTTGGAATCAGCATGTCAATGTGAGTTTTAATCAGGATAAAAATCTAACTCAACAGAAACATTTTTAAAATTGCTCCCCAGTGTTATTTGTTGAGTGTGAAAAGGATGTGAATTATTTGTTGTGGCCTTCATTGTCACCAGATCTCATTCCAATATTTTGGAACTAACTCCAACAGAGTTCACACAGACCTACGATCAAGGCCAATTCCATGTCCATGGAGGGGTCCTGGATTCAACACCTGACCAATACACTTTATGTAAGGTTTTTTTTTTTATTTGTTACTCACTTGGTTTATTTTTTTATTTAAATTATTTACTATTTGATCTCTGTGGGTTTTTTTTTGTTTTTTTCTTTTTTACAATTCACATTAATTATTCTCACTCTCCCACATAAAATTGATATGTATTTCAATGCTAATAGAGTGACTCTCCTGATATTGATACTATAATTGTGATAAAGGTAATCATACAAAGTTTTAGTAAAACATGTCAGTCAGAAAAATAATCATTCTGCTTATTTAAAATTGTTGTAGTAAAATCAGAATTATAGAATTGCTAGTTTAAAAACTGTGACAGGTTTGCTGATTAGCTAAAGCCTTCACTTGCGGTTTCCAGTATATTAGCCTTTCATTTTCTGACAGAGGCTACATGGTGTTAACATGCAGAAACAAGTAGCATGTATGGCTGCCAAGTCTCCCTCCCTTCTCCTCCCCCTCAGCACCTCTTTTCCCCTTTTCCTCCCATCCATTCTACCATCAGTGTTTAACCCCGCTCAATTTGCCCGTCTGGATGAAACAATACTTGTGATCAGCGCGTGTAATGGCACCTTATTAACCCCAATTACCACAATTAAAACCCTGCTGCCACTGGGCTCCTTTCAAGTCTTAATTAATCAGATGGCAGTGAAGAGGCCGTTAGGTGCCCTCCCTCCCCTCCAGTACACATGCCACACACCCCCACACACTGGCACTCACACATACCTTCTCCCCAGCTTTGACCGACCATGTGGCCTCACTAAAAAGCACATCTGGCGGAACAAAACGTCTCCATGCTGGCAGACAAATGCCTCCACTTTACAAATGAAAGGCGAGCCTCTCGTTCACTCGCTCTCTGCCTGTTTTTCTATTTCTCTCTCTCTTTCCATCTCTGTGATGTGGGTATAATGAACATTACAAGCCCCCTTGGCACAGTGCCTTATTGGGAGGGTTTGGAAAGCTGCCCAGTTTGTTCCTCGCTAATTGCTTAATTGATGCATTGTTTTTACTGATGATACGGATTTGCCCCCTCCTCTTCTCCTTTCCCTCCCTACTGCTGCACATGGATACAGATACAAAAGGAATTACACCCTATTAGCAAGTCATGGTCCCTTTCAGCAGACTGCATTAGAGACTTAAAACCATTGTGACGGCTTCCCTAATTGAGCACAACCACTTGATGTAACATAATGCCATGTAAATAAAACCACTTCCCCCTCCTACTCACGTTTCATAAGCAGCCGCAAGAGACAAATGAATATGTAGCTGGTATAGTACTAACAAGAGACTCTTTTATAGCCATTGCAAAAATCACTTTAAGACTACTTGGAATGAGGCCTTTATTTGTTAGCTGGGGCATTAACTCTCATTGCCGCCCTGTGATTTCCTCCACCAACCTAATAACATGCAGACTGCGTAACATGCATGTACTGTATGTCCAGCCAGGATAAATAAAAGCCATTTAGTTTGTGCGCTTCAGTTCTTGGGGAGTTTAATTTGTGGACTAAGGGTTAATGAAGTCCTCTCGTGGGGAAGAGGTTAAAGCCTTGTGGTAGTATTGCTCAAGAGAATACACTGTTTAATGCATTCCCCTTTTTCTCTAGATGTCTCTTTCCTCTCGATCTCCTGGAGTTTTTCACTTCGCCGAACACAGAAACACACACACACACACACACACACACACACACACACACACACACACACACACACACATTCACATACAAGCAACCAACATGTGCACACACATCACCCTCTGCATATTCCTACTGATGTCTAAGATAAAGAGGATGTTTTTCCCTCCATCCGAGTGTTTGTCCCTGGCTCCGTCAGATAGCATTCCCTCTCTGACGGATTCCTGCCAAAAGGGGCCAGGAATCAGCTAGATGAAGAGGAGGATGGTCCGCTGAGAGATGCTGAAGACACACATTGTGAAACATGTGGTCACAAACAGAAATGCTTGTACACATACTGTACACAGTGTGCACACAAACTCACAAATACATGTACAGGCTTCGACTGTATATCCACAGTACACACACAAACTGCACCCCCCCACCACCCTCCCCTCCCATACACACACATGCACACTTCAAGGCCTCAGAGACAGTGAGAGAGAGCTAGAGAGGGTTGGATGTTATTTATTCATCAGTCTTTCTTGTAGTCAGGAGGCAACAAGCCCCCAGAGCTGTAAACACACAGAGACACAGGCCTCAGTGAGCTCTAACCCTGGGAATAACAAGTGGTCCCCACATACAAGCATGCACACACACATGTGGGATGCTTGCACAAACACATACACACATGTGGGGTGTCAAAGTCTTGACATAGCAAAGACAACATTCTTCCTGGGACTGAAGGAAGACAAAAGCAGACTACAATGCAAGACAGGGCCTTAACAATCTAACCAGACTATGTAAACCACTGTTACACCATCACAAAAGAACAGCAGACTTGATTCTGAAGCATGATAAATTGATTTTTGTACTTTCATACTTACTTTGACTGAATATTAATTGAATCAGGCGGGCAGGATGGGATAGGAGGGAGGAAAGGCGAAGAAGTAATCGGAGTCTGAAAAGAAAAAAAAAAAAGAAATGTGCTGAAGGAATAGGATCTGGCATCCCTGCGTAAAAATAGCATCCCCTGCAAACACATTTGCTATTATCTCTTTGGTGCAGCGCACTTCGGCCCCCCTATGGAGCCAGACGGCAGCATTTACATTAAGGCTGAGCAGGAGAGGAGAAATTACAAGTATTGTGACTTGCCTTTCTAGAGGGTTTATTGCATTATCATAATGTGGTGAGAGCGGAGGATGTCTGACATCTGTAGTGAGAAGACCCTGGTGTCTCTGCATGGGCCTTCAAGTGTGACTTTCTTTACCTCCGGTCTATACGTCTTTCCATCTTCCTGTGTCTTTCTCAGTCCTTATGTACTTCTCTGATACTTTTTTCTTCTCTGTCTGGGTGTGTTTTTTTTTTCTTTTTTTAATGCCTGACCCTAACAGTGCTCCAAACACTTCAAAACAACTAAAAAGCTGGTCCTCATGATGCTAAATCTTAGGTTACTGCTAGAGTTCGGCCTGGATCTACTTTATTTCACTGGATGCTTCTCCTGCAGCGCTGCTACTGCCAGCCCCCCTATTTTCTACGCTGAGTTTACTTCTGATAGTAGTTTTCATTTTATTATTCACTGGATTCACATTTAGTTTAGAAAGAAAAAGGTTAAGAAGATTGTGCTTCTATCAACAGCCACTTGTTTTTCTTTGAATGCTTGAGAAAAACCATATTTACAAAGCTTCTACTCTGACACTACAGTAAACGATGTAACGTGTTGTTGATGTGATATCACTGTTATGACCTCACATCATAGTTGAATCTGTAGATGACATGCTGTTACTGTGAGGCCTGAAGGATTCCACAGTCCTCTTGCTCAGGTTGGGTAAGCAGTGTATCTAAGCAATGTCCAGCAAATGAATGTAAGTCTATGTAACTTCCAGGTAAGCGATCCAAATAAGTTGTGTGTGCCTCAGCAGCAGCATGCAGGCCCACCCAGGTAGAGCACACTGGGCCAGAGAGGACTGAGTCTCTGTTAGTCAGATCTACAGGGACCTGCTCCAAACAGATGTTCGCTACCCCCTTGTGTGTGTTTGTGTTCACTCATGTATCGTAATCTTACATTTTCTTGATGTGTGTATGTGTGTGTGTGTGTGCACCTTAAATGCATATTTGTGTGCATTTCCCTGCATACGCACCTCCACATGCAACAACATTTTGATCCACTTTGTGATTTCTGCCACTTCAAGCACCCTCTCCTTCAGTGTCTGTGACCGAACACCTGCTGTAGCAACGCTTTAATGAGCGATCCAGGAGGAATGAGGAACAGGAGGAGGAGATAGATTTCATGGGTCTTTATTTTTTCTTTAGCTGTGCCACCTGTGCTGTGTTAAGAGATGTAAAGTGTTATCCCTCTGCGGGCGCATGCATCTGCCTTTGATTAGCATTCCAATCACAGTGTAGACACAAAAATAAGTGATGCATTAGTAAGAGGAGGCACATTGAAACATGCCCCTGCACACACAGGAGACTGTCCTCACAGAACACACCAACCATCTATTTACCATTTCTCCATACCCAGTTAAAGAAAAACAAATGGGTGTCCTCCATAGCATGCTACCTAGGAGAGAGTTCCCACTTTTTCCATTATTCTCTCTCATCCCCTCTGCTCTCCTCTTGTTATTTTCACTTCTCTCTCCTTAATATTACCCCGAGTGTGTATGTGTGTGTGTGTATGTCTAGGTATAAGTATGCATGTATCAGTGTGTGTGTGTGTGTGTCTGGAGTGTGGGTGTTTGGATAGTGCTCAGTTTGAACAGTGGTGTGGTGATTTGTAGCAGGAGCCTCTACTACAATGCTCACTTCAAAAGCTCCTTCAGGATGCTGCACAGTCTCGTGGTCTCCCACTCTCTGGGCCCAAATCAGCGGGTGAGTTCCTGCTTTGCACGGCATTAACCTACCATTTCCCTCAACCTCCTCATGCATTATGTCCTTTGAATTTGTGTACCTAATTAGACCTTTGGGTTTTCTCAAGCTGCTTGTCTACTTTATTTGGTGCACAGTCACTAAGGTACATACACTTTTTGTCCTCTGTGTCAAATAGATATTGGACTATTGCTCTTACAAATTAGGTGATTTTTATTTATTTATTTTTTTGGATAGTTTCTTCTAGGCTGTGAGAGCCGATTATTCCATGAGATGAAGACAGTGTTGTTTTGGCTATAGATATAGCTTAAACTCCGCCTGCTCATCCTTTGAAATGTCTTTTTGAAAGTTTTCTTAGTACAAAATGAAAACACAGAGGGAACAGACAGGCTCCAGTTTCTACAATATATTGCATCTTTTCCAAGTTTAAAGAGTAATTAATTTGACAGTGAAAAGACTTCATACTGGCATGTTCATTGAATGTACCCCAGTACTCTGAAGATTAATCAAATAGGCTTATTTTATTTGTACATACACCATTAAAAGCCTTCGTGGAGATGTTTTCTTTCAAAAAAGAGGAAGGGGGAGGGCAGCTTAGCATCCCAGCAGCGGAAATTGTACAAACAGTCACAATCAATTAGCTAACTGGATCGTCCTAAAGCGCCGTTTATTTCCAGAAAAGGATTTAAGTGTACATGAGAGGCGGAAATGTTATGAATTGTGAAATATTGATGCTGTTTGTGTAAATGATTTTGCTTATGTCTCTCTTAAACTGTTTATAAATTCTAATGTGGGGCCTTTGGACTCCTGCAGTTTTGGTTTGTTAGCATTTAATGCAGAAGGGCAGGGAAGCGATGAGCAAATAAGCAAAGGCCTGCAGAGATTGCTAAGTTGAGCTCTGAAGTGCAAATGAGCTTCCTCTTCTCTTGGTTCTAGATTATGTATTTTATAACGCACTGACATTGAAACATGGGACATGGGAAATGTGTTTATTTCAGCTAATATTAGCATGCTTGTCTGAGATATGGCCAATAAGAAGATTTTCCCTTTAAAGCGGAGGTGCTTAATTAAATTAGACCTCAGTTCTACTAATTCCTTGTTGTGCCATTAGTACAGTATTATATGACAGGGCACCATAGCTCACTAATGACTGGAAAACAACAAAGTCCAAATGGAAAACTCAGACAACTATGTGTCATGAGACAATTAAAAAAGAGAAAAAGAAAAAGAAAGTCCCCCAGCTGGCCAGCTGACTAACACACTGTGCAACGTTTGAATTAGCAGCCTATCAGTGTTTATGTTTGGCCAAAACTTTGTTGGAACCTTTCACCTTCTAAAAGCTACTGGCACAGCTTGACCGCCTTTTTCCTCTCCGTTGGAACAGCTTGAGTCGAGGCCTGATTAAAAAGCAAAGACTTTGGCTGTGTCTTCCTGGGAGGTAAGAGTTAGCTAGGAGTCTGGCCGGGGCCTCGGGGAAATAAAGATTTGGATCAGGCTGATTTGAGTAGATGAAGATAGTGCGGTAATTACAGGCATCCCAGATCTCAGCAGTAGATATAGCAAGCCAGACCCGGTGCTTATGGGAATGTGATAAAGATGGAGTCCTGTGTATTGGCAGGAAAGTGTGGTAGATGATGAAGGCAGAGAGGAGTCATTCTGTCACTGATCCACAAAATCACATGAAATAGGACCCAGGGTAAGGCGCTAACTGTGTGACACCCCCTGTCAGGGAACCTAAATAAATGCACACCATTTTGAAAGAGTAGCTTTATTGCAGCAATTATTAAAACCATAGTAGATAATGTGGTTAAAAAACTGTAATTTGTGCACAATTTTACAGCTTAGTCTTGTCTTTTTTCCTCACTTTTTTTCATTTGCACCTATTTTTAGTATTTCTCACCCCACTTTGCTCTCTTTAAGGTTCCTTTATCGTTAAAATCTGATGTGAAACCTTATAAGAAAGAAAGGTGGAGTACCGTATTGGGGGAGTGTAATTTCTCCCACTCTGGTGATGGACACTAATAGGACTCCATTGTTGTTAGCATTTAGCCTTGCTGATTGCCTTGTTTTTCATGGCTGCATCCTGAGGTGGGTCTCCATCCCGCCAAACCTCCAGCCCTCCATCCCTCCTCCTGGGTGACATTTCAGACGGGGCCCTGAGGGCATTCGGAGGGGAGGCATCGAACAAGGTAATTGCGGTGAGGTTTCCCCTCACTAAATTAACCTCTGCTCGGAAATTTATTGGCCAGCCGCTCTCCAGAATTATTTAAACTTGCCGTTATTTCTATGTTGAGCAGGGAGACATTCTGGCTTTGCAAGGTAAAAAAAAAAAAAAAAAAAAAAATAAAAATACAAAAAAAAAAA
>JAPTYQ010000005.1:25896195-25909138 GCA_029814465.1 Ostorhinchus cyanosoma | reverse complement strand
ATATAGTGTGTATATATAATTTTTCTGAAATAAGGACTTCAAAGAACATACGTATTTTGCTGCGCAGTGTGCCATCGTAATCCTTGAATGACAGTTTTCTTTAATTTGCTATATTTTAGTTTTTTTTCCTGCCAGGTGGGTTGTTATAACAGGCGATCGTGGCTTGTGGTGAGCAGGTGAATCATCATGCTCTACCTATGCCATCATAAGCTTCAGAACACAAAGTTACACTGCACACATATACCTGTAGACGAGAAATACCGTAACATTAATTTTGTCATGTCTTGTTTGTCTCCAGGGTTTTTTTCCCATCAGTTTTAACAACTTATTCAAGATTGATTGAATTAATAATGCTTTAAATAATGCTATTTACTCACTATTTAAAAGCACCTCACGATGAGAAGCATTTGATGTCTTCTGTATCATTATACTGAAGAGAAAAAAAAAAAAAAGATTAATTGCAACAAGCAATGTGTTTTTTTTCCCCTCGTCAACACAAATGTCCAGTTTCCCTCATGGAAACAGCAGCCTAATTTCCCATGGATTTCTACATTTTTAATGATCTTGTTTGATTATGACAAGCTGTTAAATGCTGTGATCTATTTCTGCTGTTTCCTGTTAACATCCTCAGTTCTATTGACTGGTGTGTTTACACCTCACACAAACATTTTGTCAGATTCTGATTCATCTTAATTGCACCACTTTGTCAGTGCCTGTTGATGATCTTTTACTGTACCATCACTCAGAATTTCACCACTGTCTCTTTGTTTTAGATGGCATATGAGCTGGAACAACTTAAGATACTGATCAAACTGCATTTATTCTCTAAGGAAACTTAATACACAATGGGTTTTTAAAGCTAAACCAGCTCTTACAAAGTACTACAAGACATAGGGGTTGTTTTGCAGCTCCCAAAAATATTAGCCTTGTTTACTTCAAATTGTACCAAATGTCCTTGTCCAAAGGAAAGGATCTAGGTTCAGCCAAGGTTTCTGAGCTCCATAAAGACAATCCTTAGATTCATAATATTTAGTGGAAACATGAGGGGTGAAGGAGTGATTGTAATGTAATGGCATAGGCTATTGCTTCATTATTCAGTAAGGTGTTCAATCTAAAAAGGAAAGAGTAAGATAGTTGAATATCACTGATACAGGGGAGTTATTTGAGGTCAGCATGGTTCCAAATGCTCTCAAAACATCAGTTAATGAATCCGTAATGGCCATTAAGACATAATTAACATGGCAGAGTGGGGATCCAGGAAACTGTAACTGAAGCTGCGTCTCTACTTTTTTTTTCTTACGCTGGCGAAAGTAAGAGATTATACGACCCAGCCAAGTGTAGGAGGCCTATTTGTGAAAGTAATCATGCTAACGAGTGACAAGTTAATTACATGACAAGTTGTGTTCTGAAGATCAACTTGGCTAACAGATGTTGTTATTGATAGCAGTCCCCCAGAATAGCCATGGCAGCTAATTTGCTCATTACACAGCATGTTAACATGTTGATACAGTATACGACGCAGTGATGTTTGTCACTCTATTGCAGATGGCAATTTAACAACACATTTGATTGATGTTAAGGTGTGATTTCACCTTTTCTGTTTGCATTTACATGTCCAAAGGATTGTTTGAAAAGAAATCCAATGTTTGTCAGTCAAATGAGAAACACTGACGCTTGAGAAAAGTCTAAGTGTAAAAAAACAGCCATTACTTACATGTCAAAAGGCCTCATTAACATCTTTTATTCCAAAAGAAAGCAGCAGTAAACTGATAAGATCATAATCCTGTCAGCATTTTCCTTTATGTTCATATCTACATTTCCACTTAGAGAAGTTTTAATTAGATAGCAATAAGTAAGTAGTATTTAATAAGTTTCTTTGACTCTTCACTCCTTTTCCTTTCTCTGCATGTATGATACATGTGTTCAATGCCTCTGGCGATAGTGATTGTACTGACAGAAGGGTTGTTTGTCTAAAGTGGGATTGACACTTAGTCAGGGCCCTGCCGGTCACCCCTTATCATCGACATGACACAAAGTGGAATGAGCCACATTAGTGACACACAGCCACACATGTGCAGTGCCCCTGCAGTTTACACCCATTAAACGGCCATGATAATGTTCTGAACGCCTGTGGCCCCGCACCCGCCCATACTGCGGCTTCCTGGATCTCAGCATAGTAAGGAGTGATAACTGATGACGAGGGAGAAGATGTGACAGTGTCAATAACCATAATCGTCCCTGCATGGGCAGGAAATAATGAAGCGTATGTGCCATGTCAGCCCTACATACCTTCAATATCCTCTAATAAAATGAAGTGGAAAAAAATTTTATCCATGAAAAAAAAAACAACAATCAATAAAGCCATCTAATGATAAATATGAAATATGTGGGGTGAATATTATTTTCCCTCTCTGAGGATGCAGGGCAGATTATTAGGATGAAGAGGAGAAGCCTATTTGTATGTAAATGGGAGATTGATTATATTTATTTGCTGGCGGAGGGGATCGGAACAGCTCCTCTCTGAGAGACGAGCGCACACACAAAGAAGACTGAGAGACATCCATAGAGAGTCGGGGCATCAGACAGCTGTTTTTCTGTCTTTTCTGTGTCCAGACCCTTATGACAGAGGAAAGAAATAATACGGAAAAGACAGAAGGAGAGAGAGATCAGTCTTGTGTCTGCCAGCTCCAGCAGGGCTCACCTCTCCAGAATATTCTAATTACCAGACCTCCTCATTACAGATGCCATGTCAATGAGAAAGGGAGAAAAAAGAGAGAAAGAGAACTTCAAGCAGAGAGGACCAATTCTGTAATTTCTTAATCACTTTTTTGGCAACCTTTGCATGTGCCCTGGTTAATGCCACAAATTGAATGTTTCTTTGGTTTCTCTCTAAATAGGCTATCATGCCATTGCGGCGGTGCTTAGCGAAATCTATTATTGTCATTTGCATAGGGGCCTTTTTAGTGGCAGGATCCTACAGAGGGGCGAAGAACAAAGAGCTCATGAGGGAGAAAATAGGACAGAAATGATCCGGCGCTGCCTTCAAAATGTGACGTCAGGTCCCTAATGAAATCTTTTGACTGAGACCATAGCAAATGGTGGAATCTATATCTGACACTTAATGGTTTGCATAGAAATTAGAGACAGAGAACGAGCGAAGGACCCCCTTTCGCTTGATGTCCCCTGATTAATTTACAGCACTTTTGTTACATCGGCATCGTCCAAAATAAATTAACCACGCTGGAGATATCAGAAACGGGAGGGGGGGGAGGAAATGCAATTTATTAGAGGAAAAAGTGAGATGAGATTAAATAAAACACCTAATTGACAGAAAAAGTCACCAAGCACAAGTGCCGTTCGCCATTGTTGAAGAGAGGCATGTGTATGTGTTTGGCGGTGGGGGGGAGTGATAGAGAGAAAGAGCTGGCCACTTGATTTCCTATGAAAATTAATCGGCTATCAAACAATCTTGGTCTGCCGAGGATGATTATACAGCAGGGGCAGCGACAGAGGAGGCTCGGGGAGAAAGTGAGAGTAAGAGAGAGAGGGGGAGAGAATGCCCTTTGTGTAGGTGAAATGTGTCGGGGACTGTCATCGTAATATACCTCAGTGAAATGAAGGTTAATTCTGATGTACAGCCTGCATGGCCGTCATTATCGGCGAATCATGAAAATAAATTAAGCCACTGAAATAGATACTCCTCTGGTACGCGGCAGGGATCTCATGAAGGATGGACGGCTGAACTTTACAGATTATTATTGGGAAATAGTGCCGAATTCAATTAATGCACCTAAAAGACACCTTTATAGAGGGCAGCCATAATTTAAATGACAGCAGGGTGTAATTTTGCTTGTTATAAGTCAAATTTGCAGAGTTTCATGTTTCATGCGTTTTCTTCCTTCCCCCCCAACCCGTTTTATCCCCTTTCTCCCCCTTTTTATTTTTTTCTGTTTGCTAAGGATCTTCCTGTCCTTCTCATCTTTGCTCCCGGAAAATTCCTGGAAAGAAAACTCTCTCCTATGCAATAGGTTCTGCTGCTGTACATTGGAAATTAAATTTTTAAAAAAGAAAGAAAGAAAGAAAAAAAAAAATCCACAGCATTTCTTACATTGGAACACCCCTTCATCTCCTCTCGAGTCTCAAAGTATATTTACGGTAATCCTCTGCGGCAGATCCTGCATTGCCTGTCCGCTTCTCTACCTCACAGTGCAGGACCCCCCTTGCAGATGAACCCTGCAAAGCATACAGATGCCAGAGCCTTTATGCAGATCCATCCCACCTTGAAAACTGAATGAGAACCCAATGAACTGGGTAAATGGTTGACCTTTCACCTGTGCACAACGGAGAGAGAAGCCAGCGGCTTAATCCAGGCAGGTGTCTGACAAGCGGGCGAACACGGTCAGGGCCGTATCGCGATGACCCTCACGCAGACCTCCCTTATCTATTAATCTACACCTCTCTGTAACAGGGGGGTTGAATTAACACCTCAACGGGGCATGGGGCTTCTGATTAACACACATCACCCCACCATACCGCTGCCTGGCTGCCCAAATAAAAGAGCAGGAGAGAGCAGAGACGCTGAGAGACACTGACGCACCGAGGGTCTGTACATACAGACACATAAATAATTTCACATGCACAAACTATAATTTCTACTTATATCTATACACACACACACACACACACACACATACACACACTTTCTGTATCCCTGCCTGTATTCCTGAAACGCACACGTTTTTCACAGCATCTTTAGCAGTTGTACCTGTTTTATGGCAGTTTTATGATTTACCAGAAAAATAATGTGCACTCAGAAATATAATATTAGGAGAAATGTTCCAATCTGCTGACCTATAATGTTGGGCATATCTGTTGTTTAATTTGACATAAATAGTTTCCCTCATCTAAACACAGACCACGTTAAATATTTATGTGCCTGTTTTTTTATTTTATGGAAGATTTGTGAGATGCAAAATAGAAAGTGAACTAGTTGTATCTTTATGACGCATGAAATATATGAATGGATTAGGGAGCAAGCTTGCAAGAATGCTGTATATTGAAAATTACATCGTAAAAAGCAGAAGAGTGATGCGTGAAAATAGGTGGATGAAAACTGTTACTATAAAAGTTGGGAGTTGTTAAAATTACCAAAAAAAAAAAAAAAAAAAAAAAAAAGAAAGACAAATCCCACCACTGACTCATTCCATTGAGGAAAGCCAAATAAGAGTAATTGCATTTGAGGGTACAATGTAGTAATTTAGACTGTTAAAACCATTGGTGTCATCTTTATTTAATCTCACCCATGGCGAGAAATCATATCCTCTCTTTTTCCAAAGCCAAACACACACAAATCTTCACTTCCTTCCTCTTTTTCTCCCACTCTCTCCCTCTCCCCCCCCCTCCTCTCAATTTCCCCTTCTCAACTCGAACAGTTTAAAGAATCCTTCCACTATCATTATTAGTATTGAACTCATTTCTAAATTCAGAAATTGGCTAAGAAAGATCATTCATTGCAGCAGATAGTAAAATCAATAGCTTTTGTGTCAGGCGGCAAGGTCTGTCTCTGTCTCTCCGGGTGGGTTGGAGAGAGTGTGGGTGTGCACGCGTGTGTGTTTGAGCAGCAGAGTACAGTACAGAGTGCAGACAAAAGGCGAGTGAAAACTGAGGGAGTGGGGCCACCTCTTGACGACATGGATGCACAGTCACACATGCACACACGCACACGCGCAAGACAGCGTTCCGGCTCTGACGGGTCTGCAGGGCCACACACACACACACACACATACATACACACTGCTATATTAATTTACATATCTGCATGTACACAAACATATATTTTAATTGTAAAGGAAAATAAGAATACACAGAAATGTATTTGGTGAACTACATTTTTGATTCCTGCATCGAAGCTCATTAAAAAAAAAAAAAACTCAACACCCCCAACTTTAAATGCATCTCGATAATTATTTGATTTGATTTTATCCATCAAAACAGGCTGACCGTATTTAAATACACACACTTTTTTTTTTTTTTTTTTGCAAGCAGGAACCCAGTGACGGAACGAGGACAGCTTATCCCAATGAGAGTCAAATCAATCAAGTCCTTTTAATCACCACTCTGCTTTTATAGTGTGGCAGTAATGATGGAAGCCTATGTAGGGGCAATCCCCTAAGACCCCCACCCCCTTACCCACACCCCCATGCGGCTCAGATTGAAGCCGACACACACACAACTCTGATGATTTTCATTTCTCAATTACATTATCTTATTAACCAATCAATTGCTGGCCTTATCAATAATTAATGTCTCCCCAACTATTAGAACGTAGATTAGATTAAACGCCAGTCTCTTGTCTCCCCTCTTTGATACTTTTAACTGGGCCCTTCATGGCCTTATGATTTCATGAGAATACTTAATGTGTAATTGGATTTTAAAACATATATTCATTTGTCAAACAATGCTGTTTAGAAACAAATGACCTATTGCGTATTTTAATTTTTCACATTTTTGCCTGTTGTAAAAGCACAATATATTTTATTTTACTGTAAATCAGCTTTACAGTGCAATAGATTGGCAATAAAAAACAAAAGTGTCAAGCAACCAAAATATATTGTACATATTTTGCATTTTAAGTGTCTCATAAAATCTAGTGAATACTGGCATTGAGTTTATTATTATAGTTGTTTCCAATGCTGCTCTACCTGTGTGTGAAATAAATGGCTTATGTCATCTGCCGCCAGATTTTTAAAAAAAGGAAAAAAAAAATCAATTTTCTATCTAGAAATATAAGGTTTAAAGACTCACTGCCGGATTTAATGGTGGTTAAGAAGAGTATTTTTTGCAGTGCAGTGCCCAGCTCTGGCATGCACTGCTGTTCCTGCTGACTGCCAGACGAGTGCTCGGAGGGGTGTAAAGGAACGAGCTTATGGATCGATGTCTCTCTCTGCTCAGCCCAGCTGTAGCTGTTGTTTCTCACACAGAGAACCTTTGTCTGCGCTCCACAAAAAACAGCCGGTAACAACTGTTTACCGTCTGCCGCCTCAGGCCTGAGTGGGGCCCTGAACTCGTTACACCTTGCGGTAGCTGGTAGGTTACTAATACGATCCGCTTTAACAACAGAAGTGGTCTCAGGGTTGGGAGCCAGTGCTATTGAAATATGAGAGTTCTGACTTGTATAAGACAAGCGGGTTTTTAACCGTGTGTACAGTCATTTGAATTCACATTTACAGACAGAGTGCACACAAATACCTGCAGACAAGCCCACTAATTGTAGGGTGTAGTGTCATTCTCTCTTTTCTCTTCACTTCTCCGGCACTTTTAAACACACATACACACACACACACTCAGAGGTTCTTGGCCCCAGGTAGCAGGGCTGTGCAGCTGCTAATTATAACCCAGTTCACAGGTTACACACATGCTCACAATGGATTATACTAGTGTTATACAGGGGAAGTTAATAATGGTGGTCCTTTTTTGATTTGTTTGGTAGGTGTCTGAAGGTGTGGGAGGCTGAATTGGGAACCCAGATACGCTTTGATTGCGGTAAGATGAGAGTAAAAAGAAGTGGAAATGGTGCTGGGAAAGCTCCCTGGTTTTCTCTCTCCTGGTCTTCGTTTTCCTTTATAGCCGGGTTTGAAACATCTGTCAGCACTCAGACTCTGGTGGCGAGGAGGAGAGAGCAGAGGGCCTGGTATGCAGCAGGCCCGGCCCAGGAATCACTGGAGCCGCTCAGCTTGGAACGGCTGCCTTGTTTATTTGCCCTGACCTCGCGTTCGCTCTGAGGTTACGGGACCTACTTAGTGAAAGGAGCCATTGTCCTGCAGGAAAAATCTGTTACAAATATTTACCATGGGGGGAATGCAAAACCATGGCCTGCAGCCAGACAGACTCAAGCCATAAAATTCACTACAGTGCATTTTTAAATTAGTCACTTACACCCTCCATCCCTTTTAACCAGGGTTAAAATTATACCCCTACATTTTTATTAATGAGATCACACTGTCACAGATTATTACTCATTTAATAGCCTTAACATCAGGATCCTAAGATTTCCTTCAGCCCAAATGTATCCCATAACTTAATATTTTAACAGAGTATACACCATGTGTACAGGGACCACAGTGTGGTTAGACATTTAATGACTTGAGTTGGACTGCATTAGTGAAATTATATTTTCTCCTTAATGTTATGTGTTTTAGCAAACACACACTAATTTGCTTTGCTGGCTTTTAGTTTGTGTACAACATCATCTTTAACTACCACGCAGATGTTTTCCTTGCAGCAAAATCTGGAGCACATCCCCGCACTACATTTCTTATTCCACAGGGTCCCCCTGTTAGGTCAGTAGTAACAAATGCATTTTCAAAAAGGCTGCATAAATTCCCTTTTCCCCCTCATATGGGTTTTCTTGAAAATGCCATACTGGTTTTAGCTGGAATAAATCTGCTGGTTTCCATCACGCTCCCCTTTTTACCCTTGCAGCCGGACCAGGCGGACACCCTCTCCGGCGCATTGACATGCAACAAAGCTAATGGTGGCCGGGACAGGAGGGCCTAATCTTCACTAACTGACAAGATTTAAATTGAGGAGACATCTTCCGCTGATTAGCTCCCACACCCACAATTATCCAACTGGGGTGTCAAGCAAGGTTTAACATCTCCACTGATTCTGCTCTCCTGAGACATCCGGGAGGCAATGCAATCGCTTTTAATAACTGCCTCCCCTCCCTTGCTCCCTCCTCCATCCCTCTCTCACCCCTTCTCCTCCTTGACGCCCAATGCTCCAGCACAGTATTCCTGCCCCCCCACCCTTATATCTATTTCTCTTTCTCTCTGCGTCTGTTTCTCCTCCTTCTCTCCTCTTTTCTCCCTCTTTCCTCCCTTCATTCCCTCTGCAGCCCCCAGTTCCTAGTCATTCAAACTCCCTTCAAAATTAACCTTTCCTGGGAAAATATAATTTCTCACAAAATGAACCCCACTGAGCGATTTTTTTTATCTGGAATAATTTATTCAAATTGCTCAACTCAGAACAGCAGAGCAATCTGAACATTGAGTGGACCCCTGAATTTGGATCTATCTTTTTTTCATCTAAGGGAGAGAGAGAGAGAGAAAAAAAAAGTTATGTACCTTGCTGTCTTCTGGCAAATAAGGGGACGGGCTTGCTTCCACCTTCTATCCCCAGCGCTCTGGCAGTGGTATCCCCCTCGAGTGTACACCTCATTAAAATTCATCTGATCTGAATATTTTTGCAAATATGGTCTGATTGCTCACCATGACATGAAACATCCCTGTGTGTTATTTTAATCACACGCACCCCAACGGCCAACGTATATGATGGCTGTGACATTGAACTCCTCCACTGCTTGACCCCATTTTATGAGTGCACGTCATTTTAGGAGGGACCGGGGGGTGTAGGGTTTAGAAGTTACCTGGAATGATGGACATGCTTGATAATTCTTCCCTCTTTTTTCTTCAAATGTTCACACAGCATCAGCTCGGTTTAAAGCCCCTCTCAATCACGCTGCCTTTTCCCCCCTGTCTCTCTCTCTCTCTCTCTCTCCCACTTTCTCTTTCTCTATCTCTCTCTATCTCTCTCTGTCTAATGAACTGTTTTCTTCCGGTGATGGAACGGGGACACAAAGCAATGTGATTAATAATTTACTGTTTAGTTTTACTAATTGATCTGTTTTGGGAGTGAGGATAAAAGTGAGGATGCATCCTCAGCGCACAATGCCTTTCATATGGCATTTATCCACAAGTCACAACCAGCTCCCTGAAGATGAATAATGAACTAAACAAGATCAAATAATTATCACTTGGGAGACGGAGAAAGAACTCCCTTACAAACACCACTGAGTTTACCTTAGGTTCTTTCTGCATATCACACAACAGAGTGGTGCAGGAGATGAGCTGCACAGAGGCAGGTTGTTATCAGCAACAAAGACCATGCACAGGCTTGTAAGGACAGAGCTTGCTTTTAGTTTTAGTGTTTGTTGAGCTCAAACTTTTATTCCTGTCTGTGTTAATTATGATACCGCTTGTCAAGTGCTAATGTTACATTTGATCCCCTCAACCTTGACTATCATTCAAAATAAAAATAAGAATTCCCCAAGACTGTTAACTGTACTCCATAACTTCACAGTCAAGGTGAGTGTAAACTTTATTTAAAATTATTATTATTAATGACTTCTATATTTGTCAACATAAACGACAGAATATGGGTTTAAAATCAGTTGCATCCATACATTTTAATCAAGTACTGTAAATCTGAATGCTTGTCCTCTATACAGCAGTCATAGCAACTCTGATTAGTCAGTGAAAGGCTCCTGCTAAAACAGATCCATGCTGCCTTCCTTGCCGAGCCTCTCCAAGTTCACTCCTGTCATGGAAAAAGTACACGAGCCTGAGGCGTGCTGCTGGTCGGGCAGGAGAATGAACACGCTGTATATTTGTGAGGCCATGAGTCTGAATTCAACTTGTGACTTTTGCATCTCCATAGTGACATCAGAAAAATAAAATAACTCTGTAGTTAAATTTAGACCAGAACACAGTGTGTGTCATATGTGCTTATCATTTGTATTTTAAGTACAGAAAGCAAATTAAATATAACTTGGTTAAATGTATAAGTTATTCAATTTACTTGTGAGCATCTGAAGTCTAAAGAGTTCAGCTTAAAAATCAACCTTCACAGGACTGATAAACCTTTTGGCCCATTGTGGATATTTATTTTTTTTAATGTAGCTTCTCCAATGAGCTACTACTTGCCTGTGAGCCATTTTACTGTTTCTAATTTTTTCAGGGCAGGGGAGGGCTATGAGTAAGGCAAGGGAGGGAGTCTGCAATATATTTATCTGTGGCACCTTAACACTGAGAGAGGATTAAAAATGAAATGAGAAACATTTCTTATTTTGTGCGCCAAGGTCTTAAAGAGGAGGGGGAAGCATCTTGTATCATAGCGATGTTCATCTGTTTGTAGATGAGCCATGTGTGCTGTTTTTAGTGTGTAAGAGTGACTGGAATTTACATTTTATTGTTTTGGATTACACGCTGTTGGCCCATTGAACCTAATGTGGTTTCCCCGCCATCGTATCTGTAATGGTTATAGCTGTTACCTTGTAAATAAGGTTTAATACAGTGAGGCGCTGTGTGTGAAGTACCGGTCTGTGTGTGCACATGTGTGTATGTGTATGCTCTCAGCGGTCTCTTATAAATATTCCCATGGCTGCGTAGAGAGTGTCATTATGTGTTAGCTGCAAGAAGCATAAGATTAAAGCACCAACTAAATGCCCATATCATTACCCTATTAGCATATGGCATATATGTGTAAAGGTGGCTGCTTAATTAGCAGTGATTGATTGGAATCAATGACTGTAAAAAATGAAAATAAAAAAGGGGGCCGAAGAGGGGCAGGGTTTGTGGGTGGATAAGTAGGGTGTCGTCTGAAAAATATCCAGAATTAAACTGAAGATAGTCCTCTTATTTCTGATTTGATTTGGCTTAGCTGTTAAACAGGCAGACGATCTAGTTGCCTTTGATACTCTAGTAAAATCTATTCTGCCTTCTCCCCACCCCCCTCAAAAAATAGTAGCCTAATTTTGTCATGGATATTACAGACACATGCATGAATCAGTGCTGGTTGTCATAATTATGTTAACATAGGGGATATTAAATGAGACAGGCCTATTTCCAAAGGTGAGACTGTAGAATAAACTCGGCGCTCAACAAACCTTGGTGTCAATCATGCAAGCGATTCATATTCAACTAAAGTCAAGCGCATCTGCCTGGATGCATTATTTATGTCGGAAATAAGCAGCTTAACCGAATCATGCTAGCAGCTATTAGCAAGAGACACACACCTAGCTCACTCCCTGTCTCTCTTTGGAGGCCATGTTTGAAGTCTAAATAACACAAGTTTGATTGGGCCCATGGAAGCAAAAGTAATCCCACTGAAGTCTGCTGTTTTATAGAGCTGGAACAAAGGTATGTCTGTGTTTGTAGTTGTCATTAGACTGTGTATCCCTCTTTTTTCTCTCTCTATAGCTCTCTCCAGCTCTCTCAGCGGGCCAAATAACAGCGGAGGTTAGCATTCCAGAGTTACGGCTCAATCCTCCTGTCATGAGTGTAAAGCTCTGTTTTAGATCAGCCGTCCCCACAGCGCCTGATGGACAGCTCTGAGGATAAATGTAACATGAATAAAAACAGCACTGTTGACTGTACAAAGGCTTTTGTTGATGAACTGGAGCTTGCACTGAGGGGAAGGGTAGGGGGTTTTAGGGTTATGAGAGGGTTAAGCATTGCAGGGAATGAGAGGGTGAGCGAGTGTCCCCTTCACTGTTCATATTTAGCCTCCACCTTTCAAATATGTCTCATTCATAATGGATGATTCCGGATCTCTGTTTTGCATCTTCAACCGACAGTTTTAGTGTTTCCTTTTCTTCATCTTCTAATTCTCTTCCTTCACTTTTTAACCCCCCCCCCCATTCCACACCAGCTGATGACCAACTTACCGTGCTGGTGGAAAAGGTTGCTTGAGCTAATTTCCCACTAGTTGGCACTTGAAACACCAAGAGAATACTGGTTTATTACAAATAAAAGTGTGTCAAAAGGCTCATGCTCCATTTGTCTATGCATTACTGTCACGCTGTAGTATTTTCAGGCTCTGCATCACAGATAGATACTGACAGAAAATGATTGCCTCTTTGAAGGGGACAGGGAAAAGGCCCTGTACCTGCACATACATAAACACTTACACTTTTGCTCAACCTCACAAACCTACATACAACAAGGCCGCATCAGGTGGTCCCCACAGGTTACCCATCATTAAGCCTAAGTACAGCCCTCTATCAAGTCCTCCATTTACCTTTAGATACACACACACACGCATACACACACACACACACACACACACACACACACACACACACACACACACACACACACACACA
>JAPTYQ010000005.1:25883750-25896095 GCA_029814465.1 Ostorhinchus cyanosoma | reverse complement strand
CTCCATTTACCTTTAGATACACACACATGCATACACACACACACACACACACACACATATACACACACACACACATATACACACACACACCTTATAACCCTGGCAGCCCTGACACAGTCTGCCTTTTACCCCTGCTTATTTAGATGCACTCAAGGACACAATGGGGGTGCATTAGCGGTGCTCGGCCTCACAGCAGCTGTAATTTCATTGTGGTTACCACATGCATCCTACTTGACTCTCAATTCACTCTCTGGGATGAGGGCCAAATAATGGGATTTACCCTGTCTGACTAGAGCTTCCCAACCATCCCCTTTTTTGAGTGTGTGCAGGCAAATGTGTGTATCTCTACCCTGTATAGGTGTAGTTATTTGTATGTGTGTCTATGTCTATGCAGTGAATGTTCATGTATAAATGCACCTTACTCTCCTGTTATCACCTCCTTTACTGTTGTTACTGTTAACATCAGAGCTAAATGCATCGCTACGGAGATGAGTCTGTTCTAAATGGGCCACAGGCTAATGTAGGCTTTGTATGGATAAAGTTTTAACTCACATGCTGTTTCATTAAGCTACAAACAAAACAGCTAAAACAAAGAGTCCAGAAATATACACACTGTCCCAAGTTACTGCTATCAGTAGTAGGAAGCCAGAGGTTTTAGTTTTAGTTTTTTTTAAAAATAAAAATAGAGGCCATTAATAAACCTAAGGTGCAGATCAGTTTCAGTAATATAACGTTACTCCAATGGGTGAATGAGTTAAACATGTTGCCTTGTAACGCCAGTGTCCATCCACTTCCTTAAAATATGTTTGTGTTTTCGAATTATTGCAGTTGACAATGCAAGATACAATTCTGTTTGGTGTAACACTCAGAGGGTAGAGTTTTAGTCTAATAAGAACTTTTTGCGCTCTTCTTAACCCTCATTATGTTGTAACTGGAATAGAAAAAAAAACAAAACAGAATGAAAGTTAAAGACTTTAAAACTTTTAATTTGTATTCATGAGATAAGAATTCTGAGCAATGAGAAGGAAGCAAACAGTTCCCCTAACACAATACAACATACACAGCAGCACATTTATCACATCAGCAAATGTTCACACACGCATTGCACAGATACATGTTTATGCGCGGGCATGCATAACCGCACAAAAAAAACTACAATTAATCAGGACAAATAAAGCCCTTCTAAATGTACCGTGTACATTAGTGTTCACTCACAAACACACATAGGAAGCGTTAATTTATTCAGGTTAGTGGTGGGCTTTAATTATTACAACCAGCCTTTTTCTACACTTCAATAATAGCCAGCACGTCTGTAGCTGTAGCTGTCAAAAACAAGCTGAAACAATTTCATCAGTGAGCAGAGAAACAAACACCGACTTCTCTTTCTCACTCTCTCCTCTGTAGTGTTAAGGCCTTTAATCAGGCCCCTGTGTATTTACTGTTTGTTTATTATGTGATAGTGAGAACATAGCTTCTAAATGTGTTATGTTGTTGCCTGGCTTCACTGAACATTTCCCAGGGAGAGGAAATTGATAGGGAGTTTCATAATTAAGCAAATTAATGAGTTTATTTGGTGAGCTACCAAACACTTAGTACAATGCCAGTTCCTATCTCCACAGAGACATGAAAAGTCTTACTTTGTTGCCAGGGTTATTTGTGCAGTGAGTTTGTGTGTGTATTTGTGCATGTGTTACTATATGTGAGTCTGACTGAGTTAGCATTCCTTTGTTTTCCGTTCATTTTTACTGTCCTTTGCATAAGACAGCCGTGCAGAAAACCATTGTGCTGTTTTCATGCAGATTTTAAAGCTATGCAAATAGACTTGCACAAATGCACAACAAAGATGATAATATTTTTAACTTCAGCTTTGCAAAAGTACATCCTCAGCGATTGACCACCTACGACAAATTTTCTCTTTTTCTCAGTTACTTATTTACAATCAGTTGCCTTTGGAATATTGCTTCCAGATTTGAAACGGTACTAACATGTAGCTGTGTCATAATGGTCTCAGTGACAGCAGGCTATTAATGAGCAGCCATTTTGTGCCTTTGACTGCAGTTGCACTGCTTCATTAATTTGTACAGGTCTGAGAGGTGAGGAAAGAGGAAGAGTGCATGATGGTAGAGGCCGCTGTCCCTAGGGACTCAAAGCTGTTGATTGAAGGATGATTTTTTTTTTTAAAGACGATATTGTGTACATTTTTGTCTACCCTTAAGTCATTTAGTGTGTGAGATAATTGGAGTTATATATTTACATTATGTGTGTATTTTGGCGTACTTTAGAAAATAGGACAATACTGACTTACACCTCCCCATCTCTTGGGTGTGTAATTACTTCAGAATAGGAAACGGAGGCATGGAGAACAATGATAGATGATGACCCTCTCCTGCCCCCCCCACGTTTAGTAATGACAGCCCTCACTGGAACACACAGGGCCACCCCGGGGCCAGGGGAGGAAATGAGAGGCTCTTTAGAGGACACAGACACCATTAGGTCACCACAGGTGTCCGCCTGTTTATCTCCTGTTCTATTCTTTCAGCCTCTCATTCTTTTTACTTTCCCCATTTCTCTCTCACTCTGCATGGTGTTTAGCAGCAACAAAACAGGTGTCAGAGTGCAGAGGAATGATGTCATGTCCTTGCTGAATGTGAGGTGCGTTCAACCTGTGGTATCCACTCTGAATACAGAATTTCAGTCTTTTACATTATCCAAGTAGACAGTTTACAGATCTGATGGAGTTGTTTTGTTGAATTCCTTATTGTGGAAACTAAACTAGCAAATTATTAGTGTGATGTGGATTCATAGATACCATATGTATATAAGCAGTGGTAAGTGCTAATGGTGTAATGACAGAAAGAGATGTTCCAGTCTGTATCCCCTCCTCCTCATCTGTCTTTGTTCACCTCCCCTCCCTCCTTTCCCTACTCATCACTGATATATCTCTCTTCACCACTTCTAACCACCCCTCCCTCACCTCTGTCCTCCCATTCTCACTCCCTCCCACCAGCGCAGACAATAAATATCATGTCACGAGGATGGCAATGCTCCTTCATGGAACACTGCATGTTTATTAGAGGCAGGAGAAGTTTAAGAGAAATGCTAACAGTGTTCATTAATGGGCCGCATCCGCGTTTGATGAGGCATGGCACATCTTAGCCACCGGCCAAACCGGAGAACAGGCGGGGTTTAGGAGAGAGAGGGGATGGGGCGACGGGCATAACGGCCACTGGTAAACGGTCAGTAATTGTGTCCAAATTGTACGGCGAGAAGGCCTCTCAAGGACTGACAGTGACGGAGCAATTATGGCAAGCCAAGCGAGCTGTGTCAAATTAGCCCTCTCCTCCCCTTCCCCCTTATTCCAAAGCCCAACCCCGTCTGCCACCCGCTGACTAGGAGTCATATTTCTTTGCCCTACATAGCAGGTTGGATTGATAAACCCCTGATTGTGAATGATAGGGAAGACTGGCCATGGCGTCTTGATGATTAACACCGTCAATAGCCTTGTACCTGAACGCCCAGGGACACGTGGGTGTCTGAGCAGGTATAGAGACATTTCAGATCCAATTGGAGGGAAGGAGTTTAATGGTGGGGGTGGTGGGGGGGTTGAGTGGCAATGGGTGGGTCTTGTGTTCAGCGACGCAACAGAGAGAGTTTTTACCCGGGAAGGTCATCAGTCAGCGTTGGCTGTCAGGGATGGATCACACACAGTGGAGTGTGCCTGACTTTGGTAATTACATCTGACTGCAGAGTGGGGATGTCTTCTTTTGTGGGCCCACAATGACTGCATAATTTATAATTAACTGCAATCAGTTCAGTCACAAGCATGTTCATCAGAGCTTTTTTTGTTTTACGGATGGGTAGTTAGCAGTTTTAGAGCTAGATCCTCATCCAATTTGTCTGAATATTCATGGTCCAGGGTGATGCAGAAATTGTATTATTTTGTAAACAGTATTTTTCACTTATCTCATTAAAACACTCAAGTTTTGTTTTTGATTTGGGTTTTGTTTTTTTTTGGCAGTTACTTTTGTGTTCTAAGGCAGAAAATGTGCTACGGATAGAAATGAATACATGTCATCTTCATATGATGTATTCTTTATGACCCTTGTATTGTTTATGCAAACCAGAGGGGGAAGGAGAAAGAAAAACCTATTGGCTGGATGAGCAAACTTTAGATGGAGCAAATGGGTTTTATGAAGATCACAGTGAAGAGGATCAATAGAACTGATGATTCAAGATGTCAATCCATACATGCAAACACATTCTAATTGATTTTTTCCTATTGATTTCACATGTGCCTCTGTGGCCCTGGTTAAGAGTGGAACATGCACTTGTATTTGATGATAGATTTCAGTAGGTGATTAGTCTTACAACATGTCAACATTAGTGCTGCCTGTCTTTAAAAAATAAATAAATACATTTTAAAATGATCTTAATTCAACTGTGTGCTGCAATGAAATCATGAAGAAATTGTATGCAGTATAATGTGATCATGTTGTCACTTATGTAAACAATTACGCCTATAAATTGCATTTTCCAAGTCACTGAAAGGGAGCTATTTGATTTTACTTTTTCGTCTTACTTTATAATTAGAGTGCAAGGAGCGGCTGCTTTCCATTGTAACAAGGATGTGTGTGCATGTGTGTGTGTGTGCATGTGTGTGTACGTGTGTGTATGTGTGCATGCACATCTGTGCCCAGGCATGTGCGCGGTACGTGCATGTGCCTGCCCGCTCTCTAAATTTAAGTCTAAGTATATCAATCTTGTTACTGCCATTAATGTCACTTTCAACTCATCATTCTCAAATTATATTTAATAATAGATAGCTTTTGGGCATAAATGTTAATGCAGAATTGCATAGAATTTTATGTTCTGAAAATGACATGCCTTAGTTAACCTCCTACTCCACTTCCCTGAAGATGCCAAAAATCCCAATAAGTGAATGCAGGCTCATAACTTTCTTAGGAAAACTTTCCTCTTAGTCAAAACCAAACATTGCTGTGATTCCACTCTAAACTTTGACTGGGTCTGCTTAAGTAGTAAACTGTTTGATTATTGATTTTTATTCTTAAAAGCAATTTTAGTTAATGCGGCTAAGATAACATGTGAGCACTGATTCTCGGTCAGCTTTATGACACATGCTATTTTTCAAGTTTCTACAATGTCAGTGGTGTCTGTGTCAAAGCTTATTACAGGCTCTGGGCGACATGTTCATTTGATATGACATTTACTCTGAGCGGTTTGGAGTCCGATTTTTTACAATATCATTAGGGTGACGTAAACAGTCAAAATGAAACATGCATGTGCTGTAAGTTTGTATTAAAGTAATATTTTACCTCTTTTATTGTGTTTTCAGTGAGTCTGTCTTGTATGTGATTAAGCCATTAGGACTTCATCAGATATTGTATTGAACATCTATTAACCCACTAACACCAAAGAATCCATTTGAAATGTTTTCGCATTTAGTGGTGATAGTCTGAGTTTGATTTGAGGTTGCCTCAGGACATAAATGTTGATTTCTCCCTTTTCGCTGTGAAAACTCAGGGGTGGGAAGCATCTCTGCAGTCTCATTGCATATTAACAACATCTCCAGTTATGTTCTTAAAACATGATGAGTACACTGAAGCTGGGTTGCCTGCAAGATTAATTATTGACACTGTCCTTTGCGCAACCCGATCTTAAAAGTGTGCTCTGTGTTCTGTTTTTAAAGGCCTGCTTATGTAAAAAGTATGTCTCTACTGCTACTTTGGAAGGCTATTTTCCTCGTCAACATGCTAGAGCGCTATGGTCTGGATGCATGTGGTGGATAATCTGTAGATCATTAGTGACTTACACAACCAATTTACTTATGAGGAGTTATTTTCATATACAGTCTCTGCAACAATGTGGGAAAGAGGTCAGACCAACAGAGAATTTATGGTAATAGGTTGTTGTTGTTGTTGTTTTTTTTTTCCATTACAGGAAAGTTTGGAGGAGGAATTTGATTCATGAAACTCAACATGTCCAGTGTCCGGTTCAGATGGGCCACCGAGGCTCCTGGTAGCAATCATTATGTATCGCTGCATGTTAGAATCAAATGGGCTTTCCTCAGTTCATCCTATTCCCACCCTGTCCTTCTTAGCCCCTTGTGGTATCATTTTGTTTATTAGCAGGAATCTAGGGCCCTTTTGTTTATTCATAAGCCATTGTTTTCAAGCATGAACTGTTCTATTTTGAGGGGTTCCATATTTGTCAGCTGAGTGTCAGTGGCTGGCACCCGCACGCCTCCCCACACCTCCAGAGACCCATTCTGACAAGGACATTTTTTCTTCCCCCATCCTCTTCAAGCTCCTGGTGTAATGAAAACTAAATACACACATCTTCTCTTGCTGTCTGTCTCTTATCCAACTCTCTATTTTTCCTCTTTCTCTCTCTCTCTTCTTTCTTTTTTATCCTTCTCTCTCTGCTTTCCTGACACCTTGGCCAATGGGAGTTGTTTCTGTGCCCAGCAGTTGTCAGAAGAGACAGCCAATAAGCAATCAAAGTGGCGGCCAGTGGCTGAGACAAAGGAGCACTCTGCCTTTTTCTGAGGTGCTGCAGTGGGCTGTACAGAGGGGGCTTGCATGTATAATTAAGTGAGAGAGGAAGCCGGGGCCACTTAATCTTCCCCCTAATGGTGATCCTAGCTCCATCACCAGGGCCCCTCTGGGGGGGCCGTACCCCAAAGACCCACTCTCCGGGTCACTGCTGTCCCCCAATTGTCATTGGCAAATCTTTTTTATCGGCCGGAAGAGCTGTTTTCCTGGACCGCTGGCATTGATCCATTCATCATGGCTTTGTTCCTTTAAGAACTCTGAGGGCACACCAAGGGTCTGCCGAATGAGCTATTTATCATCCAGAAGAGAAAAATAGAGAAAGAAGGGAAGAGATGCATATTTCACACATAGTTTTTCTCAACACTTACAATAGGCTGACATATTTTCTGGTTTGGGTTATTGTTACAGTGCTCCCTGTCACCTGTGTGATTTATATGAACAGTAATCATGTTGAACTGCTGTGAAACTTTACCTATTTAAATATTAATTCTAATGAATAATCCTGCATTCTAAGCATCACTTACATCTGATAACACAGTATCATCATAAAATATCATCATGTACTGTCAATATGTATGCATGTATATTATAATCAGATAGCAGTATTCTCATATAAGGAGATTATCAGCATTACTACGTTCAACAGTGTTTCATTTTCAGTGTGTATATTAGATAGCTTTTTTCACATTGTCACATTGTTACATTTAGCAAGCTGATTTCACTTTTTTTTTTTTTTCCCCAGAACCTATTTTAGTATGCAGTACGCTGTTAGTATTCTTCCTATCCTATTGCATTTTCTTCCCTCGACTTGTTTACTTACTGTACACTTATTATCATTCATGAACTTGCCCTATTGTAGCGTGTGAGCAATAATACACACAGAGCAAAATGAGACACAAACTTCCTCCCCCCAGACAAAGCACGCCACAATTTAATTCTCCTGTTTCCTATTGACACAGCTAAAGGCAGCATAATAGGCCTATTACAGGCTACCTGCATCATGCCTAATTCATAGAGGTGGTATCACAGTGTTTCCTTATTCAGCAGCTTCATCCTTGTGATTCAAAGCAGCAGCGGGTAACTGGGGAGAAACCCCCACTCAGGTCCCCTATGTCTGAGCGAATACTTGCAACTGTGAGTGACCCTTTACTTTCTCAGGACAGAGGTGAGGATCTGGGGACAGGGACATGGGGACAGAGGAGAGGAAAGGAGGCAAGAGGACCTGTGTGACTCAGTCCAAATGGAGCGTCTTGTGGTTATTCCTCTAATACAGACTATTATGTGGTCCTACCACTGACACTAATGGGATGTTACAACGATTTAAAATGATTTAATGGCTCCCAGGTTGGGGCCCCTAATGGCCCTCTTTATACGCCAATGTGTATTATGAATGGCAATGACAGTGTTGTGAAGTGCCTCTGTTTCTCTCGCTTTCCTCTGTCTCTCTTTTTTTTTTTTTTTTTTTTTTAGCTGCTGCTCTGGCAGTGTGACAGGTGTCGTTTTGTGTAGTGATAGGGCTGCAGACAAGGCGGTGAGTCAGCGGATGGTTGACGGACTCTTTATAGGCTCCCATAGCACAGCCAGAGTGTTCATCAAATGTTTTATCTCATGCTTCTTAAATGATGAGCCCTCGATCATATGCTGATTGATGTGTTCATGTTGTGTGCCCATCCAGTCTGAAAGAATATGTTACCGGACAGTCATTCTACTGAAAATTTCCCCACCAACTTTTAGACACTTTTAGCTCAATGCAGGTGTTTGTATGCATTCAGGTAACATTTGTAGAATGTATAAAATGAAAAAAGCAGGTGGAATGATAACACTGAAAATATCTCCCCCCAGAGCTTAATAACCTGCCTTCATTACGCAGTAAAAATAGCAATGATACCACTGATACCCACATCAGTCAGTAATCTAGATATTACAATGATCAAAGAACACTGTGTAGGGGATGTAATTGATTACTTTAATTTTAATCTCCTCTTCTCTCTTCAACATGCCCCCTCTCTAGTCCACGTAGACATCTCATAGTGTCAATTAAAACTATTGATCACCTGTTCCAAGCCGGGTGGAGAGGTTAAGTAAATTGCTCGTCCCATAATGACTCTCATTTCCAAAGAAACTTCCATCCCATACCTCACATTTCCTGCAGCCATCTGTATTAAATACTGTCCCAGAGGGTGAATGACCCTCTAAAACCTGCTATTTCCCCCCATGTACAACGTCTCTAGATGGCCTCAGTAGCCGGTGATCCTTGGTTTTATCAACTGAAACCCTTGCACGTTTCAGCCAAAATGTCCAGCAGAGCCCACTGGTCAGCATCGATCAAAGCATCGATAGAAAAAGAAGTTTGCTTATACGTATGCATGTGACATGGTGTGTGTGTGTGTGTGTGTGTACATTTATGTGCATGTGTGTCGGCGATAGTGCCTTTTCTCCTGTGTGCTGAAAGTGTGGGCTCATGCACTTGTGTGTGTCTGTGTGTGTGAGAGACAGAAAGAGAGCCCAGAGGATTGACAGCTCTAGCAGTCATTACACGCTGGATTGAATGCTAGATTAGTCCAAAGTGGCTCAGGGTCAAGCGGCTGCCTGCTCCCTTTTGGCACTCAATGACTTTAATACCCGCTACTGTATTAGTCAATTACTTCAAAGGCTATGCTGCCCTCTGGTTACCTCTCCGTTAGTCCTGAGTCCACATCTTCTGAAACATGGGCTTTTTTATTATATTTATTGCTGATTTATCTTTATTCATACACAATAGTTCTCTGAAAATATGTCCTAGAAATGCCTTTTAGGATTTAAGTTGGTGTAATTTTGTGTATACATTCTTTTAGCTTTTTTAGGTTTGTTTCTGTCATTTCAGCCGTGTTGTCTTAACCAATCTAAGTGGCATTAATCAGGCGTTACACACAGTAAATGACATTACTTCTATATTCGCTGTCTGGCCCAATAAAAGGTCTTTCTCCAGGATATTCCAAAGATTCTCAGTGGATTCAAGTCTGGACTCTGTGGTGGCCAATCCGTGTGTGAATAAGTGATGTCTCGTTCTTCTGAGTCACAGTTTGAATGAAATGATTCCAGGCATCATCATTTTGGAATACGTCTGTGTCATCAGCTAATAGAACATCCATTCAGTGCATTCAGGCAGTTGCTGACTTCATTTTATGGACACATAACATTGCTGAACCTAGACCTGACTATCTGAACTAACCCCAGATCATACCACTGCCCCCACAACATTGTACTGTAGGTGCTATGCATGATGGGTAATCACTTCATCCACCTCTCTTCTCACCCTGATGCATCCATTTCTCTGGAACAGGTTCAGTCTGGACCCGTCAGACTATATGACCTTTTACCACTGAAACACGGTTCAATCTTTACGTTCTCTACAAACTGATCGTTGTCACAGAAATGAGAAGCTACTCGCTGAATCAGTTAGAGAACTTGTTTCTAGCTGAAAGATATTAATCATTGTAATTATGCATTTTGCTTAGTTTAATCCAAGTGGTAAGATATTTTTGTTTTGTTTTGTTTGTTTGTTTGTTTGCCAGTGTGTGTTACATGTAAGCATTAATGAACAAATACTTCTAATAAAGGGAGGAAAGGGGAACAAAATCATAGAGGCAAAAAAAAAAAAAAACATCACCCAGCACACATCTACCCCAGTCATCAATACAAATCAATATTTAAAATCAATAAGAAATAGAAAATGGTTAAATGTCACATGGTTATAATCATAACAGACATGAATATATCTTCAAAGATAAACACAGTTCCACAGCATAACAAATGTATACATATTCAAATATGTGGAAAATTTGCCATTTGTTGATCTTATGGTCCCTATTAATATGAATATGTGTTTTAATGTTCCTATATACTTCTGTAGCCTGTACCTTTACTTTTACTTCTACACAGGCACAAATCCATCCATATATGACTGTACAATAATAACTCATTATAGTTGTTTTCTTTTATAAATTTTAATTGCTTTTTTATTTATCTTACCTCAGATGTTTTTCAAATTTTTTCAACTCCAAGGAAATTAAAAACACAACATCCTATATATAAAATAAGAATTTTCATAAACATAAAAATATATTGCAAAGCTTTGAAGTTCTTCATTTTCTCTTCTGACCATCATGTGATGACATAGTCATAAGCTCCAGCTCGTCTCCTCTCCACCTCTCTACTATTCTCTCTGTCTATCAAAGCTCCACTCCTCCCATTAGCTCTGATGTTAAATTGCTCTTGTGTGATTGTGTCATTGGGCTCTCCCTTCCCTTTCTCTTGGGTGACTGATATGACCTTTAGGTACACCGACTGACAATTACTGTCACAGAGAAATTGAATTATTAACTTTCTCTTCCAACGTAGGTGGTTGGTAGTTAAGAGCAAAATGCTGTAATTACTTAGCTAAATTGCCATATTATATTTTTCGCCACTCCTTTTCCCTTTTTATTCTTCTTCATGAGTGATATAAAAGCCAGGTTAAAAAAAAAAAAAAAAAAGCAATGCTCTTGAGCTGTGAATGATTTTGAGTGCCTCCTTTAACCTTTTCATGATTGTTGATTGTCAATAGGAACAATTTGGAGATGTCATGGATAGAAGGAAGGGTCAGAGGGAAAGGTCACACACTGTCCTGGTTGCTGGTCATTGCAAATTTTTCTTTCTTTATTTCTCTTTACTCACTAATTTACAACCGCTCTCTACCAAACACCTCAACGGCTGATTTGACCCCCACAGTGTGCTCCCACTGCCACCATCCTCTGTATCACAAAACACTTACATACACACTGGACTGACCAGGCTGAACATAATTATTTTTCCCTTCCTCCCATTCTCTGTGAGTAAATGGTTCCCTTTGCTCGGCAGCTTGTATCATGGCCTGTCAGATTCTACAGTTTGATTACAGTATCTTGCCATTTAGCAAAGCCTTAACTGCGCTGTCGTTAATTAACCAGCATTCGAGGTGGATGGATGACTGTGAGGGCCTTCTGAGGTCACATGGTTTTGTCTGAAAGGGAGAGGATGAAGGGAATATGAAGCGGTCACAGGGCCTCTTATTTTCTCTTGTCTCCTCGACGTGCTGCTTTGATATCCCTCCTCGGACACTTTTTTCACAGATGTATCAGGAGTTAAACAAACACACATTTGGAATGCATAGAATACACACTCATTAAAAATGAAACAGGGCACTCATCCTGGGAAGATCTTGTTGTGCTTATATAATATTTGCCTTATATCACAGTGTTCCCATTAGACTCTTTGTAATCATTTTGTGTATAATGAAGACCAAATATTGTCACTATTCAGTGGTACTCATGGCACTGCCTTGAGTCAACTCTACTCACTTTTAATGTCTGGTACTTTGTTAGTTTTGCAACATCACCGTCAACACAAAAAGTCTGTTGAAATGTCTTATATTTTCCAGATTACTATGTGATCAATGTTAAGGTTTGATAAACTGGGCAGCTGTGGTTCAGGAGGTAGAGCAGGTCGTCCAATAACCGAGGGGTTGGTGTTTTGAATCCCGCTCTGTCCTAGTCTTGTGCTGTTGTGTCCTTGGGCAAGACACTTCACCCACCTTGCCTCCAGTGCTGCTGGTATATGAAGGCGTATGAATGTTGGGTGGATGTTGGTGGTGGTCGGAGGGGCCGTGGGCACAGATTGGCAGCCACCCTTCCATCAGTCTTCCCCAGGGCAGCTGTGGCTACATATGTAGTTTACCACCACCAGAGTGTGAATGTGTGAGTGAATGAATAATGGA
>JAPTYQ010000005.1:25864782-25882298 GCA_029814465.1 Ostorhinchus cyanosoma | reverse complement strand
TAGACATTTTTTGCATATTTATATAAAAAAAAGAAAACTGAAATATCACATGGTCATAAGTATTCAGACCCTTTGCTGAGTATTGAGTAGAAGTACCCTTTTGAGCGAATACAGCCATAAGTCTGCAACAACTTTCTCACACCTGGATTTAGGGATCCTCTGCCATTCCTCCTTGCAGATCCTCTCCAGTTCTGTCAGGTTGGATGGTGAATGTTGGTGGACAGGCATTTTCAGGTCTTCAGGTCAGAGATGCTCAGTTGGGTTTAAGTCAGGGCTCTTATATTGTGCTCATTTCTGAGGAAACCCAGCTACTGTTGGGGTTGGATCAGGCAGGTGAGGAGCAGGGCCTGGTTTTCAGACCAGAGAATCTTATTTCTCACAGTCTGGGAGTCCTTCATGTGTTTTTTGACAAACTTTCATATGTCTTGCACTGAGGAGAGGCGGCCATCGGACCACTCTGCCACAAAGCCCCGATTGGTGGAGGGCTGCAGTGATGGTTGACTTTCTACAACTTTCTCTCATTTCCTTCTGCATCTCTGCAGCTCAGCCACAGTGATCTTTGGGTTCTTCTTTACCTCTCTCACCAAGGCTCTTCTCCAGCTGCTCAGTTCTGTAGGAGGAGCTCTGGTCATCCCAAACATCTTCCATTTAAGGATTATGGAAGCTACTGTGCTCTTAGGAACCTGAAGAGCAGCAGACATCCTTTTGTAACCTTGTCCAGATCTGTGCTTTGCCACAGTTCTGTCTCAGAACTCTTGTGGCAGTTCCTTCAACCTCAGGATTCTTGTTTTGCGCTGACATGCACTGTGAGCTGTCACGTCCTATATAGACAGATCAGAAAGGCCTGCATTGACTATAAATTAATGTACTACACCGAGATGAATATAATATAAACAGAATAGAATATATGACCTTGGCTATTTATAAATGGTGGGTTTGTTCAGCCATGTTTTGCACAATGATGCAATGATAATGATGATTCTCTTTGATCAGTCAATACTCTGCAGTGTTTCCATTTCTGGTATGACCTCAGCATGCAAACCAAGTACCTGGTACTAGCCACATCTTTTTGCCTGATGGAAAACCAGAAAAATCTACATTGACTGGAGTTGAGCTGGTACCATGACATCTGATTAGACCACATTTAGTGAGGACCATTAGATCATTAACCATAAGTCTCACTTTGTACTTTGAATTCTCCTTAGAAAAACAGAAACTGTTCATGTGAAGAAAGAAAAATGCCACTGATGCCCCCGCTGTATAGTTTGGGATTTTGGAAATACACACCCATTTATGTTGTGTATAAAACTGGCCCATGAGAAGATGCTCAGTTAATGTTAAGAATGAACAGGCTTTCTTTCGGTTGAAGTTCAAAGAGTGATGAGGAAAAAGAAGATGAAAGGTTTTTTTTTTCTGAGAGCTATCGTGTATAGATGAGAAAATAGAAGTGAAAGATACAACCATAAAATTGGGGGTAAGGGCTGATTGGGCTGTGGGGCACATATAGATCTTAAGAGAAACTGACACTGTACATGGAAAGACAATAGACGAATAAAAGAAAATAAGTGAGATGAAGAGGGGCGTTTGTATGATTTTTCCTCCTTAAGGTCGAGCCTGCTCAACTGTCGTAAAAAAGAGGACAATTTGCACGCACCATAAAGGACATTTATGCTCATTGCTGCGTCCCCAGCAGAACCCCATTGCTCTTTGTTTTAATTGTCCATGAACAAGGCATTGTTCTGCAAGATCAGGGTCTGGAGAAAATTTCCTCAAACTCGTTCATTGTTACAAGGAACACATTATAGGTCCTTCATTATTTTCACTCTGATATAAAGAATATGTTATTCGAATTTACATAATTCTCAGAGCAGTTCCAAAGCCTCTTCTATAAATAGCTTTATTCAACTTGAGCACAGATTCAAATGAAGGGAGAAGTCATAATCTCTTACAGTGTTGTATATCTTTGTCTCTCATAGCTCTCTTGTGTGTATCTCCACACACATTGAGCCCCACAGTATCCACTCCTTGTATATTTTGTATTGGTTTTTGTTATGCGTGTCAAAATCATCCAGTTTTTGATGAATGCTATGTCCACAAAAGCAAATGAGAAGATTCATTTGTTGTTCACTCGCCAGATTTATCTCCTAACACAGATGACTTTCTGCTGACTTTGTGCTGCTCTAAATGAAGTTGTTGTGTAGTACATTTGGCAGGGGGTTGTCCCACTTTCAAGGACTTCACTTATTTCCGAGATTGGCCTCGAGGTGCTGTGGCACAGCTTCCCTCCAGCTCAAACACACACAGTCACACATCCACACACTGTCGAGCAAACACAGACAAAATCACACACAATCCCTCCTCTGCAATGCACTTAGCCTCAACCCGGTTTGCCCTGAAGTTTGGTTAAAAGTGTTTTATAAGCTCTTGCTGCTTCTGCTTGGTTAGCGAGGCTGTGCCTGAGGACATACAGTTGATCAATGTGCCATCACAGACAGAGGCAGGACTAACGGCGGCATGTGACCGACCCCAACTCAAATTCTTGGGGTGTAATAATTTGGTTTTGTGGGTTTTTTGAGACACAATACTTGAAGAACATCAGTGATTGGCCTGTAGAAGGAATTGCATTTACAGGCAACTCTAGATTATTTACATTGGATGTTGGCACAGGATTTTGGAAAGGAAGGATGTGATATATTAGTAGCATGTTAATCTCAAAAGAATACTAAAATGCATGAAAAAAAGATGTGCCGTTGCGAATGCCAGTGTTGTTGGTGTGTGGCCCTGAGCACACAGTCCCCCTGTTATTCAGTATTCAGTTAAGTTTATGTGGTTTCAGAATGATTTCACTACTCAGCCTTATTCTGCTCCCATGGCCGGACCACGCTGCTGGGCGCTACAGTATCCATAAACCCAGCCCACAGTCTCTCACCTCTCTCCTCATTTCTCAAAGTATTAATAATACAGAGGCATCCATAAAGTGTGAGCTGTGCTTGTATTAAAACAGCACTGGTCCTGGATATATCCAAGGTCACCACAAGGCTGAACTGTTATTCTCCCCATGCGCAGTGAGAGGCGAACCACCGGTCATTTTCAACAGATGGAGGTGAGGGCAGATGAAGACTCAAGCGCTTATTTCTGTCTTTTTTTTTAAATATGCAATGAGTGAGCCGTTAGAGACCTCTCTGGGTTGTGCTGCGCGTAACCTTTTTATGCAACAGCGATGTCATCTGCATTCTTTGTTGTGTTAAGAAGAGTTAAATGACCACTTGGGATGGCTATGATCTGACCTTTAACCCACAGGGATAATGAGTGAGATGAGGAGCGTCAGGTTTAATAGACTGTTGAGGTTGATAGTGTAGTAGAGGGCAAGTAGGCCTCTCATGCTCTCTCTCGTCTTTGCTTTCTGTCTTTTTCCTCGTTGGTAAAGATGATGCAGACACAGAGGAGCAATTACAGAGAGAAACACACTTCCATTTCCATCCAACAACGGAGTAAAAGGCCTTGGCCTGCTCGCTTAGGCATGCAGACAGCCAGAGAGTTATAGGAACCTGGAGAGGGTGACAAAGGCCAACACCAACCAGCATCTATTCTCAGACTAATGGTCCTCACAGGTTTTAGAAATATGGCCTAGAAAATGAATTTCATGATGTTTCTATTATTCATTAATTCACAGACAGAAGTGGAAAGAGAAGAAGGAAAAGGCAGACAGGCGTCTGTGATTATTGATTACGATGCTGAAAATATAATGAACTAGATATGAGGACTGAGTTTCCCTCATACATTTGGTGGCCCCAACTGTGACAAGTGCGTGTCTGTCTCGCCCGGTGTCTCTGTCTCCAAAAAGGGCACATTTGTTGTATCTGTACTGTTGTGTCAAGAAGATGTGTGAAAGAATAGATCCTTTCCCCCACATTTTAAACAATCACATGCCGAGGAATTCATTTGTCTTAGTTTGGCTTTGTCTCAGAGGTGACACACAAGTGGGGGCTTCTTTTGTTGCTCAAAATTGATGCCACTAACAGTGTAATAAAAATGTCCAAAACTTGCAGCGTGGTTTGAGGAAGAGCTTCTTTTGTTCCTGGAAAGGCTCTTGTACAGAAGAGATAACTGCACGCTGCGTTGGGGGCAAGATTAATATGTTGCCCAGTTAGACCAGGGTGTTTTCTTACTCTGGCTATATCTCTGGTGTCAACATCATAGCTCTTCCTTTGTGTTTTCTCACTTTGAATTCAACCCTTGATTGTACTCATTCTGCTGAACGGTAAATAGTACAGTGTTCAGACAGATAACACATTTATCTTGCTGTAACTTCCTTTGGTGCCAAATGATATTGCTGCCACCAGGTTTAAAACACTCCACTGCAGCAGCGTAACCTCATTTAATCATTAAAGGTTGACTTATCAGAGGAGTGGGATGATAAATATCTCAGAGTTTGCAGTTGCTTGTAATGACCTTCAATGGAAGAGCTGCATGCGTCTAATGACAGAAGTTAAAAACTAAATGAGTATTTATTTCCATGTGACGTCGAAAGCTGCAAACAGAATGATGCCTTTTTAAAGTATTTTTTATCCTGATTTTTTTTTTTTGTCTCATGCCAAACGGTAACCTGACACGGCTGAATTACTGAACTGTGTCTGAGGACTAATGAGAGAAATTTCCCCGGAGAATCTTTATCTATTGCTCCTCGGAGAGCACCTTGGGGACTCACTCTCCTGTCTGTCACCTCAACAGACACACACTCTTGTGCACACACACCTCTAGTCCACCACCCCCACCACACCACCCACCTCTCAACACCACTCAACCCCTCTGCAGTCTACCCATCATCCTTTTTCCACCCCTTCACCCCTCTGCCACCTTGCTCACTCATTGACACCCCTGTTTCCTCTAACACTATCATGTAGCAAAGCCATTTCACTTTTGCACCTTGCAATTAAAACCAGAGGAGAGGCGGAGGAAAAAACACTCTTATGCTTCCATAACCCCTCCTCCCCCAGCAGCCACCGCTCTCCTATCTGCAACACAACCTTTCAGGGTTCCTTTATCATTTTTTCTCCCGTATGTGTGATACACATGTACATGGTACGTGTTAGAAATCCAGAGTTTATGAAAATGGCAGGCATTGAATTAATTAACAAAGGAAATCTCACCACAGCTTTCAGAAGAAGTAGATAATTTAAGCTTTTTAGTTTTGGCTCCTATGATAACAGACGGAGGTGTAGGTGGATATGGCGAACACAATAAAAAGATAAAAAGTGATTTGTTTTGCCAACTCAAGAGGCTCAGAATGAACTTAGAAGACAAGTCCACTCTGTTCTTCCCAAAGAGTTAACTCTTGTAGACAGTGTGTCTGTTCAGAGAAGTGGTTTTACTGCAGTGGGCAGCGCAGAAGTCTTGTCCACATCACACACAAAATGATCACATACAGGCAAACTCACAAACTCTCCGTCACACACATACTCACACCTGTGAAGTCAAAGAAGTCTTTGATCTTTGGTGTTGCTATACTGACCTCTGCAGGATCCTCCCCCAGTTCTCTTGTGAGTTTGTGGGTGTGCATGTATGTGTGGCCCAGTGCAACCAGATTTTAAAGTATGTGGGGGCATTAGAAATTGGTGTGTGTATGTGCCAGTGTGTTAAAAAGATAAAAGTTAGTGAGAAGGTTAAAAAAAAAAAAGTTTCTGTATTACTGAAACACCACACACACGCCTTAAAGCTTTTACTGATTATATTTTCAAATGTTCAAGATGATGACCCTCAGTAGAGTCTAATAAGACCATGCACATGTGGAAAACATTGTCTGTTCAATGACAGCTCTGAGGCTGAGTAATTTCAAAGTTGCCCTGTGTAGTTAGAATCTATCACAGAGTCTGGATGACCCAGGAAATTGCCTATAAAATGACACCGGCAGTAGGTAATCAGCTTCAGCTTCCCTAAACTTAAGCCAGAGTAAGTTCAGAGCATTATATGTGTTTTAATAGAGGTGAAATCTAGAGTAAAAATGATTGGATGGAGGCAACTGGTCATTGAACAGAGCAAAACTGCCCAATATAATCTGGTCACACATGCACACAAACAGTCACACACATGCCAAGGTCCTATGGGAAAGCATCATCACACACTGAGTCAGAGATCACAGCTATCTAAACAACAGTACCTGATTAGTGTTATATTACTGTTCAATTTTTTATTTGTTCCAAATTGGAAATGTGAGGGGTGCTGGGTTTTTGCCCCCTCCCTTCTTGTATGCCACAGTCCTTTGATATTAAACATGGATTAGCAGTGTCTACGCTCTTGTTGCCAGACAAGAAGAAGTGCACAAGGGGGGAGAAACTGCTCTTTCCCCTCAGAGGCCATTGATTTCCAAGCTACTTATGTGTTGTTTGTATGTGTGGACACACTGAAGTGTAAGCTTGCTAAATGTGAAGTGCTTCACCTGTCATCTGTAGGTCCCCATCTCATCTTCCTGCAGCTTATCTGCACATAAACACACACATATTGAGAGCTGGCTGTTTTGCAAATCAGATTTAGATATGTGGATGGTTGTATCAGTGGTCCATCTGTGATAGCAGGAAGCTTTCTGGGCACAGACTAAGTGGGGTGATCATCCACCTGCCATTCTCCCTCAGGCTCTCTGATAGACACAGCAGTAATCTTATTTTCACTTTAATGGAGAGCATTTATGTGTGGATAGTGTCTGGTTATAGATTCTATCATGTCTTGGCAAATTTCTTTGAACAGGTATCTTTATTAACTCGGTTTTAGATTAAACTGCGCAAGGAAGTTTGAGTAGACCTATATTCGATCATTTATATATGTTTTTATAATCTCCTCCCTAGACTTCAATGAAAATAGTTTGACCCCAAAATGATTCATACGGGAAGACAACTTAAAAAAAAAAAAATTCTGCCCTCGCTCCTAAGAAAATAAAAGTTTGTATTTCTCATAAAGTGAGCTTTCTATCTGGCCTTGGTGTTGATATTGAAGGGTAGCCTAGGTAATTACAGTCTGTAGTCTACTCCAGCTTATTATGCCAAAACATCACTGGCCCCTTCTCCAAATATATCATAAATAATTATTACAGAGTGCATGTTCAGTGCTCTGGGCCATGGATATAACTTGTTTAGTTTCAAACACACCCCAATCAATATAAGCCTATCATCTAAAATTTATGAGAACACCAGCTTTTATTTTATTTATTTTCCTATTTATTTATTTATTTAGTTCATTTGGCTGCTTGTGTTCAGTCTCTTGTTCTTAAATAATCTTGCCAAGACCGCTGGTGTTTATGTGCGTGTGTGAATTCTACAAATTCTACCTATCTTTGTGTGCATGCACTCAAGTGTGTGTCTCTGTATATGAGTGTGTAGCAGCTCGGTCCAGCAGGCAGCGCCACTCAAGGGACTCTGGAATTATGGATTGAGGACAGGAGTCATGCGATGATTGACAGCCGCATTCCGTTGGAGGTGATTAGGTGCGCGAGGCCCAAAGAAAACAGACATGATGGAAATTTCAACATCCCTACTCTAATTTCTGCTGCGGGTAATTATGATACATGATGATCTGCAGACATCATTGGCCACACAGTCCGCTGTGCTCAATCTCTCCTTCTCTCTCTGTCTCTTGTGCTCTCAGTAACCTGCAAACACACACACTCATCCTCACAAATCAAAGAGCAGTGAGGCATCGTAACACAGCGATGAAAACACTCAGAGTATTGTTCTTTTAGAAGAAATGCAACGCCTTTGGTTTTTTTGTCAGTCGGTGAAATAAAGTCACTTTAAACATGGCTACGCAGACTTTAAACTGTAAATGTATCACATTACCTTTAAGTACAGTGACTGTAGTCCAAACTGCAGTGTGGTTTATTGATAGTGAAACTAATCAGGATGGAATTTAACCAGTGCATTAAATCACACCCAGAGTCATCCAAAAGTCAACAACCTGAGCACACACACACTCACTCAAACACACACAAACAAGACCGAGATCTTTATAAGCCACCGGTCTACCAGCATCGCTCCCAAGCCGCAGTGGAAGTGTTATGATCTGAAAGTTACAATATTCCACCCAACAGTTTCTCTCAGCCTCTCCTCTCTCATGTGTTCCTCACACTCTTCCCCCCATCTGACAAAAGCTGCACGTCCTGCTCTCTCTCTCCCATGTCAGGTGCGTTTAGCATGGCTTTGAACGCCATGCCTCCATATTTTATTGAACACTTTGTTGGTTGATGCTGGATTCCTCCACAATGCCTGGCGATGGGTTCATGCATTAGAGATGTGAGCATTGGACAGGGTACTGGAGAAAGATGGAAAGAAAATATAAAAGATAGGGGGGTCAGACAGTGTATGTTTCTTTCTGTTTTCATAGACTGTGTAGAACTTGTGATTTAGCATTTCAGCATTAGTGGCTTGCTGCGAAGAAAAATCTATGTGAGCTTTCATAGATTCTTTCTCAAGGATAAGAGCGCTATGAGTGCTCTTATCCTTGGTATATCTGCGCATTGACTTGTTTTCTTGAGGCATGCCTGTAATATTGTTTTTAGACGTATCTCTTGAGGTGTTTGACCACCATGAATTAAGGCAGTTTGTTGGACTCTCCACTGTTTTTCCTTTCATTCTATTGCTTTTTCTTATGACGTTTCACTCCACTGTAACAAACATATTCAATGAAAAAAAAAACATTCCTGGAGTGCATTTTTATTCTTTTCTAACCCTCTCCTTCTTCATGTCCAGAACAGACAGACCAGGGTTTATTTGCATATCTAAGATTAAGTCCAATTGCCCTTCATATACAGTAAGTGAGAAAATACTGATTAATCCCCTAAAGGGGTGAGTGTAAAACACATATCTGCAACCTACGGATTGTAATGTGTAGCAATAGGAAAATTAGACAGTGAAATGTGTCAGGCCTTAAATTAGCACTCCATATTTTAGTGCCATTTCAAACAGTGGCACATTGGAAAGACCTCCACAGATAAGAGGCATCTCACTTGTTGTCAGACAGCCTCCTATCACGTCTGCATCACTTTTCATGTATTTGCATAAGGTCTTGTTTCTCAAAGACCCAATAAGTTTTGAAATGGGAGATTTTGCTTTTCTATCATTTGTTTTAAAGAAATTAAAGTGAACTATTGCTCAGATGTAATAATATTTTTTTGTAAATATGCTACCAGAAAAATCTGTTCTTGGCACTTTAATGTGTTCCGTTCATGGCTGCTTATTTGTCTGAGGTCTGCTGTAATTGTTGCAGCATTCTTTGACTGCAACCACATCCAAACAGATGTTCCATTTACAACTAACAACTACACACAGAGGAATCTTGGGGAGAGGGGGGAAAGCATAAGTTTATTTAAAGAAAATCTTCACATGATGTGCTCCCTCTCCAGCACCTAGCAGATTTATTTGAAACGAAACAGTTTGTGCTGATTCTCTCATTTACCTCTCAGCCCCCTCAGTCCGGGGAGCAATAATCTGGCTTCCTGTAGACTAAACATAAAATTAAAAAGCAATCTGGCTGTGCCGTATGTTTTATAGAAATCTGAAAAAAAAGAACTCACATCAGCGACTTTTATAGATAAAAGTGCCATGGCTTGCCAAGTAGAAAGACGGATAAAAAAAATGAATATATCTTTTTTCTCTTCCTCTTTTCGCCTTTGCATATGTTAGAGCAGCTTGATTAACGGCCGGGCCGACCAAAAGCTAATTATTTTATTGAGTTGGGGGACGAGGCGGGATCCCACCCTGGGGATTTGGCTTTGGCTTTGGCTTTGGCTGCAAAATAGAAAAGGGCCCCACATGTGATGTGTGATTTCTCCCTCCTTCTGGTGCCCGTCCTGCACAGTGACAGCAGGATGAGCCCCAGGTATGGGTGGTCTCATCTCTCGTCTATCAATAAGAAGCTTACTAACCGTACTGGAAATGGGAGGGAATACAATACCGTTGCAATTTGATTTTAAGCCCCACAGGTCAATCTCCTGAACCCCCTTTTCAGGCAGTGCCTTTTATCATTCTTTTCCCCTTCCTTCAACTCTATTTTGCTTTTGCTTTCAGTTTATATCTATCTCTCTTCCATTCTCTTCCACTTTCTGTCATTCACTGTCTGGAGCACTCTATTTCAGTGCAAAACTCTGACTGTAATTTTCAGAGTTTGCTGTCTTCAGGGATGGTGTTTAAAACAGATATGCAACTATTTAAGTTCAAACTGAGAATGTCATAATGACATTTTCTTCTGTTTCTGGGCTGATCACATTTCCATAAAACAGGTTGTTTCAATTACTGATTATCCATACACTCACATGTAATTGTCAGTTAATTAGTATCCCTACCTTCCACTTCTTTATTGTAAATTTTACAACTGTATTGCAAGTCTGTGAGAGCAAATGTACATTATACTTATTTAATATAATTAATTTATTAAAGTTTAAGAAGCATTTTTGATAGATTCGAGCTTCTTTTTAGGTCAAGTAGCAAGTGATATACCATACTTAGCAAGCACATAGCTCTAATTGTATGTCTATCTGTGTGTACGCATGCAGCTGCAAGCCTGTGCATATTGTGGGGGAGTGCACAGCTGTACGTGCACATCCCTTTCTGTGTTTGCATGGCTATGGGCCTGTATGCCTTTGTCTTGTGTCTGTGTCGCTGTGTTGGTACTATCTGATTGACCTCATACCCCTGTCAACAAGACGTGGCCCTTGGGTTGTGACTGTTCACTGGAAAAAAGAGCAGTACCTTCATTGGCCACTCTGTATTGAAGTCGGGGTGCATGCTGGACAACAAATTGGCTCCTTCATGTCTCACTCTCCAAATGCTAAGGTTAGGCTTTAATTGTGGCACCTGGGTTGGAAAGCAGCAGAGTTATAGACAAAATAGCAATGCTCGTGTCAGTGGACGTGTTGTGAATAGTTCACATAATACCAGTGTATACACAGTGGACACGGAGCCAGCCACCTTTGCTCCTCTCCCCTGTTCTCGCTGAATAAGAATCTGACATAAATTCTGCACATATAAAATTAGTAAATGCCACTGTAGCCGTAGTTAAATATCACACAAACCCCCAGGGAGGGGGGTGGGGGGTGGCGCTGGCAAGTTACCTTGGCCTATTTTTTGTGGTGAAAAAGCCAGGGGGAGGGGTTGGGAGTCTGACTAAAGGAGAAAAAAGGATGGCAAGAGGTTAGAGAGAAAGAAAAGGGTGAAGGAGAAGGAGGTGAAACAGCTGTAAATCGTCAGAGAGGGTGGGGTGCGAAGCATGGCGGGCCGCCTGTGACAGAATGTTGCTTTCAGATATGTCATGCTTTACACTCCCTCATCTCCCCCCACTGCTCTCCTTCCTTTCTTCATATTGAAACTATCAAATAAAACAGAGTCATGCAGAAACCTTTCTTCAGCTTTCTCTCATATGGCATCATTAGAGGTTAAGTGCAGTATAATCTCTCTCCTAATAAAGTTACTTTGAAGTGAGGAAAAAGGGTGGAGAGGGGCCAGGGGTTGTTCACATAGACTATTTAGTAAATTAGCTCAGCCTAAGCATGGCCAGGCAGCAAAAGCTACAACACTGTTCAGTGTGAAATCTGAACCATCCATATAGAGCTATCTTGTTTCTTGGTATAGCATAATAATATTTCTTGTTAAGTCTTTCTCCAAGTCCAGTTTGAAGTTTTAAAAGGCTTTCATTGGGTTTCCTCTGTTAGCTGTTTTTGCTCTTTTGGAGCTGGAACCAGCTAAATTTAAAAAGTGTGGCATTTAACAAGAAACAGGGAAAAATCATGTTTTCACAATGCAATACATTAAATCTGTTTTTCCCCATTTACAGTGTTGTGTTAGTTTCACCTGTTCTTCTGTCTCTTCTTTCTCACACTTGACCTTTCTTTGCGCATTTCCTAGTCTCTATATCCTTACAATTTCATGCCAGCCTGTTGCTTTCATAGCATCAGCCTGGCAAGGTGCCAGCGCTGGGCGGGCACACCACCCTCCTCATTAATTTACCAACAGATTGCCATGGGCTGCTCACTGTTCACCGGCGGGGTGTTTACAACAGCTAAATGACAGCTATTAAACCCTTAATGTAGCACAGCGTCACAGAGCAAAGGCTCAACTGCCCTGTTACGTCTGGCACATAGGATGATACAGCAGCAAGAGTTGCACATGCTGTTGGCATTTTGCCGTAATTGGCAGTTCTGGGCCCCAGCCAACTCTAGCAGCCAAGATACAACAAGCCTTAGACACACAGTGCTGCCAACAAACAAATACATGCAGACAAATTCAATCAACAGGCACAACCTCTGTCACATTAATGGGGCTTGAATACTATGAAATTCCTTTAGGGAAATTTGAGCTCTGTCAATGTCAGAATTGCTTTGATATACAGTTATTATTGACTAAATGTGGCAAATTTCTTTAACATTGTGAATTAATTGCTCAATTATCCTGATTTGTGGTCCAGGTCATTAACAAAAACATAAAGTACAATTTACTGTATGAACTGTTATTATTAAGGCATCTTACCTGATCTAACACAGCCCAATGTGGAAGTGATTTGCAGAGTAAATGTTATTGCACTCGCATGCATCAACGCCACATGTTTTTCTGTCTTTTGTTGGAAATTTTGCTGGAAGGGGGCAGGATTCCTTCTCCAAACGGATCATGTTAAATTACTCCAAACCATTTAGTGTCCAACGCACAAAATGCCATTTCTTGACCATATGGAACCCTTTAGGTAATGTTTTCCTTGTTGATATACAGAATCTATAACAAATGATAATGGTTTGCAGCTGTGGGATGGATAAGGCATGGTGTTGGACAATGGCTTGATGGCTTCAACATGAGAAGTTCCTCATGTGCCCAATTCAAATGGTGCTTTCCATCCAACAATACCTGTCTTGATGTGAAGTTTATGACTGCTTTATTCTCCTCTGTCTGGGTAATGCGGCCAGCGGACTTTGAGGTTACATTAGGAACTTCATAGCATAATCAAAAACATTGTTAGAATGTTATAATATGATAATTATTTCAGTAAAATACAAATGCATATATTTCTCATGTAACAGCCCTCTTTCTTAACTGTCACCTTGAAGAAGATGTCTGGATATGAAAGAGGTAATAACAGGAGTCACAGACAACTTAACTTGTCACATGTTTCTATCAATAATGGTCTTGAAAGGGACAAAAGCTGGGATGAGAGCTACTTTATTAGAGAGCAAAGACTGCAATCAGAAAAGGGGAGATGGAGGTAAAAATGGATAGTGCGACAGCAGTGTAAGGAAACGTGTCCTCTGGGAAAGGTGATATACTGTCAATGACCACCAAAAAATGTAGCTGAGGCGGTGACAAATTACATTTCAGGGCAAATGGCTGAGTTTTTGAGAGGGCCCAATTTGTCGTCTCCAATAAAGGCCATTGGTGCTCAGCAGTCTGGGCTCATTGCCCAGTGGCTGGATAGAGCCAAACTGATTGGATGTAATGTCTGACAGCTGTCGGGGGTCTACACGAATTGAGTCAACTTTTACGTGTCATGCCAAGTTTCTGTACATCAATATGTATAAGGCGGGCAGAGAGGCCGAGAGGGCAAAGGAGAGTGAGAGCAAGAGAGGCTGCTGTACAACAAATGCATGACGGCCTGTTGTGGTAACAAGAGGCCCCATCTGGCTCTGCTTTAGGATCCCCGGGCTGCATGTGTAGACAGTGGAGAGGTTGGCGAACAGAGGAGTGGCGGTGGTGTGTGAGGTTGGAGGGGGGAGGAGGGGGGGTTGTGCGGTTACAGAAGGGACACCCCAGGCTCTGGAGGCTGTTGGGTGAGAGAGTGTCTGGGTCAAGAGGGTCGACTACCTCCGGGGTCTGGAGTGTGACAAATGGGTTAATGTGGTAGCAGTAGAGAGGGGTGGGCATGACATTCGCCTTGTAGGCTGGATCGACTGAATATATATTGTATCTCTGGGTGTGTATGGGTCTGAAGTCTTGTGAACTGAACAGAAAATGTTCTTTGCAGAAAAAAGGAAATATTTTACACCTAGTACATGCTTAAACCAGTATTTTTCTGCATTTGAGCCTCTCAATCACACAACACAATTTTCAGAACTTATTGTAAATACAAGTGGTGCCAGGCACAACAAACCCCGCCCCTCGCAAAGGTTTTACTTGCTTTGCCCTATCTCTTATCATTGTGAAAGTACATTGTGGGTGACCTTGACCTTTGACCTACATTCACCAAAATTTAATGGGATCTACTCTGGACCACTTCACACCTTTCCTGAAATTGTCATGGAAATTGGTTTGTTAGTTTTTGCGTAAAGCTGCTGACAAACAGACAAACAAACAAACAAAAAAAAACTTAAAACAATACCCTCGCCTCTCCTTCAGGGGGTAGGGCAACCAGTATGTGAAACCACAGATAACAAACTAGTCATCAGTGTCATTGTATAGTGATTCAAGGTGTCATTTTGACTTAGCAGTTTTTCGGTCTGAATGTAAGAGTCTTGGGAAGGAATAAGAAGCCAACAAACAGAATGTGCAGTCTCTTAAACTACTATCTACTACAACTGCAAATGGAAAAACTTCATTTACTGAAACCTGTGTGCATGTCTGCCTGGACTGTCTGTGCTTGTATCTTTTACTTGTTTACTCAACTTGATGTGCATGTTAGTCTGTACATTCACCTTGCCCCTCCCTTTGCTCTGGGGCGTGAGGTGGATCAAACTCTTTGGCTTTTAGTGGATTTCAGATCTCTGTCACTGATTATCCAGCCATTAGCACTCTCAGTTTGTTTGATTTCTTCAATCGACCAAAGGCAATCCTCAATCAAACAAGCTTTAGTGAAGAAACAACACAACCTCCTGGTTCCTGTGCAAACACACCGTGGCTTGTTGTGTACGCTGTAGGGGCATCGACACCAGTCTGTTCTAGAAAAGTCACATTTCATCATGGCAAAAAAAAAAAAAAACACAGTTGTGGTTTCCCTTAAGAGATTTGTAGTGGAATTATCTTTGACAGCACAAGCAAAGGCATTTGATTAGATGCCATATTGTTAGAGCTGCCATCTTTTATATACAATATTTATCCTATTGATTTCTTTTGATTAAAAATCTAAGCAGTCAGCACAAGCTTGTCACTGTGGAAATCTTCACATTTCCCCCCCTTTGTGAGGGATGTGTGTCATGTGGATTAATATTTCAAAGTCTGGTAATTCATTTATGACAGGCAAGGGTTGTAACCGTGAAGAAAAGAAGTGTTTTTACAAGGCACATTGAGAAAGATTAACTGTTGATGTTTTCATTTGTGTTTGTCAACGAGATGCGGAGAAACAGCAGCGAGGGAGTCAGAGAGCGAGAAGAAAAGAGAATGTGCTAAATAATACAACAAATTACACTGCAACTTTGTACGTCTGTGTCGGGAGAACAGATTTGAATATCTATTATTTACACAAACATCTTGTTAGCTAAAGAGTAAGCAGTTTGTTTACTAAATATGTGTTTTGGGCTGGGTGAAACACTGCAGTTGCATAATTCATGGAGCCAGGCATTGTTTGTTCACGTAACTCAAGCATTGTAAAATGTTGTGGTGTCAGGCACATCCCTGCACATTAAAAATAGACTAGTGCAACACAGCATAAGCTCCTGCTTTCCAGTCACTTATTCAGACTCACTTCCTCACATTAATATTGCAGATTGTACACCAGTACACCAAGGTGTGTGTGTGTGTGTGTGTGTGTGTGTGTGTGTGTGTGTGTGCACACTTGCCTGTTTTTACCCCCTGTTTGCTAATGTGTCTTGTCTCACAAAACAGAAGCAGAGGATTTCTCTGCTTCTTCTTTTGCTCTGTCCTCCGTCCTTCTCTCCTCTCCCCCTCAAAATTAATCCTTATTTTAAACGTCTGCTCTGGTAGCAGATCAGGCCAGGTGAGAGATTGTCTTCTCTTCATGCCTTGGGGGCATCTCAAGCTCCATTTAATCCAAATGCCAATTTGTAGCACACAAATAGGAAGAGGCTGTAGCAGCTGCCTGGTTGGTTGGCTTGTTTGGGCATTTTGTGCACATACAGTACAAAAGTGTGTATGTATCTGCATGTGTGTGAGCATGCACACATACGTGCTTCTGTATGAGGGTTTACACAGGGCCCTCTCAGCTTGGTGCATCTATAATTGGAGAGTAGGGAGCGTCCGGAGGTGTGGGGTTGTCAGTCACTGTTTAGGTTGCCCCGGGGCCCCTGGCACTCCTGTGGGTATCAAAGTGGCGCTAATTAAATGTGGGCCCCGACGTACGGCCCTCCACATCACGGGGCCAGCAGAGAGCCCCCGCACCGCTGTCCTCCTCATGCCTTTGAGAATCTGCTGCTTGCACTAATTACCCATTGTCCAATTGACTTGCCCATTCTCACACAAATTCAACACATGCACACACATGTGCACACATTTCATCCCCTATCCCTTTACCAACCCCCATCACTATCACTATGCCCCCCCACCCCCTCCTATATTTATTATTTCATATTTCCCTGCCCACTCTGTCTTTGGCTAGCCAGCCTAATTAATCTTATGGAAATCTCCTCCAGCCAAGGTTGGCCTCCGATGTTTGTAATTTGATTTGGGGATGATAAAAGTGAAAGCCGGGTTCTGGAATAGTGAAGGAACAGTGTCATTTCTCTGTCCTCTCGCCCGTCCCCCTCCACTTCCCAACACTCAGGAGACGCGTGGGGGCTATCAATCTTTCCCACGTGCCCAGCAAACTGATATGCCAGAAAATTAACTTCAATTAATAACAGAAATCCCCTGATGCGGCTGTGGAGGCAAGCCGGGGCTTTGAAGGAGAACCTTCAAAGATGTCTCTCTGCAAGTCTTTTATAGGCCAGCTGGGGAGGGGTTTTCTTTTCATTATCATCAGCCACATTTGAACGCTCACTTTTTCATTTTTTTCTACTGCTGTGGACATTTAAATAAAACTGCTGTCAACACAAAAAAAAATCGATTACACTCCCTCTGGCTAGAAAAGCAAAAACAAAATGGCTGCTCATTACAAAACTGCACAACTTGGCCTCTGTCTTTATATGCTCTGTAAGTCTCTCCATCAAGACCTTGTTTGTAAGAACTAAGGTCAGCCGTCACATTAGCTTATTGCTGGTTAGGGACGTAAGGGAGGAATGGAAACTTGGCGAATGATGAATATTTGACTTAAATGTATTAGCCTATAAAAGGTGGGTCAGATCTGACTCGGTAAACAATTTTAGAAGATTTCTAAATATTCATGTATTCACATCTGTGTGATTTGAAACAACAACCCTCTTTGTTTTTGATAAATGTGATGATTGACTGGATAAGGAATTGTTGCAAAAGTTGTTTTTTTTTTGTTTTTGTTTAGTAACTTTAATAGCACACATATTCAACCTTTTATGCTAAATCACAGATTATGAGTTTATGAGATTCACATTGTTATAATTACACCAAAGCCTGATTAACAGATCACATTATCACATATTGTCTTATTTAATTTTCTTTCTTTCTTTCTCTCTCTCTCTCTCTCTCTCTCTC
>JAPTYQ010000005.1:25829758-25852811 GCA_029814465.1 Ostorhinchus cyanosoma | reverse complement strand
TAGTAGTAGTAGCAGTAGTAGTAGTATTTACAGAGGTCTGATGGTATATTAAATAACTGTTCTATCTGCCCTCTTTCCTTCAGTCTAATCCTTTCTCATCACGCTGTATTGGATATTATTTAGTAAGTTATATATTATTTAGTCAAAAGCATAATTTGAGATCTAAAAAAGCCTTCACAGTTGTATTCTAATTTCAGCTCAAATCATAATTAAGACATTTTTCCTTCAGTGTTTTGTTAAGATGATTGTATTATTTCAGTCTATTTCATATATGCCCCATAAATGTAAGAAATGTAATCTCAATTATTTTCATCAGCACAAATTGTTAAATTCAGTTTAATTATAAAAGAAGGCCTGGGCTGTGCTTTGTGTTTACGTGACCGAGCTGTTCAGAGCCACGTTGTTAGCCACACATCCACTCGTGACGACCCGCTAATTAACACCCCATGTTAATCACTCTCAATCCAGCCAGTAACCAGTAACATGCCATCATGCAGATCACTACATCATACCACATCACAGCAGTGCAGCCAATCTTCAGTGTTGTGCTGTAAAGACTTCTCAGTGAGTATTTTGACAGATTTCACAGCCTATGTTATAACTGTTTCCTCGAGCAGGAAGTTAGTATTTAGCAGAACTGTCATTTATAAAGTAATATTGAGGTGATATAAATACTGTGACAAAGAAACATGTCACTACCACCATCTTCCTCACCTCTGAGCCACGTCTAGCTTTAAATTGATCCTGAATGTTTTCCCCTGTTCTATAATTTTTAATAGCACATTTATTTTTGTCACCATATCACTACCACATGTACTAGATTTAATCCATTAGCCCAATCCTACTTTACATACACTGGTTTAAGTACATGTTGGCTAAATATCTTCCCTGTGAATCTGCCGTTCTGGCTGAAATAATGATTTTGATATAAGTTAAGCTGATTTGCCTAAGCTACCGAGTAATTAACTGAACTTAATCATTTCATTTCAATTCATTTCCATTACCTGAATTATTTTTCCAGTCCTCTCTATCTTTTGTAATGTCTGCGTCTGCTTTAAGCTCACTGTTGTCTGGTAGTGAAAATGAAAAGGAGAAATAGTGGCACTGAACTCTGCTGCAATACTGACCTCTAGTGTCAGTTTGGCCTGACTCAGGCTGAAGTATAAGTTTGAAATGTGACATTTTAGGCTCATTGGTAGTCCTATCTAAGGTAATGAATCCGCTTTGGACAAACTGCCTAGTTTGAAGCTTTAGCCTCCAAATGCCTGGAGCAGGGATTGCCCAGGATAGGGCAGAGGTAGATTAGGAGTCAGTGTAATGAGAGCCAAAGCATCTCTTTAGCTCACCCTTTGTCTTTTCCCCTATCCACCAAGCCTTGGAGGAGAAAGAGAGAGATACCTCTCTGGCCAGTGGCAGCCACACGGGCATTGGCTTTATTTTTCATCATCCTCCGCCCTGCCAGCTTCCTTCTTTTTTCCAATCTCTATCTATTTTTTCTTCTTTTTCTCCCTCCTCAGCCATGAATGCTGACACTTCCTCATGCCAAACGGCCTCACGTCCTCGACAGGGGATTGTCAGATCTTTTAGAATATGGAAAAATACAGACACTTGCCAGCCAGGCCGGTGCACAGCACATGGGTAATAGGCATAATAGGGTCAGGTCTGCATTTAATAAACAATTACCCATCTATAATAGATGAGAACGGCTCCTAAGGCCCAGTGCCTGGCCTGGGTTGAGAGAGGGAACAAGACAGAGAGAATGGGAGTGGAAGAGAGAGAGAAGATGAATGAATAATGCAGACGAGATGCCCATCAGTGCGCCCAAACTCAGGGGCCCACACAGCACCAATTATCTTCGTCTGCTAATGATGATCATCTTCATGCTCTCCCTAACATGCACATGCACATCACCCCCCACCCTGCACACGCATGTCTAAATCTGATATTTACACAGCTGCCCCTGCAACTCGTCATACTCTCTACCATACCAAACAAACTGAGAAAAGAGGTTAGAAGAAGAATCCGTATTTAAGTCTTAGCCTTTATTTTGTTACTGTCTTTGTAATCCACTGGTGGTAGAGGGTTTTCCCAGCAGTAGGGCAGCAGGGGCACAGTGGCCGTCACTCCTCTTTTGAATTACAAATCAATCACAGACTTTTCCTCTGCAGTTCCCATTCAGTCCAAGGTCAGCGAGATTACACAAGGTTAAAGTGTGGGTGTACTGAATGTGTGGTTAAGGTGAATGTGTGCACATGTAGAGAGACCAGGGGTGGGGGAATGACTGTCGCTAGTTGGATTAGCATACAACTCTGACAGAGCGAGAGAATTAAAGGCAGAGCAGAGGTACGACGGCCAAGCAAAGCGTCCCTGCTCTCCGCTGTATTTGAATAGACAGATTCATTGAAACAGAGAGGCAGCGAGGAGAAGCTCTTTGGCCTCCAGGATCAGAGGGGGGACCCGTGGTGCTCAGGCAGACTGCTAGTGAAGTGATAGAGCCCTGGCGGACTTCTTCACTCTGGGCTCTGGGAAAAATGCATAGACATTTTGACTCCCCTTGGGCCCAAGTCTCTGGTAATAATGGGATCAGAGCCATGACCCTCCTAGGACCCTGTGCCACTATTGGATATTCTATTAGTTTTTCTCTGCAGTGAAAAGATGTCTGTGCTCAGCTACTTCTCTCACTTAGAACCACATTTGTTTTACTTTTATGTAGGTTTAACAGTGACTAATCAAATTATTTAAAGTTTCCAGGAAGAGACTTCATTATCAATTGAACAGAGTGCAGGGCTCCTTATGACTATTGTAAAACCTTCTAGTATATAAAACTATGTACTGTGGATATCTTCTAATCATATCTAATGTACTTTATGCATGCAAGGATATTGTAAGCTATTAACATATGCACAAAAAAGCGAGCCCCATAATTGTTCCTTTTTACCATTTAATCCCAGCACTGGAAGATACAGCAGAGATCGCATTAACATTTACATTTCTGAATCCCCTACCTCCTTGATGCAGCTCCAGCTTTCAGCCCTAGCATCTGCCTTTACATAATATCAGGCTGTATTAAAGCTACATATGGAGCTCCACTGTCTGTGCTCTGTAGATTTACATTTTCCTAATGATGTGCTTTCATTTTCCCCCCACTATCCCCCTGTCCTTCCCTTCACCTCCAGCCCACAGCCCGTGGTGATTTAAAACACATACAACTGTACTGCCGTTTTACTGCAGAATAACACAAAGAGCTGGGTTGAGACACCTTTGGTCGCCCCAGCCCCATCTGTTGCACATCTGGAAGTGGTGCGCCGCACCAATAATTGGAAGTCAATTTGTTTGAAGTTATGTATTTGGCATCTGGCTGGATTCATAAAAACTCTGGAAATCACATTAATTTTATAGCATTTTGAGAAGGCCCAGCCACTTTTATTTTTTCATCTCTCTTGTGTTCCATCGTTAATGCACGTGGGGCCGTGCTAGTCTAGTGACGTGGGAGTTTGTCAAGCGCTGGTCAGGGTGTGGTCCTTAATAAATGCAGCATGGATGCCATTGCCCTACAGAATGATGAGATGAATTACTGTAGTGCACAGACGAGACAATATGGATTGCTGGAGCTGATGGTCTTTAAATGTAATACTTAAATTTTGGCTAAGTTTTATAATTTAACCTTTAACTCGACCTCAACCTCAGATCATTTCTTATTTTTCCTGAAGGGAAAACTCATCCAGGGCCTAGTTTGCCACATTTCCAGTAGACGGGCTGACTGATTGAGAAGCAGTATGGTGTTGTTTGTCACACAGCTCTGAGTCATGGCTGAAAATAGATATGACACTTGATGTTTGGTGCCTCACTGCCGGCTGTCATATTGTTATTCCCACTCAAATTTCACCTAATTTGTGCACAAGTCTTGTCACAGTCCAGATCCTGATGAGGGCTTTTAGGTGGTTATTTTTTTCCCTTCTCTTCCTCGTATGGGGCTGATGTGTGGCAACGAGGTGCAATCAGATACACACCTGTGCATGTGTGTGTGTACTATGCATATCTTGTGTGTTTGTGCTTGCGTGTGCACATTTGTGTTTGCACACAAGCACATTTGATTAGGCTTGTTTGTGTGCTCGATGGTGAGTGTGTGCGGCCTTGTGCGGGTGTGTTTGCCGTGCTCCAAAGTGAGTCACCTCAGCAGGAGGTGATTAAGAGTTGCCAATGGCAGGCTCGACAGGTGAATGCATTGTAGCACGTTGGCAGCTGTGGCATCTGCACAGGTGACAGCTTCTCCTGCTCAGTGGTGGTGTCAGTGTTGGTGGGTGGCAGGAGGTCTGACAACGTTGTTTTGGTGACAGAACGACTCTGCTGTGAGGTTCACGACATCACTTGCCTTCTTCAGATTTGTCAGTTTATACTGGGAAGTATAGGTACTACCATAGACTTAAGCTTATACTGGCATGTGCTATTTATTCCATATGTGAAAGTACTGTTCAACAACTATTGTATTTTTTATGTTCCACGGTAAATGGCATCAAAAAAACCGTGGAAGAACCATTTTACTTCATTGGCTTTCTTAAATCATCTACGGCAACAGCTCTTTGTTGGACCACGCTGCTGCACTTGGTTACTTTTTATTAACAATCTGAAGCCATGACTCCAAAACGCAGCCCACTGCTGCCACCTGCTGCTGGAAATACAACGCAGCAGTGGTCCTTTTATGTAGGCAGTGAGGTAATTCATTGGGGAAGACCATTTTGCTGTGCATGCAATAGTATCCTGAAACTGAATGAAAAGATTGTTTTACAATATGTACAGAATTTGGCAAATATTTCAACAAACCAGACGTCTGTTTTCTATGAGGGTACTTAGGAAAAGAGTGGAGGATGTGACAGATTGAGAGGCTTGTAGGACTGCAAATTTGTCCCAAATTTGTTTTACATCTATGTTCGTTTCTTAACATATGGAGCTAATGTCTCTAACATAACAGCGTCACTGGACACCCATGCTGTTTTCTCGATCCAGTGTAGACACTTCATATCACTTCCTGTGAGTTTCAGAAGTTGATGAACTGTGATATTCCAAATAAAAAGTCGCTTGTTCTGATGTCACCGTTGCCTCATCCGACCACATTTCCTTTTGAAGCCTATGCATAACTGGCCTTGAACTTTGTCCATGATCGCCTTTGATATGGAAAGAAATGAATTACTTAGGAAGTTTAACCTGACTTTTCTTCTCAGGGTAGAATGCTTTGTTTCTTGAGGCAGCCTCAAAAGAGTCTTGAGTGCACATATCGTATCGTTTTTGTGCATCTATGTATATGTATATGTGACTTTTTTTTTTCTGTCTGCCAATAATAACCACATTCTATGCATTATTCTATCTCACACACTTTCATCTATTTGTGTGCTTGACTAATTAGATATATATGTTTTCTTGGCTCAAGTTTAGTAATACAAGAAAAAAGGCAATGTAGGAAAAATCAAAATGTTAATTGAGTCTTTTGAAATTTATTTTCAGTCTTTCGACGACTCTCTTCATGTTTTCAACCTAATGGAAATCTATATTTACCTTCCATAACAGCTTTGGCCAATTACGCATAAACATCACACCCCACTTTGTAGTTAGAGTGGTTATATTCCATAATCATTGATTTGTTCAGTCTTATTTGCGGCTAAAAAGGAGATGCAAGTGAGGAATGTTCGATTTCATCACAGTGAAACATACACTAATAAAAGTCTGAAATGTTAATTCAGCTTTGGGCTTTGATGAGAAACCCATTAGGGAGGTATTGGCGTGTTTCTTTAGACCAGACTGTTTGTTGTATTATTAATGCATGACTTCAAAATTAGAATAGTATATCTTGAGGAATGATCTTTTAACAGCAGCATACACAACTAGACAAATAAACCCAGAATTGATGTGCCTCAAACAAACTAACTACAGTGGACTTCATTATCAGTACATACTTTATAGTCCTTGGTTATGAAAGTACACGCCTCCCCATTCTGCTTACTTTAAAAGAAACTTTCTTTGGTTGGGTTAACAGCTGAACAAGTCTTTATTCTGCACTATTATTCATCCTCAAGGGTTCATCAGCTCACAGTGGGCTCATCAGTATTATTACTCCTTCTCCACTTGTCTTTATTATCCAATTTCCCTCCTGTCTTTTCCTTTCTGCCACTCATTACCAATCAGCCACCTTATAAGACAAACCTTCACCTCCCTCTCAGAAAGTTTTCAGTCATTTTAGTGTCTTTCTGATCGATGAAATAATCTTTCTTTACACAGAATTTACACTGCTGGTGATCACCTTGCATCATGTTTCTACTGTTACCTAATGTCTTGCTCTTCCTTTTTACTCATGACAGTTTAAAGGTCATTGAAAGGTTTTATACCTTACATAAAATCATGATAAATTCCACTATTTTGTCATTTGGACTTTATGTGGCATTTAGTGGTTATAGATCTTGAGTAAATGATTTCTTCTTTGAGTGGACAATAACAATTCAAAGTCATATTTATCAAAAAAGGGGTTTATTATATTTTTTCCCACCCCTACTAAGAATAAAAAAACAAAATGTGTTAGGTAATAATAGATATCTTTTTTATGAATACATGGATTAAAACATATATAAATACAAAAACACTCAAAGACTCAGACATGACTAAAGGCATGTTAGACATCGTGGTAAATACATCAGTGACATGTTCATAACTTTTTACAATAAAACTGGGACCAGTCATGTTTGAATAAGGCACATCACATGAGTCCAACTGCAACTCTTTGAAATCCTTTTGTACAGCAGTAGTATTTAAGTGTTTTACTTGAAAAAAAGCACAGTTGTGTCAGGCTTACAGTGATAACTTTGCATATGTTACAGTGTATAGCTACCCAGAAAAAGATAAAAGAAACTGGTATGTACATCATTAATTTTAAGGCCAATAAATGTCTCCCTTTTTCCCATGAGTCTGTTTCTCGTCTGTCCGGGAGGCAGAGAAACACACTGATCATCTATACTAACACAAAATAGAGAGCAGATGAAGGAAGTCAGTGGCTGTCTCTTTCCCTGCGAGCTTTGAAGAATGTAAGGTTTGGGTGTGTAGAGTTCAGACCTGGTCAGCTACGACCAATAAGGAGGAAAGCTTTGTCATTTCAAGATTACAAGAGTGTGTTTCTTGAGCAGGCACCCATTATAGATCATCACCCTCGGCAGAGCTGAAGCTGCTCCTGCGACTGCTGTCTTTGGATGCGGCTCCAGGTGAACCAGCTGACAGGAGTGGGTCAGTTCCAAACGGTGAAAGTGGGTCATCTATCAGAATCTCATCCAGCCGGTGCTCCTCTTTGAGAGTGGCACTGAAGAAGTCTGTGAAGTGGGACAGTGGGTCGGAGAACGTGATGCAACCATCGGTGTTGGAGATGTGATCCTGCGGCCCAGCAGAAGCAGAGATGGATGGCACGGTAGCCACCACTGCTATCCTCTGGAGGTAGTCGCTGTTGGGGTCCTCCTGGTACAGAGGTGGCTGCTGGGGCTGCTGAGCTTGTGGAGACAATTGCTGTTGCTGCTGTTGCTGCTGTTGCTGTTGTTGCTGCTGTTGTTTAAGGAGGTGGGAGGAGAGTTCGACTGTCCCGAGGGCTGTAGCCATGCTTGGAAGGCCATGTGCTCGTGCTTGGATCTCAAGCTCCTTGAAAATAAGATGAAAGACATCAAGAATTAAGAATAGGTAGTCTGGTCTCTCTTTTTACATAAACTTTGTATTCCAGTGTCAGAATGAGCAATGGATTGACATTTAGATCTGAACAATGACTGCCACACCTGTTTCTCCACATACTGAGGTTAGGTTGGAAAACCTCCCCTTGTGGAGTTTTGGGTGTTGACACACATTCCCACATCATTTGGCCTAGAACAGATTAAGAGATCAGCTCTGTGTGTTGGCCAGGCCCTTATCAAAGTGTTCTTTGACATCTTGTGAACTATTTGGTGTGTCATCAGTTGTGGTTGGTGTTTCCTGGATAGTTCACTCATTCTCTGACATGACTACATATTTTGCCTCCCCTCCACCACTGACAGTAAGTTTATCAGTTCAGTGCACACCATCTGGTGAATGTATGTTGTCATTAAGCAGGTCTTCTGTTAGTGCTCATCATGTATTTCTGGTTTGTTTTATTTCCCCTGATAGAAAAGGGAGGGGGCACAGGCTCCCTCAGATTAGATTTGGCAGATGTAACGTGTAAACATCGGGGGCTAAATCAAGTTGTAAAACTTTGCAGATTTAAATGAGTTCACATTACTTGGTTGTAAACTTTAGAGGTGGAAATTAGCAGAAGTGTGAGGTATCTGAGGAAGCAATTGACACAGTGAGCTCTTTTCTGTAGAAGTAATGAAACAGGTCTGAAATAATAAATCTGCACAGTTAGACTTGTGTGTTTTACCTGAATCCTCAGCAGAAGCCTCCTGTTAGCTTGCTCCAGCTTCTTCTGACGGCTCTCGAGCTCTCGTGCGTGCTGCTGCTCCTTCTGCAGCCACCTTATGTACTCCACAGAGGCCTTAAGGATAGTGCCTTTGTTCCAGCGCATGTCGCTGCAGAAGAGAAAAATGTAAAAGATAACCTTTTACACACAACCTCTGATGTCGGCAGAATATGCTTCCTCCACAGTAAAAAAAAATAAAAAAGAGGGGAAAAGTTTTAACAGAGAGGTTTCTTCCTTTTTATGATATGAATAGGAAATGGTGATTTACATGGGGCAATTATTCATCTTTGGACATTACATGGGGACACTGAATGGGAATTTTAATAGAATAGTTAAGTAGCTATGCTGAAAGTCCATTCTTGTACCCCCTTGTTCGGTAAAATTAATCCGTGAGTAAAAATAGGTGAGGGAAAATGAGCTAAGTAGGAAGACAGGGGGAAAATGGAGCACTGGACTTAAGGTGCTAGAGTGCAAGTCATTATTTTGTAGATATTATTGCTTTTTTTAAAAAGGAAAGGGTAGCTATAGTAAAATTGTCCTTTTCCACACGAGTGAGACATTGGTCTGATCAGCGCTAATAATCTCTTTTATCCTGTGTTAATGACACGATGACAACGCTAACCCCCCATTTAAATTTGAAGCAAAGTTCAATTGTAAAAGATGGCTGGCAGATTTCAATTCAGCTCCATATTCCATCTCTATGTTCCAATTGTGCTTCAAACTTTGATTCAAATGGTGTGGCCTGCTTCTTTGCATTTGACCCTTTCCTCATCATTCATGCTTTGAGCTGAACTGCCGAGACCCAGCGAGAGGATGTACAGCTCTTGGAGCGAAGACGACAATGGAAGTTCAAGTGCACCCTTGAAATATGACTGAAATGTGCTTGAGTACTCATTTGAATTCAATGAACAACGTTTAGAGTGTCTTTGTGCTTAGAATTTAATATGCTTCCCTGCCAGACAATCTTTTACATTTGTTTCTGTGACATAAATTGAAAAGAAGATGTTTTTTTTTTTTTTTTGCTTCTTATTTTTCAGGTTTTGCAACTTACGGGTCATTGGACTTTGGTATGAGTGTCCCCAGCTCTTTAATCCTGTAGTTAATGTTGTATCTTCGTCTTCTTTCAACTATGAAAAAAAAAAAGATGATAAAGGAGGATACAGGCACTGTCCGCTACTATACTAAATGATAAACCATACGGGGTTTGCAAGAAAAGGGTAGATACTTACTCAAATTATGGTTGTCTTTTTTCTGCCTCTCTTTGGCCATCACCCTTGTGTCGTGTTCTGTTAAAAAATAAATCAGAGATGGAAACGAATTGATTAGCAATGCACACTAATTTAGAAACTGAAAGACAATGAACACATAAAACCACAAAAGGTCTAGTCAGGAGACACACAGTCATTTGTTTTGAGGCAGTTCAGTACTGGGGTCAACCAGAATGTGATGCTTCCGTGCGTAGTCAAGACCACAGACACAAATCTGACCTCCTTATGCACACATACACACACACACATGCACACACACACACACACACACACACACTGAAAGAGCCCAGTTTATGCCCTCCAGCATGTCAGCAGCTCATTGTGAAAGAAAAAATGGTAACCACTTTTTAACGTATTACTCTGTAATTAAGACAGTTTAGCAAATTCACTAATCTGCCTGAGAGAGACAAAAATGCCAGTGCATCCATATTTGTATTCACATTCTTCCAAATTACATAATTGGGACCTTAGATTGGATTTCCCAATTTGTCTCTGTTGATTCAATCAGGACAATTTAAACTCTGTGTAACAGCCCATTGTCCTCTCTGCCCACACTCCAATGAAACAGATGGCAATTTACTTATTTGCCCCTTGAGAGTGAAGAGTTCTTCAGGCATCCTTTCTATTTCCTAAATCAATTACGCCTCTTGCTTGATGCATGACATTAATAAAAAAAAAAGTCTCTCTTTTTTGCACTGTGACAAAATACTATTGAGTAGAAACAACTTGCACTTTTTTTGTCTAATTTGCCTGACGTACTTAATTGGACTTTCAGCCTTGAACAGTGTATACTACAAAGTGCCAAGCTGCCATTTTTAGGTAACGCACCATAGTCTTCTCACCACTCGCCCAGAATTTCAGTATTTAGAAGAAATTATATGTGTGTATGTATTTGAGCTCTACAGTAATATGAGCATGTGATAACATATTAATTGGTTAATGGTTTGATCAATGCTATGGTATGAGTTCATACCTGTGTATTCCCTTTTAACAGTGAGCTTTGTGTGGTTAGATGTGGATGGACTCATTCCACCATTAGGGGCGTTCATACCTTGTTCACCCCCATACACGTCCAGCATGCTCCTACTGAGGGACACCTAAGCAGAGAGACGAGAAGGAGAGAGAGAGAGGGAAAAAAGAGAGGATCAGTCACATACTACTTAGCTCTCCATGTTTTTAACATTTAAACAAAAGCCACAACACAAATAATTGTTTTTTATCTGCAGTGTGGCTTTGTTTGTCTATAAAAAGCACAGTAGGTCTGGGCTAAAATGACAAGATGTAAATGAAGAGCCCTGAAAAGACAGTTATCAGCCCCCAGGCCTTGGACTTTGGACCTCCCCACAGGGAGCTGTTGTGGCCTCCTCTTCCACAGCTGTGTTTGGAAACCAACACAGTGACCATGAGTGGCAGCAGTGTTTGATTTATATTCTCATTTTCCATTACAAAGAAGATAACAACAATAATTTAACTGTACTGTAACCAGGCCAGATTAGCTCCACCAACCTTAGTCCATTTCACCCTGACCTCCAGCCCAGATGTACAGACCTCTGTGCAGTTTGGTTTAAGCTTGACAGAGGGCCTCGATTTTTTACTGCCACCATTTTCAAAACCCTTTCATTTGAAAGCTCCTCTAACACAGAGATGAGCTTTGTGTTGAAAATAGCATCTCTTTAGATGAAAAGGCTAGCTAGGTCAACTGCGTGAACAGAGATAAAACTGTTTTCCTACAGGTCTCTTCTTGTCTGGAAAAGCATGCATCAGTTCTGCGATAATGACGCCTTTTCATGGGCTGGGGGATGTCAAGATTTAGCGTGCTGACACACATGTGTGTCTAATTCGCATTTGTATATTTATGGGAAAATGCCACAGAAGCCACCACAGATTCCAAGATGCGCACAGCCAATTTTGTCCACGACATGTGTGTCAAATCTAACTACCAGACTGCTGAATGTGATAAGGCTGTATGTCAAGTCAAGAGATGGGAAAGAGTGGAAACCATTTTTTTTATATGTGTAGAAGAAGAAACAAAACCAAAGAAACTGCAGACATTTCAAATATTCGCAGTTGGTTTGGTTTGCATGTGCATTTTTTCTCATTATCTGACCAAGATGGGAGAAGAGGAGGTTGGGGAAGAGGAGAAGGAGGAGGAGGAGGAGGAGGAGGAGGGACAAAAGTGCTTATCAAACTGAAAGATTGTAACAATTCCCTTACTACTCCTATTGTAATCACTTCAATCCCTCTCCCATCTGTGTTCCTGTATGTGTTGACATGGCGAAACGATGTGATGCGTCGTACTGTATGACTAATTAGGATGAATTGATCCAGTTAAGCATGGTATCATCTCTGAACAAGACCGTGGGGAGTGTATGCATTAGTACAATCCAATGGCTCAGTAACTCTCTCCTACAAAATCTCTCATTCGTTCCTGTTGTACTTCTCTCCACAGTCAGTACATACTGTCTCAGTGGCATCTTTCCTGCCTTATTTTTTCCAGTCCTGGCATTCACTCTTTGTCATAATATTGTTTGTGTTCTGTTACTTTATCTGTGTATTTTCTGTTGTCAGTGTATCTCTTTTTATATTTAGTATTTTCGATACCATCCCAACCCACAGACTCTGTATTTTATTCAGGTGCTGCTATGGCCGAGCCTTTGTGCCAGAGGCCTTTTTATTCTGACCTGGCTGTGGAGCATACCAATAGAGCTTGGACAGTTACTTAAACTTAGTTTACTCATGTCCTATTGTTATTAGATGTTTAAGTCTGATAATACTTGGCTTTCTTTAAACTTAATCTTCATTATTGATCTTCTTGAGTGATGTGGGAAATGTTCCTAAGCCCCAATGAACTTTGACTCATCTCTAGACTTAAGCTGACCTCCAACTTAGACAGGTCTGCCTTTTCCCAAGCTAGTCAACCTGCACACAAATGTTTTCATAGAAGAACCCCACATTTGAGTCCCCAATGCATTTAAGAGAACAGTGATTAAGCAAATAATTGAACATAAATGAAAGTAAGGTAGGAAACAGAGGATATGATTAATAAATCAGTACAACCTCCATGCAATAGATAGCATGTGGCATTTTAAAAAGTGTTAATGTGTAGCTGTAAAAGCAAGAGTTAATGTGATTTATACTTACATTGTTTTGCATTATGATGTTAGGCTCCATGCAATCCAAGCCTCCATCATTGAAACCGGATTCAAGACTAATAAGGTCATCAATAACTTCATCCATTGGAAACTAAAAGAAAACAGTATTTCAGTGTACTCGTGGACAGAGCAGGAGTTCAATACTGTCCAAGTGTGATCTTTTGAAATGTCAACATTCACACCAAAATAAAAATGAGAAAGAGGGCAGAGTGTTCTAGACACTAATCCAATAACAGAAAGCATCTCCACCTCCATGTTTAAAGTTAGTCATGAACGTAGGTGGGAAATGGTGCATCTGTTATCAAACTAGTTTGGTCTTTTGAAAGCGTCCTCTCATCAGAGACTGTATGTCTGAAGTTATTGATGAGCACAACAGAGAAAGAGGGAGATCAATAATGGCATCACTTTGTTTTGATGATTAGTTGAAACTACGCATTGAGATCCAGTAAATGTTTGTGATGCTGTTAAATTATATTATTGTGTTTAACTGTCCATCCAAACAAAGTGTGAGCCATGATGTCTCTCCAAAGCAAATGATTCAAAAGAATTTAGCCAATGCTCCTACACAGGGTATGAATACTAAACACTGAACGGAATCATTCTCTTGACAGGAAAGTTGTGAAATCACCAAAAATTATGACCCACAGATCATCTATATACAATATGAGCTAATCTGTGGTTCAGAGAGTTTGTTGCAATTTCACTCTTTTCCAATCACATGTGTGAGTTAGCTCAATTTCAGTTCCATATTTATTTAAATCATAAATCATATTGAGAAATTCTTCTTGGCAGTTGTAGGACTGGTTTAGCTAAACCAGTTAAGTTGAACTGAGATGAACTACCAAGAAGAATGACGACCTGGGCAAATGAGAACCTGCACAGACATATTGAAAAACTTTATCAGCTCACCTCGCTGTCATGGTTGGCCATATTCAGCAGGGTAACAGGGCTGTTGGGATTGCTGCTGTCGCTGACAGAAGGCATGTGTCCGTTCCTCACGATTGGCACAGTGGCCATCGACTGGCCAGGGGTGTGGGGATGTGGCATTGTGTGGCCCTGCCCGGCCGAGGAGGCCAGCTTGGAGCCGAGTGTCAGGTACTGCTTAACCTGCTGATTCTGGCTCTGGTGGAGGTGGAACTTGGAGTTCTCCAGGTGGCTCTGTACCTGCACAACCAAATCATACATGATGTATTTCAATTCTGACTTGATTTACTGAACATGAAATCAGTGGCAGTAAGTACTGTTTCTCACACCAGTGGAATGGTGCTGACTAACAACATATGCACCAGGGTTATCCACAGAAAAGATGAGCTCAGTGGAAAAACAGAAATAGCTCTGAGTCAAAATGTTCCCATTATTACTCACATAAGTACAACACATTTACAATATTCCAGTAGTAGTGCATTTAGTAAAACACACAGACAACCTGACATTTAGAGATGTATGATAATGTGAGCTGTTGAAGAAAAAGGTTTGTTTTTAGAATTGAGTCTTTTAAGATCAAAGTACTAGTTAGTAAACAGTAAATCCCAATTTTTTTCCTCTAAAGTGCCTTATGCTTCTCAGAGCATATATTACAATGTAGCAGGTTATCAGGGTCCTAAACCAGATATGAAACCTTCACAAGGACATAGAAAATAGTTCTCAAAAAAAAAAAAAAAAAAATTGCAGCTAAATCCTGTAGTTCTGTTGCACTTCCTTACATTTGAAGCTCTGGTCGCGTCCCTCATCGTGTAGTAACTGCAGTCAGTTAAGTGTGGCATTCTCAAGAAAGCGGATAATCTTCAGGTTGGTTTGTTTTGATGGAGCAGCTAGACAACTTTAGAATCCTGGTCTGCCGCTGCTATCCTGCTGGCTTCTTAGTGAGTATCTGTCCTTTCCAGTCCCCTACCAATGCCTTATAAAGGGCCCTAAGTGAACTAATTAGGCCCAAAGCTGGGGGTAAGCCTTTATGTTGCGTAGCATGATAATCACTTCAAACACTGGACTGTCAGATCACCCAGGGTTTGATCACTGCAGGATATCTGCTTTTAGCGTCTATCACTAATTCATTTGGACCGCCCCTTTCTGTCTCAGTGACCAATCGGTGACCAGCTCCCAGTGTCCTCTGCTGCCTGCTCCAGGGGTTGCGACAGTACAATTGACCCTTGTTCCTCAGTTGGGGTTTTAAATAACTTTTCTAATGCCATTTTAACCAGGCCTTTTCATTCATTCACTACTGTGTAGATAGTTTAGAGATATCCAAGAATAACTAATAAAATTATTTTGAGCTCTTTATCACTGTAGGTTTTGAGCTATTTCTGGAGGGAACATCTCACCTAAAACGTTTAATTAACTTACCGGTCTGGTGTTCACTGTTCACTGTAACTTACCTTATTAGTTTATCTCCTGTAAAGTATTTCTGGAACGCTAAATAATAGTATTTTTGCTATTTTCAGTTGAGTAATAATGTTAGTCTTGTCTTGCTGTCTCATTTGTCATTTATTGTCTTGTCTTTATTTTTTTAGACTTCCGCTTCCTTGACTATTTGACTGTCTGGGGAAACAGAAAATGGCATGTCCCATGGCTCATTCAGTAGACACAAAATTATATAACCTAATGGTGAGAGGTGATGGCATGTTCAAGAAGAATCCATTTTTCACATTTTTAAAAACACCAAGTGTACTCTAACTCAGATGGCATGTGTCAACTGAAAATCCTAATAATAAAAAACATAGAATAACAACAACAACACTGCTTAGAATAGGGACTTGTAGCTGTGGCACCTTCATACTGAAACTCAGCATTAAATTCCCCTCGTCAGCTATAGCTGTCTTGATTCACCACTCATCCACCTAAGACACAGGCAGGCACATCACAATACTCAACTTGTCAGTAGTGACTGAGAGCTCTTATTTGAGCTGTCCAGGCTAAACAAGATGCCAGTTGTTAGCCAATCAACATATTTTTGTCACTACGGATAGCAGCAGAGATGCCAGGACTGCTACACACCACATCTGCTTTGTGTGACAGCGGATTGTCCTGGTTTCACTTCAGCTTTCTCACTACTGTAAATGCCGGAGATACGCTTGTTATTCACTTAAGGGAATCTGATTAGATTTCAGAGGTAATGGTGCTTCAGTCATTGAGGCCAACCTTGACAATGACGAGCCTGTGCATGTGTGAAGAGGACATGCTGAAAATTATCAATGCCCACCATACACATGGGACAGGAATGAGATAAGCATCTAATCACGGCTCAAGTTTTGGATTGTTGTGGCTATTCTGATACAGACACTTCGTTTTTCTTTCTCTTTTTTTTCCCCTCCTCAATACTGCAACTGGCACCTGCTCCAACAGTTGAGACAGTGTCTTAGCTTTCTGGTGGAGGAAAGGTCACAGGTTCCTTTTCCATTTGCACAGTTATTTGCACAGTTTTCCCTGGCATGCAAACATGAAACTCCTAATTTACAGATGTTACAGCAAAGACCTGTTAGTGAATTTGCAGATTTTTGCTTTTCAAAGCAGGCAGTTGAGCCTGTGGATAAAATGTAATGCAGTGTATTAGTGTATCCCTTTATGTTGAATATATGAATAAACCGGTGTTTCATTTATTTTGTACTCCATGTAGTTAGTTAAATGTTATTAACTGGTCACAGTAAGGGATTCAGATGCATCTTCCTAACTTCATTATCGTCATTAGACATATTTAAACCAGTAAAATAAAGAAGTTTGAACTAGACAACCCCATCATTCACACACAGTGCATCCTCCTAAAACTTTCATTTGGGATCGCAGTAAGCACAGTGGACCTAGATATACACAAATTAAATCCATCAGCTATGTGCCTTTCTATTCTTTTATATTTCTGTGCTTCTTCCAGCATCATAGACCACTGCATGTAAAGTATAAGATTCAACAATAGCATATTAACCAGAAGGCCATTTACAGATCAACTTTAATAATAAACTCACTACTGTTAAGAAAAAATATATCAATGCAAGTCATGAATTATTTAATCAAAGATAAAAACACAACCTCATTTCTGACATATTTACTCCGTGCTATGTTAGATACTCGATATATTCTTTCAGACCGTCATTTAATAGTAGCATGAGTTACTTCAGTTTTACAAGATGTATTTCTGAGGACTCACAATAGCAGTGTAACAAATGGACAGGTGTTTCTTCTAAATGAAAAGCTGTTGCCTAACCAACTTTCAGTCTTGCCCAAGTTCTTCTTTCACTTCAAAAAAATCTAGCTTCTTATGAAACACTGGGTGATGGTCACAGTAAATTGTTTGACAAATCCTGGACAAAAACCTTGTGGGAGGTTTGGATTCATTTCTTCAAAAGTCTTTTTTTTTTTTTTTTATAGCATATTGGCACAGATTTTGAAGGCTGTGAACCATGCAGAGTAGCAGTCCTCAGTTATCATCTTGAATCTAGAAAAATGAGATGAAAGTGGAACAAAAAGCCTCCTTAGACATGCTAACTGTATTTTTGCTGAGCCTGCTAACCAGTACATAGCTGTAACCACACACTCTAGATTGTGAAATTGAGGGAAGATAAGACTAGGATAACAAACTGATCACAAAATTTGCATTCCACGCTGGCTTCACAGTTATTCTGGTTTTAAGTGCATGCATTTCATAAAGCGCAGACAATTTCTCTTGCATGCTCAGCCAAACAAATGCACACATTCATAGACACACTTTTTTTTTTTTTTTTCTATTCCTGCAGTTTCCCCGTATCCTACCAGCCTGTAGTTTAGCCGCTTCCCCTACCTGTAGAAGTTGGATCTCTGTCAAGGTGATCACTTTGACCATACAACATCGACTCATGGCTCCCAGAGTGGCAGCGTCCCCCACCACAGGAGCAGCAAATTCTTACAGAAGAACAAAAACTGTCACTGCTACAGCTGTGTCTCTCACCATAGCAGCCAGAGACAGGGAGAGAAGTAGAGGAAGAAGAGAGGTGCTGCAGCCTCCTTCCTGAGATTTGCAGAAATATCGAAAAGAAAAGGAAGGCATGACACATCAGCTTATTTAGGAGCTGCATGGGCTGTTTCCTGTGTGTGTGTGTGTGTTAGTACGTGTGCATGTGTTTTGGTCAGGGAAAGGCCTGACAGAAGCAGAAATACAGATGGCAGTTAGGGGGGCAGACGAACGTATGCAGGGGGTGTAATAAGTTGACAGAATGTGAGTTCCTGCTTGTGGATCACCACACTTTCCTTCCTGCAGAACATCCAGCTCAGCTCAGCACATTCTCCCAGGTTATCTTCATGACACCCATTTCCCTCCAGAGGCTTTTTAACCATCACACTACAGTCAGCCAAAGAAACACACAAAAAGCATAATCTGGATGTGTGTGCAAATGTACTTAAACACAAAGCTGTACATGTGCAAAGTTCTTATCAGGTCCCAGTTTGTGTGAAGTCACAACAAAGGCAAATATGACCCTTCCCAGAAAGCCTCTTGGAAAATTCCTGGACACAGCAAAACTGAAGAGGGTCACTGCAAGTCCTCGCAGCCCTCTGAACAGTCCCAGTCTTTAAATAATAGAAAACAATCAGCAAAATGAGAAGCGACAATCAACTTGAGTACAGGAAATTTAATTCCAACTGAAAAGTCCTTCTGGAATCACCCAAGCAATACAAGCTATGTGAAAATATCAGTGTAAATGTGTAGACAACTTCTTTTTATCTGAATCTACCATTTTTTAAGGAAAAAACATTATAATGCAGTGTCATCTGGCAAAGAGTGTCAGGTATCCCCATAGTCCTGGTGTTTATGTTTCCTACCTGGTCATGGCACCAGTAGAAAATAAATAGTCGAAGCGGCCAATTTAGAACAGTAAACTCAGTGATACGGTCATAACTTTCAAGCTTGTGAATGAATGATCTTGACCTGGATTTCATTGAAGGTACAGATTAATGCCGTGTACAGGAATTTGACTGATGCCAATTTAGTCCAATATATCAGTTAACACAGTCCAATGAATATTATAGGCAGTAATTGAACATTTAATGTTTTGAAACACTAACAAACATATTTTATCTAAATATGAGGAGACTGTATGCAATAAGGTAAATTACATCAAATGTCATCACAATTCAAAATTATTATTAAATCTAGGAAGTACAGGCGGATATTTTTAAGGAAGACTGTGATGCACAATAAGATTATGTCTCCACTCAACTGTTAAATTGCAATTTGTTCCACATGCATCCATGGTTCATGACTTTATTACATAGAGAATGCCAGTCTTAATACTATTTGTACAGTAATATCTGTGAAAAGGATTTCTCATTATAACCAAATATAAACATGCTATTTCAAAGTCAACAAGACACATGGCCGGTCCTTCAGTATCCGCTGTGTCTTTGTGGGTGTGTTTGTGTGTGTACATGTGCCTGCATCTGCTGGGACATGATCATCACAGTGTTTTGTCCTGTTTTGTCCCAGTACCAACTCTTAGATTTGTCGGATTCATTTGATGTCTGCTACGTGTACGGTCAGATCAGCCCCGAAATTCCTCACTGGCCATTTTGGCTCATGGGGGCAAGCCACAAGTGCTCACCTTTGTTAGTCCCCCTGTATGGCATGTTTAAAACATCAGGGACTTCCTGTAAGAGTTGGCGTGCTTCTGAGACAACACTTCAAAGTGCAGCTCCCACATCTGAGGACTGTTTTATCCTGCTAGAAAAGGAATGCATAATGGACACAGCACCACTGCACTTTTAATGATTCTCATATGAATTAATTATTACAACCATTTTAACTGGATTACACGTGAAAGTGTATGTGAGGGTGTTTCTGTGTGCTTGTTACCTTGATGAAATATTGAATTTATGAAAATGGTCTACCTCAACAGAAAAATAATTAAAATTCATACTTCAAGTAAAGACTCCTTGGTGGAAAAAGAGACTTAAAGGAACACTATGGAATGTTGAGTGTAAACAAAACTGATTTTGTAGGTTCTTTAATTATTATTTTGTATATTATAAATATTCCCATATTGCAGCAGTTGTAGACACATTAAATCTAAAATAAAAAAAAAAAAACTGTATGGTTTCAACAGGAAAACTACAGTATAGTTGTTTAAGATGGTAGAAATGACTAATAGGAGTTAAACCAAAAGTATGTGTGGTGTTTGATTTAAAGCTGCAGTGTTTGGTATTTTTTTTAGCATCACTGGGTACATAAATCCCTAATTACCTTCCCATCATAGTGTAAGTCATGTGGTCTAAGGGGACATGAGACTTCTGCATCTAGATTTTGCACTAATCAATGGAGTTTTCAGAGTTAGGACGTGACTGACAGCTGTGTTTATTGATCGCTCATCAGATTCTGTCGGATGGAGCTGTGAGTTCAGGCCTCTGCTGTTGCACTCTGGGTCTCGAGACAGAGTCTTGAAAAAGTGGCTTCACTTTTCCATAACAGTAGGTCAGATCAGGTCATCTGTATTCATATTTAGTGTTTTGATGGAGACCATGGATTTCTGGTCCTGCAGCTTAAAATCCTGTTTGTGTGTTTGTTACAGTATCCAGGACTGACTATATTGTAACTCTTATTGCAGTCTTTTCGTAAGCCTAACCTGATTGACCTGGAAAAAGCGTAACCCTAACCTAACCATCACTGTGTGTTTGTTGTGGTAACCATGGAGATCATCATCAAAGATCATTATTGAAAAAGGAGGTTAACTGAGTGGTGTTAAAGGATGATTGAAACTGAAACGTTTAAGAGGAAAGGTAAAACTGGGGTTTTCTTGTCCCGGAAGTGAAACAGTTTGTAGGAACAAGTAAATATGGACTTAAATGTGGAAAAAGCATTAATGCTGAACCTTGCTTAACCAAGGCATTGTCACAGAGTAAATGCAGTATATTCTAATATTATCTGCAATATTTTGTGTCTTTTTTTTTGACACAAAAACTCCCCATGGGTCAGTTGACATATTTTACTCTCCATCTCTTAGGTGCACTAATCCAGCTCCCTGTAGAGCAGTGGTTCTCAAACTTTTTACAGTGGAGGACCACCTGAAATATACTTTTTTAGCCAAGTACCCCCAACTCTCTTCAGCATTTTTGATTGAAAAAAAATTGGCTAAATTTATTCCTGTGCCAAAGGTGTCTGTATTTTCTAAATGTTGTAAACAAACAACATATATTTAACTATAATTTATAATTAAAAAAGAAAAAACATTTTTAAAGTAAATTTTGTGTGCAAAATATAAACTGAATGCTACCCACTTTCAGCGATAAGAAAACTAAATAAATTGGTCATTAATTAATAAATGAAACTTTCATCAACAAAAAATAATTATTTAGCTATTCAAATAAATTCATTTTGAACAAGTGATTCCTGGCACAACAAACCCCGCCCCTCGCAAATGATTTACCTGATTTGCCCTATCTCTTATCATTGTGAAAACACATTTTTTGTGACCTTGACCTTGACCTTTGACCCACATTCACCAAAATTTAATGGGATCTATTCTGGACCATCTTGCACCTTTCCTGAAAATTTCATGGAAATTTGTCCAGTAGTTGTTGCGTAAATTTGCAAACAAACAAACACAAAGAAACAGAAAAACAAAAAAACCCACTACCCTCACCTCCCTTTTGGGGGACGAGGTAATAATATAAAATAGAAATGTTCTTAAAATGTTACCAAAGCTTAAACAAGATGATTGACCATAAAGCTATTATACGACTGTATTTAGCATGTTTTATATTTCAGCATTAATTCTCATTATTTATTTTGTATTTGGTACATGATGACTTATTTACTGTATTTTTCCCCCAAAATTTCAAGTACCCCCTGGGCTTCTTCCAAGTACCCCTGAGGGTATGTGTACCCCACTTTGGGAACTCCTGCTGTGGAGAATTTGCAAACATTACTTTTTTTTTTTCTTTTGAGTCGATTGATTTATTCAGTCTTAAATATGAGAAACTGCTTATGATTGGTTTTAAATAAGCTGTACATTAAAACCAGAGAGTTAAGTGCACAGAGCTTCACATTCCTCAAATAACATAAGTGTAGTAACAAAGTATATCCACTGATACTCACTCATTTACGTCCAGTTTAGCTGTAACAAACATTACATAAACCATTACAGTCCACTCATAGACTTCTGAAAGATTGGGCCAGAACAGCTGAAAGGATGCAGTGCAGCCTGTATTCTCAGTCAGTGCAGACGAAGATGTAATTAGTCAAAATGAAATAATACAATTTTTGGTTAAGTTAGTTAGCGTACATTATTCCCAGCGTGCAGTGAAAAGGAGACTGTTTACAGGAACACCTGAGAGATTGCAGGGCCTCTAAAAACATCCAGATATGCACGTGCAAACAATCCTTCACTCACAGGAGCTGCCATTACCATTTTGGGGGATCTTCTGTCAAACTGATTAGTGGTACTCGATGTACATGCCACCTAGATTAAGCTGTTTGCTTGCATGCTGTGTCCTCCTTAATAATTTATAACATAGTCCACTTGAAATCCTTCTAAAGTCTAGAATGGTTTTTAAAAATTATAATGATTGCTTAAGCTTAATCGAGTATGAGTGCTTTCTGCATGAACACAAGCAACTGTTGGCACAAACCCTACTTGCTAATCCATATTATCCATTTTTTATTTGTGCCAATTAATCTCTGTCATGCAATTAAGTTAATTACATTAGGTATTAACAAATTAACCAGGTCATGTGCTCTACATCTCAAAATGTGAGGTCAAGGAGCAGGCTGGTATTTGGTTTTATCAAAATATTTAAGGACGGGTGTGCATGTTCTTCATTAAAGCACTTATAACTTTAAAGCACTTGGGCGACTGTGGCTCCAGAAGTACAGTGGGTCGTCCAATAACCGAAGGGTTGGCGGTCCAAATCCTGCTCTGTCCTAGTCCTGTGCTGTTGTGTCCTTGGGCAGACACTTCACCCTGCCTGCCTCCAGTGCTGCTCACACTGGTGTATGTTCAGTGGTGGTCAGAAGGGCTGTTGGCGTGGATTGGCAGCCACGCCTCCATCAGTCTGCCCCAGGGCAGCTGTGGATACATATATAGTTTACCACCACCAGAGTGTCAATATGTGAGTGAATGAATAATGGATCCACAATACACACTTTGAATATGTGTTCATAGAAAAGCGGTACATAAACCCATTAATCTATTATTATTATTATTATTATTATTATTATTATTATTATT
>JAPTYQ010000005.1:25787316-25808899 GCA_029814465.1 Ostorhinchus cyanosoma | reverse complement strand
TAGATAGATAGATAGATAGATAGATAGATAGATAGATAGATAGATAGATAGATAGATAGATAGATAGATAGATTCCGTTTCTTTTTTAACTTTCCCAGGAGTCTTGCTGTCTGCCATTAGATTTTGACAGCATTTTTCCTTTAAGCTCTTTTAACTTTGTGCAAATTATCCACTTACAGAATTCCACTTACAGAGATATTCAATCTAGTGACAATAGCATATCTTGATTGGGTTAATTTGTTAAGAAGATTGATTTAATAACATTTTTGCATTTTCATCAAGGAGTAAATGGATGGATAAACTTGATTATTGTGACAGGAGTAACAACAAGCAGCACGCTGTAGATCAAAGCATCTGCTTTGGCCGTGATTTACCCAGAAACAGTTGATATATATATAAAATCAAAAAGAATATTTCAATGGGAAAATATCTCTGCCAATTATATATATTATTCTTATACATAGTTAATAAAACGATTCAGCTAAACGTGGATCACTATGAGGTTCATATAATTGTCTTTCCAAAATAGCAAAGTTTGAGTTTGATACTTGATGATTTAGAATAATAATTACAGCAAGGTTTTCTCTGACATTAATGATTTTTTTTCTGCTAATATTTGTCCCTGAACACTATCACTTGTGCCATGACACAAACTCAAACATTCCAATTAATTTTTTCGTAACAGGTTGGAATTAAAATGATGGGCTGCAGTTGGAAGGTACACTTGAGACCTGACCAGAACTGCATTAGGTGGAGAGAAATCAACAATAGCCAGTGGTCCCAAGGGGAGCCAAGGGCACAAGCAAGGAGGTAAGTAAGTACTTCATATCCAAATTACAATATCTGAGTGCAAATTAGCTGTCACTGCCACTGGACTACTAATGGAGAATACATGCAAAATAGGGACTTATACAACTGCTACAATGCGGAACTGATTAAACACAAAGAGAATGTAAGTGAGAGAGAGGAAGAATGTGTGTGATTATAATCTTGGAGTCTAGTTTCTGGCTCTTGCTTCTTTCAGCTTCCCTCTTCTTATGTGGGAGGTTAATTGGCAAAGCATATGGCTGCCTGGCTGTCCAAGCATGGTGCAAACAGTGTTTAATTGCCTTTATTCTGTCGCCAAACTTTGCAGAATTTGCCAGGCAGTTCTAGACACCATGTAAAAATGTGTTGATGATGTGAACCAGGCGTCACAGAACCAGTTTTTGTAAACATAGAACATAGGGTTTTGTCCACCTAGCTGCATTCCTACAGGGATGGTCATTTGGAACAACTGTGTTTGTCTGTGTGCGTTCAGCCTGAGTCTTTGTCTGTGGTTTGTGAGCTTCTCTGTTAGCCTATGAGCAAGGCATCTTCCTTGACATTTAACTGGTATGAAGAGTGTTTTAGGGTCACGGAATGCCACCCAACCAGCCTTCTGTCACCCACAGTGTCTGTTTAGATCAGATGGCCCACAGTCTCAAATCTCAATCTCAATTTGCCTGAGAAAGTATTAAAATTCCAAACATTTGAACTACTTATGAAATGCAGAAAAACACTGAATAATACAAAAATTGACATTAGCGTTAATCATTTTATCTTAGCCAATTTATTTGGTAATTATATCCCCGAATGGAGTTTTGGGGATATTATGATTTTGGTCCGATATCCTTCATGTGAACGCAATAACTTGAAAAATATTCAGTTTACAAATTCCATATTTTCCATATCAATGAACATATGGAGAGGAAGAACTGATTCAATTTTGGATGATTTACCATTTCTAGATTGCCCACAAGGGGCTGTTCAAAAGTTTAAAATCACTAAACACTCTTTTGTTCATATCTTTTTGACTTCAAATCAAGTGCAAATGAAAGGTCATGACCTGGGGATGCCTCATGTCATGACATCATTGGGGGCATTCAGGATATACCCCTAACCTTCGCTTCTGACGGCGTAAGGCTAGTTTGTTTATTTAATAACCTAAAGAATTCTGGTATCAAAATTAAAAGCACAGCCTTTATCATTATAGTAATATTAGTTAGAAACCACTTGAACGCTGCAGTAACTAAGCCGAATTTGCGATGTTTTAATAGTAGTGATTGTGAATGTCTTCTTTGTCTGCTTGTTTTGTGTAGCTGTTGTTTTATTCCCTTCAATTACATGTATACAATTTCTGTGATCGTCTTTCCCTCGTACCCTGAGGACACGTCTGCATTCAGATACTCTCACTATTGAGCAGTAACTCCTAGATTAGGGTCCGCATCAAATTTGATTCAAGCCCAGAGCAAGAAACTGGCTGAGAGCCTGCAGAGTTCCCATCTTTACCTTAATTAGGGAACCTTACCTTATCTAATGTGGATCTTTATTGACTGTCTGTTGGATTGCTGTGTAAAGCTATCAGAACCGTGACTGTGACGTCATGAGCACATGATACTTAATGCAGATTACCACCACTTTATGGTCCTCTGGTTGTTCAACATGTGTTTTCCCACTTTGAGCCCATCTGATGGACTTTTAAGCTGACTGAGAACCAACTGTAGACATCAATAGTCTCCTGCTGCTCCATAGTCTGGGTGCACTAATATACATTCCTGAGGGCTTGTCATTGCAGCTGAGAGGTAAACTTTTACAAAACTTGTGACTTTGTACACTGTTACCCATGAAGTTAGAATAAGATATTTTTACCTCCTCTCATGAAATGATTGTGACAATGTGATTTATTCTTGATAGAGAAAGTGTGACTGGGATTCATTGTGTAATAATTGCATTTGGTCAAAGGAGATTACTGATATATGGGTCTGGGAAAAAAAAAAATCAGTTTATTAATGAATTAAACAATGCAGTAAAATATGCATTTAATTTTCCAATATAGTCGAGTAAAAGTATTAACTGCCAAGTTGTAAATACCAGTGGCAGCTGGTGCTAAACAAGAGACTATGAACACAGCGGTCATGGACTAATGTGCAGAGAAATGTTTGTATCTTTTTGTCAGATGATAATGTTTGTGTTGACCAATCACAAGCTTCTTACTTTAGGCTTTGACGTTCACGTGCATTTTGGTATTTTAATACTAATGTAAATACTACCAAATAAATAAAGAAATGCATGTGAAAGAGTATCCCAAAAGTTTCAAACCTCCCCTCAAACTGCTGTTAAAAATAAAACCGACATTATTACTGTATCTAACTGAATAATGTAGTGGAATTTGGCCCCATACTCCATTAAACTGCTGTCCTTTCTGTCCACAGAGATGGAAGAGGCTCAGTGGAAGTGTAACGGGCCCAACAGGACTAAACTTCGGTACATGACATTCAAAGCAGGTTAATCGTCTGCTTTATGTCAATTCTGAAAGAGTCTGTATCTCATTCACGGCCACTTGGTAAACCATGGAAAATCATCCAATCACGTAAGGACAAAAATATAAAAACAGTTGGTGTTCACTATAGGGTGTGAAAAGTACCACCCGAATAAGAGCAAAGCCTCATGTTGCCTTTTTGATAAAAAAATCTGAGCTACAGAGACAAGTTTTTTTGCTAAATAGAGTACATTTAATAGTTTTCCTTCAAGTACTCCTAAATGGGGGTGGTCATCTTTGCATCCTCCATGGACCAGCCACCAATAGTAAATATCACACACCCTACACACACTAAAAAAGAAAACTGGTATTTGTTCAGTTGAGAGAGAGATCTTCATAATTCTATCAGAAAAAATGTTCCTGCCATGAAAAACATTTCTTTTTACATCAGACCAACTTAATATTTGATTTGATGCCACGACATAGATTTATTAATAGACTGAATTTGTGAATGGTCATTGGTAGAAGACAACAGAATTGGACAGCCACCGCACATGTGCAGTACAGCCAAAGAGTTCTGCTGAGGATTTCTTATACATGGCTGTGGTTCAGAGGGTGGAGCAGGTAAGGTTGGTGGTTTGAATCCAGCTCTATCCTAGTTAAAGTTTTAGCAGAACATACTATGTATCATCGGGACAACAGAATAATTCAACTTGGTACCATGAACTGTAACCTCGTTGAGAAAACTTAAAATCTTTCCTGCAGAAGGTTGCTTTAAAATTCTAAATAACCTCAACATTTTCTTTTTTACAGTGCATACTTTAAACCTATACTAAATACACCATCACAAAGATCTAGTAACTGATGGCTGTAGAATAATCCTATCCAGTCCTCGAATCATCATCATCATCATCATCTCTTATAAAATTCACTAAAGTTTGATGAGTTAATTAAAAGTGAAAGACATTTAAGTTGAGACTGAAAAAAAATCGTCTTATTTTGAAGTTAGAACATGAGGGTTTTTTTTTTGTCCTTTTATTCAGACAATTAACTGTTGAATGTCTGTTGTTTTGAGTAATTGATTAAAGACAGACCTTTTAAGCGCTTCACCTGACATTCATGATGTTTTTTTCCCCTCATTTATTCAGGTGTTTCCTTTCATTTGTCGCCTGTCTTTTTTTTTTTTTTTTTTTTTGTTTCTGTGTCTGTCTGGCACACTTACACAAATCCTCACCCACCCACATGGAGGCAGGAAGTTTGGAGTATCATTGCTGAGGATTTTCTGAGTGTCTGTGTCATAGATGAGAAAACACACACACACACCATGGTCTGCCTCATTAAAACCTTTTCCATAGATGTACTACTTTGTACAGCTCTCCACTCATCATCACCTCCAATCCGCTCAACCCCTGCCTCCCTTTGAGCTCCACTATTTATTTTCATCAAGGCTTCACTCTCTCCTTCTTTCTCTCTACTTTTTTTTTGCTCTTTCTTTCATCCACAGCGGGCTTTGTTGCTGGGCTGTCATGTATTGAAGCACCTATTTATTTGCCTTTTTTACCGTTAATTCTCTTTTATTGTCCCTACCGATATCCCACTGCGTCAAGAACAAGGACACCGCTAGATTTTTCTTCCCTGTGTTCAAGACATGAGCCACTGAGCCAAGATAATGATGAAGAGCTCAGACACAGGAGATCCTGCCTCTATCACCGATCATACCGGCAAAGTCTTCTTAACATTACACCAAACAAGGTCGTTATTACAGAGGGTATTTATTATCTGTGAGCAACTAAGGGCACTGTTAGAATATTTTGAAATGGCAAGATTTAGAGCCGTGTAGATAAATCAGGGTTTTGACCTGATTCGTTATATACTGTACCTTTACTAGAGATTATTCAGACATAACAAAGTGCCACTGATGCCTGTAAATGAGTTGAAATGTATCAAATTAAAAGCAAAAATAACAGGAATAACAGTAATCTGGTTAAATATGAGTGTTTTTCTCCCTTAGTATTGATATTATATTGACAAATTCATTTTTTTGTGATCTTTAAAGCATAGAGAGAGAGAAAAAAAAAAAAAATACTCCAGAGAAGACGATGCGTTAGTGTCTTTAGTATCTTCTTAACATCAGGGTAAAACAGTTTACTGATAACTGTCTTAACATGTGACAAAACTACAAGGGATAATGTTCCTGGTATTTATTTTACCTGCGTATAAACTGGTGTAAGAAATCAACGACTTTTATTTGACCTCATTATTATTGATTTATTAGGATTAGGTTGTTTGACGTGATAAATGTTACATAGAAATATAGACAAAAATATTCAGACACATTGAATTAAAGCTGTTTCATTGCTAACGTTACAACTAAATAATGTCAAATGTCCTAATATAATTATTATTATTATTATTATTAATTAATAATGTATTTACCATAACTCCTAGAGGAGGCCGTTGGTTTCTGATGAAGGCAGGTTAAGATACTGAAACACATCAGATTGTCCTTGTTTTTATAGGTATAACTTAACCATGATGATAAATGATTTGGAGCACATTCTTTTCTTCTTTCCTCATACAATCATCACCTCTAACAAAACTTTTTTGAGCCCAAGACAGACATATTTTCCATTTTTTGTCATAATTTAAATTTATATTATGACCAATATCACTATCATCTTCAGTAAACATTTTAATTTATCTTCAGTGTCAGTTTTCTTTACACTGTCATCTAAAAGTCTTACAAAATGCTTCAGAGTTTGTTTTTACTTAATTTTACTCAATGCTTAGTTCTTTTTTTTAATCACTGTAACTGTTTTCAATGTTTTATCTTTAATTTTCTGAAACATTTGTCACATTCTGACCATAAATAACCATTTTAAACCATAAGAAATCATCTGGCTTCTTCAACTATAACTATCTCTTAGGAAGAAAAACTAAATTAAAAGAAATATTGATTTGACATTTATCATGACAAATGTTGAAGTTTAGTTTTCATGAAGATATTACAAATCAGAGGCAATAGGAAGTCCCACACACTGTAGGTGTATTTTGCAAAACAGATTTTTAACCTCAATTTTCTTGATTAAATAAAGGTAAATAAATGAAATAAAAATTTTTTTGTCCATATAGTGTAAATAACATCATAGTCGTCATTACATGTCGCAGTCAATTTGTAATATATAAAAGAAAATATAAAGTGACATGGTGCTACTAAATAAATGACGCTATTATCATTATTGTTTTTATTATTATTATTATTATTTTGTTGTTTTTGTTATCATTATTGCTTCTATTGAAACCAGTTAAAGAATACACTGAGTTGTGATATTAAAAGCACTTGCGTCATGTGCATAACAAACTCGATTGTGTCTCGAGATAAGGAAAACTGATTCCATACGTGTCTCCTTCACGTCAATCAGATCCATTTTGTGACTTCAAAGACTGTGTTCAGGAAGAAGCTGTAGACCGTGGATGAACATTCACTTTCACTATTCATCGGTCAGGGGTGTGCACCACCGCTGAGAGTTGGTTACTACAGTGTCTGTCTTTGAAGTCAGCCCCCAGAGCAGACAATGTTTATATTCTTCTGACACATTACTCTAACTAGCTCACCCTTTTCCCATACACATCTCTATCAGGCTAAAAGTAACATAAATGTCACAAAATAAGACACATCATAGTTAATTAATAGCTATATAAAGCAGATATAAATATCTTTAGTAAATCCCCCTGTTGTCAGTTCTGTATTAACCACAAGATGGTGCTGTATGCTGTGTTGCTCTACATTTCAAGTTTACATGAACGTTAATCCCCTTCAAACCTTTACTTAAAAATGAGTCAGTGTGTCATAATTAAATTTTCTATATGATATTTCTGATACACCATGAATGAAACTTGAGTGATTTCCTAAACTGTAAAACTCCTGCCTTTTGCATAAACATAAATGCTAAAGTGTCACTGCACACTTCCATTGTATTACACACTTCTCCATCCCTGCACCCTACACTCCAAACATATCTAATAACTAAACAGAAGTGCACACATCCATGCTTTTTCAGAGCTCACATCCATGCACTTCTCCCACATCTGTGCACAGACAGACACGCCTCAGACTGAACTATATCCTTGATGTATGATTTTGAGGACTCATTCATTGCTTTTACTTTTGAGGACAATTTGTTTAAAAAGCCTTGAGGAAAAAAAAAAATACTTAGTCATGTTGAATGTGACTCATTGTCCCATGAGGTCTTTTCACACGTCTCCGTGGAGTTAGTTCTGCCACAATAGTGTCCCCCCTTCTCAGCCCCAAAACCTGCACACGTCCTGCTTCAGATTCCCGTGATGAGCGTGCAAAATTGGAGAAGTTCAACAGGTTTTTCTTAACACAATTGTAAATAATATCAGATGACTAAAAATGAGGAAGAAGCCCATGAGGAACTTTAAATGCCTCTCTGCTGTGTCATTCTGATCTTTCAAAGCTGTACTGACACATGTACAACACGCCTGCGCAAAGACATAACACACTGTTGCCGAAGTAATGCCAGGAAATAAAACTGGGAAGAACAAACACAGGCTTTTCCCATCTGTTTATGATGAAAACATTTTACATTCTGTTCCAAATAATATGGATATTTATCATATTTTTAATGAGTTAACATATTTCTGGTAAATAAATAATAGAAAATACCTTCTCTTATTTCATTTAAAGACAAACTTTAAATAATGGTATATTATGATTTCACATGAAATTTAAGTTGATGTGAATTGAAAGTGAATATCAAATGCAACAAAACAGAAAAGTGAACATGAATCATCTCTGATTTTGTCACAAACTGATCAATATCAAAGTAGTGTACTACTAAACACGTAGTGTAATAGTTTAGCTACTGTGTATAGATTTAAATAGTCTGTTATGTGTTGATTTACTAGTTCAACCTCACAATTAATTACTTCCTGTCAAACAGGATATTGCATGTGTAGAAGTGAGTTTAATATGTATGTGTTTAATGAGTAAATATGCATGTTTCCTCCAAGAAGCAACTGGCAAAAGTAAGTATTATTATCAAGACTTTCTCCAATACATTTTTCCTTTTCTCAAAATAAGCTTTGAGCATCTGTAAATAATGTTTGTAAAATGCTAAAACAGTAGAAATACTTTCTGATAAATGTTTGTGATACAATTAGGCTGCCCATAGAGTAGTCTAATGTTCTACCTCTGGCAAAATATCATAGTAAATATTTAGTCACATTAACCAGACTTATGCAAGACAGTATTACAGGAGCAGAGGTGTATTTAATAATGAAACAAATCAAAAGTCTTCAATTACCTTTAGTTTGCAGGCTTTTGTAGGAGATCCACTTCATATGTTATCTGGAGTCCAACATAAACTCTGTAGTATCCTATGGATACTTCATAATTTCTGGACACATGAACTAGTGAAAGGGCCTGAGATTTAAACCAAATTGCGTTTCCTCTTTTTTCTCACCCAGGAGCGGGGTGCAAAGGGACGCTTTTGCGTCAGTCGCTCCTATATCGAGGACAGAAATAATCACAGATTCTGGCAAGTCATTCTGTTATGTAATGACCGTCTCCCAGAAATGAGTCAAATATCGTAGACACAAACAAAAACTGTTGGTCTTTGATTTGCATTTGAGTTTTTTCAACAGAGCCTAGTAAACTACAGCACAGTTTGATTTATGAAGTTCTGCACACTTTGATACTGTTGTCAATATAAGTTTAAACAGTGCAAGCTTGACTTTCTGACACAGACTGAATGTTGTTAAATTCACATTCTTACAACAGTTTAGCCATAACTGATCAGCGCTGCTCAACTTGTAAGAACCAAACAGTCTCAAAGTGTTTTTGGTCAGTTTTTAAGAACAGTGACATTTCATTCCAGAGTAAAGGGCTCCAATATTGCATTCGTGGACACACTGTAATCTGCATAATAACAATGATGAACAGCCCATCATGGATGAGTTGAGAGAAAAAGCTGCCCTTCAGATGCATGTTGATTGTGTTTATTCATTGCAGTTAGGTTGATGAGGGAGCAATATGGAGGAGGTTGGATGGACACTTGTTACGTGTTACCGTTAAAATAGCAGACATCTCTTGACAAAGAACAAACACCGAAGCCAGACTGAAATCAAGGCGTCTGCAAAAGCTCTCAGGAATGCAAATTCAAAAGCACTTCATTACTTGCTTTTTCCCTGCAATCTTGTGTCTGAGAGACTGAACTAAGTGGTTAATCAAGCCAAAAACCAAACCATGTCTGAGGGGCTGGACAGGAGACACCTCTGCTCACAGACGAGACCAGGCAATGTGTATGTTAACAGCATATATGTCAGTGTTTTGGATCCATTTGCCATCATTAAACTAATAATTATTAACCATGTATGTTTATGGGATGTAGTGGTAGAGTAGTTCAGATTAAATACAGTAAATAGCTTTGGGTATGGCTAATGCAGATAAACGGTGTTAAGTCTTAAAGTCCGTATACATTTTATTCAAACTGTGTCCATATAAGCAGGCTGACAAGCTAGTAAGCTTTTTTTTTTTTTTAAAGAAAGTCTATCAGTGTCCAAGTATGCTTGAAAGTCTATGCATAGAGACGTTTTCACACACACATTCCGTAACATTAACTGAATAAATTGCCTTAACTATTCTGGTACAGGCAGCACCTACTCTTGTTCACTTAAGCAAGCTCTTAATATGATTTTACCCATGTGACCAGGCTCACACCAATCCTCTGCAAGTGAAATTAGACATGTTTTACACCAGCGTGTGCTGAAGTTGTACTTGTATTAGTGATGCTTTTTCTTTTCACAGTATGCCAGTATTGAACTTAAGGAAGATCATTTCATTGTCATAACTGCATTAACTACAGCATTCAGTTTGATTTCACACATAACATAACAAAATGCCATAAAATTATCAGTACGATGTGCTTTGATGTGTCTTCAGGCATTGTTGCAACTCTGAACAGTTTGGATAGACTGTACATGAACACTCTATTATTGTCTCTTTCGATACTTTTATTATTATACGTAAGTTTTAAACAATGATTGTCAATTGTGAATAATAATCACTTTTGTGCCTTGTGACAGCTTTAAATGTATTGTGTACGAAATCCAAATGTAAGCTATGTGTATTTTACTTTCATAAAAACTGAGAAAAACTACAAACCACAAACAGCTTTGACAATAATTTGTGGCATCTTTTATTAAAGCAACTAATTGATTATCAGAAACACTGTTGATTAATTTTTTGACAGGTAGCTTCTGTGACTGAGTTACCTCTAAATCAGTTCAGCCATCTCCTTAGTTTTGCATAATTCAATTATAATTGGAAATCTACAAGTTGTGAAGAAATATTTAATTTATGCAGGAATATAATCATTTTAGATAATCTCCCATGTGTCTGGGAACATGTAATGCACTTGACGGATGACTATGATTTGCTTATGACGTAGGGATTTCTCTCACTGATCTTGTTATTCTTCAATAGACAGAATGTGCGGAATGTGAATGTGTGAGTGAACTTAGCAGGAGCTGACACTCGACATTAGATTTATGGGTGGAGATTATGACCCAGGGCACTCTGGCAGAAACGGAGAAAAAGACAGCAAAGCCAAGGCCAATGGAGAGACAAGAGGTGGAGGGAAAGAGGTAGAGAGAATTGAGCTGAGGCCATGAAATGAAATGAGGTGTTTGATCTCCCCAGGACAGGTCAGGTCTTAGCGCTGGAGTGTCTGATCTGCTGTAGAGTCTATAAAAGAATGGACGCCAACAGCAACACTGAACATTCATTATGTCCGTATATAATTGAAATCGGACAGTAGGTCCTCTGTGTCATTGTGATCATATATTTATTTATAACAGTCCATTCTTTCCCCGTCTGTTGCGGTAGTCTATGATTATTTCCCATTTTTCTCCTCAAATTCTTTGAGCAGCACATTCTGAAACCTCACCTAACTCCACCGTCTTTGTCCGAAAGTTTCCTTAAGAAGCGATTTCTTTGAGTCTATCTTCAAATACTATGATCAGTTCTCCTTCCCTTTGTTCCAATTGATGCACTCAGTAAAACATTATCTGTCTGTGGAAACAAAATAAGAGCCTCTGCAATAAAATTAAAAAAAAAAAAAAAAAATCCCCCTCTTTTAGGCAGCAGTTGTACTGTATGTGGCTGTCTGTGTGTCTGGTTTACCTGTGGGTCTTTGATCATGACAGCATGCGACAGTGTTTGATTCCTGTGGTACTTTGACAGTTTGTGATGCTGGTAAAAGGTCCTTCAGTGTCTGAAGTTAGATCAGAGGAGACAGGGCCTGAAAAGCCGGCGTCCAGCTGGGAGAAGATCAGAAAAGACACAAACTTTAGCGGGAACCATTGTGAGGTACACAGTGGCTGCTGGCTCCCATAACTTTTCCCTTTGTATGTTCTTTTTTTTTATTACTCTCTTCTCCCTGTCTTATCTTCTGTTCAAGATGTTGAATGGCTCAGGTAAAGGTCTGTGAGGTTTTATCAGATTGCGACCAAAAAAAGACTATATTTGTTCCATCTTTCCACCATCTCTTGGGATTTAAACCTGTATGTCTGTATGTGTGTATTTACTAAAGAGTGTTTCCAAGTCTATATTCTTTTGCAGAAAGTTCTGATATGATTCAAAACAATTATCTCTGCAGTTAGCAGCTGTCTCTTATTAAACCAGTGACGGAATGGAACGCATGAATGGGAGATAAATGAGGGAGGTAAACTAAAAAGAAGTGGTTAATGTATATAATTATTACAATTACTGTAATTGCTGCACATATTACCTATTAAATGACTGAAATGATGATGTGTACTTTACTTTGAAGGAGTGGGATTTCTTGGTGAGTGTGGTAATGGTGCCCTCTAGTGATAAATAACAAAAATAACATAAAAAAAACCATCAGAAAAATGTAGAAGACAGGTGTTTCTCAAGTATCTGCTCTGTTTTTACAGAATAGTGGAAGGTAATGGTAAAAAAAAAATTATAGTTGTCAAAAACACTTAAAACAGCAGCTCACCATGTAATGCAAAGCTTATATTCTATTCTAAGCTGCTGTTTACAATGAGTGGACCATGTATATTGATGGTTGTTGTTAATATGTCAGAAAATAGAGATTAAATAGTCATTTGGGGGACATTTGTGTCGGTGTCATCCATCCACTTCACCCCTAAATAAGTGAATTACGTCAGTCATGATTAATCGAGCACCGATCTCTCCCAGTCAGTGTTAGCGGTGGGATCTGCGTTCATTTCCGCACACTTTAGCTCTGCTTCTCCGGTGAAGACAGTCAGCAATGGCAACTCCAGTGACCCTGAATACCGGCGCACAAATGCCCATTTTAGGACTGGGAACATGGAAGGTGCGTGTCATTTGTTCCACCACCTCGTCGGGTTAATGGGTAACTTTTAGCTGACTTAAGCTAGCAGGCGTGGCTTGAACGGAGACACGTAATTAGCACAAATAGCAACACATTCGTAAGCAAAAGTTAATGTTAGCTTAAGTCGCTCAACTGTTGTTCAGTTAATTCACTTGTACGGGCTTTTTGTCGTGTGTTTAAGTTTGTATTAACCGGTGGGCTTCTCACCTTATTCATTATTATGTAACTTACTGTTTTACTATTCCCTCCTTTCCTTCATGCGTGGGGTCAGCTGGGGTTTTATGGTCTGTACTGTGGGAGCTTTTACTGTCGCTGTTTGGTCATGAAATACAATAATATTATGTGCAGTGGCTTTGAGCTATTAATAATTAAAAAGAAAAAAAAAGAGTCCAAGTAATTAAAGGATTCACTGTGACTGATATTATTCTGAATAGTTCATCTTTATCTAGTTTTTGCAGACAGTCATCTGGATGCTTTAAGGACAATAGAATTTGCTATTTTATTTTAATCATCCTTTTCACTGTTATATTGCACCAGGAATCATTAAAGGAATAAACACTAGAGTAAATGCATTAATAATGTAGACTGTATGTTTCTATTGGGTTTTATTGTGGTCATTGTTCTACTTATTTTTGCCTGTCTTCTATTAAAAGTCACTTTTTAAGTATAGGATAGTAAATATAGGATAGTTTTTATCAAATGTGCATGCAGACAGTTTTTATTCACTTAAAACATTAGCAAATATTCGGTTGTGTTTACTGTAGGGTATATATTGGAATATAAGTACAAATATGTATTTGACTTTGTACAGTAGGACTAGATGACAGTTAACTCTTTACACCCTGAAAAATGATCTGCCTGGACTTTTTTTTTTTATTTGACTATAAAAAGGTTAGAAAATATGCTGGAGTGAATCTGTTTGCCTTTTTTTCCCTAAATCTTTCAAAAATCCACCAATCATTTACAATTTACTGCATGTTATAATGCTGACAAAATGGCTTCTTCTCCATTTTCTAGTACAGGCATGAGTGAAATTACTGTAATGACCCAATAAAACCTATAAAGCACAATATCTCAAGTTTCAGAAACTGTTGGAATATTTCCAGTCACACAAACAGTGAAAGAGTTATAGCCATCCAAACTGTATATGCACAGAGTTAGTTAAGTTTGCTGCCAGGGCCTGGAAAATATCAGATCAATTAGATTAATCAAGGTTTTGCTTTTCAAAACTGGACCAAAAAACCCAAAAAATGTTGAATAGAGTTTATTTCCTTGAAGAAACTTCTTGCTCAAGCAAATTCATAATGTATCTTCTTTAGTTTTTGAAATATGATTCATGAATGTGTTTCTCCAGTTGTTTATCCTTTTTAATGTTAGTGTTTATAATCAATATGTTATTAGTTAAAAAGACTGAATTTTTATTTATGTTTTATCTACAGTTCATGTGGCCCGAAAAGTCAAAATCATAAATTGTGCAGAACATGACAAAAAAAGCATGATTTTTTTTTTTTTTCTTTTAGTTGCGTTCAGCTCTAATTGCTGCTAAAATTCACTACAAATGACATTTCATCGACCGGTCCTAGTGATTACACTGTATATGAAAATGACAAATCTGTTATTCTGTATCAGTCTCCTCCTGGTGAAGTCGCGAATGCAGTGAAAGCAGCCATATCAGCAGGCTACAGGCACATAGATGGTGCGTTTGTCTACCAGAACGAGGCGGAGGTGGGTGAGGGAGTTCACGCCATGATCAATGACGGCGTGGTCAAGAGAGAGGAACTTTTCATTGTTAGCAAGGTATTCCATTATGATATTTTCCTTGTTCTTTTACAACATAATAGCTTATTGTAATATTTATATAACAGGTTGTAATTATGTGTCCTTCTATAGCTGTGGTGCACATTCCATGAGAAGTCCCTAGTGAGGAAAGGCTGTGAGAAGACTCTTAGTGATCTAAAATTGGACTACCTAGACCTCTATTTGGTACACTGGCCCATGGGGCTCAAAGTAAGTACAGTGTAGTTTCCCCTAAATGTGTTTGAAATGCTATGTTAAATTGAAAATCCAAAAGTGAATGTTGGAGTAAGGCAGGTTACATTTAAAGGCTGTTGGTTTTTGTCGTCTTCCAGGCTGGCAGTGAGCTCTTCCCTTTAGACAGCGCAGGGGAGGTCATAACCGATAACACGTCCTTTCTAGACACATGGGAGGTGAGTTAAAGCTCAAAATCTAACATTCAAAGAAAAATATTGTTGACAGGCAAGCACATGGCATTTTTCCTCTTTTTTTAGGCCATGGAGGAGCTTGTTGATGCTGGTTTGGTCAAAGCCATTGGTGTCTCCAACTTCAACAAAGACCAGATTGAAGCCATACTGAACAAGCCAGGCCTAAAATACAAACCTGCCAACAACCAGGTACACAAAGAGCTTATTTACCCTGAAAGGTGACTTCAACGTGCGTCATACAGTACATTTGCAGATTTACCTGGTAAACACTGAGGATGGCTACTGTGATAAGGCTGGATATATGCAGCCCTTTTTATGTAATATGTCACAGCCAGCTTTCAGACCCCTAAACAGCAGGAAAACTGATTTCAAGAAGGCCAAGAGACCATAATGTCATTATCTGTCCCCTCTTATCAAGTCTGAGAAATAAGTGTCCTGTTAATCCGTAATGGACCACAGCAGTTCCCCTCAGGCAAGGCCAGTTACATGAGGTGACCTTATATTTTTCCTGTTTCCACAGTCCATCGTTCCCCATCAATGTCTTGTTTTGTTTGATTTTGTTGTGATTATTACATTACAGCGCCATCCTCCTTCTTCTCTATATTACCACACACAATGACAGTCCAAAGTTGGAAAATAAAGCAAGAAATAAAGTTAATATTAGTTTATCTCTTAAATTAAAGGCACAGGTACAGTCTTGAATGTATGCCCTGTCCAAAAGTCAGTGATGTCTCTATTCAGATCACTTTTAAAAATGTAAAAATGGAATACACAAACCAAAATCTATCATTTCAGACTGTGAGCTGCCATGAATAGATGTTCAGCTCAAGAACTGGGTTCTGCTGTTCTCCTCAAGTACTGTGGTTGTGTTCTGGTAGGTGGAGTGCCACCCGTACCTGAGTCAGGAGAAGCTAATCAACTACTGTCACTCTCAGGGCATCTCTGTGACTGCGTACAGCCCCCTGGGCTCCCCTGATAGACCCTGGTCAGTAAACTTAATCCTGATTCTGATATAAAGGGAAAAAATTGAGTAATATTCGATGAAAAAGGGCTGATGCTTACTCATTCACATCCAGAAAGTAGGTCACACTTGACCAAATTCCACTTTTTTATTCTCATGTGTTGTCACATATTACTTTGGTGAGTTTCATCTTGTGACTGTTGTTCCTCTTTGTCTGTGTGGTACATGTTGTCATGATTTGTACATTGAGTAATTATCCATGTTAGTTTTATACTGGTCAGTAAAAATCTTGTTGATAGTATACACATTATTTAGTCAATATCCTGATTGTCACCTGTCACCTTCTATAGTGTGTAATAGAGGATGTATGTCAAATTTACAGGGCTAAACCAGGAGATCCCTCACTGCTGGAGGATCCTAACATCAAGGCCATTGCTGAGAAACATAAGAAGACATCTGCTCAGGTAGAAGTCACATTTATGTGGCTGCAATCAAAAGAAGACTGCACTTAGCTTAGTTTAATTGTCTTTTTTTTTTAATTGTCTTTTGTTTTTTTTACTTTTTAACCCCCCCTCCCTTGTTTTTGGCTTGTATTTGAAATAAATAAAGGAATAACTAGACTAATGAGCTCTGGTTTATTCTAATATAGTAGCAGGACTTGTAAAAAAAGAAAAAAAAGCTAGATATTACTTTCACTGTAGATACTATGACTGCTGATCACGTTTGCTTATTACTCTCTTAGGTCCTGATCCGATTCCACATTCAGAGGAATGTGATTGTGATCCCCAAGTCGATCACACCTCACCGCATTCAGGAGAATTTCCAAGTAATGAGCTGAGAAATAGTTCAGATTTTTGTGGGATTAGCCAGTAATCTCCTGTTATTTACACTCCTTTTGGCTCATGCTTGAACACAGTTGTTTGGATCCTTGCAGGTGTTTGACTTTGAACTAACTGAGGAGGACATGAAGACAATTTTAGGATTTAATAGAAACTGGAGAGTCTGTCCTATGCAATGGTGAGCTTGTATATCTGAATACAACTTAATCTATTACATTGTAAAATGACATTGTTTTACTGGGAAACTTGTTTCTAATTTCCTCTTTGTTTTTTCCTATTTTTTAGGAGTACAAAGCACAAGGATTATCCATTCAACGCTGAATTCTAAAGTGAACAATGAACATGTTTGCAATAGGGGCTTGAATAGGCTTCTTTGCAGTGTAGACTCCTTCTCCTCTTGCTATAAAGAACATTTTTCTTTGTTACTGTGGCCTTTCATCAGATTTTTGCTGTTATATTTAATGGAGAAGTGTGTGTTACTAGTATGGTCTATATACTTCTACACTTTCACTCACACTCTGAAAGTCAAAGCACAGTCTTGCTCATATTTACTTTTTTGACCACTTTTTTGACGCCATGTTATGTACATTTTACTCTTTGTGTATTTATGCCAGCAAAGACATGGAGTTTTTGAGCAAACTGTGCACAGTGTAACCTCATTAGGTCAATATTGGGGTGTAACAATAGATAAATTTTGTTAAGAAAACTGCCTACAGTAATTGAAGCCAAAATAAGTTACAGAAAATCAGTACATTAAAGAATTGAGCAAAGGTGGCACAGCCAGAGAAGAGTTAAGTTTTAAAGCACTCCTCATTCATTTTCTCTGTTACAGCAGTGTAGCATTATAATGTCTGAAATCTAAATATTAATTAGATTTGCCCTGTGATGACAAAGCACTCCTCAGTGTTGTGTACAAGTCAGTTATGGGTCTGTGTGATCATGTGTTGTGGGTCTGCTGAGTGGCTTTCACTTCCCATGTTCTTGCAAGATTTTTTTTTCTCTCTCTCTTAAGTTGGACAATAAAGTGTTCTGGTGGAAAAAAAAAAAGTTGCTGCGTGTTTCCTGCACAGATGAGCAGTTATAGGAGTTCTTTCTGAGAGAACTATACCTCTGAGTGGCCACTAGAGGGCAGGAAAGCAAACAGCACAAAACAAGAAAACTGCTGTTTGGTCATTTATATTTGTCATATCAGGAACACGGAAGGAATTTGTTCAAATATGAAGGGTTTAGAATTTTGTCTTTAAACAGACTTTTGGTCATTGTTCAAAAATATGTTTGATGTTTCATGTGTATATCAGGTTCATTTTCCAATATTTAGAATGAATATGTAGTGCACACATTCATTCTAAACACCGTATAATGCTGCAAAATTAAGGCTAAAATTACCTCCAGAGTGACGCAGCAGTAAAAACAGTATGCTGGGAAAAAGTGACCACAACAAGGTCATAATCTGTTGTACTAAACAGAATACATACGCCAGGTCTGTTACGATCATAGAGTATTTATTAACATGCATCATATAGGAGGGCAGTTCACATTGCTTTACATTTAGAGTTATTAGGAAAATAAGTAGTGCAAATTTTAAGCCATTTTTTTAGTAACATGAATGTATGACCCAGTTGAGAACACCATACTAATACTAGTCCAGTTAAAGGTTACCAGCTGTGGTTAGTTTATCAGGTTCTGTCTTCATAAGTATAACCAAACACATGGATGGAAATAAGAACAGCTCAATTAGTCATAAAAAGACAACCCAGGATACTGTACTGTCTGATGAGTTAGTATTCGGTGTTGAAGGGGAAGTCTTTGTGTTTTGTGGCCCTGCAGGGAAAATAAGATGAACGTTAGAGTCAAGATTAGATTTTACATGATGATGATAATAATAAATGTAGTGGAATTCTCCTGGAATCTTGTCTAGAAATCTATGGAAACTCAGAATATATCTCTTCCTGATCTCTATTTTCCCCCATTTTCATCCTGTTTACTCACCATGGTAGAGGAAACCCTCTCCAGTTTTTGTTCAAACTCAGCAGGCTCTTCATGTCTCCTTCACTCAACTCAAAGTCAAACACCTGAAAGATGGAACAGTGGGAGGAAAATTTGCATTTAAAACACAGATACAGCTTTTAATTTTTTTGCACATATGGAAACAAAGTATGAACAAGTATACATAAAACTATTCCCACAGATTTTCCCAAATGGAAATTTCCTTTATAGAATGAGAAGATAAACTGACTGATCGTAGTTGATTTGTGTTTGTGTTGTCTTGTATTCTGCAGCAGAAGGTGCAAGTCTGACAGAGTAGTTCGTCGAAAAAAAGGTCGCACTTAGGTTTTATACGTAGTGGCTGCTGGGCAGATAAAAGGATGCACAATACCATTTCTCAGAAACCACATGGGTATTGATTTAGTGTAATGTCCTCTATGTCTGAGCACAATTTTGTGTCAGAAAAAGATGAGAACCTCTACCTGCATGCAGCATCTGCAAAACAAGTCTTTCAAAGGATAACATAACATTTTCCATTACACCTCCTATGCTCTTTTCCCAAGATTATTATTGAATATGACAATGTTTGTTTATCACAACAAATACATTCAGCTTTATGAAGTTTCCAGATTTCAACACCTGGAAGTTTTCCTTGATGCGACTGGGTGTTACTGATTTAGCCAGCACGATCACATTCCTCTGGATGTGGAACCGGATGAGAACCTAAAGGAAACAAAAGTCACATTTTTGTTAGTAACTGTCAAGTATTTGCATCACAGCATGAAGTATTTTCAGTTCATGAACACACAATACTGTACTGTTTCCCACTGACCAGAGCTGAACAAACCCTGTCATCCAGCATTGATGAAAACAGCTCTATTGTGTAACTTTTATAAGTAATGGAAAAAAATGTACAAATAGGTCTGGTATATAATACGAAGGCCACCCACTTTGTCAGCAAAATGACCAAAATGCATCTCCTTAGGTAACTCACATTTCCGTGTACACTGGGTTCTGATTAAGTTAGTTAGGGTTTTGCTGTTTCCATAGCAATCAGACATACTGCCCCCCCACTACCTAAATACACTGCCATCAGCACATGAGCCGCTTTCATGCACAGATCTATCACAATGCAGTAAACACAGCCTGAAAAACATTCTACCTTATTTTAACCTTCTACAGGTCAGGGTGTCTCTGGAATATTATTATTATTTTGATTCCGCTTTTTAGAAGTGAACCTAAAGTTAATAAGGCCAACGGGGAAACAAACAGGTACTCAATGATAGTGTAACAGGATGCAACACAACAAGGTTTGTTCAACTGTAGTTTATTCATTTTCATGCTTAAATGTTCATTCAATTTTGGGCTGTGAATACCAGACATAGTACCAATGTTCAGTTTTAGTGACAGTCACAAGTACATGGCATTCCATGTTCTTTTTAGAATAACACATCACCTATTGTGCTCAATGATTTCATGTCATTAGGGTAATTTCCTTAACCCAGTGTAGATTGTCTGAGTTTTCTTCCTACCTGAGCTGCAGTCTTGTTGTACTTGTTAGCAATGGCCTTGATCTTGGATTCATTCAGCAAAGAGGGTTCTTCAGCTGTAGCCCTTTTATTTGCAAATAAAAACATGTGATGATAATACATTCTTTATATCTGAAGCTGTTAACCTGTGTTACACAAGGAAGCCCCCTCCTCACCAGGGTCTGTCTGGGGATCCTAATGGACTGTACGCAGTCACAGAGATGCCCTTTGAGTGGCAGTAGTTGATCAGCTTCTCCTGAGTCAGATACGGATGACACTCAATCTGCAGGAATACCAACGTGAACATGGAATTTATTTACCAAACATCCACTGGTGACCAAAATCATTTATTGATGTAAATGTTTAATACCTTTTGACCCACTAATCCTATCAATCCATGTAAATAATTGGTGTAAAATACAGTTATTCATCTTTTCATGGTCATTAGATATGACCAATTCGGACGTTCAGAAGCTTTGTAGTTACCATGGAAACACTGTCATCTTCTACAACATTGATTCACCAGTAAAACCCATGGAGTTGAACAAATGACAGTGGATGAGATGCTTGGTTTATGTTCAGTTAATGATACTGTATATTTGACTGAAAAAGTCACTTTTTCTTCCGTTTTCTGTTTCTAATAAATTAACCCTCATCTTTGATCTGAGCTTTAATGAATATCTACTTGATCATAGAATCAAATATTGGAAAATACTTCATTTACACTGAAAAATGCAAAATAAAGAAGATAATATTGTGATAAATCATGTAGGAAAGGCTAAATAGAGAGAAATTAATTTTGGAATTGATATAAAAGGAGCACTGGGTCTTTATGAGTTAAAGGCACTGTGCTTATTTACAGTCTTTACACCCTTTTGTAAGATTAGATTAGATTATTTTATTGATCCCATAACAGGGTAATGTAATGGTCAGTAACTGTAGTCTGCTTTACCTGGTTGGTGGCAGGTTTGTACTTGAGGCCTGGTTTGTTGAGAATGGCCTCCGTCTGGTCCTTGTTGAAGTTGGAGATGCCAATAGCTCTGACCAGTCCAGCATCTACAAGCCCCTCCATGGCCTGCAGGAGTTATTACATATGGTATTACTTAAGCAGGTGACTTTTACACGCCATACATTTCTCCAACATATGATACAATATGATACATTTTATTGTCTCTTAGTCCCCAAAGTCTATAATCAACAGTCAATAAAACCAGACGCAAAGATGAAATTAATTAAATCAAGTGCAATGATAAAAAAAAAACAAAGATATTCAATTAAGTAAATAATTCATGTAAACATGACACTATTGCACAACCAAACAGCTCTATACAACAAGCTGAAGCATGTCATTTTTGT
>JAPTYQ010000005.1:25771751-25785640 GCA_029814465.1 Ostorhinchus cyanosoma | reverse complement strand
CTAACAGCCTGTATGATAATCTTAATGCAGTTGTGGCACTGTAGATGTACAGAGGAGAGTGAGCTCCCTTAAATGCTGCTTCGGAATTGGTAGGCGTGGCTGATTCTGGTGGTGGGTGGGACTGATACAAAGGGGTGGGACTGATACTGAAACGGCTCCACCCTTTTGTTCTGCAGTGAGCACCACTTGCAAAATGTGGAGACTTGCTAAGGTCAGGTGGTCTTCAGTATCAGTCAAGACTGCCAGCACAAACAAACAACTGTGTTGACCATCACAACAGTACCTCAGTTCTCTGTTTTGATTTGTACCAGGCATACTACCTGTATCTAAGCTCAGAACCTGTATTACACACATTTTGCTCTTAAGACTGCTATTTTATGGACTGTAATGGCTGCTGTGGACCATTAAATAGTAAGTGAATACATTTCTTTTAAAAATGGTATCCTTTATTGAGTTTTCTTACACACACTTACTCTGATCTGTTTGAATCCTGCACCTGACAAATAACCCAAAGTATAAAAAAAATCAAATTAATACTAAAACTACTAACAACTAAACTAAAACTAAGTATTTTCAAGGGGGGGGACTAGCAAACACCCACTCTAAAAACTAATTCAAACTAATTGAATCAGAGAAAGAAATAGAACTAAACTGTGATAAAAATTTAAACTATCATAACCCTGTCGTGATGTTTCATTGTAGTTACCCAAAGTTTACTGTTTGATATTATGTTCTTTTGTGTTCGACCAGAGTAATCATCCAGTATAATCCATTTTGTTGTTTGTTAGATTAGGTCAGTGGAAGTTTGTTATATCTGTGGATGGTCACTTGGTTTGGTAAATTATTACATCATTACAATCTGAGTTTAATTCTGTTCATTTGACATTTTTCATATACGCCCTAAACCTCATACTTTCACTATCGTAAATCAATTTCTCTGTATTTTGAGGTCAAATATAAGATTTTTTTTTTCCCCAGAATGCACCTGTGTATCCTCATGTCTTCCAGTTTGGTTCCTCACAAATTATTTCTCTGAATTTGGAAAGCAGTAGAAACAAGATCATGACACAAGTATTCATAAGAAACAGTATGAGTTTGCTGCTTGTTTAGATTGTATTCTACGTGTAAACATGGCTTATGTTCCTATTTCAGCAGGAGTTTGGATGACCCATGATATAGAGAAGAGGAAAAAATAACCCACATGCAGACTCAGCAGATAAAATTATAAAGCCAGTGAGAGATTGGAATTGATTACATCCAGCAGTGATCAACCACAGTATTAAGACAACTATTAAAAGCCTTGTAGTACGCCATGACATTTTAAAAGCCTCTGATAATGCCTTGGATGTAAAGTTACAGTTTGATGAGCCTAAGGTGGTGTCGAGGTTTACCTGACATTAAGGTTACCTGGAACAGCTGGTGAGTCAGTGAGTCAGAGGGGAAAGTCTAGAAGGAGAGAAGTGGTGAGACTCTGCCAACAGAGAGTGAGGAGTCTAAGAAACATAGAATATACTCAGTAGTGTAGTGTTCCCTGGAGAAGTGAGTATACTCTACAGTTTTGCCTTTTTTTTTTTTTTTTAAGTAGTACAAAAAAACAGTTTGAGAAACAGTGACATAGAAGACTACTCTTTTTAATTACCTCAAACATCCATCGGTAGTATTTGCTCACTATTATAAAATTATTAAGATGTCAGGTGAAAATAGAAATAAATAAGAAAAACAATAAAGGAAATATAAATAGGGAACAATGCAGAAATAAATGCAGGGATAAAAAAAAATTCAAGGAGCCAAAATATAAATAAGGACAAAGTAAATAAGTAAATGGTACAGAAATAAATTCTGCAAATATCTTCATTGTGTCTTTAACTCTGATAACATTTTTTCATGATCACATTTCATATCACTGGGTAGTCTTACAAGCTGTAGGTGTGATGTGTCTTAATATTTTTCCATGTTATATGTAAAGTAATATGCACACATAATACTGCATCATTAATTCAGAATTTCTAAGGAATGGGCATGTTCTATGTTCTATGTTGTTTGTCATTATATTTTGTCTCACTTCATTGGTAGATCACATGAAGAATCAAATCAGCTTTAGGCAAAAACATTTTTTCCCCTCTTTGTCATGTGCTGTTCCTTTAACAGCTGAAGGCAGCACAAGGTGTGGGCTTCAACAGCACATTGTGAAACATTACCAGTGTAATTCTTAATACTTAGAGCAATAGTACATAAGGTAATAGTAGTTTTAATAGCAGGCAGGGTTCAGCAGTGTAAACCTTGCCTTTCCTTCCTATCTTATAAAACTACACTCTCTGCTGGTGTTTCATGCTCAAAACAGCTACGGCCTTGAAAGGCTTGGATACAACCACAGATAGGACATAGTTGGTATAGAATGGAAAATGGAAATTAAAAAAGAAAGACGTGATATTATAATTAACTTTGACTTGTACTTCATTGCTGGTGATTGTTGTCAGAATTTTGTACAAAAGCTGCAGGAAAGCATTTGTTTTTTAAGAGCGATGATGGGCCAATAATCACCAGTTTATTAAATAATGTGTGTGAAGATTGTTGGATTTTTTTCTTTTTAATCAGTGCTCCTCAAATTGAATATTTGTGCATTTGTGATGCAGAACAGTTACCTGAGAACACCTAATCTCTGATCCTTTAGACATTTATCTATAGCAGGGGTGTCCAATCCTGGTCCTCGAGGGCTGGTATCCTGCATGTTTGAGAGATTTCCATCTTCCAACACACCTGACAGTCACTATCAGACTTCTGCAGAGCTTGATGAGAGGCTTATCATTTGAATCAGGGCTGTTGGAAGAGGGAAACATCTAAAACATGCAGGATACGGGCCCTCGAGGACCAGGATTGGACACCCCTGATCTATAGCTTATAGAACTACATACACTCAGGATTACTGTGTAAACCTTTGTCAAACACTGAAATACGTAGGTACATCCACAAATACAAGTTACATTTTTACAGAGTCAAAACAAAACCTCCTGTGAACAGTGTCCAGAGGTACTGTTAACTTCTCTGGGCTCAGATGCATCCGTGATAGACCATCATTCAGTGGAAATGTGTATTATGGTCAGAACAATCAGGATTCCACTTTATTTTTGGTAAATGAAACTTGAGATGAAAATGTCTTTCAATTAGTATTTGTGCAAGTAATTATATATTATACTCCAATGAAGCAGAAATGCTTTAGCATAAACAGATAAACATATAACAGATAAACTATACTCAGGAACAAAGTTGCTGAGAACTACTCTCACGCTTTTAAAATAATGCCCAGACCATAATGTGGTTTCTCACATTGTGGTGTAACTACAGAGCACACTGCAAGTCTAAACAAGTGTATGAGTAACAAACCAGTTTCTTAATACATCCTTATATTGAAGCTCTCAACAGGAAAAAAAAACACTTTTGCAATATTTTTTATTTATTCTCCATACATTATGCAACCAATCAACATTCAGGGCACTCTCAGCATGCACACACAATCACACATCATACACACAAAGTGCAGACCTTAAACAATTACACTTACACAGCACTGTCTATGACAGATAGGCAACATGAAGAGCAAAGGTGCTAAATATTGCACATTATGATCAGTTCAGGAAAATAACTTCTCAGACCATTCAGACACACTGGCCAAACAACTGGTTAGAGATCAGCTGAGAGAGAACACACACCTTGCCATGGGACTGATGTTAGTTTCTTATCCTGACTGAGAAGGTAGATACAGCTCTGTAGGAAGAAACTGAGACGAGGTAACAGTTATGGCTGACTTGCACACATCGCTGCATGTGAAGCTCCATTTTCACAGCAAAATTTCAAAACAAGTGCTGAAAAAAAAAATCAATATTTGAAGCAGTATTAGGTATTTATGTTTACCAGTCTTTAAGTTAATGACCTAATACCAAGGTCAGATGAGTACGGCATACGAGCAATGTTTAGAGAGCACAAAACAGATGGCCTAAATAGATGACTTTTTTTACTGCTTCACCTCTATGAAGTAACAAGTTAAGGCTGACTTGTCTGTTAAACCTGGGCCATACCTGAGACTGTACCCTCAAAAGGTATATTGTTTTCACCGATACAAGTAAACATATGAATCTGGAAAGCTGATTAATGCAGAGGTATCTTTATAAACTTACCACTCATTACTGTACTATGTCCTAGGACCTAGGAGTTATTGCTTCAAAGTAGCCATTTCAGGCCAACTTGGTTCATGTTTGTTCCTGAAGGATATATCATACAAATACCGAAAGCAAAACAAAACCATATTCTGTATTACTAAGTGATAAATTAGCATTCAATTTCAAAACCACAACTTAAACCCGGCAGTGTCCTTATTGGATGCCCTATGAAGAGCAACGCTGCCTTTAAATCAGGAGCAGTCAGTGAAGGTGGTCACCATGTTCCCCCTACGCTGGGTCACTGTCCTGCAGTGTTGCTTTCCTGAATTCTGGAATCTGTTTTCAGTCCTGCTGCTGTACGTGTTAAAGGTGAACATCTTCTCCAAGTCCTCAAACATGTCATCAAAGAGTCCTCCACCAAAGGATCCCTGCTGAAACTGTCTCCTATGTCTATTCATAGCCTCTTGGTGGGCCTGGAAGTGGCTGTTAAAGTCTCGCTTTTGGTGGGCTTGGGAATTTGAATGGGAGTGGGTGTGGAAGTGATGCTGGTGGTGTTGTTGACCAAAAGGCTCAGAGTCTTTGAAAATGTCATCAAAGTTGAAGTTGAAGGACTGGAAGTGCTGCCTGAAGTTGTAGTTAGGATTGCCACCTCCTCCTCCTCCTCTATAGCCCTCCCCTGGTGATGCTTGGTGTCCAAAATGGTTGTACTCCTGCCGTCTCTTATCATCTGATAAGGTCTCATATGCTGAAAGAAACAGAGATTACATTCAATAAAAACTGTCATTGGAAGTGTAGGTACTGTAAGAGATAAAGAATCAGTCCTCCTTTGACTATGATTCCTCAAATAATTGTACATTTTTAACCTTAAGGTCAGTTCTACGAAGTGTTAGTTATTACTTATTACTTGTATATTTATCTTACTTACACTATTAATAGCTTATGTTTTTCAGCTACCTTCAAGGTCCAAAATACAATACTGTATTGACATTCATTGCACTATTAAGTATTCTTTTTATCTGCTAGCACTAAACCCTGCAGTTATTTGCTCCTTCATATGGCACATATTTATATTATGTAGATACTTTAAATGCTGCAGTATTTTCCAACCCATTCCCAAAGTTAATTCTACCTCTGCGTATTTATATCATAATATCCGACTGCTTTGCACTTCTGGGTAGAAGCAGTCTGCATTTAGCTGTCATGTACTTGTGACTTGTGCAATGAACAGGAACAATCATTCAAATAAGTAAAAAAGTTGATACAAACCTTTACCACTCTGACATTATCTAGGAGTGTCTAAAACTGATTTAACATTAAGTCTATTTAATGGATGGCTTCCTGGAACAATCAGTATTTTCAGTGACACCTGTTCTGATCATGCTGTAAAAGCCCAATGGCCTGCTGTGAAAGTAGGAGAGCACCAGGTGTGAAAGAACAGCTGTGCAGGAACATCTTATAGACTGACAAAATGACTCACCTTCTGCTATTTCTCTGAACTTGGCTTCGGCGTCTGGGTGCTTGTTTCTGTCAGGGTGGTACTTCAGGGCCAGTCTGTGGAAAGCTTTTTTGATCTGGCGGTCAGATGCATCTTTCGGTACCCCCAGGATGTCGTAGTAATCTCTCTTTGCTAAGATGAACTCTGACACCAGAAGGATGTGCACCGCTAACAGCAGAACAGACTGTGTAGTGGCCATACTGCTGGTTCTGGCACCTCTGCGACTGAAACCACAATAGTTTAACAACTCAGGTAGGGACGTTTCACACATCACTAACACACAGCAACGCTTACTAACGAGTTGAAGAATAGACACAAAGGTAACATTTGATATGACATAGGTGACAATGTTTATTAACTTGTAACTAACCCTAGTTTTACCAGAAACAGTCTCAGCGTTAGTACATGACATCGCCAACTCACTGTTTTACTCAGAGGTGGAGACTTTCTGCCTTTAGAAACAAACACCGCCCTCTTGTTTTGCTGTATGCTCTAACTTAAAGACAGTCACAGTATAATTTCAAAGTGTAAAAGTGTCCTTACCTGGAGATGAAGTGACAAACACCCTGAGGACACCTCTATCCGCCGCCAAATGCCCCAGCTGATGTGAAGCGAAAGCTAATAATTGTTGACGAGCCGCATTCCTAAGCTGTAGCACCACGACTCGCAACGCCATTGGTCAGTTTCTTCACACAGTGACTCAGCCGGGTGTGATTGGTGGAAACAGAGCGCACGTGGAGAATTGGGTCTGTCGCCACGCCTTCTCTGAATGAGATGATTATATGTTTCTATCCCCGCAGAAGTAATATTGGCTTTTATATGTATTCGTTCTGTATTGTCATGATTTTCATAACATTTTCGATGACTCCTTGAGAGAGATGTTCGCGCGTGCTGTTATTAATTCCGCTGCGTTAAATTGTGTAGTCTTGGACAGTAGGTGAACTATCTTGGTAGAGTATCGTATTGATAATACGTATACACACATCTCTATGTAAAGCACCACAAACGATACACGCACCGATAGAAAACAAAAAAGTAAAAAAAAAAAGAAAGACAGAAAAGGGATTGCAATAAATTCACTGCAGAGATAAGCAAAGAAAAAATAACGGGTTATCTATCTTGCCGCTGACGTCTATCCTTTCGGCTGACGTCACATCCGCTATGAGGGCAACAATCCGGAAGTGATAGAGTGAGTGCCCTTTGTTTGCAAACATTTTTCCCCAAAACGTGTCACTACGAAGCATTTTCATGTAGTTACACTGTAAATATGCCACGGTACTGTGCTGTGAAAGTTTGCAGAAACCGCGGGGTACATGCTTCAAGACAAGAGAACAAGAGAATTAGCTTCTATCCGTATGTTACAATGTTGAAATGTTCACTTCTGTTTGACTGGTAGCCTTGATATTTAAGTTATTGTGTGTTGGAGGTAATGCAGTGGAGTGATGACACTGGAAATAACCTAGTATTCAATATTAGTACTTTACTGGAACTGTTTATGATATCTGATGAAATTTTGGTTTCCCACTCGTCTCACTGTTTACCAAAGGTTCCCCATGCAAGACAAGCCCAGGCTTCAAAAATGGGTGAACAACATGAACCGAGAGGAGTGGACCCCAAGTCGACACCAGTTTCTGTGTAGCGAGCACTTCACAGAAGACTGCTTTGATGTTCGATGGGGTATTCGCTATCTGAAAAATACAGCTATCCCCACCATTTTTCCTCCAGTTGAAGATGTAAGTACAGCAGTGGTCTTGCTTTCAACATGTACAGCGTCTATTTCACCACTTATAAATAGTTTTAATTATATTGTGATGCATATGACTCATAGCTTTATTTATCATAAATCTGTTAAAGGTATAGAGCTTGATATAGTATTGTTACCATGCTTGAAAATAACTGTGACAATGCATTTCTTCCTTTCAGAGTAGTGATAAAAAATCATCCAACATCAAAAGAAGCCCCACGGCCAGACTTGGTTTGTTAGACCCAGACACCGACCCAACTCTGTCTGAGTGCTCTCGCAGGAAGAAGCCACTTATTTTGAGCAGAACATGCAAAAAGGTCAGCTCAAACATGACAACACACAACCTTGCTGCTGAAACCAAAGAAAATACAGAAGCCATTCATGCAGAGGGACTTGAACTTCATCTGGCCTCAGACTCTGTTGTCACCTGTCATTCAAATATCCCAGAGCTTCAGACTGCCAAGAGTGAGGTGCCAGGTGACATAGTGCCAACAGCACCCTGCCTTGCATTGACCCACTGTCATGAGCTTCATTCTGACAGGCAGGCTGACTCAACTGTGACTGTGCTCTGTTGTGAATCTCTGGGCTCCTTTCAGGAGGTAAATGTGAGTGCAGCTGCGTGGAAGGCAGCTGAGGGTCAAACTTTCAGCTTTGTCCCGGTGGAATCTTTAAAGGAAAAAACTGTAAGCTCATTTTTGGTAGAGAGAAGACCTAATGAAGGAGAGAATATTTCTGTTTATGAGCACTCATACTGTAGAAGTGATATGAGCAAAGAGCAACTGTGGAATAAGATCTTGAGTTTGCATTCAAAGATTTTGGAACTGGATCACAGGGAGGAGTGCACTGTGGCCAAAATCCATGCTTTGGAGACAGAGATAGCCCACCTGAAGCGGGATGGCGCTGTCTTTAAAGAGAAGCAGAACATTTTTAAAGATTATATATCATCTGTGTTGCTCTGATTTTCTAAGTATTTACAAGCTGTGGACTTTGAAATGAGATGGTCGCTGCACATGTATTTTGATTTCTACCTCTTTCCATCGTGTCACTTCTACACATAGTCCTTAATAGTACAGACATACAGAACTCAGAGCATATTTTGTGTCCCAAAGTGGATTGGGACATTTTTTCTCTTTGGAGGGAATAACAACATTACTTCTGCTTGTGTCCACATGGGGGTGCTATATGACCATTGTACAGCGGTCACTTATTCTTTTTACTTTGCATTGGAAACACAGGAGTTCTATTGATGTCTCAATAGTTTTTATGAGATTGTATCTCATATGTAATCAATGCATTATCCCTATATATTATTTCTTGTTTATGTCAATTAGCCTGAAAAGCACTTAAAGGATTTAAAGGAAGATTGCTGTTCCCGTAACATGGGCCTGGATAAGCACCAGAAGATTTGATGGATGATTCATACTGGCTGAAAGGTTTCAGATAAACCAACACACCACCGATTTGTTAGGCTATACATCAACTCTTTCTGTGAGAAATCCTTTCTGAAGTTTTCGTGTTAACAGACCTCATAGATATGAAAGCGGTTAAATTATTCCTTGCAATACTGTTGCATTTTCTTCACTGAAGAAAAATCATATTTTCAGCATACTGGAATCAGAGGCCATTATGTCACAGATGTGGAGGCTCAGTTGTTTTTGTGAAGTGCTTGATTGTCAGTCCCTGCCCCTCAGAGTGCGCAATCACCCGAAATTCAAGGCATAATTATATATTGTTAAAATGCTCAAACTATGTGCTTCTTAGGTGTTTTTTTTTTTTTGCCTTTGTGTCACCATCAATTGTTTTTTCATCTTACATTCATATCACTAACAACATGATTCACCAGCAGATTCTGTCTTTTAACATAATTACATAGAAGTAATGACAATATTGTTGCAAAGTGAGATGCCTAATCCTATGAGGAGCAGGAGAGATAGGTTATACTATGTCTGATTACAGGTTAAAGAGCAGTGTAAGGAAGTTAGTCATCTTATATGTTTTATTTTCCAAAACACCTGTGAAGAAAACAGAATATTCCAGAGTCTGGAAATACAATAGGGAAGATGTTGATGAACTGGATATTGAGGGACTGACTAATTCTTCATGTGTAAATTTGGTATCTCTGGATACAGCTGCATATATATTTCCTAATCAGTATTTTAGTGGTTGCATCAAAAGAGGTTCTGAGCTTTTATTGTGACATCAGACTAATACATAAAGACAACGCTAAAAATGAAGCATCTTGTTGACATCTGTTCAAGAGGGTAAAAACTATATAGAATTTGTTTCACTCTAGTTTTCATTACTAGTGGTGTAGAGTAAGAAGCAGGAGAGAGGTTGAAATTGAGCTTGATGTAATAAGAAAATGATTGCCAATCTGAAGGGGTTTTGTTGAGGCTAATTTCAATGATGCAGTACATGAAAACCTTAGAGGAAAACATCTCTGGCAAAGCTCTTCTACATCTGAGAGTGATATTGAGTGGGGGTTGATACAAGTAATTAACTGACATTCACATAGCCCTCTCCTGTTGCTCTGCATCCTTGTTTGAAAATAAACATCAATGGACTAATGCACTGAGATTTTTTGGCAAGGTTCAAATCCTTGGGTATAATTGCATTTCTGTAGTGGTGTAATAACGCTGATCCTTGTTTGCAATTGTGTGACATCCCAACCAATGAAGACAGAAATAAAATGAGATTGTTAATAATATACATACACATGAACTATCAATAATTAATATAAAGATGGAAATGAAAAGCTGTTGATTGACTCTCATTGTGATCCTTAGGTTCTTCATTCCGGTGACGAAATGATGCATAAATGTTGATTTGTAATTGGACTGGTCGAAGTTCCCTTCCTGCACACACACTGAAAAGGGTGGAGCAGTTCAGTGTATTTCATTTATTAGACTGAATATTTTCTGTCACACAAATAGTAAAGAAGGAAGAGGCAGTCAGATAATGTGTCACAGTTTCCATCAATTGCAGGACAATTACACTATGGTTATGTGGTGTACCAGTACATTCTATTTATTTTTTTACAATAGAGTTTAAACCCCTGCATGCACTGGTTTTAATGGCATTCACTCTGACAGGGCTTCCATCTTGCATGGTCCCAGCATTGCATGAAAGAGCACTGTTATACAGCGACCATGTACAGTACATGGTATATTTTGATATTTCCCTCTAGTGCTTGGTGGCAATTTTTTCAGAACACAAATACAACGGTAATATTTAAATACTTAACATTTGACAAATAGTTTCTACTGTCATGACAATAGAGCACATTTTATATCTGTACATTTTGATACAGTAATCTTTTAAGTCCTGTTTTCCCAACATGTTTTAACACCTTTTTTTTTTTTTTTTTTTGGTGGTCTGGGTGTGATCCATCCAGATCTTCAGGTCAGACCCTGGCTTGTATCTGATATGTCTAATCCATGAAAATGAATGGTTGGAACAGTGTGGAAATGTTTAGCTGTAGTAGATGTATATCCAAGGGTTGGTGCAGCTGTTGAGACTGGCCAGTAGCATGATGATGACAAAAACTGGACCTGCCAGAGAGAAATAGTGAGGCATAAACAAGCTGGAACACACAGATAAAGAAAGAGGAATGAGTTTAAACAGAGCAAATTGAAAGTACCAGCAAGCTCTCATATTTAAATTGCTGAAAGTCCAATCTGACAGAATCACTCTGTAAATATGTTTTGGTCACTGTTTTTCTTTTTGCCCTGATACAAACCTTTTGTTGGTGCACTGCTTGGACTCCATGCTGACCACAGCTGGACAACAAAAAATGGACTCCAACATACTGTGTATGCCATTATAATGACAAATGTCATTTTCACAGTCTTCAGCATGGCGTTGGACACCCCCTTCGTACCTGTGCGCAGTGCGCGTCCTCCTTGCAGCGCTTTTTTCTTCATGTTGAAGTAGATTGTTGTGCATATTCTCATTTGACAATAGAGTAAAACAACAGCAGGCACAGCAAACACAGACAAAGTGATCCAGCTGATGTATATCCTGCTCCCCCATGGTTCTATGAATGAAGCCCAGCAGTCGAGCTGGTTTTCGTCGACCTCCTGGAGAGAGAAGATGAAGAGCTGAGGTGAGCTGAAAGCGAGGGAGATCATCCACGCTGCGCCTATGCTGTAGTATCTCTTAAACGAGCCCTTCAAGAAGGAAACCATCGGTTTGCAAACAGCATGGTACCGGTCTACGGTCATGGCCACTATCATATATGTGGAGGCAAACATTCCAACCACCTGCAGGTATTTTACAGACCGGCACAGGAAATCAGTGCCTCTGAACCTGTGCGTAATTTCAATGGATAACTGCGGTAGGACTTGGAAAAAGGCGACCACCAGATCTGCCAAACACAGATGGAAGAGAAACAGCTGGGTTCTCGTACTTCTTTTTCGCCTCCTCCAAAGTGTGAACAAAAAGAAAACATTGCCACTTGTTGCCAGAACGAATACCAGCCCTAAAACTCCAGCACGAATGAGCGCAAAGCGGCCATACACTTCTTCATCCACATGCGTTACCGTTTCAGAGCTGTTGATGCTGGAATCCATTTGAGCGCAGAGTCCTGACGGGCAGCGGGTAACTTCACGACTCAATTAAGGAGCATGCACTGAAATGGTTATGTTCTTGTGGAACAAAAACACCTGATTTACTTGTTTTTGGCGCAATTACCAAGCGTTGGCGTGATGTGATGGGCGTGAGGAGAGAAAGCCAACGACTTGTCTGGAGATGGCAGTCATGCAGCTGTTCATTGACGAGTGACTAAAAATGCATATACACTTACACAGTAACAAGTCCAGACTAACCTAAATGTGAACATATTTAAAATGCACACTGAATATACATTTTGTGATGCTCAGGTTCATACATTCTGCAGCATCTAAAGGGTCCTGCTACTGTAATTAGTTCTTTTTGTTTGTTTCAGTTAAGGCTTTATTATTGTGTATATGTAAAATCCAGACAAGCTGTATTTTCTAAAGTTTTATTGGGCAGCTGTTGGGAGCATTCTGACATTTGTCTTTAATATTTTAAAAGACCCCTCCCCAAAGTCTACATTCCTACAGCCTGTCCAACTTCCTCACTCTTTCAGATTTTAAAGTTTAATTATGGAGCTGCCTTTTTTTTCATGTTCAATGCAAGTGTTTTTATTATTGTTTTATTATTTATTTCCTTTTTGCTTGGATTTTAACTTATTTTTTGGATTCTGTTGGTTGGTTGTATTTTTATTTATTTGCTGTATGTTGTAAAGGGAGTGTTTACTGCAACAAATTCCAATAAACTATGTCAACATGGTAATAAATTGTTGAATCCTGAATCCTACATTAGACCACAGTAAACCTCCATATTAGTATTCATATTTCACTCTACTCTGTGTATTGTTTTTGTCCAACCTGCTATACAAATAATAAACTCTAACCCTGCACAAATGAGTTAAAAATAACTCATCCTGGTCTTGCAAATGCTACTTTGGAAGTGGTAACTGAAAAAAAGAACACTGGAGTCAACAGTGGAAAAAATCCTGCACAATATTGTTTTTGACTGATGGATTATTATTAGGGGCTGGTTTTATACTCCCATAAATGCAGCCTGAGATGCCATTAAAGCTCTGACATTTCGATAAGAGAACAGAAATGGTTAGAGGCAGAGAGCAGTATCAAACCCTGTCGTAAGAAGCAATGGTAACCAGAAATAATACCATTACAGTCTATTCATTTACTTGTCATGCTGTTTCTCAAAGGAACAGAGGCCAATAATAAAATGAGACGTTAATTGTACTTTGAAGGAGTTTTAGCCAACCAATTTTTTTCTGTCAAAACACACTGACCTAAGTATGGTTATGCTATTCACTCCACACATCAATGGCAGTGACTGGAAAAAATATCTGGAAACTGTGTAAAGCTGCTCAATCTGCATTTCAAAAGAAATGATTTCTAAGCTTTTTTGAGCACATGAAAGAATTTTCTTCTGTGAAAGCTACCAGATTATAACTTTTACCATTGGTCACGCAGGATCTGTAGAAAAGCAGGCAGATTGTTATGTGAACCACCTGACAAATAGTCATTAGTAAACAAGGCAAAAGCCTGCAACTCTGTTAGGAATGTATGCAAGAAAAATCCTGGCTGAGATGAGGAAGTTAGTGTAAGTGTTCAACACATTGCTACATATTTTATATGTCAGTGTCATGTATGTTTTTGACAATGTATATGTACTTTATACTGTACTCTATGTTCAGTCAGGTCTATTAGTAATTGGACAGTGACACACATTTTGTACCTTTACCTCTATATACCACTGCAGTGCATGTGACATGAAATGATCAAGGTGTGATTGAAGAGGCGGCTTTCAGCTTTAATTCAAGTTTAACATAAACATGTAATCATTTAGAGCTCAACCCCAAAGGCTTCAAACCAATCAGACGACGTAAGATCATAAATATGAGGATCGTTTTTGACACTTGGAAGAAAAATCTTTTTAT
>JAPTYQ010000005.1:25755846-25771593 GCA_029814465.1 Ostorhinchus cyanosoma | reverse complement strand
GTTTATTAACATTGCACAACACAAATAGTACAATACAACAAGAGTGTGTTTACATCTCAGTATAGTGTATAATATAAAAAAAGAAACAGCTAACAATATAGAAATTTTAAGAGAATACAGAATGACAAGTAGTAAACCTATACTCATCTGTAGTACATGCGTGTAGTTATATTCATACATGTATATTTATGTATTGACCTACTTCCATACAGTATCAATTATTGTAATACATTCACTATAAGACATTATTTCTAGAACCCATCCATTAAAACAAAAAAAAATCCGTTGGATGTAAACTAGAATAGATTTTTATCTTCAGGTCTTGTGTTTGAAGTCTAAATGATCATTATATAACTGTAATGTTCCATGATGTGCGTTTGATCACATGGGTTAAATGATGCTCTCCTTGGGGTGAAAGATTTTTTTACTGCTGCAATTTGCTGTGCTAAATAAGTGCACCAAACAGAGAGGTGTAATTATGTGAAGTAATCACCAGTGTGGAACTTAAATCATAAACAAACCCCTTGCTCCTGTTATGGGTAGATGTTTTTGTTGACATCTACTGTCCAAAGTAGAGCATTGCGTTGTACGCGCTTGAATCAGGGTTGACGTCATTTCCGGTCTATTTCCTGTTTGTTTGTGCTGCTTTTATCGGTACTGTACTAACAAAATCAATGAAGGGGAGATATACTAGTGAGTCATTGGGCGTTCCTGTTGTTTAGGTAAGAACATTATTGATATTTGTTTAATAAGATGACGTCAAACTGGTACCACCCATTCAACACTGGGTAAAGAAATAAGCAGTGTGAGCATTTTTGGCTAGCTAGTCCATATTACGGTCATTGGTGGGTTATTCAGTTAGAAACAAAGTGTTGCCTAAATTTTGTAGATTCATTGTTGTGGGTGTTTAAGTTAGAAAGACGATTGGAAATGGACCACTTCGCTTTTACACAGATATGTCACAGTCAGATATAGGTTTGTTTTAAATGAAAGTGGATTTTATTGCACATGTAGCTAGCATAGCATCAGCTGAAGCTAGCATAATATTCGCTAATAATCATTGTCAATCACCGCTATTAATTAACCGTAGAGGTATTGGTGTTTGATTGTAGCTTCTCTCTGGTGCCACTCAGTTGGTCCAAAGGTCCATTTCTCTCTGGAGTAAAGACTTGCTCTCGATCACGTCCGCTAGCCACTTCTCTCTGAACCTTGTCCTCCCAGCTGTATGCATCAGCCGGTTGGACTCCACTATGTAGTACACCTCCACGGGCAGGGTGTGGGGTTTGACTTTATCCACGGCGAAGTACACACTCGCCGTCCCCTGAATCGGCTTCCGCTGGGTCGGGGTGCTGAAACGGGCCTGATACAGGTGGAAAGTGTGATGCTCCTCATCGACGGAGCAGAGGAAGGCCAAGCTGTGGAGCCAGCAGGGCTGCAGCTCCCATGTCTGAATGTACTCCTCAATCTGCATCTGCCCCACTTCCACGGTGAAGTTTTCGCCAGTGACCCAGTCAGTGTTCCCCATCTCGGTGTTTCTATCCTCCTGTTTCTTTGCTCTGTGGTGTTTTTCCAGCAGAGTTTTTACAAGCAAAGTGGACTCCGCTGATAAATTCAGACCAGTTGAAGAAGTCTGATTGTTTTCCATTTTTTGTAGACCAGTTAAATTAGCTGATAGGATAGCCAGGAAATGAAGGGTGCATCTGTTTATGCTTGTACTGTTGCCATGACTACAGGATGGAGCCCTCTGTTGGTGTACTTGCAGTGTAGTATTTTGGCTCCTATGAAAAAGCATACTGTGTTAACTCTGAGAAATTCATTCATTCATTCATTCATTTTCCATCAATCCATCCATTTTCCAAGCCTTCCTTCTGGAAAGTTATGGGGATGCTGGAGCTGCTGAATCTGACATTTATTTATTTATTTATCTTTTTTTCAGGAAACGGTGGAAGAAGGTTCCCACAAAAATGGGATGTCTACTATTATTCCTGTAGGCAGCAAGAGGTAGCCTGTTAGAATGGTGCATTATTTGCCAAAAAAGAATCATCCATACTAAAGAAGACTAAATTAGGACCTTTGAGTTTAGCGTCACTGTTCCTACTGAGCCAGCAAACGCATGTCGCGGATCAGGACCACACTTGACAGTGTCACAAAGGCAGTAGGGAGCACTGACCTCATCTCCAAGTTTTCCCGCCTCAAGCCTGGAAGTGGTACAGTCGAGAGCGCTCATGTAGAAAAAGTTGTAGGTAAAGCAGACACCTTGACCTCTAATAACCTGACTACCGATTCACCAAATGAAACCACCATGAAAAAAGAAGAAGAGGGTGAGAAGAATGCAGAAGAGCTGGAAAAACAGAGGCACAAAGTTTCAGAAAAGCCTTTTGTTGCCAGCAAGAAACCCACTTCTAGTTTAGGCTCAGCAGTAAGTGCATCTGTGCCAAGTTCTTCCACAACTGTGGCGAAACAAACTCTGCAGCTTTTTCACCCAGCAAGCCTTTCAACCAACATGGACGAGACCTACAAAACTCTGGCTCAGCACATAAATAGCTACTTTGGGACCAATGCACAAGGGGAAGATTTGGACAACAGGTCACAGCAGCACAAAGGAGAGCATGATCCTGCTTCTGAGCATGTTATTCACCCTACACCTCAGACAACTGGGAAACACATTCCTATTATAGCTCCAGTGGCAGAAGCTAAAAGTATTGAAACACCCACTACCTCTCCTCTTCCTCCCCCATCGTTAGAAAATCTGAGTCAACCTCCTGACACCCCTGCAAAAGAAAGTGCAGCTCAACCTGTCCCCGTGCCAACCACATCTCCTAAAAAAGGTTTCACTCACTATCTGTCCTATCCTCGGCCCAGTGTTCAGGCATTTGTTGGAAGTTACATTGCACCCCTGGTACCTAAATTTAGAGGTGATTCCAAAGTTATTACTGCTGAGAAATCTCCAACAACGGAAGAATCTACTGTGGAGAAGACAGAAGAGAAAGCAGTAACTGAGGAAGAGAAGGCTAAACAACACCTGCTGACTCAAAGGGAGAAGGTAGGATGCTCAGTGTGGTTCTAATTAATATACACTAAATATAAAATGACACTCAAAAAACAGGATTAAAAAAATATATGTGTAATAATTTAAAGATTTTCAGTATCACTTATTTCATTATTAATAAAAACATGCTTTTTGTGTCATAGGGCACAAAAAATTATGAGTTTTTGTGACTAGAGCTGTCCAAGTAATTGCAGTTGGGATCTCAGCCTATGAATTTATCACTTTATGAGTTTTTCTTGCAGTGTAGTATAATATCTGCATGGTGATATTTTGAATTTGTTTACACTGTGCATAGAGTGGTATTGTGGAAAAAGGGTCAAATTGAAGTCACTGTATAAAAATGTTTTGTATTTATTGTAATAGTTTAAGGTCGCATGGGAAAAATACACTTAACTTTGTTCCCGTGGAAGTAGAGTCAGGACACAATCACAAACTGTACTATTGTCCATAATTATTGCAATATGATTGTTTCACCACATGCCCTATTTGGGAATAACTTTCATTTGATATTCTTGTATTAATTAATTGCTGTGAACCTTTACTTCTTTCAAGTTATAGGCCTATGATTTATATTATTGGATATTTAGTCCAAGAAAAAAGAACTTTAGTGAAGCCTATAGTTATAAATCCCCTCAGGTATTGTGAACATCCTGTTTTTATTGCAGATAATAGCCAGAGTGAGTGTTGACAACAGAACCAGAGCCCTGGTGAAAGGCCTGCACAGGGTCACTGACGTCAAACTCCTCACCAGCCGAGTAGAGGAGCTCAGCGTTCATCTCTTGGAGTTCCCAGAAACCAGAGGTGTAGCCATCAAGGTTAGTGTGATGTCAGTATGCATTTGTTTTATAGTTTGACATTGACAAGACTGTACTTACATTTGTGCTAACAGTGGCAACAAGGGGTTTTCTTACTTAGATGGTGATCATCCATGACTTGTGTTAGCTGTTTATCTTGATTCTGCTTGTTTTTCAGGAAAGCGTGCTGCCTTGCCTGCTGCGGCTGCGTCAGGCCAGAGACCTTCCTCTTCAAGCTGCTGTGAGAGAAGCTCTTGCTGTTGTTGGCTATACGGACCCTGTTAAAGGCAGGGGAATTCGGGTCCTGGCTATAGATGGAGGGGGAACAAGGTATGATGTATCTGGTTAACCTAGAAAATAAGTAATTTTTTAAAGTAATATTTTAATGATTTGACACAATCACATAAGCTACATTTTTCATACAATTCTGATAATGTTGTGATTTGGTTACAGAGGACTGCTTGCCCTGCAGACTCTTCATAAACTGCAGAATTTGACTGGCAAACCGGTCCATCAGCTCTTTGACTACATCTGTGGAGTCAGCACAGGTAAATTCTGACTCAGCTATCTGCCATTTTTAAATGTGGTTCCGTCTCACTGTTCTATAAACTCTGCACTCAGTAAACAGTATATTTCCATATGAATTGAAATACTCTTTCTCACACTATGTTCATTTGTTGGGTTAAGGTGCCATCCTGGCTTTCATGCTGGGGATTTTTCAAATCCCTCTAGAAGAGTGTGAGGAGATGTACAGGAAGTTGGGCTCAGATGTTTTCAAACAGAATGTAATCGTTGGAACCGTTAAGATGGGCTGGAGCCATGCTTTCTATGACAGCGAAATATGGGAAAACATCCTCAAGTTAGTCTACAGTGCCATCTGTCACCTTCCTTTTCATTTTCTCCTTTCTATACTTCCTTGTCATATAATATATATCTGTACATATTTAACCTTTAGGGAACGAATGGGTGATGGGAGCATGATTGAGAGTGCCAGGGATCCACACTGCCCTAAAGTAAGTTAGATGTCTCTTCATCTCTGCAAATACTACTGCTAACACTAATTAGAGCAGCCATGTTTTGTTGTATGTGATTAAAGTTTAAGATTTCTTTGTTGTGTTATGTTTGTTTGCCCAATAATAATAATAATAATAATAAGAAGAAGAAATTGTATTTGTAACACACTTCACATTTAACATCAAATCTCAAAGTGCACAATAAAAAAACAAAACAATATACAATAAAAAAAAAACAGAAAAGGCTTTTGTAAAAAGGAGGGTTTTTAGCCCTTTTTAAAAAGCATCCACTGTCTGTGGAGCCCTTAGGTGGCACAACACTGCCCAAGCCAAGTATTCACTTATGTCCTGTGAAAATAAAACAGGTTTTTATGGTCATTTCGACATTTGTTGTGTCTCCACAAGGTGTCAGCAGTGAGCACTATTGTGAACAGGGGTTTGCCACTGAAGGCCTATGTGTTCAGGAACTACAGACTCATGCCAGGAGTGAGATCCCACTACCTTGGAGACTGCAAACACAAAATGTGGCAGGCTATCCGGGCCTCATCTGCCGCTCCAGGATACTTCCAGGAATTTGTCCTGGGAAAAGATCTCCATCAGGTATGACAGAGAGCAGAGAAAACTACAAATTTTATGCACAAAAATGTGTACACATTGCTTAGTGAATAGAATTGAAGAGTGGAGTGTAAAGCAAATGGATAAAGAAAAAAAATCTGAAAAATTCACTTGCACATAACCTGAACATTAATCACTGGGGAACATAGAAAAACGCCTCACCTTACAAACATTAATTATTTCTTGAAACTGCGGCACAGATGCTCACCCCACCCACAGCAGACCTCTGTGACAACCATGTCATTGAATACAGTAGAACATAGCGATCTAATCAGTTGCATCTTACTTACAGCAATAATTTATTGTGAGAGGGTAATTTTCTTGAAATCTAACCAATCAATATCATAGGCTGGTGCCAAGGACAGACACACAGCGAATATAAACACATCAAGGACATAGTGTACTGTCTGTAGGTTTGTTTTTATCTCTCTCAACCTTGAAGATGGTTCCCTAATTGGTCCATACGTGGGCTGCCAAGAGTAAGAGGGACAGGAAGAAGGTGAACAGAGTTAGAAAATGTGTTTGAGGAGGAGAGATAGATCCCTTGGACCTGGTATGTGTCCTTTAACATGAAAGGCCTCCTGCTCAGCTTGTCCTCCTGAAAGAAAGTGCTTCTGATTCCCCATGAAAGAGTGTATCTAACAGGACTCCTGCAGTCAGGCCACCACAGTCTAAAGTGGTGTCAGCTGGTCCCATATTAAAAAAAAAAACATTCTAATGTCTTAGTCATGTTGTTAACAGAACTCAGCAATGCACATTAAGTGACTGTGCCATGAGTGGTTCTCTGCATAATAAGCTTCACATCACACTTTTGCAATCTGACACTGACTTATGACACAGTGCATTAGATAATGAATACTGTTCCAGCTCTTGTTTTTGACTCAGAGGCAGAGCAAGGAAAGAACATATTAGGGTCAAGAGTGGTAAATTATGCTTAAGTGGGAGGTGAGTGAATGAAATTTAAGCCTTCGAGGTTGTTGTTCCGGTGAATTTGAGTAATTCTGGGTAAGAGCATCTGATAAATGTCTACAGTGATGACTAATAAAGTCATTTACATTTCACCACTCCTGTACTGCTTGAGCCTATTTTATGCAGCGCCTTGAGGGAGCTGTTCAAATAGATTTGTTTTAATGTGTTATTTTATGACATTTGATTATTAGGCCAGATATCTTTAGATGGTCTTTATGGGCAGCAATTAAGCTTGAGGCTTAGCTTTTAATTTTGATAACCTACTTAGGCAAAATTAGCCTTGTCCCTCCTAACAAGTCCCTCTCCCCTGCTGTTCGCCAACATAGAGTCCTGACAGGCAACACTTACAACTTATTAGTTAATAATACACTGTAATCTCCAGTCCCACTTTGAATACTTTCGTAGCCTTGATTGTTCTGAGAGTTTCAGATTAAACTAAGTTCCAGCCATATTCTCTGATTGGATTTTGGGATGACAGCAGGACATGCACGGACGGAGAGTGAATGAATTGTGTTGTGTGTGTTGTATTTTACATTCCTCTTGGAGCTGTGTAGTGTTTCATCGACAGTTCGAGCTCCAGTTGCCACCCACCAGTCTCACTCCCACTCTAGTTTTCAGCACTAGCAGCGGTATTTCTCAAGAGAATTCTGCCACTGCAGGGGATCAGAAAGGAATAAATACGCACACATAAACACACTGTAGAGGAAAAAACTTTCAGAGGTCAGAATTGATATCTTTCTACGTGATCTTTGCATTTATTAATAACAGAAATCAGTTGATAGACTGTTCACTCATTTCCTTAGGTTGTTCTGGCACCTGCATTCCACTTTCAGTAGCATTTTGTTTGTGTTGTGATTGGAGGCAGGTTGGTTGTCATTCAGTCGAGGGAGACCCATGGGTGAAAGGTTGAAGGTCGAAGCAGAGGAGCAGCTGTGTAATTAACCCGCTGTCTTGAGATTTCCAACTGTGTCCCAGTGTTTGATAGTCTTATGCCTCAGGGTGAACATGTCTCATAATTAGGCCAGTGAGTAACATGTTTTATATTGTCCCATAATGTCATAAGGGCTGCCAAGTGTCTACACTCACATGCCTGAATGCATATTTCTTTGATTAGATGAAGATGATGGTTTACATGAAAATGAATTCAAGTTCAATGAATGGTCTTTAGGGATGCCCTGATATATCAACTGGACATCAGAATAGTTAATATCAACCAATACTGAAAGATGCATATTTCTATGATATGTTATTTTCAAGGTTTTTTTTTCATAAATATATCTTTTAATCTGTGTTCATTCAGAGATAATGTGATTTGTGAATTGCATTAAAGAAATGTTTTTGTTCAGAGGAGGACAAATATCAAAAACAGAGTGAAGGAATTTTTTGCATCAGTGCATGCCTATTAGTTTTACATTAAAATGATTAGAAACTGTATTCAGGCTAGTTTTTTTTGTTTACATATTAACATTTGTATTCATGTTTATAGACTACTTTTCCAGCATATTGTTGAATCAAAGGTGTTAAGTGTAAAATTGATGATGCTTTCAGATTCGCATAGTATATACCAGATACCACATATAGCACACATGTAATTACTGCATGGTATTTTCTACCAGTCTACAGTGCAGTATGCTGTCTGTGATCATTAATGTACTGTACTACATGGATGAACATGCCTATTATACTGGAAAAAATCTAAATCTTACCAAGTGTATTTTTCTTATTTCTAGTCCAAATATCTCATGACATTTAAAATAAGACAGAATCACCTAAAGAGTAACTTTTCAGTGAGATATAAAGAACAAGAATTGTTTTATAAAAATAAGTTCTTATAACAGTAATCTGGTAAGATTTAGATTTTTGCAGTGTACCATAGCTACAGTTCCCTGTCAGATGATTGTAGACATTTACAAAACTTTGCATTATGCTCCCATGGAGAAATCTCAGTGCAATTGTTTGATACATATCAGATTAATTGCTGGTATTTAGTTTTTTAAGGAGAATATTCTCATTTCTCTTATTTCCAATTGAAAGAACATGCTATCATTTGTATTAACATGTATCATGCATACATGCATCATGCATGTGTTTTTTCGTGCCCTTTGTTTTTGGGTAAATTCCTGGTGTCCTCTCTCTAGCGAACAGGAAATAACCTTTGCCCATAGTGTGCTGGGGAGGGTCTGACCTCTTTTGTGCTACATTTTCCATCTCTATTAATCATGGCCAAAAACAGTTGAGGGGTTAGAATGAGACGGAGAAGGAGCATTAAACCATTCCAGACACTTACTGAGGCTGATTGTCCCCTTTCCTAATTGTTGGCATCATTGCACTCAGCAATTCCAGTAAAGTTATTAAGTGAAAAAAGACAGAGAAACACTAAGGATGACACATAAAGAACATGAAAAGCATAAAGAAAAACTCATTTGACCTGTTTCTCAACCTGTCAACAAAGTCAAAGAAACGGTTGAAAATGGTTAAATTCCAGACGAAACTGATGCAAAAGTGACCTCGTCTAGCTGTAGGGAGCTGGTACAAACAGCTTTTTCTTCTTCTTTATTTGTGAATAAACGGGGCTGTTTGCCAACACAGCACATCTTCAGCCCAGGAGCTTCTCTTTCTCTGGCTTGTAGCTGTGTAACCCTCAGCACAGCTTGTCCAGGTCACCTCATTTGTCCCCAGTAGGCTGAGCTTCACAGCAGTCACAATAGATTTATTACCAGTAAAGGCAAATTGCAAGCTATACATGCACACACTGAACATAATGGATAATGATTTTATAACTCCAAACTTCCTTCTTTTACACAAATGTACACTTTGAATCTGACCATCCCTGTTTTTCTTCTTTTTTTTTTTCTTCATTTTGATCATCTAGGATGGAGGACTTTTAATTAACAACCCCACAGCCCTTGCTATCCATGAGTGTAAGTGTCTGTGGCCAAACACACCACTGCAGTGTGTGTTGTCCCTGGGTACGGGACGGTATGAGACGGGGGGAAAGAACAGCGCCACCTACACGAGTCTAAAGACGAAGCTCACCCATGTTATCAGCAGCGCCACAGATACTGAAGGTAAGTCTGTCCTGCTGTGGATGTTTGTAGTCCGTAGCATTCTGAACCTACTGACAAAATAAAGATCCTTCTTCTTCTTCTTCTGCAGTTTTTTCTTGGTTAAAATAATTAAAATATGAAAATAGAAAAGCAACAACTAAATCTGATCCTCTCTATCCATATGTTTAGAGGTGCACACCATGCTGGACGCCCTCCTCCCGCCTGACACCTATTTCCGCTTCAACCCCTACATGAGCGAGGACATCTCTTTGAATGAGAGCCGTGTAGAAAAGCTCAACTTCCTCAAGAGCGAGGCTGAACACTACTTGGAGCGCAATGAAGCCAAGCTCAGGAACGCAGCTCGGGTGCTGGGACAAGAGAAGAGCACGATCCAGAGACTGGCCGAGTGGGCTAAGCTCAAGGCCGACATGTATGAGGGCCTCCCATTCATTTCAAAGCTGTAGTTTCAACATTTTACCTCAAAAGAGTTTTAAAGGTAAGTGAGTGAAAAATAAAGGGTCTATACATCCACTTAGTTGAGGGAGTCCCATGGGTGACTCATATTACCTGGTGATTTTAAATAAATGTGGAGACTGTTTCTGATCTTAAACCTTATAAGCTGAATCTACAAATGATCTCACATATTTTGGCAAACGCAGAATATGATGAATTGACGTCTATAATTTGGTGTGATTTGCAACATTTTTGTTTCTGTTTGTGCATTTATTCAATATATTTCCTGGTCCAGGATGATGGAGGCTGTGCTGAAGATAAAAAAAGGAAATCCAGGAGGCGCAAGTTACACTATAGCATGAACATTCACTGAAAGAAAACATAATTGTTCCGAGAAATGACATCTCATAAGATAATGAGATGGATGATATGCATGACAGTGTACAGTTAGGAACATTTTCTACCTTTCAACAGTTACCTGTACGTGGTGAGCCTTGACAACAGAACCAGGGAATAAATGACAGTAAATTTGAGGAAAAGACTTGGTCTATCTTGTGTGAATACACTATTTGAAACCCAGACAGGGTTAAATTTCCAGTTCAGTGCAAGTCCCCAGGTTATACTTATCCAGTGCAAATAAGGCTTAAGTAACTATGAAGTTACTGTGTTTACATGATTTCATGTATTTAACATTAAAAGAACAAAGAAATTCACAGTTATTGATTAAAAATACTGTAGGTAACATAGTAAAATTATGAACATGATGGAATTTGGAGGTGAATCACGACGTGCCAGACGGAGACAGAGTAATATAGTGTATGGGAAGAAAATGATAATAGTGATATCTTTTTTGTGAGTGCTTAAGTATGTGCAGAGAAATTTATGGAGGTATGAATATGAAGCTTGTGTAATGACCTCGTGGACTGGGTGCTTCACTGCAGCACATTAATATGAGGCTGAATGAATCCCAGTGTGGGAACTGTGTTTATTCTCTGAAGAAATTAGACTGATGGTCAATTTACATCTCATTTTAAAAACTTGAATACATCAAACTATAATTTATAAGTGATTGCACAGTGAGAACACAACTGCCTATTTCTAATACTGTATATATATAAAAGAAAAAAAGAACTCATGCACTTTTTAAAAATACAGTCTTTATTTGTGCGTTAACAAATATGTACATAATTTAAAGTAATGATTTGAGTGCTCTTAACAATATGTAAGAATACAATTTTAAAAACCGTGGTACAAAGCATGTTCTACCCTGCTCTGCTCAGAAAAACACCTTGTTGCCCATTCGTTGAAGTGTTTTGAACTTAACCCTGCTTAAGGTTGAATTCCCAAACACAGTTGTTATAGGCTAGTTGTTATAAAGCACACTTTTTACACTAACAGTAGGAATTTTCCCTGATTCCATCTTTCTTTATTGTGTGACAGAATGCAAAAGTGAAGAAATGTCATGAAATAAACACGATTTAAAACCACATGGATATCATCTCTGTTTTGTGATCGCAAACAGGTTAAGAATATCTGCTATGAGAAATTTGGAATTAATGAAACAAATTCTGTTAGATTTTAATTTTAAGTTTATGCACTTTATTTTTTTTTACCTGACACACAAACACATGCTCAACACAAAGCCTCAGTATAGAATTGTCACAAAGGAATGCCAAGTGTCTGCAAGTGATGAATCGCTTCTTTTCCAATTCCACACATTGATTTTCTGCTTTTATTGTTTTGATTCAGTGAGATTCCATACCATTCATTCCTTTCAATCACCCCAAACAACTAAAACAATTGAGCACGGTGTGGTATACCTTGAAGCTTCAACAACAATGAAAAATGTCACTGTGATATAGAATGAACTGACAACTATTTTACTTGCCCGATGCCTTTCTCATTTCAGATCAAACACGTAGCTGGGTTGACAGATTGATGTGGTATTGATAATATGACAGCTGAAATAAAAGACAGGACCAGATTTATTATTTCACCGCCTGCCCTTGACTCTATAACTTTTCCTAGTGGGTAAACCATGATGCAGGAGTTACAACCTAAACAGTTACTTACATTTTGAACTAAAGATTAGAAAATATGAAACTTAATTGACATCACACTACACTTAAAATGTTTTAAGTATAATTTGATGTATAGTTTCTAACAGGAATGTGGTCATATCTTTTGTGGTGCACACAGAAATTCTTAGTTTTATACCTAATGTGGTATGCAAAGGTGATAGTATGTATAAAGTTGATCAATAGTTTGGGTCAAAATGTCAAGTGTTGCTTAAAATGTTGTTTTCCCCTTAAAACATGAACTAAAACCGATGACTATAGAGGTGGTGTTTCTTCACTGTCAAACTAAATTTTACTCATATCTCTTGACGAGCTGTGTAGAGACAGTTTGACAAACACAGTTGGGTCAGACAAATAAGATGAACATGAGATTAATGCTCCCTGGCAATATTCGTTCCTTGGCTGAAGTGCCAAGGTAAAGTGAAGTCTGCCAAGCTGTGTTTACATGACAGAGTGGGAAATACAGTATATAGTTCAGACCACTGCACCATTAGTCGTTTTCATGTGGCAAAAACTGTCTGTCTCTCCTCCTCCTCAGGCAAAAGCAAAGCAGAATTGGATTGTCTGGTCTTATGGTGTTCCCTAGCAACCGTTCCCTTCTCGTTTACAATCTTCTCAATGTATGTGCCCACGTTTGCCCAAAATTGTCCCTGATCTGGCAGAAACATGTTATACAATCAACCTCTTATTTTGCTTCTATAAGGGGATTGTTCCACTTGAAATTAGAGTGATCACTAGTGATTGCTAGTTCTTTTAAGGTCTCGAAGTTGGCACAAACTGTTGATGGAACTTCTGCCAAGATGTGCCGTCCTCCTATACAAACAACAGCGCAGCATGTGAAAGGAAGTTTGTCTAAGTTGTCACACTTTATGCATCTGCTTTATTTCCAGAAATCACAGTAGCTGGCTTAATTTTTATAGGAAAAGTATGAAGAGCTACAATTAAACATTATAGTACATGTAGCGCTAATGATACAAGTGAACCAATAACTACTGCCCGAGGGATTAAAAGTGTGGTGAAGCACATTAAAGCCCACTCTGGAATAAAAATGAGCAACAATGGAAACGGATTCACGCATCCCATCTGTCAACACAGAATACAAAATCACCCAAGGGGCTCTAGGATCATTACATCATCATCTTACATACAAACACATATGTCATGACGATGTTTTCCTGATGATCTCCTTCTAGACTCCTAGGGCATGCTAAGTGTTTGTAATGTTAAGAAGCTCAAACTCATTGAGAGGACTTTCAGCTGTTTCACATCAGCATCTGTCAAATGTGCTTCTCTGACCAAGTTAGGAAGATCTTTGTATAAACTAAAACAGTATAGAAGTAGGTATCTGGAAACTGTCAAAGCCACATTGTTGTACCGTTGTATATCCTAACCTGAAACTGAAAACCTAAACTGGTTTTTTAAAGTATACAATACTAAATAGCTGTTTTCGACAATATTCCGTCTCACCAAGAACCACTTTACAGACCATTAAACAGTTATTTACGACATAGGTTGACCTTGAAGCTTTCACATGTGAGTTATATTTGCCTGCTTTATGAGACAGATGCATAGTTTCAGAAAAAGTCATGAAAATATTTGAAAGCGCCTGGGAGTATTTCACACTCGGCAGCAGTATGTCTGTAATGCCACCCTGGAAAAAAAAAAAAACATCTGTCTGTCATCGTGTCTCCTCATTGAAAAGGAACCGTTGAACAGTTTGCACAGTGGTGTGGCTCTCCACAGATATCTGCCAGTCGGTTAGTGTGGGGACACACCTGCACACAGAGACACCTCACACATATCTTATTTATCCAACAGTCCTGCATGAATGTCATTCTTAGACAATGACACTGCCATTTGTTAAGTTTGAAGTGGGTAAATATTAATATCTTCTCTAAGACACACCCCTGTGGTTATTACAGTATGCAGTGTTGTTAAGTCTTTGACAGCCTTGAACAAACAAGCATAAACACTCGACACATTTTTATCTCTTTGCAGAGGCTTTATACATCGCTAGAACTCTAGTTTTTATGGTCAAAGCCCTCCCTTGAGGCTTATCACAATCACTAGAAGCAACAGCACATGACAGGGTTATGAATACTAATGCCCTTTGGCCTGGATGAGTGTTACTACATGCATTTATCATGGGAAGAATCTGAGCATGTATAGCCTCTTTTTCACACAATGCAGATGACCCTAACATGCCTTAAGGTGACTTACAGATGAGTAAACCATGGCACTAAAAGCCCAGCTCTCACGCTCCCTTTTTTTTTTTTTATTGGAGATTGATGGTGAACATCTCTGGTCACCATTAAAACAGGTGTGAAGTATGTATGTTGAATGGAAGAGAAGATGAGAGAGAGAGAGAGAGAGAGAGAGAGGCAGTCTGGTGGACATTACTGGTATTGATGTATGCTGTGTTAATGACAGGCCCTAGGAGTGTGTTAGACATGCTCAGTCTGTCTCTGATTGGGAATGAGTGATAGCTGTGTGGGGGTAGAGGGGGTCGGAGGGGTGGGCGAGGGGTGTTCACGCACACCTGTCATATATGAGAGTTCCTGTTCAGCCTAAAATGTGATGTGGGCTGGTGAGCCAGAGGTAATGTAATGTGCACTAGGCCGTTTGACACCAGCGCTATGTGCAACTGTGGAACGTAGACCACCTGTCTTATTTTAGTGGCCAAAAAAAAAAAAGACAAAACACCTGTGTCTCACATTAGACATTTAGAAATACCGGAACCAGCATCTGTTTTTTTTTTTTTTTTTTAATTTTTATTAGCATTACTATTACTATTGGTAGAAATTCAGATTCAAGACCCTTTGCTTATATTGCTAAGTAACCTTTTTTTTAATATATATTGCACAATTTATGATTGAATTGAAGATAAAAATAGATATAACAAAAAATATCAAATTACCATAAATGATAGAATTATACAAACTCCATTACTTGGATCATTAACACATACAAGACATACTAAATTGAAAAGTGAGTCACTTTTTTATTGTTTATTTCACACCATTTATATCTATAGGCCCCAAAGATGCCTCTCACTAAAACGGGGTCTCTGCATTTCTGATTTTTCCCCCCTCATTTTATTCTGCACTGGATTGGCAGCGACTGATAAGTAACAGTGGAAAGAGGTCTCACTCCTATATGATCTCTGCCTCCCAAAAATCTGTCAGGGTACCTCCTTCCAGTAATTTTACTAGTTTACAGATTTGTACGTAGCATTTGTATTGTTGAGATGCTAAAAGGTGAAGTAATACTAAATATTGAAGTAAGTGTGTTTTCTTCAGTGTTGCCTAGTTTGTTTATTATCCTGCAGAAATGTCAGAAGCATCTGCCACCTTCCTAAAATAATTGCATATGTGATTTTTGTCAGATTTTTCAGGAAACACAAAAAATAGGCAATTATGTTATGAAGGTGACGATGTGGGAATTAATTGCACTTAGTCTGCCTATTATTTACACAATGCAGGCTATATGTTAATATCAAACAAGCTAATAGTCTTGAATTGATTTTATCGGACAAGGGACTATTTTTTGGTAATTTCCACATACATTACAAGACAGTGCCAGCAATCATTCCAGTGAGGACAGTGAGTCACCAATCTTAGGTCCAATGTGGTCTCCAGGGTCGGCAAGGTCCACCTGCTTTGTTCGGTACCAGGAAGTAATGGTACTAATGTAAGGAATGATGTTTAAAGGGTTAATGTGGATGTGGAC
>JAPTYQ010000005.1:25743460-25755685 GCA_029814465.1 Ostorhinchus cyanosoma | reverse complement strand
TATGGTAACTTCATTGACCTAGATTTTCTATATAATTTTGTGTGTGTGTGTGTGTGTGTGTGTGTGTGTGTGTGTGTAAAATTTCACAATGCAAGTCCTAAAGTCTTACGACCTCCAAAAAAGACTCTATGGGTGAAAATTTGAATTTCAGAGTATTTCTATGAGTGCCCTATAAAGGGTTAATTATGGTCCTTTTTTACTGCCTATATGACGCTGCTACACCCATCTGTACTTGCACAAAGCTGAACGGTGTCCCCCCTTTCCAAAACTTGGAAAGTGCGTCAGTTCATTTTCCCCCCGTAAGAGTGACCGGTCTGTCGTAAACACAGACGATCTTTGTGGCTGCTGGTCTTGACGGCAGCGGGGAAGCTGGTGGAGGGGGGGGAGCGGAGGATCCGTGTGGACCACAGCTTGCTGCTGCAGCGGCGGAGGGGGACTCACACACTTGTCCGGCCACGGTCCCTCAGACTCACACACTTCATCATTTTACAGCATCAACACACACTCACAACCGAGGAGGAAACAGGGACCGGTCTGCAGCACACGGTGAGCCTGGACATGCATTTGCTTTTCCATTTTCATTTATTTATTTTTTTATACCTTTATAAAGATGCAGATTGCATTTTTTTCTCACCCCCGTTGTTTTCAGTATCATCTCGTGTCGCTTGATAATAATGGTGCAGTGGATGGGTCCGCACATCCACTAGATGTGGGCTTTCTTAGATGACCAGGTGCGAATAGGCAACAGCAATATGGAGGCGCCTTGTCGTGTTTTTATCTGGATTCTGATGAGCATCCAAGGCAGACGAAGGCAGCCTGTGCACTCTCCGCACTGCATGCACTGCATCTTGAGGAGCAACCATCAAAGCCTCCAGTGGGAGGGACAGCTGTGTCCGTGTGTCCGTGGGCTCTTGGACTCCGTGTCTGCAGCATTGGTTTGTGCTTATTGTTGCTGCCGGCCGGCGCATCCAGGCCCACAGCTCTGAGCCGATTATTTGATGTCTGCCAGTGATGCTTCCAGCTGCAGCTCAGTGCTTCTATGCACCGTTTGAAGTGCACTGAATAAAAAGAAGGCAGCCCACTCACGCTTTGTTTTCACGTTTAGCATATAGAGATGTGGGTAGTCAGCAGGTGTCTATTGATCACCGTGGGGCTTTCTCAAATCTAGCCTTTGTTACAGAGGAACATTTTCCATCGAGTCCTCCATAACTGGAGACATTCTAATGTAAGGCTCAGGGAGGGAAACCCACTCTGGTGTCCCTGGAATATTCGAGCTGTCAAGTTCAGCTTCATATGTGATATTTTATAGACAGATCCACATTTGGGTTTCACATAAGTGCAGATGTAGTCTTTGTATTTTCAGTTCTACATGTAAAACAGAGCAGAGGTCGATATTTAAGGATTAAATCCAATCTGAAATCAATATTAATCAAATATATTTAATATATATAGGAAGGAATCAGCCTCTAAGGGCATTTTGAGCCAAATGGACTGAGGAGGCAGCGTGCATGCACATGTATCTGAACGGACACATGGCTCTATTGGATATGATACTTTGGTGGAATGTAGACTGTAATCCAATCTAACTGTATGAGAGAAGAATTGTGGTAATGCTTAAGAAAAGGCCTGTTGTCTCTAGTGTATTTAAGGTAGTGGTGGTAGATTGTGCAGCATTCTGTAGGTCAGTGAGAAATTATATGAAATAGATTATTGGTTTGATTCACTATTCAATCTGCATTTCAGTAGTTTCCTAATCTGTATTAAAGTTAGTTTTATTACATTAGTGATAAACACAGGTTGTACTTCATACATTATCACACTAAAACAACCCAGGGATAGGTAGAGTCATTGTGATCCTAATAAGAAGTCTGCTCTGGAAGTGTGGAGCTGAAAGTGTGAGTTATTTCATGCAGTGAAATAAAAGTGGTCACTATCAGCTGTTGTTGCAACAGTATGTGGTACAATATGACATGAAGTGATGTATTCACATTCACCCACAACCATATTTGATGTAAATGGGTCACTATATTACTTCAGTTTTTGCATGTTTTATATGTTAGATATGTAAATTGTCAGTGAATTGTGCCATAACTCATACACACATGGTTTCTTTTGACTTCTAGTTCATATATTTAGTAAAAAATCGACCTTCTCTATCTCGATTTGGTAACTGCAGGTAGTTGTGAAAAAGAATCCTTCTGTTGTATTGTGGAGCTGCATTGCAACGCTAGTACCATTTAACCTACATTTGAGAAGTTCCAGTCTCAGCATTTCACACTGTATACTGGCACACACGGAAATCACAATAAGAGCTGAGATGAAACAGACCAAGTGTTAACGAAAAGCCATCATTTATTAAAATATTATCAATCATTTAATAGGACTGGTGGCAATTTCCTTAAATGCTACATTTCTTTTTAAACATACTATATACTGTATATCCAGTGGCATGTTGTGATATGACAGATATTCTGTGTTGGCACCATTGGCACCATGGCCAATGTTGCAAGCTTTTGCCCCTGAGACATCAGAAGACATGACTTCAGCCTTCAGTGACAACTCCCCCGACTGTCAGTGCACTGCCAGCACTAAGCCATTACTCATGGCAGATGCAATGTCATCGTCACTCTCCTGCTCTTCCACTTATCCATGGACCATTAGACACAAGTCAGGTGAAGGAGCTTATGGTTGGTTTAGGTGCTTTTTCCGTCTGCCCGCTGTCGCTTGTAAGTGATGAGACAATTTTAACACAACAAAAGGTGCATTTTGTTGTGTTGTGCTGTTTCAGGATCGGGGTTCAAATCAGCTCCATTTCATTATTTCAGATGTGTTTTTTTTCCCCCTCCGCATAACTCTGCTTTTTTTTGTAAACAGTGAAGATACAAAGCAATTATGGTAATATTTTAATTCCCCCAAGTCCTGCATTGCTTCAGGCACTGCTGCAAAAATACAACAATACCACTTTTTTAATCTATCCCCAGAAAGCTCTCTCCCACCAGTGATATAAGCAGGTGCACACGGTAACAATTTTAATAGCAGCATCCTGTTCAGATTAAAAAAAAAAAAAAAAATCTGGCTCACATGTATGAAAGCTTTAGCCAAACGAATACAATTAGCATCATAGATCCTTTGGGTTAATAGCATCAGCAGCACCCTGCGGTGATGATGGTGGTTTGGGATGTGGGCGGGTCCTAAATGCAGCCCCGCACCCATGACACAAAGCTTGGCATGTTTGGGTGACTGTTTTCATTAAGCAAACGGGACACATTAAATTAACATGACTGCATGAAGATTGATGAAATGGAAAAAGGGGGAGAGTTAAAGCTGGGGATGGAGTGTGACATTCTGCTGCTGATGGTAATTTTCAGAGAAAACCAAAGTGCCAAGGAGCACATGCTGTTGTTCCCTCTGCCCTTAGTAGACGACAGATGCTTTTTATTTCATTATATTTTGATTGCATTAGAAAAACCTGCATGGAAAAGATAGTTTCTGTACAGTGGAGGGTATGAGGAGTTATGCATGTAAATAAGACAGGCTTGGTTAGATAAGATGACATTATTAGGTGCCTTTTAAAATCAGAGGTAAGATGCTGCTTGGATCTCCAGTGATGCCTCTCATATCCTCAAGTTAAACACTCAGATTCACTCTATGTGTGCACATATATTCGAAATAAGCCGCAGGACTCTAGTTTGCCTTTAATCAACATTGTACATTTCTGTTTATGTCCGGTGAGGTTCTAATTTCATGTTTATCTGTAGGCTTTGGAGTCTGCTTGCAGGCCATAAATGAGTTGTTTGTGAGTTTGTGTGGCTCAGGTGGGCAGCAGATGGGAGAGTGGGTGAGAGCAGAGAAGTTGCCAGACTGGTAGTAACTGTCACCGAGGAAGAGCACGTCAGCATATCTGCTTGAATACTGCACCATATGTCAGAAAAGAATATTTGTTTTGACTATAGTTTCATTTGGTTTGAGTTAGCACAGCTGATTTGGTATATCTACATTTGTTAGGTGTTGTTTTCCACAGTTTGCATTTCTAAATACATTCAGATCATGTCATGCTAACATGAACGGAGTATATCAGGATTAAGTTCTGACAGAAACACACGCACACACACACATACACACACACACACACACACACACATCGAGAACATATGATCATCTATGTTATTTCCTCTGCCTTGGAGCTCTAAGGAAACAAAGGAGAAATGTTTAAATCCCAGTGGTGGGAGCTTAATTCATTGTACAGTAGGCTTAAAAATAATATTACCCCCATCCGCCACAATCTTTGTCACAGCTGTAAAATGATTAGTGAGGATTTGGGTCAAAGAAGCCATTAAAGAGCTTCTCTTATCAACACCAAACATCCAATTCAGTCATGGCTCCAGCACCACATGATGGGTGTGAACCAACCAGCCTTAGCCATGAGTATTAAAGATGTGGCTATAATTGAATTTATCAGCTGTGATTAGAGGGAACTACATCATCAATCACTATAGAAGGATGAGGACTGACATCTTTTAGCCATATTTTTCTTAGATATCTTAATTATAGCTTAGTCTGATGGGAAGTATTATGTCAAGGTTAGGGTTTTTTGTTTTGTTGTTTTTTTTTTTTAACCCTCGCTGGCCTGATATACCTCCTATAAGGAAACACCCTGTCATGAGCCTAGTGTTATTCTCTTTTTCCTACTTTTGGGTACATGTCCAGTAAATAGAAGATTTAGTTTTCCATCAGTAGGTGAATGAGATCAAACCTTTTTTGCTCAGAGCGCTGGGGGAACTCCGGTTGTAAAAAAAAAAATACTGAGTTTCACCCTGGTATTCTGGTGAACACTTTATATCGAGCTTCTGCTACTCATCAATATGTGTTTGGTGTGGGAAAAGCGGCTCCAGTTCTTTGGAGTCGGCATGGGTCCTCGATCCTACTCGTCTGACCCCAGAGGGAAGGCTTTCCTGAGGCCAGACCGCCTTCAGTAGGAGCCGTATGGTGTGAACTGAAAGAATGCCTTTGTACAAAAAGATAAACTGTCCAGAGAGCAGATGAGGAGGACAGAACAGAACCAGCCCTCAGTGTGGAAAAGTCATCTGTCAACTCAAGATGCATTTGTTCACAGATAAACCAATTAAGACAGACAGACTTTAGTGTTTATGGGTCTCAGAAAGAGAAGGAGTTCGAGGATGAAACCAGAACTCTCATATATCTGTATTTATGGAGAGTGTTAGAGAGAAAGACATGGATGGAACAGTTAGATGACATAAAAGTGCTTTCTCCATGTGTTTCATGTCAACAAACTTGACACAGACCAGGCTGCCAGGGCTTTGAGTCGCCGTAAAAATAACTCATTTCCTGGTTCTTACTCAGCATCATTTGATGCATTGGATGTTGGCCCATAAAAGTCAATGGTGTTTCACATTAGCGATAAAGCCCCATGCCGTCACTATGTCCTCTGTCTGCATCTCTTTCACCCTAAACCTGCTGAGCTGGCTGTTTTTTGGGCTGCCAGATACTCTGCATTGTCCTATCAGAGCCAGGCTGCTTTATTCACCTTGCGTTTTTGCTCTCTGACATAGTGCCGCTACAGTTGCCATTGAGTCACTTTAGAGTATTACAGTCAGACATGAGATATAAGACAACATTCTTTACAGATTGTACTTAGAAGAGCCTAACAGAGCTTTCTTTAGATCTGAAACTGCAGCTAGTTTTGCATTTTTTTTTTTTTTCTTCATTCAACCTGAATTAATTGAGCTCATTTATGATAATGCATATTAGTTTCAGTGGTCCTTTGTAGCTGATAGTGATCTGAAGGGAGGAAAAGATTGGGCTCAGTTCATTTTCTACTCGATTAGCTACTATCTCTGCTCCTGTGATCGTGGTTTTGTAGGACAGAGATAACCCCGATGTCCCTGTACTGCCTCGAATATGACGATACTCAGTCTGGAAGATTCATATCAGAGAAACTACCTCAACCTGCTGTGTTTTTTGTGCAGTAGGGCATTCCTTTGTATATTCACTCTTTTAAGAAATTGCAAAGTGAGAGTAAAGCCATCAGTGTTAAATTCTATGTATTATCACATCACAGCACTGCCTTTGACTTGGAGTCTCATCAACCTCCACAGATATAGATTTGTCAATATAATATAATTAAAACATATCAGCTCTATTATTGCAGACTATTATCTCTTAATTGTGTCTTCCCCATTTATCACCAGGAAGCACAAATGTTAAAACACTTCCCGCTATCAATTAATTCTACAATTTGTTATGTAAATTTGACTCTTGCTGAAGATTTTATATTCAACATTTTGCCTAGAATGTAACCTATAATGTACACCTTCTTCCATGCACCTTCTTTCCCTAAACCAGTGAATGCAGTTTTGATGAGATAGTTATATTTTACCTTTTTTTTTTTTTTCACGCCTTCACACATGTCCTGGCTGACTCTTAATCCTATCACTGAAATGATGATTTAAATGAATTTAAAATAAAGTTTGAAGGTTACATATTACAGACTCTTTCATATTTATTATTTTCACTATGGACACAAGCTTTTTGTACTAAAATAAATACGTGTAATCGTAGGTGACATTTGAACACATTTACATTTATTCAATTATCACCACTTCAGTGCTTGGATGGGCTGCACATGGATCAGTAGATACCCCTGCATGTGTTTTAGTTGTTTTTTTTTCCCCTCTTTCCTCAGTGTCTTCCTAGCATTTTCCCACCGTATGCACACTGCTGGTATTGGCCCTCAACCCACTCCATCTCTCCTCCACTCTCCGCTCTGATCCATGACTCACAAAGCCCATTTAACCTTTACCCAGCTAACTGCAAGCCAGCATTTGGTTTCTACCCACTGGCTGCAAGCAAGTACCAAATATCAGCTTTTTTGAGAAGTTATTAGAGAATATGCTTTTAGGTTCTTTCTTTCTGTCATTTGTTGACATTATTTTGTTGGTTTTTAAATGGGAAGAAGTTGTTACAGACAGTGACCAATGTTGGCTTCAAAAGTGCATTATTTAACGTAACATAATTAGACTGTTTCTCATAAAGTTGGAATAAAATGTGAGTTCTTCTCATGAAATCGTGACAATATGATTTATTCTTAATAGATAAAGTGTAACTGGGGCTCAGTTTGTAATCGTTACACCAGGCCAAAGGTGATTACTGATGTGTATAAACAGGAATTAAAAAAAAAAGAATATGACTGAAAACAGTTATTCCAACTTTATGGGCAGTGTACTGGCTTAAGACAGAACAATCACTGTTCAATTCCACATTTATCAGTTTATCTCTTTGAGTTATCTGGTCAATGATTAATATTATTTATGTATACTTAATACTTGTTCTAGTGAAGTCAAAAATGGTTCATTTCAGAAATACATAATGTGCTCATCATCTTTTGGGAGGAGGAATTGATTTATTTTTATTTTTTTATTATTCAAATAACTTTTAAAATTCCACCATTGCCTCACCTTTTAGTATACAGTCAATCGGGATGTGGTTCTTGTTCTGTTAATAAAGAAATAGTTTAAAACAGGGGCCTTCAACCATAGCTGTTCATGTCTCAGTAGCTCAGTGAAGGTTCAAAGAATATACGGATATGCAAGTGACATATAATTAAATATAACACAATGTCCTCTGACCCTCTTGAGGATTAAGTGGTTCAGAAATTGAATGAGTGAATATAACAGGACGTCACGTGGTAAGCACGTTTACATGAGTGTCTGATCAAATTCACAGACAGCTCATGCCTTTCTGAAAATAAAAAAACAAAAAATATATTTTCCAGTTCGGCGTCCATCACATTTGTGAAGTCAGTGATGCTGATGTCAACAGTCTAGCAGGTAAACTCCACATTTGACAACACTGGGAAATAACTAGGTGAGTAAAGGACAAAACTACACTATGCTCCTATATAATTACTAAACACCTACTAACTGTGCTACTACTAAGTTCTACTGTGGAATGTACATTTTCCCAAATGTGAATGATAAGTGCAGCATGAGTGTGTTTGTCAGTAAAAGGTGCAACGCTGAGGATGACTTCACTAAACTCCACAGTGATGTTTCACAATAGAATAGAATAGAATAGAATAGAATAGAATAGAATAGAATAGAATAGAATAGAACTGAAACAATGAAAGTCATTTAGCAGCTCTGTTGTGTTTAGCAGCAAAAACACTTATTGCAAAAAGACTGTACAAAAATATCACACAAAATACTAACAATGTGGGCATGTGCAAAAAGCTACAGGATAAACTATTCAATACACATATGCTACTAAAGTACTACACAAACTACTGAGATACAAAAGCTAACTATGCTGCAGATGAGAAATTTGTACTGCAGATAATTGTGATTCAGAATGTTAACATTTCTTTACAAAAGTTCAGTGTGTTTGAGATCAGATTTCTGAATAAATGTCACTAATAATATAAAACATAAGCAGCTCTCAGCCACTTTATTTATTTATTTTTTCAGACTAGATCTCAGAAGGAAAAACATCGTAGACTGGAGCTGGTTTAAAATAACCACATCATACTTGATTACGTTTGATTATTTTGTTTTATTTATGTCTTCTTTCTTCCAACTGTTGGTGATGCTCCTTGTTTTGTCTTGGCTGGTCACACTCCTTGTCTTTTTCTAAATTCTATTGTTTTGTGTCACATTAACCCTTTATAGGGCACTCATTGAAGTACTCTGAAACCTTAGTGTGTTATTAGACCTGGTCATCTACCTTCTCTTGCCTTGAAACACCTGAGCAGCACTTGCTAAAAAGTAAACACATGCAATAAAACAACTGTAATAAGGTCATAAACCGACAAAAATCACACATATTCACTAGTTACAGCTTCAAAATGTCGATAAAATCTCTGAATCAGTGTGTAATGTTATAAAAAAAAAACAAAAAACACTGAGGCATGATATTGGCCCCATATTTAGGAAATTACCAAAAATAGTCACTTGCTCAATAAAGCGTTAATTCTCCTTCACCTCTGTGTTGGTTTTATGCTCATTTCTGTCTGTTTTCTGCTTCTGCCATCTGTCTGTCGGGGTGCACACATAATTAAAAATCACATTTTGATTTAACTATTTGATTATTTAATGATGATCATAAAGAAGTGAATACATGCAACAGTTGGCATCTTTCTTTTTTCTTGGACTGCAACAGATTTTCAAATGCTACTCCATATTATAACATGCATTTATGGACTTTTTTGTTAATGGTATTCCTGTGTTTTTTTTGGTATGCAACACTATAGTCCAGAAAATCCAGATGAGCCTTGAGAAAGAAGAGAAAACAGTCACATCGCCCCCCGATATTGACGACTGCAGTATCACTTTGTCCTTTCTCAAGCATCGGAAACCCCTCTGCTTTGTTATATTCATTCAAACCAGTCATCCATTTCAGCTACGTGATATATTACCTGCGAGATATATTAACTCTACAATAGGCCCATTAAAAAGTGGAAGAGCAGCTACTTTTCTAAAATAGTATCACATACTTTTCCCACGGTGTTTTCCTCTGTTTTCTGTACTGACATAGTCAAGTCACACAAGCTATCAGATATCCAGGGAGTGTCCTTCAGCTGTCGGATCACATTAACTGTCACTTGTCCGGCCACCTAGGAGTTAATACTGTTTTACCCTTTTATTTATTCCTCCCAACATGTACCTTTACTTATCAATCTGCTTCTGTGTTCGTACCTATGAATTATCGTCTACTATCTGTTAGCGACTGATGGAAACATGTACAATTTTAGCTACAAAAAACACATGCATTGAATTAAACCATGATATTCGTCTCCATAGAAACATAAAGCATTGTGGTACTTTTCCTGTCAGGGTTTAACATCATTTTACTGATTTCTTGATTCATGCTTTGCTGTTATTGTCTAGTCGTAACAACAACAGAATAATTGACTCACGGGTCTTTCTAGGTTCGTTTATTCATATCTGAATATTTCAAGTTCTGTCACATACATATGAAAATATATGTTTCTTATTTTCGAATGTAGAAGCACCACAGCTGCTCTTGTATATCAAAGCCAGCTGGCCACAAAATACTACACTAAGCAATGAATTATTGAGTGGTTTGCTTCTGTTGTCACTTGTGCTCTCAATCCTCCATTCAACAGCAGTGTATTTCAGATGATTTGGGATATACTGTTCTTGCACTGTCGTTAAAAAAAAAAAAAAAAAAAAAAAAAATAGGAATAATACAAGCTCAAAATGAGGTTTAGGATTTGTTTGTGGTTGTAGCTTTTTATGTCCATGAAATATGTATATGGTGAAGAAAAACAAAGCATTTCATATGTAAACCCAGTTCATAAAATCAATTCTAAGCCTAAACAAATGCACAGTGGAAGTGAATTCATGTAGTCAGACAGACTTTTCCTCATCCTAGACCTGCATCCACATTAACACACTGATTCATGTATCAAATGTCACAAATCCATCCATGTAGTCAGCACATGGCTTTTCATTGACACTGACATTATTGATTCTGGGATTAGAGTGGGAGACCCAGAGGGCATGAGTCTGTTGAAAGCAGGGGTCTGTGTTTTTTTTTAGAAAGCTGTGAGATCCTTAATAATCTCATTAACACAAGCTGGATGAACTGAAGTGGGTTAACTCACTTTATTAGTCAAAATCAAATCAGTCAGATGGATTTATAGTTAGACAGACTCTTTTATATCCAAAGGGAAGCTAGTCTCATTTTTACATACAGATATTTCCACAATTATATCCTGTTTTCTAAATATGAGACCTCTCCCATGCTTTATTCTCTGTATTTCCTTTCATTCCTCCCCTTCCTTGCGTAACCTTTAAAAGACTAGTAAATATAACAGAGGGTACATTTGCATAGATGGAGTTGTGGACTGTCCCAATGTAAACCCTGGGCTGCCTTGCTGCGAGGTACACTCATTAGCTCAGACAGCATCTGTTTTTAGAGTGCTGACTGGGGCCTTTGTATAGAGAAAGCTGCAGCCTCTCATCTACAGCGGGGTCTGTCTGGTCCACCATGAGTTCAGCCCCGGCGGCCGATGAGGCAGAGGAGCCCTGTGCACTGAATAGTGTGTCCTATGTGTCAGAGAATGAGTGATAGCAAGCTGCTGGGGTCTGCTACTTTTGGAAGTCCAACTCAGAGTTTACACGTTTCCTCAAAAAACTAGGACTATTTTATAACTGCAACAAGGTGTTTTTGGTTTACAGATGCAATACCAGCTGCGTTAGATTCAATAGATTTTGTTATTTATAGATTGTGTTTGCATCTGTAGATTCCATCCATCCATCTGTCCGTCTCTGATGAACAATGATCATGGATTTATTTCTGTTTTAACAATCTTTTCCATCAAGAGGTTGCACATTCTTTATTTAAAAGTTGCACAAAAATATAGTACAGGGTTATTAAAAAAGAATGACGCGTTGCTTCAGTTCTCAAGCATCGTCACGGAATGAGTCAGTGACCATTCGAAAGTGGAGTTTTCTAAGTTTTGAATGATTAACCTCCATGAACTTGAACATCCAATAATAACAATGATCAAGTCAGTGGGTGGTGATCTGCAGATACGCATCTGGGAGGAATTCTGTTATGGTGTTGATGTTGTCCGTGCTGCAGGTGGAGGACACACTGAACACATGTAAGACAGGAAGTAAAAGTTGATTGTGAGTAGAATACACGTGACTTGGCTGGAGTTTTCATTATTAATATATTGTGTAATGAAATTGGTTCATTCTTTTGAATAACTGTATATTATTGACAACTGCAGTTTAGTCATATGTGAGTCATTTTCTGGACAGGGGATTTGTAATAGTTAGAGAGACACCACACATTTACTATGTTTGTACCTATCAATACAGACAATTTGATGAATTATTATTTTTATCTGTTAGCTACTAATGGAAACACATGTACAATCATACCTACAAAAACACATACTGGTATGTTTAATTCAACTATGACATTTGTCTCCATAGAAATATAAAGCATTTTGGTACTTTTCCTGTCACGGTTAACATCATTTATTGATTCTGATTCTGATTTATGTTTGGCTGTTATTGTCTAGTTGTAACAGCAAAAGAATAATTGACTCAATCAGGCGCAATATCAACTACATTAGATTAGATAGATTTTATATTATCTGAATCCATCCATCCATCCATCCATCCATCCATCCATCCATCCATCCATCCATCCATCCATCCATCCATCCATCCA
>JAPTYQ010000005.1:25546848-25579931 GCA_029814465.1 Ostorhinchus cyanosoma | reverse complement strand
GGTTTTGGATTTATTCTATTTTGCTGGTGTTTATCTCTTCTCTGGATTGTGTGGGTTTGCTCAGGCTGAGACGGATCTGACCGTTATCTCGCTGAATAACAATCTTATGTCCAGACATTCATGGCTTTACCATTTCATCCTTATTTTATCATTTAGTAAGCCTTTTAAATATACACTTAGTGATCGAGGGGATATTGTACTTAATCACCCCCACAAAAGGAGCTTTTTCTTTTGTTTCTGTCGCTTTGTCTAAAAACTAAGTAATCTTAATAGAAAGTTCATGGTCAAGATCTAAACCAATTAGATTCTAAGGTGGGTTAAGAAAAGGGGTGCATCCTAGATTTGCCCCCCCCCCCTATTATGCCTACCTAGACAGAGGCATGTGCTGTAATCCATGAGCTCCTACTTTAATCTGCATTTCTTAATAGTGGTTAACACAGATACATAAGAATGTCACTTCAAATCACATCCATTCTCTAAGATTTCCACTTTTGTAAATGCAATAACTTACAAATACCAGATATTTCACAAACCACTCTTCCTCACTTGGCCAACAGCTGTCCTCAGTGCTTTTTTTTCCATCTAAACAGAACACCTGACTAGATCTCCGCTCCTTGGATGTGATCAGCATCAGTACATTCTCTCCAAGCAGCTGCTACTGTTTGGCACATTCTCTGTTTTGACTGAGTTTACCAGGAAGTCCTCAATTTGTTGTGCCATCCCCATGATTACACTGTCTTTTTTTTCCTTTGTGAGCTGACATTTGGGACTGCTTCTTTGCCAACTGTCACACTTTTAGGGAGTTGCAGCTGTATTTCTGTCCTCAGTTGTTCACTCTATAACAAGGGCCTACGGGTTTTACTGCAGATGAATAAGCAGAAATTAATGAAATAACCCGTCCTGCGAGATTAAACACAAGACCGATCTATACTCTATCCTCCTGGCAATCTAGACTCGATCACATATCTTTAAACGTATCAATACCAACATATGCTATTGGACAAGCTTTGTGTTTATGTGGGGTTTTATGCTGTCGTATGCTGGCAAACACCGTACGGTTACATTTAACCTCGCCGCTGTTATTGATCCTGTCCTATAAAGCCATGGTCTTAACTGCAGGCCATAGATAACACATGGATCAGCCATTGGCCTGATCTATGTTCAATGCTTTGTTAATAGGAAAGCAATGAGACGCTGAACGCTGATGGCTTCATTAAGTAAATGCCACCCCGATCGTCAATATCATTACACTCTTGGTAAACAACCCATAAACATCCTCTCGGGAAAAATGAGCTTTCCCTCCAGCCTTCTGCCAAAGGTAGAGATTTGTGTTTTCTGCCGCAGACAATCTGATGTCACTAACATTTAGGGTCTTAAGGGTCAGCAACAATCCAAGATCTCATCTGGGAAGGGATGGAAACAGCCCACCAGAGGGGAGCAGGCGTGTCACTGGGGTTCTAAAAGGTTTCTTCCAATCAGATGTTTCACTACATTACACCCACACCGCACTTTGGAAAGTCACTCACACACAAACGCGAACGCATCGAGGCATGCCTACCTTTCGTATGACCTCATAAACAGCTCTGAAAGCAGGTTGTTTGTTATCGTGGTAAACTCCTCTGTTTCCGTGCAGGATGTAGATGCCTTCTTCTTCTGCTGAAGCGCAGTTACTGCCATAGATGCAATGATCAGGGCGATAGTTCCACTGGCATGGGAACTCCAGCAAACACTCTGGGAAGAAGGAAGCACTTCAGTCTGAGTAAGTGTTGCAATAGAGACAATCTGTACATTTGAGCATGTGTAAGTTATCTTCCATTTAAACACATATTTACACTGAATAAAAAGTAACATACTGCATTTTAACTGCATGTGATTTTTCTGAGGAAATTAAATAGAGCATCTCCTTAACAACACAACAGTGTAGCTCTGCTGTGTGTGTCTCCCATCTGTACTGTCTGACATACTGCAATTCTACTGTTTATGTAAATATGGATACAGCTTATGGCGTTTTATTCCTATTATTATTAATTGTTTTGGGGTTTTTTGTATTATCTTTTACGCATACACAATTTCTTGCACTTTATCCTGTTGCTGCCTTTCACCAGTGAATTTCTCTGCTGTGGGATGAATAACGTTTAGACTTATCTTATTGTATCTTAAGTGTGACAATTGTGTTTCAAGTTCATGAAATATTTGAATAATTAGTGCAATTTTTCTACATGACAAATCTGACAATAATAATAATAATTTTAATTAAATATTCAAATCCCTTTTTATCCATCTTTGAGGAACTTTGATTTTAATATTTCAATTCACATTACTTGCCAAAGTTGACATCCTGCAAACATCTTTGTTCTATTAGAACTAAACCATTTCTCAAAGCTACTTATGTAGAAAATCCTGATTACAGTCACCAGTCCATATTACCCATTTCAAATCTCATTGTCTTATTTCTTTCATGATAACTCATTATTGCTCTGAAATTGCTTCATTTCCAACCTCTTCTTGAATATGTTTTCAGGCCTATAGTAAGGAATGCATTTATATTTACAAATGGAATAAAGAGAGACAAATAATCAAGTACACTGTGTTCATTCTGTTGACAATGTCAAACGAATCAAACTAAAACTGCTGTTTCAATCATTCCTTATTTAGGATTATATGATGAGAAGCTGGAGATTTTGGAGGTTCATGAAAGTGGTTCAGTAAATGAGTTATTATTTAGAGACTACATCAAGATCCATAATGGAAGAGGCACATATTTATTTCAACACCACATCAGGGTGATCCAGTTATTATTTCTAATGCTGTACATTATCCACATACAGTGATGGAAAAAAGCTTGTGAACACCGAATGCATTTGTGACACATTGCATTAACAATCACTCTTAAATCATTGAACTCTGACAAGTATTATGGCATTGTCTAAACACACATACTCCCTTCTGCAAAACTCTTGAAACTGGATGTTTTATTAATATAATGTACCTTGAAACACAAAAAAAGCATGACATGTTGAATTAAGAATTTAGGTTTGGTATGATTTCTTGTTAACAATAAACAAACCAAAAAAATCAGTAATACTTGACATTGTGTAAAATCTTAAGGGTGTCTGAGAACTTTTTTCCACTACTGTATACACATACTGTATGTATTATACATTTACATAAGGAGAAGTGACTGCCCAGTCCTTACCAGGGTTGTAATGAAATATTATATTGAGAAGGTCCTGATCTCCCCAGGTTATGTTGAGCTTATATTTCTGGAGAAGAGGCATCAGCAGCTCCTCCCAACGCAACCCTACTGACGTCATGTCATTCTGTCAACACATTACATACACAAGAACATAAAAGTACATTCTTTGTCAAAAATTGTGTTTTTAAAAAGCATCACATTGCAACGGGATCAAACTGAATTACATCAGACTCAGATAAATAGAAGAGCATCCCAAGCTGTTCTGCAAAGGCTGTTTCACAGACCTTTACAAATACAAGTATGGCAGAAGGAGGACCCCTAGTGGCCAATAATAATAATAATAATGTATCATCAGTATCAAGCCATACCTTAAAGAAAGTTTTTCTCATCCTTGTCATGTTCATGAGCATGACCCCTGAGTTGATACCCGTCCTGCCATAGAAGGGGTGGCGAGCAAAGCGGTTATACCAGGCGATCCGGGGCTCCTCGTGCTCTGGGGCCATGGCTGCCAGCTGAGTGGAATTAAAGCGAGACAAGAACGCCCACAACTTGTCTACAGGCTGAAGGAAGAGGATGTCTGAGTCAACATACACTATCGAGTCCACTTCCTTTAGGATCAGCTGCAGAAGACACAAAAACAAATGTATGTCAATGCACATTGAATGATGGGAATGCTCTCCAGTAAATAAAATTTAAAAATGGTGAATAAAATTTAAGTTGATTTAAAGCAAAACAAATAATCTCTTCCACCATTTCAGGCATACTTCTGAAAGAAGACTAAAGCCTTTTGTCAATGAGTCCTCTTTTTATGGAAAACTCACAGGTAAGAAGAGCCGTTGTGAAGCACAGGGTTTGAAGAGTTTTTTCCACTCAGCTGCATTCTCACTGGGGAAGCTGATGGAATAGATTGTGTAGTTGAATCTTGACCGAATAAAGGCAGGCCATGACTCCAGCTGGAATGCAGACAATCATTACTTTGGTTGTAACATTGATTTACAGTCCATATCTTGTCGTTTCATAAATATCATAGTATATGCATTAATATACCATAAGATCACACTCACAGCTTCCTTGAAGCTAACATGTAGCTGATCTTCAGCAAAGATGTGCACACACAGGTGGTTAATGCTGAAAAGCACAGCAGACTTGACCATGGTGAGGGTCTCTTCCAGTCTATTCCCACAGGCCACCACAGCAAGGTGCATGGGAGGTGTGAGTCTGCTCTGACCACTGGCACCACCAGGCTCCAGCTGACCCCGCTGCCGCATGATGTACCTGAACGTGACCACAAACACCCACTCAAATACACCACCCTGCCAAAAAAGCCCCATGTGCCAAATTTCATTGACCTTCCTTTCACTACCTCCAGCTTTTGGTAAAGGACACATTCAATGCGGCATCCTTTGTGCTATGCAGTGCTGTCCTATGAAGTGTCGCAACATTTTTACATCAATAGTTGTATTCATTTGTTTTGCTGAGATTCTGCATAAAGTTTTCACCACATTTTTGCAGATTCTCAATGACTTGAAGGTCTGGGCTCATGCTCTCGTAACCAGTCTGTCATAAACCTGCTGACTTCTACCACTGTTCACTCTTTAAGCTCCTTCACAAACTGATGGGTGTGAAAGAAATAAAGAGGCTAAACACTGCATCTGTTCAGCTTGTTGCAGCTGAAACATGTAAATCACTGCAGTTCTTATTCAGTTTAAAGACCTACTGACTTTTTTCTTTTTTTTAATCCAGGCTGTGTTTTATAGTAATTAACATGAACTCTGTTTACTTTAACTTATTCTACTTGATAGAGTTCTGTTAAATGACCTACAGAAAACCTCAGAGATCCAAGGTTAACAAACATACACTGTAATAAGATTATTTTGAGGTAGAATCCGTTTAGATCTAGACTGAACCAGTTTCTCTGCAACCACTGAAACAACAACAACCACCTATGACTTATCTAATAGTTTATCTGAGCTCATGCCTCTTCCTTACACTTTTCAGCCCTTTCTCCTTAAATGGAAAAACCTACTTATTATTAAAGTGATAACAATTTTGTTTTCTATATGATCACATTTGGTTATTAAAATGTTAAATCCAATGTGCACTGGTCAATTTACTATAGGTTACCAGCTTATTAAGCTATAACCCAATAAGATCATTTTCATTTGACAGGGACATAAAATAAATACATCCCAGTTCCGTCCTGCACAGTCAGTCCACACTCACATTCCTGTACATGTTTGTTACACAGTAGATGAAGGTTACACCTGAAAGCTCCAATTAAATGATTGATTCCTTTCTGCTGTATGGAGTAAAAGCAGGAACAACTTGAAAATCCAGTCTTACCTATTGTACCAGTGCGGGCTTCGGGGCCCAGCTCTGTCCGCGGCCCCTCGCCTGGCTCCGGGGACTCTCGGTTGGAGGAAAATCCTCTTCGCCCCGTTTCTTCCGACCGACACGTCCGAGTAAAAGAGTTTACTGTAAACATACAAGCCCGAAAACACGGCAAACACCATGCACAGCATTAGTGCACGAATGTAACGCCGCATTATTGAGTTTAAAAACGCAACTCGGAGCGAAAGTCATGACACAGAAACAAGCGGATAATAATAACTGTGAGGTTACGCACAGTGATGGCGCATTTCCGGTGACGGCCTTAGAAAATAAAAGCCCAGAGATAGGGGTACGCCTCCTAGCGGCTATTGTGAGCTCTGCAACCCAATAAAATAATAGTCTACAATACAAATAAAAAACAAAAGAAAAAAAGGATCTGCCTCCGAGATTAAATGCGCTAAAACTTTCATACTTTGATAAGATTGAATGGGGGAAAAAACTAGCCAAAGTGCAGTTTAGCTGATGTTTTCAATGTATGTGTATCACACACACACACACACGTAATATATATATATATATATTTACACACACTCACATATAAATTGTTGTATTATGTCTCGTCTATTGTTTTATGTGCATTTATACATTACATTTCTAAGTCTTTCACTTGAAAAAAAAAAAAAAAACCAGAACAAAAAAAAAATAATGTGCATACAGTGTTTTGAAATACATGTGGTAGCTCTGAGACAAACACTACTATTTTGTAAAACACATTCTTTCATTAATTCTCCAGATTTCTCACTTTTGCTTAGAACTGTATTGTGGAAACTACAGCCAACCAGCATTTTAACTTAATTTGTTAGTGAGTTAACCCCGGTCATGAATCATCCTTGAATGGTCCTGCATGGATGGATACATGTCGTCGCCACCAAACAACTGTATGATCACGCAAGAAAGTAAATTAAATGTTTAAGAGTGCAATAATGTCGGCACAATATGCAATATCCTGAAATGATTTTACACACGTGGTCTAGATTATAATTTTTTTTTTCATTTTGCACCAACACCAGTATGTCAGTAACGGTAATATGAGGATGTAATGGAATAATTTAAGGTGATGTTATTGAAACTCAGTATTCAATTGTTTCAGTGTGTTTTATTAAATCTCTCGGGCTTTTATTTTGAAATCGATTGATTATTTCCGGATCCTACCTTTATTCTATCCATGAAACTTGACTCAGTCTCTGTAACAGAAGCAGGAGGTCGAGACCCTAAATGGGGGAAGGGTGGGAGCGATAAGCAAAGTTCATCCCTCCCTCTCCCTCCCCCCTCAGGCTGTGTGAAACTTTGAATTGATGTCACCTCTGAAAAGACCCTTTCAGAGCTTTAAGTGACTAGTGTTTTCATTGAGATGGCTGCAATAGACAAACAGACATTAGTGTCAACTGCATTTTCATTTACTGTGGGAGTGGGCTGTTGGATGATACAGTAGTCTGTTAACTGGAGTAGACTAGAGAGAATACTCTGACCTGTTGCAGGCCTATATCCATTGCGCGATTATTTCCCAGTTAAAATCTCAGGGTGCAGTTTTGCATTAACATAATCTGCGTGTGAACTCTGACCCTGCATGTGTTGAGGTGAGGGAATGAGCAGCAGTTATTGAATGATTTCACCAGATGGAGCAACAAGTTACAACAAAAATACTCATTTGCTCAACAAAAGCCTAGATAAGCCAACCAGTCAAATTCCATTTATGCATGTGATCAAAGATGAGAAGCTGTCCATTTGGAAAGGCATACTTGTACCCATGTAAGAAAGAGGGAGCAAAATGTGCAATAATTCAGATCATCATCAGAAAGAGAATTTGTTTGTTTGAATTTTGTTATTTTCTTATCCAGACATGTAATAAATCCACACAATTTAAAACAATTGAGCATGGCAAAGCAAAACAAAAAATATTAACAAGTGACACCGACACATTTAAGTGCCTTTCCATTTTTGCAAAAACCAAAAAAGAAATAACAAAACAAAAAAAGAAAAACCCCAACAAAAATCACCTCAGTTCTCACAAGCCCAAACATCTAGTCCCAGCTAGTGTAGTGAACCTATAAGAATTTGTCTCTGACACAATAAACAATACTAACAAACTAAGAGACATAGCCTGTCCCACAATATACCGAGACCATATATTATCATGCCATGACAGTTCTGCAGAATCTGTATTAAAATGTTAACGTAAAACTTCTGACAATAACACTGATATGATGGATAATACAACCACATCAAAACACTGTATTTTAGAAATATCCATTTTATCTGTGTATTTAATCTACAGGTTTTATAAGTTATTGTTTAGTTAGCTGGATCTATAGTTGTTCTGCTGGGATTTTACTATATCCTACCATTCCTCCACTTTCCTGCATTTAAATGGAATTTCTCAAGTCCATTGCAAGCCACAACCTGTACAGTTAATAAATGTGGATGTCCTAAAGTCAAAATTCTATTTCTGTGGTACAAACACCATGTTGCATCCAAACTGGGTCCTCTATGTGTGCAGATCAGAGACGGCACCCTATTGTTTTCCTGTGGGACAGAGCAGGTGCAGGCCTGTGTGCAGCAGAGACATTTAAAGGAAAATACCAGTATTATTCAGAGCCAAAGCCCCTTGTCCATCTTCTATATTTGACAATTATTTTCCATGATTTTAAAACACATTTCAAACCTTGTCCATGGTGAAACATGTTTGTGGTATTTGTCAAATGTCATTAAAAATGAAAAGCAGCTAGGCTTTTAGAATAAAGTAAAAGAGGAGCAAGCCTACATTACTGGCAATAACCAAAAAACTAAGTCACTGGTATTATCCTTTAAATCATATTTGTACTGTACCTCTCCCAGACATTATGGAAAAACAACAAATGGTGCCAGCACAGCAGTTATGCTGTGTCATAAAAGTCACTCAAAGATCTACAGTAGAGGCAGTTCAGCAGAAAAAAACTTTAGCGTATCAAGATCAGGAGTCTGCTGTGAAGTTTTAGGCATTTTAAGGTTCATCGTAGGGCCATGGAGATGGTGTAACAGATGGTTCAGGTAGATAAAGAATCCAGGCAGAAGTATTATCAGCCAGACTCAGGCTGATAATGCCACATGGAGGAAGAACAGGTCACTCTGCAGGCCACTGATGAAAGCGTGATAGGGCGTACATTGTACTCAACAAAAATAGGAAAAAAACACATCTTCAGTGGTGAGTGCGTCTGCACAGTCAAATAACAGATACCACAGACAACTTAGGTTCTTAGTGTAATCCTGAAAAAAGCTTGCCATTGAAAATCTATCTGTTGTAATATTTTGACAGCAAGCTTCAGACAAGGTGTGGTATCTGTTTGACTGAATAAAATATGTAGTCAAAAATGTAAACTACTGCACCTCCAAGGTGAAGCTAAGGGTGTTTGTATTGCTTACTGGATCCAGAATTAGAGTGCAGAAAGGAACGTTTCAACTGATCTGTGATGTAGAAAAAATATGTTCACAATTCTTCTTGAAACTGAAATATCCCGAAAAAACACACGTAAAAATGTTCTCGTGCAGTTCTAAGGTGGAGGCAGGATGTTCCACCAGTGACCTGTAGACTTGAAATTGCAAATGAGGTGTTAGTAGAGGCTGGGTTTTCAGGGGAACTCAGTGGGACTCTCCATTGACCGAACTCCCCTCTCCGCGGGGCGAAGACGAGCGAGAAAGCCCCTTTTCTGTGTTTTCTGAGCTGGAGCCATTCTGGCTGTGGTGGTCGGCCGATGATGCTGCACTGGATGAGGTGGCCGAGGTGGATGAGGGCTTGGCCTTCTCTTTAAAGTCTGTTATGATGACTGTTAGGTCCCCAACTGTCACCTCCAGATGCTGAGCACTGCTCCGATCGATGTTTTTTAATCTTGGCCTGAGGAACATTAGAAAACAGTAGGGTGAACAAAGGGAAATAGATCATTTTAAGATAGTATATGATAATTAATATCTTGGAGGATATGTTATGTATGTTCTCTTATCTGTTCATCTTTATGGCATCTGACAAAACATCAACCTAACTGAACATGACAGCATAAACACCATCTGTATCTTCCACTGTTTATTCATGCATCCCTGTAATATCAGATTCCTGTTGATCCCTCAAACACTCGCCACCTGGTGTCAGTTTGTTTACCTCATCTTCTTGTGACTGTTCTTCTTAAGCGCCGGCTCTCTGTCGCCTTTTTCCCGCTCTACTCTCTCCTTCTTTTCCTTTTTGGGCTGTGAGGGCAAGACAAACTGCTGTGTTACCTGCTGCTGGGAGACGAGCTGGGAGACGGGGCGAGGTTTCCTGATCCACGGAGAGAAAGTGGGGAGTGATGGGAAGGAAGATTGGAGGTTGAAAGAGAGAGAGAGACATGAAGGGGGAAGAGAGAGAGTGTGTGACAGATTAATGAGAGGGAAAATCACAGTGAACACATTGCTTCATGCTAGCGTACCACCATAATCAAGAGCCAATAATCACTGCCAGTGTTGGTTAGGATGGAGCTGCTGAAGTGTTCTTAATACTCACAGCCAATGGTAACACATACTGAGTGAATTCACAATGAAACCATCTAGGAGATACGGAATATACCTGCACAGGCTTGTTTTAGTACACAGAGAGGCACTAGTACAAGAACATGATGAGATCTGTTGAACAAAAGGATGTGCGGAAAAATATACAACACACTATGTAAATGCAGAATGCAGAACAGGTATGTTTGTACTGTGTTTGCAAGTTGGGCACCAATCCAAAATCCACTACAGTGCAATGAAGAAAAAGGAAAAACTACATATTATCCCACCCATTATGTTTTTTTTACCTTTCCTTTTTAACCCATAAAGACCCAGTCCTACTTTTGTTGCAGTTCCCAAATTAACTTATCTCTCTTTTTAACCTTTGTTAAGTGATTTCTCACCTTTTGTTCTAATATTATTCGCTCTATTTTGCATTTTTAAGTTCAAATCAGTTACTTTCCTATATTTAATTCACTGATCATGAAGATGTTCATAAACGCTCAGATTAAAGTTGAGGGATATTATAACAAACAGAGAAAACGGGAGAAAATGTGATGCTTTCAGTAAAACATATGATTAACAGAACATAAACCAAATGTCTCCATCCACTGTCATTGATCCAACTGCATGGATTTTACTGGTGAATCAATGTTGTGGAAGATGACGGTGTTTCCACGTTCTCTACGGAGCCTCTGAACGTCCAAATGGGTCATATCTGATGACCATGAAAAGATGACAAACTGTATTTTACACTAATTATTGACATCTATTGGTAGGATTAATGGATCAACAGGTATTTAACTTTTCATATCAGTAAATCATTTTGGTCAGTTGTGAATATTTGGGTCTTTATGGGTGAATGTCCAACTACCCTATACTGCAGATACTGTCCATCCTGCACTGGAAGCATGGACACAATCCTGCATCAGCTGCATCAGCTATGCCATAGATCACATCATGATAACCTGTCAAATCAGGATCATGTGCACTGATATGCTAGTTTAAAAAAATACACAAAAGATCATTCAGCAAGTAATGGTTAATACTCTTCATCACAGCCATATTTCCATTAATAATGGGCCTTTGCTTTCTCAGAAATTATGCATTGTGATCAGGGTGGGGAATTGTATTTCTGAGACACTGGGGCTCCACAGGGGACTGTTTTGGCTCCCTTCCTGTTTACATTGTACATGGCTGACTTTATGTTCAACTCTGAGTGCTGTCACACTTTTAAATACTCAGATCACACTGTTGTTGTTGTTGTGAAGTGTATCAGGAATAGACTGGAAGAAGAGTGCAGTGATCCGACTAAAGCCTCCTGTGACTGGACACAAAAACTGCCTCCTACCGAACACCTCCAACACCAAAGAAATTGTGATAGATTTCTGAAAGTCTAAACCCCTCCTCAGCCTGCTGACATTCATGGGCTGGACATTAAGGTAGTGCCAACTTACAAATATCTTGGTGTGCATCTGGACAAACAGATGGACTGGTCCCTAAGCACAGATGTACTCTATCAAAATGGATAGTCTGCTATTTTTCCCGTGGAAGCTCAGGTCGTTTGACGTCCTGCACTAAGATGCTGCACATGTTTTAACAGTTGGCTGTAGTCAGTGCACTCTTCTTTGCTGTGGTCCGCTGGGGAGGCAGCCTCATACAAAAGGATGCAAAACACCTAGATCAACTTTAAAAGAAACCTGGGTCTGTTTGGAGATGAGCTGGACTCACTGAGGACATGTACACTGAACCTGGTGGACAACATCTTGAACAATCCGGATCATTCTTTATAACCACATTCTGATCAAACAGGGAGGCAGCTCCAGTGGACTCAGCTCATTGAAATGCAGGACTGAATGTTATAAAAGATCCTGACTGTACAATGCCTTAGTCTGAAGACTGATGATTACTTCTTTAATTTTATTTTTATTTGGACTTTACTTTCTTTAGCTGATGGAAAATTAATTTCTCCATGGGGATAAATAAACTTGATCTGTATCTGTATTATGCAATGAGCCTAGCATCACTGTGCAAGCAAGAGAGTTGCAATAATACTTCTGTGCAGGATTGTGTATGAAAAAGTATGTGTGTGCTTGTGTTTTGGGGTTGGCAAGAGTGCCAGCAGAGAGGCGAGTGTGCTGAAAAGGCCATCTGTTGAGAGAGCCTACACATCTAGTGCCCAATTGTGCATGCACTCACACACATGTTCACAAATATATAGCAATACAAAGCTATATTTATGTATAAATGCACTAATGTACCTGACAGCATTAAGATACTGCATCAACATCAGTAAGCAAATTAAGTGTTCATACATATGTAAGCATACAAATGAATACAACCATGAAAGAGACCCTAAGTCCAGATACAGAGGAAGGCACAGACACATTAACATGATTACACACAGCAGATGAAGCATAAGGGCATGATGAGAACAGCAGAAGAGCACAGTGTGTTATTTTATTGTATTTTAAGCACAGATCAGGGGCTTTAAACAATGGCACAGGGTCATAAACCTTTCCTGTTTGGTTTACACATGTTTGTCATATTTACAAGTGATTTGCAGTATGTGTCTCTGAATTTGAGTTCCTCTGCTCCTGTAATTCCACAAACTGTACTGATAACACTGCACAAAAGCTCCACTCAAGTGTACTAACCTGTGTGTGAACCTTTCAAAAAGAATTACGATTATAAAACATTGGCTTCCTGGTGCTTAATCAACTGCCCTTTAGCATTTGCTTCATGTAATTATATGGCAGTAATACAAGGAGTGTACAAATGCACTGTACTAAACCCAATCCATCCAAAAAAATGAGTTTAAGCACCTGGCTGAGTGTTGATGTGCAATGCGCCAACAAAAAAGCCTTGGTGGCCCATTTAGTTTAATTTAGAGGCCTCTACCACAGTCTTGATGAGGAAATATGTATGGCAAACTGCTGGTCTGCCTTGTTCTAGGGGCAAAGCTGTTGTTTGGCAATTCAGGGATGACCTAAATTGGGGATGAGCTTCAAAGAGTCGCTTCCAGAGTCAGTTTTTTATGAGTTACCATTTCCTTTACAGAATGTGTAGCAATGCGAGTAAGGCTAGAATAAAATGCAAATGGGTCTCTTGGCCTACATAACTGTCTGATAGGGAGGAGATGTAGAGATCCTCTAATATGTCTGTCTTGTCAGCACGATGCTGCAGAACTGCTGACACCTTTAAAAAAAGCCTTTCATAGTCCTCTGTTCACCGCTCAAGTAATTTGCTACTCTCCTTGACGTCTTTTAACCCAAGTACTACTCTTAACAGAAACAATGTGGCCTTGTGCCTGGTTCCTTTGGTGAAGTTTACAAAAACACACACCGTTACATCACAACAGACCATCCTGCCTCCAGGCCAAATGTTCAGCTTCCAAATATAAAATCAAGATGGATGATTGTCTCATTATGACTTGAGGTATCCTGCTCAATTTACTGCAGATCAATTGTGCTGTAAAAAATAATTCAGTGGATTAGCACTGTATGCTGATGCAGGGTAAAAAAAAAAAGAACCCAACCAAGGCTGTTTCAGACTAAAAGAGCAGCAATGCTAGAGAAAAATGATTTTTATTTACTACATATCTTCTTCCTCAAATATTACAATGAAGTAGTCTTTCAATAATAGAAACACTTCATGGACATGGAGGTGAAAGAGGAGATGAAACACCCAATATTACAGGAGTCGACGCAGCAGGCCTAAACAGAGCTGCCTCTGTAAACCAAATCAAATGGTTATTATCTTAGCACTTAGACCCTCACTGCTGGCCTCCATCTGCTTGTGGGAGCTGTGTGTATGTGTTTGTGTCTGTGTATTGATTCTAACAGGAATTTCTGGGCCTAATGTAACAGCCTATTTTTTCTGACATTAATACTGCGTGTTGGAATTGTTGTTACAATCAATATTTGCTCCACTTGCCGTTTTAGAGCAGTTAATGGAAACCCAAACTGGGAAATTAGGATGTTATGACGAGAACTTCAACTGAGTCTTTAAAAGTGGAGGGGAAAGAAAACAGGGATATTAATCACACTATTTTTTTTTAATAACTTGGCTTTAATAAACTCATAGTCATGAGAAATATAAGTAACCCTTCCATTTCCAAAAAAAACCCCTTTTTTTATGCTTATTGCAAACATGTCCTGTCATGTGCAAACTAGACTGGCTCGAATGGACAAATGGCGTCACTGATCCTTACTACACACACTCTTTACTGACAGAAGAACTCTGGCCGACCCCTTCTCAAACATGTCATACACACTCGCAATCACAGTCTGTACCCTTTTTGACTCTCCCTCCTCACAATGCACCCACTGACCTTATACTCCTACTTCAATCTGTTTAAAAACCAAAGGGGGAACAAAGTACTTGATGAAGCACCACAACCAGGGAATAGGTCATGATCTGTTAGTGAGTGTTTGGCAGTAAGACATTTAGAAGATTCAAATAGAGGCATAAGAAGCCTGGGTCTGACAGTCCCCTTTGTGCCACAGTGGACAAACAAGTTATGACACTTCTGCTCTGTGAACACACATTGAGTGTACTAATGAATAAACTGGAATTTGTTGATAGATAAATGAATAAGCTTTTTAAAAAGGCAAATGATGGAAACACAAGCTCTGATTGGTGTTGTAACTTCTCTTCCCACGGATTACATTAACTCTAGGGCATCATTACATTTGTTGCTAAAATATCAGTGGAAATAATTACAAATAACATGGTTGTTGAAAACTGTTTGGATGCGTTTATGAACACAGTTCTACAACTGTATGATCTCCACACAAAACTTTTATGTTTTTGTGTGGGCTGATCTTACAAAAAGTGCAAAAAAAAAAGAAAAAGAAGAGTGAGAACCACTTCAGGAGGTGAGGCATTTGTGTGAGCACATCAAGACCTGTAGGGATAAAGTGCACTGATGTAGGTGTGTGTATTTTTACTGAAAGACGAAGCAGTCTGTAGGAAAATATTTTAAGTTTTGGTTTTCAAGGCCAAAAAATGCATCTTTACTCATAACAGGGCTGCTCTGGCCAACATGCCATGCACTTGCTTTTTGTAGAAATGCAGATATGTGCTAAATCCCACAGATATCACAGTATACATAGCAGTATGTTAGCTGAAGTATAGCCTTCTGCAGACATTTGGATTGCCTGCTAACATTTGCGAGTACATTGTGTGATGAGCAAACAACCCACAGACTGCTGATGGACTGCAAATAAGCACAAGCCTGTGCTATTCTAAACAAAACTCATATCACGGTTCGGTGGTGATTGTGAGATTATTGTGAAATAGCTTATTTTATGCCCTGTTGAACAGCTTCAACCCAGGTGTAGGTGTACATGTGTGTGAGATCACATGTGTGTGTCAGGTTTTTCTATCAGCAGGTTGTAGGCTGCTCCTGGGATCTCCTCCAGCCCAGTGATTAATGTTTCTTCCTGCCTGTACATGCTACTATCATGAGTGTAGTAGCATGTGCAAGTGTGCGTACGTTTATGTGCATGCGTGGAGGAGAGAGACAGATGGCTCTCCATATCCTGTGGTTTATGACACCTTCTGCAGCCTGCTAGCCACACTATACCACATTCTTCTTTCACAGAAGGCTAACCCTCATACACACACAGAGCAGTATGTCATGCATCAGTGTCACCACAGTAATTACAGGCTTATCACGTAGCCATAATCTTGAGCCACAGTGACGTGATAACAGCCAGCTTCATTGTCCCTGGTGTACACTCCCCGTTAGTATGTTGTGTGAGTGCTAAAACAGTAACCCACACGACTGAGTCTACTGCGTGACATGGACAATATAATAATTAAGACAAGCAGATGGACTTTGATTGCAAATACAGCGCAGTCTTCCTAATAACTGTCATCAAGTATTTCAAATATGTTTTAACAGTCAGCTTTTCAAATAAATATAATTTATTGCTCTCTATTTTTGACTCATTTACCCAGCATGAAACCCGTTAGTAAGACTGTGATCTAATTATTATGATAAAAATGTGTCAGATCTTAAATGTTCTGACATGAGTTTGTGTCAGAACATTTAGGATCTGACACAAACTATTCCTGAACTAAAAATACTAAATTAAAAGCAGCTCAAAATACCTGGCTGTGTTGTAATTCTTCTGCTTAACATTTTGCATCAAAGATGCTGCAGAGCCTTGAAAACAAATCCACTGTTTTGAAGAGGTGAATGGAAACACATGGCTGTAGGGTGAAAGTCAAAAGTATTGCTCTCTTGCAGTCACAGGTTTTCTATGCTGAGATCATTAAACTAACACAAATATTGCAAGCAGCCGCTGAAGCGCAGTCTTTTTTAGATATGTCTGGTAAATGAGCTTTCTCCCACAGCTTGCCTACCGATGAATAGCTGAAGATTTAAGATTGTATTACTGGGAAAAAAAAACTACAAAATCCTGTTAAAGAAGGAGATTTTTACAAAGAAGATATTTTAAAAGATAGGGAGCAGATAGGGCAATTGACTCCATCTCCAATGTCAACACTTGTATTCAAGTCATGTCTGTGTAATTGTGTACAAAGGCTCTGAAAACATTATGGATATACAGCTAATTCACACTTTACACTATGCATTTGAAATGAGACTGTTTTCCTTTAGGCAGCTTTAAATGTATGCATATTCTGTCAAAGTATAAACAGACAGAAAATACATAATGAATCATTTCCTTTTTGCATTTGAAATGAACCCGACCCAGAAAATCTGCAATCCACTCTGAAGTGAAGATAAACTTAGCTTCTCTGTTGCTCATGTTAGACTCACATCATCAGACAGCAATTGCAGGCTGATTATTATCTCATGTATTTGGATAAATGTGTGCATATTTAATAAACTTGATGCAAAAAATAAATTCTTAATAAGATAAATATTTGCTCCATGTAGTTATCTGTATATACTCTACTTTGAGGTATAAACTGTTAAGCATCAATACATTGAACAAAATTTGTGCATGGGAAAATATTGTTATTGAAAGGGCAACAACAATGAAGCCATTCACTTTATCACAACCAAGTTTTTAAAGTGCACAGGAAAAACATGAACTGTGCACATGAAATGTCAGGCAGAGCTGGTGCAAAGCATGATAACACACCATCTAATCAGCCAAATACTGACGGGATCTCAGTCAACCAGAATGGCTTGTGCTTATTTAGTTAGAGCTGACGAAACCTGCACATCAGTCAACCTGTCACCAGAAGACGCCCTAGGTTAAGTTCAACTGCTGGGGAGGGAGAAGAAGATGGAATGAGGAACAGAAGAGAGAGCAAACAACTAAGAAAGAAGAGGTGAAGGTATGGAGAAAGCAAAGGCAAATAAGAGAGCCCTAGGCATAGAAAAGCTAATCAGGACATGATCAAGCTCACTGTCCTGACCTGTAGAAATATAATGCTACCAAACCAGCACCTGAATGCAGAGCATGCACACAGTGAGTGTTTCCCTGGTGGGCCTGACTTGTCACAGCTTAGCTCAGAGAACAGACACAGGCAGTGTAGGCTAGACACCAGAGAAGGTCACACATACACGCTTCTCTCTTAGTATACGACGGAGGACTTTATGTTTTAAGGCTTTGACAGCTCCACTTTCACACTGCAACACTGATCTTATATTCCCCTTATATTTAAACATTACCATGACACTCTAACCGGGAGATGTTCACTGTTTACCTTCAGTATATTCTCTAAGCTTATGTGAGACTCAAACCTGGGAACTTGCTTGGTTTTCAAAAACTGGGAAAAAGCCAAAAGATGCAAGAGGATATAAAGGCTTACTGACCTTTTCTTTGCTATATCTGCTGTATTACTTTAAATTTGACTAAGTCTTTGCAGAGGCAGATTTAATTCAATACTCAGAGTTATCTACGGTATATTTCTTCATTTTAATCTGAAGATATCCCTGCATTTGTACAAGGTCTAGACGTGCAGAGCACATTAAACACTACAGTGATACCTGAGAACTGCATTTAAAGTTGCCAAACAAATAAAACTGCCTCACACTGTAGACGTTTATGAAACACTTCACTGGAATGAAAACTAGCTCTTAAGCCATGAACAAATTTGACAGGCTACAAGAGGATGCATTTAAGCAGACACTAAAAATGCTACTGTATTTCACACAGGATTGGTTCTAGGGTGAAAATTAACTTTTTTAACTTGATTTCATACAGAAAATGTTTCAGTGCTCCTGGCAGAATTAGCAGGGCATCAGCCTCTTCCCTTTTTGTCAATCTGTCTCTTACTTCCATTTACGCTACCCCTGCCGATAAGCGTGTCCAATCCTGCTGATGTATCCCTGTCTTCAGTCAAACTCTCAACCTCAACAGTGCTTTCAATCAGCTTCGGGCTCCGGCAGTAGATCATCTCTCCACATCAGAGGGATCTTGGTGGCAAGATCTGCTAAAACTCAGCTTCATAAAACATTCATCTTTATCTCCTGACAGCAATGTTCATGCAAACCCTCTCCTTTTACTACCACCTATCACATCCTAAAATGTTTCTCTAGCTGAGCATTAAAATCTATCAGTGCTTGCTGAAAACACACACAATAACTGTAATTATGTCATTCTCAACCCATGATAAGTAAAGATTTGATTTAAGATATATCAGCTCCTTTGTGACCTTTAGCTTACTTAAAAACTTCATCTAACCACTGGACACTACATGCTTCTATCAAGTATTTGCTCATTTCTTCATAGTAATGGTTCAGTCATGCTTGTTTAGCAACCAGCCAAGGAATTTAAAGTGTCCTACATTTATATTCTGTGTGTCGTTTGCCCTTTAGCACCTTCAGCTTGCTCGGTGAGAAATCCACTTGTCTGTTTTGTTCGGTCATTAACAAGTGAGACCACCTGTGTGGCCATTTTGCTGCAGTATTAGCCTATGTGTAGTGTTTGTGTTTGTGCTTGTATATGGCCTTCTCATGACATGACAACATGAATATAACCGCACTTCTGCAGGACTTCAATTTGGAAGACAGTGGGTTATTAACATTAAATACAGGACCTTCTCACAGATGTTTTGTAAAAGTGTTAAAGAGGAATTGCAGGTTCCTATGTCCTTGCTGGCTTCTCCAAAAAATGTGCAGATGGGTAAAGACCAAGGGTGTCACAGCATTGGGAAATGTGAGGATTTAGACGGGTTCTTGGCAAAGCTGCAGACAGCTTGTTCCTATGGCTGCATACAAGGTCGCTGGAGTGTCTCTCAACAATCAGGGCTCAATTGCAATAAGCTGGACTCAATGACAGCAGTGTGTCTGCTACTCAATCTCTTTGTTTGTATGCAACTGTGCACATGAGTGTGTGTTTATGAACATGCACATTAAGAATGTGTGTTTGTGCACAAATACGTGTGCAGCCATGTGTAAAATTTGCATGTTGAGTGCATCTGTAAGTGAGCGTGTTTGTGTCTCTGATGACAGCAGGCTGATTAAGCCGTTGCATAGTAATGAGCTATGGCTGTCTGTCTGGCAGCTGCTCTGACAACCTCTTTTCACAAGTAGCCCTCCCACACACACAAAACACACACATACGCTGGCAAAGTGTAACTTCATGCATGTTCATGCAAAAACACAGAAAATTGATTTCTGAAACATCATAAAAGCTGACAACTGCATTAATGTGCTGTTATTTAGTTGAGCAGCTTACTGGCAAAGTTGTTCTTCTGCAGAAAAGGATCATTGGTGATGCATTCAAAACAGAGATGATGTAACAACACACTGTTTATCACTGCAAGAATTAACAGCTATAATTCCTCTATTTCCTTTTGTTTTGCTTTCATCTTAATAGGGATTACACCAAAGGAATAATACTAATTTCCTGCTTCATATCGCTGATGTCAGGAAGAAACAACCAGCAGGAAAAAAAAAACAGAGGGCACTGAGTGTGTACCTGAGTGCAAGTGCATGTGTATAAGAGGCATGTAGTCCCCCTTCTGTTACAAATATCTCCAGGGCAACAAGATGGATGTGTGTGCTTAAAGAGCAAGCAATCCTTCTCCCTTATATCGCTCAGGTCAGTGTCAACACCCTGGCAAGAACACTGTCAATGCACTGCTTCAAGGGTGTGTTAGGTGCACAGACATATTCTCCAACAAATCAGCAGGAGTCTGATGGAAAAAATGGATTGAGAAATTGTCCTGTATTTTCTATATTATCTTATATATTACACAAACGTACAGAAAACATCACTAGAGAACATGCCTTCTAAGAACTACACCCTGTTTGTTTAGGTTTACTGTGAGTGGTAAACGCCTGTTTAAACATACATATACAATATTTATGTTCCATTGTCTCAGGGTCCAAATAGCTTACACAAATTGCTTGGAGGAAAGTGTTGATAGTGAGATCATTTACGAGGGGAGGGGAGACGGGGGGCTGCCCCTCAATCCCCTTGGGACCCGCTAATGCGAAAGATACCACAGATAATGTACATCCATCGTCTTACCTTGTTGATGTCCCTTTCCTGACATCACACATCATGCACTTAAAAGCCTCTGCCGTGTTCTTGTACGTGCACACGCTGCAGTCCCAAAATCCCTCGTCGGAGGAGGGCTTCGGTTGACGCTTCGGCCTTTAAAACAATAAATGAAAGGCAAAAAAGAAACAAATTAAAAGAAGGAAACGAAAGGGGGGTGTACAAGGAGAAGAAGAAAGCTGTACGATAGAGACAGAGTGAGTTTAGTTCGCATTCACGAAGGTTATCGATGGCAAACATCTGGGTAAGCCAGATAGGATTTAGGAAATCATCTGCAAGCGCGCTGTGATCCGACACTGTAATTGGCGATGAGGTTTTAACACACGCTCGCGCCACCGCACGCGCACATACACATGCACTGAGAGAGAGCGAGAGAGAAGGAAGAGAGAGAGGGGGGGGGGAGAGAGAGAGGGAGAGGGAGAAGGAGACCGTGGAGAAAACCCATTTTTTTCCGAGCGCTCGCCGATGTCCGTTCCCCCAGCTTCAATATCTGGGACGCACTATCTCGGTCGTTACCTTGTGGGACTCCTCTTGTCGCCCATGCCAGACCAGGGTTTACGTGGAAGTGCTAAAACGAGCAGAGGTCTTGCTATTTCTAACAATTTTTGCAAAGAAGCGATGCGCCCGTACCGCTCGGCTTCCAGCTGTCGTGGAAACTCCGCTTGGGAAATGGCCTCGTGACTCACTTCGGCCAATCACAGTCCGCGTCACTTCCCGAGGCTGACATTCCTCTTGATGAATCTATATACCGCCTTCACGCTCCTGCAGTAAACTCCTGCTTCTGTGCACACACGGTCGTAAATAACCAAACCGTTATTATGATCACTTATTATGAAAAACATTGCACGAACACGCTCCTCATCTGAGTGTTATTTAAAGTCGAGGCACCGGATTTCATTCAAACATTAAAAACATCGAAGGCTATTGTTTCCCACAATCTCAGTAAAATGACAATGAAAATCATTTTAGTTTTTTTTAATTCCACCCGCTCCACCTGTAAATATAGAGAGATGACCCAATTAAAAAGCAGCGCATTAATAACACCGTGAGAAAAATAAAGAGAAACATTGAATGAGGGAAAAAATGCAGCATGAAACATGGCGTTGCATGATCAAAAAGCTGCATTAAATAGCGAAACATAAAACAGACCAGTAGTCCTCATATTTTACATAATCTCTTATTTGTGGCTATAACCGCCTAACCGTTGTCTCCGTCGTGAGCTACACGAAGTTAAAAATTCCGACAGCACGTGAATGCAGCAAAAGCCACAGTCGCTAATATTGCGATAAAGCCGTGTGTTAACGCGGTCTCACTCATATCAGCTTTTAGCTACTAGAAATCCTTTAATGCGCCTTTGCATTTGCCCTGACTGCAGATATGCCGCAATGTGAGCACAGACACACACAATATTGGGGAATCCCTCACTTTATTTGCGTGGTGACGCAACGAATAGGAGCATCACAAAATGAACACACCGAGGAAGCCAGGGGTTCCCAAATATTTTCCTACCGAGGACAGCCTCTGAGTAAGAGACGATGGGATTTTACTGCAGGGATGTGCCATTTGTGTTTACAGTTCTCAAAATATGTCTTGGTGACTGCATATACTTTAGAATTAGTGAGATGGGGTTTTCAGTAATCTATCAGATGCAAATTAGCATTCTATATTAAGAATATAGAATATTTATTGTACACAACCACACCCAACATATTAACAGAAATATAGCCTTTCATTTCTCACATTGTGTCATCCAAAAATGAACAGCCAACTTCAGTATTTTGCTGTTGGTCATACTAAATTCACAGTCTGAGGTTTTAATGACATAATTTTCGAATTCACAAGTATATATACTGCTACATAGATCTTTTTTCACCATAACAAACTAAGTGGTACATTGCCTTTGTTTTATTTCTAAATAATGTGTCAGTTAATGATATAGATTAAATTAACAGTTAAACATTTCAGGAAAATAATCACTACGCAAAATATAATAATTTTTTTATTTATGAAAAACTAAAAATTTACAAATTTATAAGTGAAACAACAGATTAAAACATAGCACAAATATTTGACAGACTTTAATCAGTCACTGAGCTCCTCCTCATCACTGAAGTATGCGCTCTTTTTAATCCTTGGTTTCTTAGAGTCTGTAGATGTAGACGGCTGAGCACCGTCTTCTTTAGCCAGAGTTGCATGCTTCCTCCGCTTGTCTTCCTCTTCCTCCATACAGGCTTGCTAGTGGGGCACAGAAGACAGTGATAATTATACAGTTGACACTTTCTTTAACATCAGTGATAGTTAAGTTCCTACTTGTACCCTGTTTTAAGTATTACTTGAGAATAACTTGAAAAGGTCACAAAGACTTGGGCTACAAATCCTGATTATGCAAAACTGTGAATATGCTGGTTTTCATATCTGCAAATGTACCTGAAAAGCTATGGCTTGACTTAAACTGTCTAGGGCTGGGTCCTCTCCTTCCTCTTCACTTTCTTCTTCTTCACTGAGGGGAAATTAGAAGGAAAAACATTCTGACATTAGAAAAATGGCCGAGCCTTAAATTATGCAATATCTAGAATAAAACACTAACATCTGCTCAGGTTGTTGAGCCTTTTTCTTCTTTTTCTTTTCCTTCTTCTTTGGAGGTTCCCTTTCCCCCAGCATGTTATTTGGGCACGCATAACTTAGATGTCCAGTATCCTGTAACATTGAACACACAAGCATGCAAAAAGAATTACTAGCGAATGACTTTTACAGATCTGACTACACTGTGTGAATGGCTAAAAAAAGTAAACCAAATAAAGAACAAAGCCATGCATAGCCTCAGAGTATATCACACTGGGTGCCAGAAAGCAAAATTTAGAAAGAAAACAAAAAAGGACAAAATAAGAAAAAACATTGCACACCTCTATAGTACCTGTGTAGTCTTAATTTTAGCCATGATGCTTGGATGATAATGGATACAAACTCTAAACAAAAATACATATCTTTTCCCATTCATGATGGATGTGAGTTTGATACATGGTAAGATGTTTAATATATACCGACCCCACATTCATAACATCTGGATTTATCTGTGTAATTCCGTCGTCTGATGAACTCTGCTGCCCTCCCATTATCGACAGCAATGCTGGCTTTCACTGTTCTGCCAAACAACTGGGAGAGAAATGTAATTCTAACACCGACAAACATCCATTTATAATCCATTACTTGATCACAGAGATAAGAATGTTGCTCTTATACATGTATACAGACCGTAATATTGCATACTAACCTGTTTGTTGTTAATTGATCTTGCACAATTATGAGCCGATTCTCTGTCCAGAAAGAGAATGAATGCCACTCCTTTACTCCTCCTTGTGTCTTTATCTTTTACAATTGTAACCCTAAAATATGAAGTTTGTTAATGTTTTCAGGAGACAGTGCTTTGGCAACTGCAGATAATACATAGGAATGAAATTGAAATTGTGATGAAGCCATTACTTACTTTACAACTTTTCCATATTTAGTAAACAGCTGAAATGAAACAAAGCACATGAAAATGAAACGACTGACATATTAAACATGCATAGCCTCTAGGCCACATTCACGATTCAGCATCCCTCATCACTTTTCCATGCAATGCCTTAAACATTTTCTTGTTTTACCTTGTGCAGATCATTGTTGGTTAGAGAGAACGGCAGGTTTGATACGTAGACAGTGCTTTTGCTTGGTGCCAAACCCCCACTCATTTTGGATTCATATGGCTGAACTGAAAAACATAATAGACGAAATAATTATTTCAAAATGCTCAGAAAGCAGAAAGACACCTGGCAACGAAAAATGTCAATTCTTCCAATTTGTTGTAAATTACTTACCCACAAAGCCACAAATGATCTACATCTGTTTTCAAGTTCGTAATAGTTTGCGATAGCTTTATATTTTAGTGTTCCGAATGTTAAGTAAACGAAACAAACGCCATGTCTCTGAGTCGCAGTTTGATGACGTCGACATGCCTCATCCAATCAAATTGTCCTTTTCGTCATGTCCGTTGACATGTAGCCACCGGGAGAAGCTAGGCTAACTATCGCAATATTAAGCAGAGTATTTTGCTGTTTTCATGACAGAAAAACTGCCCAGTGGGAAAGTGAGTTGTTTGAGTTTGTTTATTTGAAGCTTTAACTCGCCGTACTTCGATTTGTTATCGTTAATATGTGAGGATCAGACAGAAAAATAACCCTCAGTATAAATAAAACGTGTCGATCTTTGCAGAATATATGGAGGCTAGCTAAATAGCAACGCTAACTGCTTGCTTTATTTATACCCAGGTTATATTTGTAAGTATTAATACATCTAAACACAGAATATTCTGTTACAGGGTTTTTTTTCAGCATAGAAAAACGGTTGGCTGCAATGATATTGTCTCATTGTCACATATACTGGGTGTTGTGCCGTTACATCTCAGCTACTATTTCTCTTAATGTTATTTTTTACAGACGTTTTACATCTACGCGTCCTTCTCTGATCTACCTGAGGCAAAAAAGTAAGTTGATGACTAGTGTTGTTCTTATAGAAATACAACAATTTGTCAATTAAGGGATCAGTTAATCAAAAAGAAAAATGCATAATTCAACCTCATAGTGAACTTGTCAGACTATATGTGATTGTGGCTTCACACACGTCAGAATTATTGGTAAAGTAACACAAGAAAAAATAGCACATCACATTTGACATAGTTAACAGTTTTACTATGGTACTAATACATATTTTAAAGAATTAATAATAATAATCATTATTATTATCATTATTAGCTGTAGCTTTACTCCAGCTTCACAGGTATATGGCGGCTAAAATGAGTTATTGAAGATATTGGCGATTAAAAAAATGTATTGCATTATTTACTTTACTTTACACCCTTGAATGATGACAAACATCTTCTCCTTTTTTAGTGACATACAGAAGAGAGAGGAGTATACGAGAAGTATATGATGACCGTTTTTTAAATGAGAGACAGGTGGGACTTTGTGTCTGTTTCACTTTTTCTTATTTTTGTCTCTTTATGTTTTTGAAACGTAAGAAAACATATGGCAGATAAAATCGCATAGAATTTTGTTTATTCATGGCTAGAGCATTTTTTAATGCATATTCCTAGAAAGCACAAAAAAATGAGTAATTGACAAATATCAGCTTAACAATACCAACTAAAGGAGTATAAAGATGTTTTTCATGAGGTGAAGTTGTTTGTAGCCCACAGTTTGACTAATTTGAAAGAACCTACTGCATAAAATTCACAGAAATTATACTAATCCTGTTAGGGTCCATACCCACGATCAGCTGGATCAGTTGAGAGAAGAGGGCCCTTCGGTAGGCCAGAGGATGACTATGGCCGTAGTGGGTATGAATATGAAGGCGGTCCACGTTTTTTCCCAAATGGAGGTGGTCCACGCAATTACCACGCTGAAGATCAGAGGGGCTTTCATGCAGACGGTGTGCATTTCCCTGGTGAACGCAGAGGTGTTCCACCTTCAAGGAGGGTGAGACTATTAACATGTTTATTGTTTTTTTCATTGTGTGTTATGTACCTATGAACAAGCTACTTGAATGCACAATTACATTTGGCAGGTTAAGTTAAAATGTCAAGAACATCCAAAAATACGAACTGAGCTGCTCAAAGACAACTATAAAAATTGTACATTTTCTGTAGTTGTAGACATTTTGCAATTTCATGTTACACTGTTGTTTTGATTGACAGAGGTGCACACAAAACCTGTTGATGTACAATGTAAGGTTGAATTTAGAATAATTACAGAGCAGTTTTCTTTTATCATCATTACATTTTCTTCCCTTGTTGCGTTATTTATGCACATTGGTTTGTCTTGTTTAGTTTTTTATATTTTGAAATGAATTCAACTATATTATAGTATTTGTTGTACCATTTAAAAAGAATTATGACTAAAAATAGATATTTGAGGATGATTTGTTCCTCAGGATATGACCAAATGATTTCCAACAATGGTCATTTTTACTCATTCTATTTTATCATTTTGTATCATCTAGCAGGAAGACTATCCTTACAGAGTGCCCAGAGAGGACCCACATCCAGGACGGCCTTTGGAATTTGGGTAAAACTGTTTTTACACTTAAGACCTGTTATATACTAAGTTTTTATTTGCACCCTTTTCCCCCAAAACTGAATGGTTTTGTAGAGAAACAAACCTTCTCCTATATTTTAAGTTGGAGATCTTAGGAAAATTGAATATTATTATTCTGTGTAGCAGGGGACAGTCTTTTCCTGTACACTTGTGATGTAAACAAATGCTCTGTGTTTCCCTCCTCTGGCTAGGCTACTCTGCACAGGAGCAGGCCTTCAATATTCCTGTCTGAAATGTTTGTTTACATTAAAGCAAGCATAAATCACAGTCTGTTCTGACCTATATTGGCCTGTCCAGCTATATTTACATGTCTTTCAGTCTCAAGGCTTTCATAGTGTATGGGTCAGTATTCTCTTCTCTTCTCTTCTCTTCTCTTCTCTTCTCTTCTCTTCTCTTCTCTTCTCTTCTCTTCTCTTCTCTAACTTCTTTACCACAATCTACAGAATTTGGTTGGCAGTTTTTCCGTATTCTCACAATCTAGCTGTTTCTGCTAAGATTTTATATTGTAAATTATATATTTAAGCTGGATCTTAAAAAAGCATCTTGTCTGTTTTTGCTGTAGCACGGAGAACCATATATTGTGCATACCATAATATTGTATATTATAACATAATAAGCTACTTATTATTATTATTATTATTATTATTATTTTTACTACTACTACTACTACTTTGCCACTTGTTTCTGCTAGTACTTTCCAACGTGCAATTGCATTTTTTTTTCCACCACTGTTTTTTTAAATACTAAATTATTGTTTTGCTTTTTTTATTGTTTTTTTCTTATGGGGTTTCTTGTGTATATGCTTGGTGTTCTGCTGCTTTTGGAACCTCAATTTCCTGAGGGCTCTGCCCAAAGGCTCAATACCGTTCTTTCTAATCTAATCCAGTCTAAACATTAAAATCATTACAATAACAAAGTATTCTGTGTTTTGAGCACAGTTTTGTCAAGTTATATCTGTGTTGATGTCCACATCAGAGTAAATTTATGGTATTTCAGTTACTGTTACTTGGTTTGTAATTATCTTAACTGGATAAAACAACAAAGATGAGAGATCAGGAGATGCAGTAGTATTTGTTTTAATTCAGTATGAAAGTTAAACAATTTCATCTTTAAAACCCTGAATATGTTTAACAGTGAAAATTGGTTGAAGTTCAGTAACATTATAACCCCTATTTTTAAATTGAAATATTATATAAAACCATCTTAGATAGGACTGGTTGTTTCTTTCCTGTCTGGAGGACTGTATGATATAAAGTCAGGCTTTGAGAGAGACTGCAGAAATGGAAGCTTTATCCCAGCCTGTGTTTTTATTTACTCAGCACTCGCGCGCCACCTCCTCATAATGTGAGAAACCAAGGCATCTACCCAGCACCTAGATCGCTCCCAGAGGGTGGAGAAGACAAGCTAGTGCAAGCCATCCTCAACCTGGACAGAGGGTACAGTCATACATTCTAATACCATTTTATTTGAAGTATTTTCTTTTGCCTAGGTGTTTATTCCACCACCATTTGTGGTGAGGTTTTTTGCAAATTTTGCTGTGAAATCACTGTTACAGCGGCATAGATACCATCTGGCATTTTCTGTAGCAGACCACACTGCAGTATACTGTTTGTGAAAATGACTGCAATGTACTTCATAGTCACTTGGCTACCAAGCACATCACCATTGATACAATTACCTGGCAGATGTTAACAGAAGTTTAAGATATCTTTTCACATAAAAAAAAAAAAAAAAAAAAAACAAATTGATACAAATTCACATCATACCTGTGACAGTTTCTACCCAGTGTTAGCTTGTTTATTAACTTACTCGGAGAGCCATCCTTCAGTCCATCACATCACATACTCCATACCATTTATTACTTCTTGTCTCAAGCAGTTTACCAGAATTATGTTATTTTAAACACAACCTAAAGTTGGTTTCCCATGAAAACATTTCTGTGATGGTTTCTCTGTGCAGTATCCTTCAAGTTGCTAGATGGCAGTGTTGTGATATGTTAGAGCAGGAAGAGGCAGGAGAAAATCAGTCTACAGCCTCAAACTAGGGTCTACAGAAGAGAACAGTATCCGTCAGTGAATATTTAGATAATACTGTATTGAAGTAAAACTTTGTGCTTGTACTTATTGAATTGTTTCTGCTCTTTCAGGGAAGACAGAGACCACTTCAGGAGAAAGGCAGCTCCGTTCCCTCCCATTAGAGAACGTTCCCCAGCACGCAGAGAGGTGGCCCGCTCACCCCACAGTCGGTCTGGCTCCAGTGTTAGCAGCAGAGGCTACTCACCAGACAGAGCCAAGAATCTGCCATTTCCCTCACAGCAAGGCAAGAGTATGTAGAATTGTTAAAGCGTGATCTCAACCCACTTATTGTGGTGCTCTTCAAAAAGCCTGTGAAAAATCATAGGTTTTATAATATAAATTCTACAATGGATAACTGAAAGCATTGTTAGAATAAAGCACGTACATTCATAGTCAACCTCTCCTTGCTTCCACCTACAATTTGAATCATGACTCATTTGTTGTGAGCTGACCAAGTACATGCAAGTGTACTTGGTCAATGAAACAGAAACGAGCACTTCTGGCGAATGATTCCCTGCAGCTACTGCAATTATGTAATTCGTTGTTGAGGAACCATTATCTGTATTTTCATTTTTCTGAAATGATTTCCCTGTCTCCCCATCACTGATAATCCGGCTGGCTGGCTTTTCAGGTGTGGATACTCCAGAGGGACACGTGGGTGTTTCTGAGCACCCTTGGGGGGCACTATTTCCACAGAGTGGACATGACACTTTGGGTCTGTACATTGAGCCTTGTAAAACAGCTGAGACCTGGGTGAAAATAAGATGGTCTTTCATTCTTCTCTGTCTGTATATTTTACATGTCGGGCAAAAGATGTTGAGGGGAAGGGGTGCAATTATGGGAGTTGCTGGGGGAAAAGAAGCTCAAAATTACCTGTGATTGATAAACACTAACTGAATTAAACTTAAACCCACAGACTGTAATTCATTGTAAAAACTGGGCCACTGTAAGTTAAAGTGTCCATTTTGACTTAGATTATCTTTCACTCAGGTCTTCACTAAGTTGAACCCTTATGTTTTTCTCCCATTTGATACTAAATGGTGACTTGTGACTATGCTGGGTTGTGGAGTTGCTCTGGTACTTGTGGTTAAGCAAAACAAATGTGTGAATGTTTATGTAGACCTACAGTGATCTTGAAGTAGCATTTTCATTAGTCGTAGAATAGAATAACAATCCATATTATTGGGTGGGGTTGTACGAGATACTTTGAGGAGGTTCTGTGTTAGAAAGGGTCCTGATTTCTGGCAGCAAGGCAAAGGGATGACAGTATTCTAAATATCTAAATTTAGAACAGTCTTTTTTGTTTTTTGTGACCCTTGAAATGTTTTTCTTTGTTGGCTTCCATCCACCCCTTCTGCCTGTCTAAAGTAGGGCATTGCTGACCAACATTTTGCATAGGTTCAGTTTCTTTGGTGCCTATAGTGTTTCTTAAGAACACTGACTCTGCATAAGTACCTTCTACAATCCCACTTTAAAACATCCACACTAATCCCTTTAGAATATGCTATGTATTGTACAGTCTTCCACCGCTAGCCTACAATTACTACTTAGATTGTGTGTAATGTTAATTGGTTTCTGGCAGATCAGTAATAATAATAATAACAATATTGTCACATTAATTATCTAATTATCATTATTGTCAACATCTAATTATGTAATTGCATCGCGCATGCTTTTTACAGTACTTTTAGCTCAGAATCTCTGGCTCTTTATCCACATTACCTTTCCTGTGGTGTGCTATGCTCTTTGTGCTGGTTATCTCTCCTTTACCTTTCCGTTTAATCAGTGTTTTTTCCTTATGTTATGAGTTTAGTTGACATTCTGGAGTTGTATTAAAAAAATAAATACACTGCATGGTTGATATTGACCATTCAGATTCGCAGAGGACTGAGTGAGTTAGCTGTAGGATTAATTACGTTATATATTTGGATAAAAGTTGTTGCGATGTACCTTGGTCCTCTACAGGGTATAAAAAAAATTATTCTCAGAGCAGGATAATTGGGAAGTACAGTTCAGGGCAGATTACGTAATTAATACCAGAGGAAATTTCTTCCATTGCGGCTGCCTGTTACGTCTGGTTTGTAACAGTGTTCTTACAGAGGCTTTTTCTACTCTTAAATTTTGTTTGGTAGCAAAGTAGATAATTCAGAACTGCATACTTGAATGAATTATACATTATATCCTAAACGGTGCACATAGTGTAGTCTTTATCAGTGTATTCTAAATGGAAATTAATGAAAGAAAGATTAAAGATGACCTGTACAGGTTATGTATCAGAAATACACAGAAGGTTACAATCGTTAAACTTAACCTATTTGGAGTCTGGGTAACATGAGAGAGACAGAGAGCGTTTCTAATGTGTCCAGCAGCCAGCCTTCCTCCAGATCTGTCTGCCACTTTGTCAAGCCTCATAAAGATGCCACCAGGTCGTGTGTAGCAAAAGAGGGAACGGGTATAGGATATCTGATGGATATTCCTGAAGGCAAAGCTTCCAAATTGGGGTGTTTTGTTCCGTGTCTGGTCCTCAGAGTTATTATTTGGTGCTAGACTTGGTGTGTTGACTACAAAGCCTTGGATTGTGTTCATGTCTTTAACCTGTGGCAGGATCACTAGAAAAAACATTTGGTATGAGACCAAATGGAGAGTGAGTAATTGAGAGTGGAAGTGATGTCTGAATGGAAATCTGTAGAGGAGAATGAAACAATCCACTACTGGAGTATGGAGCACCTTGGTGAATCATACGTTTCTTGATTGTTCCATATGTTCTAGCCCAGGTAGCAGTCTGGATCGTGGAATAAATCCTTTTTACAGAGTTCCATTTAACATAAACGCATTCATGCTCGCTTACAGTTTAGACCTGTCCTTTTTTTTCCCCTTGAAAAGCTGCTTTCCATTGTTATGCTCCCCTTTCTACTTTCATGTTTCCTTATTCCTAATCTTAACTCTTTTTTTTTTTTGCTTTAGTCCATTGATTACTCATTGTCAAATTTTTTTGTCCTTTTTCCTTTTCCTTTAGACAAAATTCCTGGGCTGTCAAGAGAAGGCTCTCCACACAGTGCAACTTCAATGAAGGTGGGCACAAGTAGATGTAAAAGTCACTTAATTTTACTACAATATTGGTCTATTTTGTACTTTCTCAATGTTACTTGTATCTGGCTCAAGTGATAATTCTTGACATAGTACTTTTTAGCCATTTTTCCTAAATCAGTTTTTTTTTTTCTATACCGTTGTCACAGTACCACAAAATCCATCTGGAACTTCTTAAATTCCATCCTTCTAATAAGTGTTTAGTTGCATTGAAGTATGTTAATGGGTTTTAAAGTGGCCCTCACGCAGAGCGTAAAAGCCATGAGGCCTGTGCTTTGTTTACCTGTGGTGTAAGCAGACTTCAATCACAAACGCTTGTAACAGTGTAGGGAAAAGGGCTCAAATGTTGACTGAAGTATGAGTTGAACTACCTAATAGAGCTCTTTTAAAAATCTTTACATGGATATCTTCCACCTGTCTTGTAAGTAAGAGCTTGTTTTTCAGATATCGTCCATCCAGTTATACAGAGGAGTGTAAATAGAATCTGATGTGATTAGGTTAAATTGGCCTTGCTGTGACCACCCAGAAATGATGAGGCCGACTCGGTCACCCAGCTCAAGACTTTATCACAAGATCTTTACCACAAAACTAGGAAGTCCCTATGGAACCTGTCAGGATGTTTAGTTCAGGTTTGCACAATGTACAATCATGATCAGCTCTGTTCAGTAGCTGTGATTTTTCAGTCAGTGTAGCAGGTCGGCTGCTTTTCATGTGGAACACAGAGGTCCCAGGAAAAGCTGCAAAGGCCTGTATGGACCAGTCAATCGCTGCTGTGTCTAATGAAGTGGCCTTCAACAATATGTTTAACCCAAACATACTTACTGTACTCAACTGTGGATAAATATATCACCAGATTTGTTACAATGAATTGGAGAGTCACTAAAATGGGAAAACCTTACAGGCTGTGACTGACTTAAATAAATGCAGAAATAACTTCAATCCAAACGCCTGTACACTTGCATATCTTATGTTTCTTTCCACTCCTTATATTTACAACCTTTCTGTATTTTTTCACTGTACCATCCTTAGATGAGTGGGCACTCAGATGTCATGTATGCTTTATAGATCAAAAATTACAAGATGCAACATGAAAATGTAGTGTTTTCCTCTCCTCCTAACATGTATTTTCTAAAGAACCACCCACCACCGCCCAGTTGACTGCTGTGATGAAAGTTTTATAAAGTGCTCCACCCCCCCCCCCCACACACACACACACACA
>JAPTYQ010000005.1:25534849-25546748 GCA_029814465.1 Ostorhinchus cyanosoma | reverse complement strand
ACAACCCCCCACCACCGCCCAGTTGACTGCTGTGATGAAATTTTTATAAAGTGCTCCACCCCCCCCCCCCACACACACACACACACACACACATGCTCATGGCTGCTGCTGTCGTGTTTGATGTAGCCTTCAGTGCATTGTTGTTCCCTGTTGTGGTGGCACAAACCCATAACCTTGGCTGAGATGAAAGGCCTGCGTTGTGCCCCCAGTAAAGCTCGCACTAATGGTCCCAGCCACGGCCTGCTGAGGGATTCAACAAACACACACAGGCTTTCTGGAGCCGTCCAAGGCAGAGGAGACCAAAGACAAGCACCTAAAGAGCAGGTCTGGCTATGAGCCCTGGTGACTCTTGGGTGGCAATCCTGTGTTGTTCCCAAAAAGGTTAATGGAAGGCTTCATCTGTGCATTGAGCAATGGATTCTTGTCACATTGTGTGGTTTGGTGTCATTGTTACAACAGGAACAGCATTTCAATACTCTCGCTTCAGTCGCTGATTTTCCTTATTCCTTAATGAGACTTCCACAGTACTTGCAAACATACATGGCTTGTCTGCTTTGTTGACAAGTAAACCATAGGCATGTGTATGGCCAGTGAGAAAGCATGTAATGACTGCTGTTTATTTGTCGTGTCACTGAACAGATTTGTCCTTTTCTGTCTGGATGTTTGTTTGAAATCAGTGCAAGATAATGAAACTAAAATGAAGCTCTGTTGCTTTGATCATGACCCTTAAACCTTATCTTTCCCTTAATGTGTTTTGACAGATTATCAGTAAAGAAAAATACACAACTAGCAACCATCCAAGCAGTATCTCAACAGTGAATTTGTTTTTTCATGGAACACAGTAATTTGGAGCATTTATAAATATATCAGGTCTGCTCGGGTTTCAGCAGACCAGACAGGAAGCAAAGCTTTTTACAGTAAGAAATCAAAGGAAAAGAATATTGTAAATTGAATAACTTTTCATTCAATAGTATTTTATCAGCATTTGTCTTCATTTCCTTCTGTTCTATGTAGCACAGGTTTTAGATCATACAAGCTTTGTGTTGGAAATAGAGCATCCCTCCTCGGTGGAGCTGTGCCAAGTATAAGCTGAAGTGAGAGACTCGGACAGGGGTATTTTTTTCACTGAGGCAAGAAGGCTGAAGACTGCCAAACGAGATCTTTCAAACATGCATAAGTGTACACACTGAACTTCTCCCAAGCATAGCTTCAGGGAGGGAATAAGAAGGGGGAATAATTGGATGATGCTTTATGAGTTGTGCTTTTATTTTAGGCCACACTCATCTTTGCGATGTACCATTGCCTGTAATTGCTTTCATCAGTCATGTAGAGCTTTAATACGACTCAGTCCGTGGCCTGTTTCCTTCACTGTATGAGTGGACTTTAGTCATGCCTGGTCAGCTCCGCTCCCTAGCTTTTAGACACTCAGGAAATGAGCAAAAGAAATTGAACAGTGATCCAACTTGGCCCCGTTTTCCCCCTTTGCTCTTTCTCTTGGCTTCCACAGTGACACTTATGGTAACTACAGTTTCCAGTTTACATATTAGATCTCTCATCATAGCTTGTCTGGCTAATCTATCTATACTGTTTCACTCTAAAGCAGCTCAGATGTCAGTTCTTTTCATTTTGCTTCACTATGGAATCCCTCTTTTTTCTTGAATTAAACAGTTGTAAGCATTTTTGTATATCTGTAACACTTTCCATCCTCAGCTGCTACTTCAGAATATCAGTGGTTCATCCTTCAGTTTGTTTTATAAGCCTTTCTATCTAATACAACAGCAAGTGGGTCAAGTACAGCATCATGCACAGACTCTTTAATTTGTGTCACAAACTTATGCCCTTTTCACGATTTGTTATGCCCTATCTCAATTTCATCTCCCTATCTTCTACAGCTTTTGTGCACTAATTTTTATTGATGTTGTATGTTGATTTTATTCACTCTTCTTTGTATTATTATTCATGGTTTGAATTCTATATATTTTTTTTTAGTTTCTTTTACTTTTATTGGTCTCTCTGAGGGGGGTATGTGTGCCCATTTTTCTTAATCCTCAGTACAGTGTTTCACCCTCCCATCTTCTACCTTTAGGAGGAGAACAATCCTCCAGAAGGAGAAAAAGAGGGGCTCCTGGCGGAACCTGTTGTGGAGGAGGGCCAGAAGTCCTCTGATAACTTTCAAGAGCGACGAGCGTTGGCCATCGCAGCTAAAGCACGAGAGATTGAGAAGGTACCTTTCCAAATCCTACTGTGTGTACCATGTGCTGCATACATTTTTCATCTAATATTTAACAGTTGAACTTGAACCTACATATACTCCTACATTTCTTTGTATGCTGACCATGAGCTAGTGAAAAATTATGCATTGCTGTTTTTGAGTGATACAGTAACAAGGACTCTACGTCCTTTTGCACATAGTGATGTTTTAAGGAAATGTGTCACTGGCTCTTAGTTGCCCCTTTGGGAAAATAATTGAATTTACAATACACTCATTAAAAGGATGTAAATGTAATACTTTTCTATAAATGTCAACTTGGTGCATGCATGGCACGTTTCTGTAACCTTGGCGTACTTTTCCATACATGTGTCGGCCTTGGGTTTTGTGACTCATGTGGATTTTTATTTTACTGTGGATTATTTTTACTAGATTGGTCTTACTGGAACAGCCAACTATTCTATCCCTAACAAGGCAGGAAATTAATATTTTTTGGTTGGTGGTAGGTACATCCTAACACTCACTGCCACTTTCACTGTTGCAAACACGATATCAGTTTTAGTATTTTAGTAATGTTCATTATCTGCCAAGTAGCCGGCAGGGAAACCAGTGTTTTCCTTTAGAAATGCACACATATAAGCTTGCACGCAGGGCTTTGGGAACACTTGTATAATAAACGTTTTAACTCAAACTAATGCAGCAACATAAGTGCAGCTTTGACAGAGCTTCGGGTTTGCTCAGATAATTTGGGAGGTCACCCACTTAACAAAGCTAAAACCACCTGAGGCACAAGGTTCCAGCTCTGTGCAGTCATCTAATGAAGGCCATTCCTGCACCAGTGAGCACTACCGCTGCTTTACTGGGACCATTAAAGCTGAGCCAGCGCTGCCCTAGAGCACGCATTACACTCTCACATTGAGTTGCGCTACAGAACCCATGAAGCTGCACCCTAAAGCCTATAGGCAGTTATAACAATGGTGCTGACGCTGCATCTCCCAGCCTGTTTTATTTGCCCCCCCCCCCCTCATATCTGTTTCTCCTTTAACTCTTTGTGGAATACACACCATAAAAAATGTAAGCTTTATTGTGTGAGCATTATTTCATAGGTTTTAGGTATTAAGGAAAGATTAAAGGCTTTAATTTCATACATATTCCTAAAATGATTACACACATTAACTGAAAACTGATGTGTCGTCAGAATTGCATCGTAAAAAATAGGCTTTAGTTAAGCTTTACAGGCACTCCTGCTATAATGTTCAGTTATACTCATGAAATTAAAGTCTGGAAAGAACATTAGTTAAAATATAATATTGGACTGAACAATGTATTGAATTTTTTAGGGATATGAACAAACTATCATGCTTTCCTTTTAAACTGATGGTCCGTTAATCATGCATTAAAAGTGACACTTTCAGGTTTTTCACATGTCTTTTCTCTTCCTCTGAATGTTCTAATCACAAGTATGAAGATTGTTTTTGTGAACTGGTTGTTGTCACAGTTTTTTTTTTTTTTAATGAAACTCTAAATTGTTCAGTCATCATTCCCCATAGCGTTCAGAGTGAAGTCATCTTATTGGTTCCACACACGCCCAAGTTAAACTAGAAGCTTACTAATCCAATCTAAAATTCTGCCAGGCATCTTTTCTTATTCTCTGTACAGGTTGAGGATGAAAAATAGATCGTACTGAAACAAAATGATCCACATTTTCAGGATATCCTAGATGAAATAAAGAATATTTGTTTCGTGTGGGTAGACATTTTAAACCTTTGGAGAACATTAATCAGAAACGTAAAGAGCTGCTTTCACATGTTTGCCAAAGCGCCTCACAAAGTCGACGAGCCATTCAGCTACTGGAAAATGTAGTCATCTGGTAGCTGGCATTAATTTTCCATCATGTCTAATACGGTAACTCACGATTTGATCTTTCAGTTTTGGTCTAAAATAAAGTGACTGTCAAATGTGCTCTATGAGGCTACACCAGGGTTTCTGTTGAAGTAGGTACTCTTGTTGAGTGTCAGCCAGATGTTTGGCTTTCTGTACCCAATCTGGTCTAGCCATCTCCTGTAGACACATGGACACAAATACACTGAGTCCAGTAGCTCGGCAAATGCACACCAACTGTCTTATATACTTCTCATAGATCACAGACCGGCCTTTCCATCATCATCTAGACACTGTGCCTGGTCGTGTTGTTGCCCCGGTGTGTGTTTGTGTAGCTAAGTGAAATTGGTCTGCTGAAATTCAACCTGAACCCACTCTCATTGTCAGAGTTGACTTTGGCTGCAGTACAGACTAACCGGTTAAAGTGAGTGACAGGGCATGAGAAGCAATAAAGAGTATTATGTTTTATTCCTCATAGGGCAGGCTGTGATACAAAGGGAGTTTTATTTCATTTATAGAAAAATCTAAACACATTTGGCCAGAAGACTGGAAGCAGACAGTTCCAGCATCACTGACTTTTTTTTAAGGCATAAAGATGGTAGAACTGGACTGACTTCCCATGCTTTTTTTAACGGCTAAATGCCGTAATTAACTATTTTAACTGCATTTAGAATCTGATGTTGGAGAAGTGGGAGGCAAAGAGTAGAACCAAGACATGCTTATTCTTAGACCGTCTCCACCCAAAGCCAAGAACAGGTCTTTTCCTTCCTGATTGGATAACAGGGGAGGAATCTGAGGAAGTACGTTTGAATACAGGAAGTACACTTTCAGCACATTGTTATCTAGGAAAAAAAACTCTCTCTTTATGTATAGAGGTTGTTGTCAGAACGCTGATTGGATATTTCCTTCAGGGAAACGGATAAATAAAATTCACTGTCATCATTTATGAGCAGTTCCAAAAAAAGACCACCTAACATTAAAGTGAGATTAAAAATACAACATGAATTTTAGACCAATTTACAGCAAAGAGGAAAACGGTTTGCTTTTTAAACAGTTTATTACATTTTTTAGTGTTATGTAACATATTCCATTTGATTATTTACTTTAAGATATGTCCAAGTGGAATGTACTGTATGTGGGCCATAGAACCATCCAGATGAGACTGTAGGTTGTAGGTCGGCGCTGTTTCCTGAAACTGTTTGCACTTTGCATTTAACACAGATTTCCTTTTTAAATGATGTTTAACATTGTATTAGACTAAATATGAAAAAGAATTGAGTCATTGGTTTATGAAAACCTTCCCTGGAGAAGCAAGATCCTTATTCAGAAACTGTTTTCTGCTGCCAGGAAAGTCAGTATTTTTGTGTAGTTTAACAAAAAATGAATATAATAATGAGGATGCACCATGTTATGCATCCACATATGGCCCATCCCTATTTAAAAATATTAAAATGGAAAAAAAACCAACTGGAATTCCATTGATTAATTTCATGGACTTAAAAATAGACGTTCACTTAAACAGCTTCTTTTTTTTCAGCAGCAGTGATTTTTTTTTTTTTTTTTGGTGTAATGCATGTTTTGGAGACTTGCCATCCTTTTATGTCACTGTCACAGCAGATCTTTATTTGTGATCTGTTCCCTATTCCTGCCATGTCTTCTCCTCTAGGAACATTGGCTTATTTATAGTTTTTCACAATGACTTATAATGCCCTGCAGCACAGAAGCCACTGTTGGTATTTGATGAATGACTGAAACTCACCCTTGTCTGGCTTAATTTTACGCACACAAACGCACACATAATCCTTGTCGATGGAGGTGGCCTTGTAGCTGCCTGCGGCGTTTTGTTTTTTTAGCCTAGAACAAAGCCTCGATGCCCAGTTTGATGAGCTGCAATATAAGAGGGTTCATCTACTCCTGTTCTGGAGCGGAGAACTAAGAGATAGAGGTTAAGTGCTCACAAGGTGTCGAGAGAATAGTAATGGACAAAAATAAAACAATTTTTAATTTCAGCAGTGTTACTATGTCAGAGCGACTAACATTTGTGTAAGATTCATTATATATAACACAAGAAATAAATGAAAATAATGTAAGTTCTCATAGTAAATTCGTCGCACAACGCAGTCTGACATGGAAAAATAACATTGTCATTATTGTATTTGTTAAATCTTTCTCCGTTTTATCCCAGTTCAGACCTCTATTTTGGTGTTTCGCAAGTCACAGCACTTTACATGGAAGAAGCTTTTTTTCCCTTTTGTTTTAAAAGACGTTTGAGGCTCGGTGTGAAATAGCAGCTCCCAAGGAAGATCCCGCCAACTCTTTCTCATTGTCCTTTTAACACCTGTTATAAGGCTCTGAGCCGCCACTAAAATGGGCTTTTATTGCTTCTGGGGACTACCCTGTCCTATATAAAGGACCCTTATTAAACCTGAGAGGAGAGGTGTTTATCCTTTAGCACTAAATGATCTATGTTAACACCACTGTGATCAGCTCGGCCTCAGTGATACAGGAGTATTTGCATCTAGGCGCCAGGTACAGCAGGAAGGAAACAACGCCTCGATTAGCGATCCAAATATTCCTGCCTTTTCTGTTTTGGAAATTTGATGTTAAGCTAAAAAAAAAACAAAAAAACGCACACACTTTTTAAGTCCGATTTTTGTTCATTTCCAGATCTACCGCCAGGACTGCGAGACATTCGGCGTGGTGGTGAAGATGCTGGTTGCCAAAGACCCCAACCTAGAGAAGCAGCTGCAGGTTCCTCTCAGGGAGAACCTTGGGGAGATCCGCGAACGTTGCTTGGAAGATCTCAAACACTTTATCAGCGAGCTGGACGAGGCGGTTCGGCCTGAACATGTGGCGTGACTCGACCGCTCCCTCTACATCTCTGACCAGTCGTAAACTTTCTAGAACGGAGTGAATCACAGTTCTTACTGACACATGGGACTCATTTGCTCCTTTTATGAGACTGAGCATGTTGTGATTGTCATTATGATATGGCAAAAACTGCCCAACATGAAGGAATGGGCCGGATTCTTGGATACGTTTTGGATTTGCTGAACTGAGACATATTTGACAGCACAGCAATGTCAGCATGGCAAGAGGACGCTGTTTTGATTGTATGTAGAAATGAACAGTTAGATTTTTTTTTTTCTTGTTCTCTGTTGAAAATTGTTCATTATGGAAACTTCAACAACATATTTGACCGGGAATGACTTTTAAAAAGCTTGGTCTCCTGTTCAATGTACAACATGGATCTTACGGCATAGTTGTTCGGAGTGAACTCTTGCATGATTATTTTCTATAAAGAAAACCAGCCTAGACTGTTTTGTTTATACTTTTTTCCAGTTATGTAAATTTCATTGCGTAGCAGTCAGATCAGAATTGGTGCTGCGAAAATGACAAAGGTTCTACAACTTGTATAAATTTGTATCATCTGGAAAGTATGATTTCTTTTTCACTATGTCATATTTTGCTTTTCAAACTTTGTTACATGTACCCTCCAGCACAAATCTTTATTTGAAGAGTTTGAGGGAAAAACTCTGCACAAAAGTGACATGTCTCTGGAGGTGAAAGTAAAAGTTATCTCTAATAATGTACGGTGTTTTACTGTGATCCCTCAGCAGGGTAGGAATACCTTTTTTGGTTTGATATAAATTTAATGAGATTCTCTTTACTGGCATCATTAAATGCTATTCTAGAATTTCACACAGAATACATTCAGTTGGATATTTTTAAAAAGATTTTAGTTTCAAGGTCAACATACCTCACGTTGAAATTGAAACATGCTCACAAACAGCAGGACTTCTATTCAAATACTTCTATGACAGATCATGACGTGTGAAGATGCTCCATGTTGTGAAAATATGAACAAGAAGTAGGGATATAATTATTAAATCAACATGTTGCCACACAAAGTTCTGAAGAAAAATATTTATTACAAGCGTCTTTACATCACAAAGCAATTAACTGGCTATGGCAAAGCAAGGGTAGTGAAAAGACAGGCTGAATATGGAAAATCAGGTTGCTACTGCCACTTAATATATTTTGCACACCGGCAGTGAGCATTTTGGAATATGTTTTTAAAAAAAACTCAATGGTTTTACCAACTATCATGGCACTTGAAGAACAGAATAAATGAAGTGGTGCCTTCTTTGTGTCCCAAAATATTTATGAGGTCTGTTATGTTTATGATTACAACGGCTTTTTTCCAAACACTTCACAAAAAACAGTCTTTAAACCACAGATATAAAAATACCAGTATTAAAATTTTAACTTAGTATATACATTATCATTCTGTACTATTATGCATTAAATAATTATTTGGTTAGTTTCTATATTCTACCTTTTATCAGCCTCTGTGTACAATAGCGTTGCCATTTTAACATCAACAAAGTATTGCTGAAAAATTTGTAACTGATCATAAAACATTGCAAAAACAACTTAATGGCAAATGTTGAAATAAAAAAAAAAAAGTGTCTTCACTCTGCCAAAGTGTGCATAATATCAATCAATGCTATCCAAGGGAAGGCTTCCTAAAACACCAGTCCATGCATCACATTAGTGCTAAATTCAAAAAAATCCCAGTATCTAAGGCATATTTGCACATGTACAAAACTATGACAGATGTTCATTTTTTAAAATTTTCTTCTTTCAGTAGATTTGGACCTAAAATATGATATGCTCCATCTGTAAGGGCACTATACACAGTCTGTATTTCCTCTCTAAAGCATTATATGCTTAGATAATCCGTATTAAATGTATTAGTGTACCGTAATGCACACTATTAAAGAACAGTCTGAGTTGTTAAGAAATGATACAGTTTTTGGAGCGATGGTTTTTTCTGCGCCTAATGTGTGAGCCGTGGCTCTGGGATGAGAGGGCTGTTACCCTAGTTGGGTAGTCTTCAGCATAATAGTGCCCCGCCACTCGAGGCTGGGGGATTGGCTGTCCCAGGAAATAACCCTCCTCCTCAGAGTCTGATGAGGATGAAGAGCACGTAGAGCACCAGTCATCTTCATCCCTGTAAAGATCCATGAAATGCTCTGCCCGAGGGTCTCCTTGTGTGGAACCCTGAAGCATGTAGTCAGATTGGGTGTGGGAATAGGCCAGGGGCAGCCTGTGGGAGGGATGCTGCAGTACCATGGCACCTCCTCTTGTGGGGTCAATCCCACTTTGTTGCTGTGGCTCATACAGCCTTTGTGCTTTTTCCAAAGGCACCATGTGAAGGGCGTTATCTGAACGGGTTTTGCGACTCCTGTGGTGCCTGCCTTGCCGGTGGTGCTGCCGACTGCGGCCGTGGTGGCTTGTGGGACGACTTTTGTCTCGGCTCATCTCATCTGGGCAGTACACCCTCCGTTGTGGTTTCTCGCTCATGGGATGCTTTCTCATATTGACGTCAAACCCATCATTATACCCATTGTCCACAGTGTCCTCTGAGAACTTAACCATCTGAGGAGGCCTGGACTGAGACTTGCTCCTTCTCAAAGCAGGAGCATGGGCAAAGGAAGGAGGGAGGACCTCTGAATGTGGGGACAGTGAAAGAAGTCCTGCAGCGGTTCCTCCCCTCATGGCCAAAGTCACATCTTCCTCTGTTCCCACTTCTCCTTTCTCCAGGTTAAGGTTGAGGGAGTTGCTACTATGGTGAATATGAGAAGAATTAAATGTTCCCATGTTGCTCATCTTCTCACAGTCATTTGCCCCCAGCAATGGATCCTGAATGCTATGAAGGGAATAACGTAGAGGTCTATCTCTACCTTCGCCATCCACCGAAGCACCTAATAAGGAACAGAGCAGACAGACAGGTTTTGAAAAAAACGTTCAGAAGAAAAAAACATGTCTTTACGATTCCTGTCAATGCTTTTAAGAACTACTGTCCTTACCAGTGATGTTTGAAAGTGCAAGGGAATCCATGGAGTCTCCAACACCCTGCCCAACCTTCCTCAGCTCGTCTGCGATACACTCGAGGGAGTCTTCATACCACTGCCGGGTGTCTGGCCAGAAGGCCTGTCTTCCTGTCGCTGAATGATCCTGATCCTGGTCCATCTCCAACTCTTGGATTTTTCTTGCACTAGCAGGGCCTGGATGACTCCCATAAGCTGAGTCTCCCAACCCATCTTGGGACTGAGCCCAATACATTTCAGGCAGATTCTTCTTGCTCATTAGTCCAGGACTAAGGCTGTTGGCTCTGGACTGATTGGAGGTCTGGCTCTGGGTGGGACTAGCAGGGGTAGGAGACGAGGGGGTAACTCCCATAGATGTAGAATCTGGCTTTAGCCATGGGTCAGAGATGCTTATTAACCTATTTCTCTCAATGCTAGGGCTGGGAGATTTTAGGGATGGCTGCTGAAGTTGCTGTTGCATTCCACGGTCCCCAAATTTGAGCAGGAGCTGAGTCATATAGTCCTCATGTTGGGCCCACTCCTCTGGATCCTCCTCTCCCCCAGCATCTTGTTCCTCCCGCTCCCTCCAGAACCTCTCCTCTTCCATACCTAAATGGGCCAGTTTACGTCCTACAATATCAATGTCACCATCAGCATCTCCATCACCTTCACAGTCCCCAAACTTGTACTCGAATGAGGGGACAGCAGCAGCGGGGGTAAACAGCTGGGACTGCCTCCACTGTTCGGCAGGCCTGCTGCTCTTTCCCATGCGGATGCTGCGCCGTGATTCACGTGAGCGGGCAGACTGGAAGGCAGAATCAGAAGAGTCTGAGGCATGAAGGTCTTCTCCCTGGCTGCAGGCCTTTGAGCAATAAATGCGGCCCTCCTTTGGCAGGAACGGGCAACCCAGCAGAGACGTTTTACACTGAGCACAGCAGAAGCACTGGTCTGTGGCATGCCAGTGTACACCTTCATAGGTCATCTGGGCATGGTCAACACCTAGACAACGGTGGGGAGAAGACAAAGTCATCAGGGAGTCATTTTAATGTTTATTTTTGAGAAGAAGAATTTACCATGAGAAAGGGAGATACATGCAACAATAGGCCAGGACTTCAACTGAGGTGGTTACGTTTAATACACTGAAACTACTCATAGGCGTCGTTTTTCAAATCCTAAATGATAAATGTTTTTCTGCAGCACACCCAATTATTTGTTGGTTGAACACAACACACAAACTCACCTATGTTTTCACCACAGGCTTCACAGTACTCTGCATACAATGACTCAAAGCAGCCACAGCAGTAGGGTCGGCCATCTTTCATGATGTAGCGCTGTCCTCCGAGCATCGTCTCGCACTCAAAACAGGCGAAATGTTTCATGTGCCAGTGACGACCCTCCGCTTCAGTGCACTCATCGGCAAGGATGATCTACGGTAAGACACGCTCAGCAGTTAGTTCTTTAAGCTTCGAATACTTGGTTGTGGAATTGTCATGGTATACTGAACAAGAACATCAAGGAGTCATGACAGTAGACTTATTGCTCTAACCTCATCACAGGAAGAGCATCGTGGTTTGAGAAGCTCAGCATGGTGTCTTCCACAGAGGATCTTGCCATTTTGGTAAAAATAGATGAGATCCACCAAAAGTTCTTGACAAGTAGAACAGACAAAGCACGCCGGGTGCCAGCAGGGGCTCGGGCCGGCTCTGGAGGCAAAAATTGCCATCTCTCCTCCATTTATGCCTCCACCACACTGAAAATTAAACAAACAACACATGATGCATGAGATTACATTTTGTTTCTTGTTACCTCCGCCAAGGAGGTTATGTTTTTGCCTGGGTTTGTCTGTCTGTCCGTTAGTTAGTTAGCAACATAACTCAAAAAGTTATGGACGGATTTTGATGAAATTTTCAGGATTTGTTGGAAATGGCACAAG
>JAPTYQ010000005.1:25499934-25527622 GCA_029814465.1 Ostorhinchus cyanosoma | reverse complement strand
GCTATTTTTGTTGTTATCATTATATTTGTCCAAACAAATGTACCTTTAGTTGTACCAGGCATTAAAATGAACAAGAATTGGAAGAAAACAAGGGTGGTCTAATCACTAACCCTAACTCTTGACTGCATTGTTGCCCATAAAGTTGGAAGAATTTAGTTTTCAAACACATTCCTCTTTTTTTATCCCTATTTATACACATCAGTAATCACCTTTGACCAGGTACGATGATTATATACTGAGTCCCAGTTACACTTTATCTATCAAGAATAAATCACATCACAATAACTTCATAAGACAAGGTGACAATATTCTATTCCAACTTTATGGGCAACAGCATAGCTTCACACATAGGTTCTTTATGTAAGGTGCCCCCAAAGGGTCAGATACAACAGCCCCACCTTTGTAGAAATGATCCCACTCACCCTAAACACTTCCCATAGTTCCCTGTGTAGTCAAACTCAAGTTACAACAAAGGGGAAATATTAGCATTTCCAAATTTGCATATAGTTGAATGAGGCCCGAGGCTTCAAAACACTGAATCTACTGGTTAGAAATGCTTTTAAAACCCAAAGCGAGGTTCTTATCAGAGGACAAAAGGGTATTTGGTGCTGCTTTGTTCTTCAGTGACTAATCTATCAGGTTTTATGGTAGGATAGATAATGTTATCACTCAGAAGCTTTTCTTACCTGTTCTGCTTTATCTCTTGTAACCTAGTTAAGACCCATAAACGGGGCAATTAGATGAAGTCATTTTTGCGAGGTTATTTTATTGTCATATATCTGTTATTGAATGTATTGTTATTATTTTATTGTTCATACTGTTGCTCAGGTGCAGGGATAGTTTTAGCGAAGGCACTCACAAAAAAAATAACTCCTAAAACATTTCCTTATCTATTATTCATATCCATTTCCAAATTTCCTCCTCAACTTTGTCTTATTTTCAGTGGCTAACGCTAACAATTTTCAGTTCATCCTCCTTTGCCCTTCAGCTCGCCTGCCTCTCATCCCCAAAAGTTTCAGAGAAAAGGTGACTGCAGATTCCTGAGCCAACATACACAGCAACTCGCATTACACCCTGTCACCCCTTGGCAATAATACAATGGCTGTCTTTGTCAAACACAAAAACAAAATGTCCACTCAATCCTCCACTAAACTTGCGCTGCGGTGAAGACTTGACAGAGGAGGTTGAGAGGGTTAAAAAGGGGGAACATTTTTTTTTGAAAAAGGCGTTTAAAGAGTCACAACATTGGGTCTGAGTAAACATAGGCCAGATGTAGTCAGCTAACGGTTAACTATGTGTGCCTCCCCCGCTGAAATGACACTTTAAGAGCACTCTCCTTCACCAATGAGGCTAGAGGAATAGTTTTCTATTTTCAGATGAAGACAGGCTCATATAATCTAATGCAAAACATCCTATCCCTAAATATATTTTAGTCTCTCAGGTTTTCCAGACTGGTTAAATAGTTCCACCTTTACGTACCTGCAATGAACTTCAGAGACAGTTTTATTGAAGTAAAAAGTCTATTTTTCTTACACGTCACAGCATTTTCTTAAGGAAAACTGTGGAGTTCAAAGGCCGAGGTCATCATCACTCTTTGACTGGTAAGTGTTATTTTAAGGCCAAATGGGTGTCAGGGGGTGCACAGGAGAATTAACACAGCTGGAAGGGAAACACACACACACATACAAGCTGTGCACACACTTCATCACAGCTCTGATATTATACCTATATGTACAACCAGAAACACATTATGAAGATGGGCACGCAAATAGGACAGCATAAACAGTGTCACCACTTATGCAGAGCACAATGTAGGTCCTCCCAGTATCCAGGGCATGCATTTTCATCTACAGATCTAAGTAAATTAAGTGCAAGCATAATCCACATTAGACTATAACTGCAGCTGCACTGTTAAATTAACCAAATTCTTCAGCTCACAATCATCAAAAAGTTTACCTCCAGGAAAAGCATCTCTCCATCCAATTCCAAATAAAGCCCTCATTCACTTCCACAATCCCCTGGTCACAGCATTCAAGTTCTGGCTACATGTCTGCAACATCAGCCCAATGGATCCACACTCTAATCAGCTCCAGATCCCACTCAGGAAGTATTCCCCCAACGTCTCAGCCTTTGAAAGTCAACATCAGCTGTAGTGGAGCCTGAAAGACGCAGCTATTACCACGCAGCTGGGGAGCAGCTCACTCCAGCCCAGAATGTAGAAGTCCAAAGAGCAGAGTCGAGGGCAGTGAGGTGATGTTCAGGGAGAAGGCTGAGTGTGTGGGAGTGAGGTTGTGAGTGGATACGCAAAGAGTGTGTGCGCTCGGAGCAGTCGGGCCTTGTCAGCCCCTCCCTCATTCCTCCCCTCCAGAGCAAATCGCCTGCCACCGCACTTCAATCACACAGACACGTACTTCAGAGTCAACAACCCCTCACCCCGACACCCTTCCCTCCACCACAGTGACCGCCACCCCACCCCCATCCTGACTGGAGGATTCCTGTGAGCAAGATGACATGTCCACTCTTCTCGCCTCTCACTTTCTTTCTCATTTTTGGCCTCTGTCTTTGTTTTCTTTTTCTGTTCTAAAAGCTAGACAACTGCTGACTGTCTTCTACAAAGTACTGTAGCACACTGAATGCCAAAGTCAGCTTTCTCCCATGAAAGAGCTTATACAAATGTCTTATTGCTAATCATTTGCATATGACCATCATCAATTTTGTCTGTCTGAGAAAAAAAAAAAAAAAAAACACCTCTCTGTGATGCAAATGACTGCACACTCTGCCCCAGGTCCATGCTTCTGGTCTTCCAGTCTGACGCATCTCAGGTCATTCACTTTAATAATGTCACATTAACTTCTACTTACTGATTACACCACATGGTGGGTGCAAGTGTCCCGCTGTTCCATCAACTCAACAACATTCATCTATGGAAAATTTGAGTAATTAAAGTGAAAAAGAAAATAAAACCTTATTTCAAATAACTTATAACAAATAAAGGTGGCCTACTAAAACGGTTATTAGTTAACTCCAGTCTTCACATTAAAAGCATGTGTCCTCTGTCTTAGAGGTAGTTAAAAATCATTTCTCCCCTTTCAAAATTAAATCCTTCGTCTTCTTCAACTTTTTTTTTTTGTTTAATATTGACCGTGCTTCCTCCCAAGCCAGCCTCATCCATCTCAGGAAATTCTCACGAAAAGGATCTCACCCCAGCCACCCCCTTTCCTATTTTGGACATCTGAATGAGCGAAAGGAGAGAGGTCTCCGGTCCTCATCTCTCACTTCAGCCAATCACAATGGTATGATTGTCAAAACGCACTTCACATCAGGAAACTCCTGACAGTCAGTCAGAATAAAAGCAAAGAGTTTTGCTCCAAATGAAATCACACCACCTGGATTAGTAATTACAGAATGCAAAAAAAAAAACCCACAGAGGAAACACACAAAACAAAAATGCACTCTAAACACCAGGAGAAGCTCGAAGTGATTCATTTGGGCAAAGGCTGTGCTATCCATCACAGTGGAAGGCTGAAAAACAGCAACGGCTTCATTTAGAGAGTCTAAAATGACAAATGAGTTTGCTCAATTGTCCAGCAGACAAAGATGGCCTCTCCCCTGACAACCCCACAAAGTAACTAGCAGAGAGGGCAACTGAGCTGTTTGTCACATGCCAAATTACCTGTTACAAATGAGAAATGACTCGCTTTGCTAACTAGTGTAGAAGAATGAGATGGAGCAAGAGATTCTCCATGTGCAAAAGGAAAAAGACTGTCAAATGTGCTTTGCCAAAATACCTATATTTCCTGGCATACAAATAAATATTTGAAATTGAGAAAGAAAGAGAGAGGAGGCAGCGTAGTAGGAAGGTAAACCTTTTTAGAAAAGCATTCAGGTTTTCCTGGGGTCTCGATGCTCTTCAAAGCCACTTGTGTTCGGGAATAATGTCCATCTAAGATATTTATCTGTACATTTTGAAAGCCTTGGAAATTCAGGCAGTGGAGTAGCAAAGACAGCCTTACAGATAAAGGAAAAGATCTATTTTTATATCAATAAGTAAGTATTTATTTTAGAAAATGAAGAAAGACAAAGGGGGAGAGGAATGCTGTAGTGTGAATAGAGGACAGGTCTAAGGATGGGTGGCTTTAGCCCTGACAACAGACAGATGTATTAGTCTTTCAGAGTTAGCTGGGGTTCGTGTCCAGAGACAAATCCTTCTGGAGAAAAACTCAAGAGGACGGCCTGACCTTGCCATCTCCTCTGCTTACTGTTAGAAAAGAATAAAGCAGCAACAGGGAAAAGAGTTTTTATATCTTTTTAATTGAGCCTTATCATCTGTGTTAAAGATGTGAGTTTAAATTCCACAACTACCTTGACACAAAGAATCATCACTTCTTTGTAGCATCATAACACTGGAAAACATGAGAAATAATATGATCCCCTGTCCTACTGCAAACGTTTCAGTGGGTCTTGGTCATTATGAAGCAAAGACCTCATGGATTAGCATTGTGCTGAGCAACTGGACATGTGCTGAATGGATGATGCCCTGGATACATTCACATGTCTGAAGCTGATGAGCAGGAAATAACTAATGGGGAGTTTATGCAGTGACCTTTCACCCTAATGCTACAAATACAAACCCATAGCGCACAGAGCATGAGTCGCACAGTGTAATTCAGACTTATATGACTTAAAGGCTTTAAGCGCAAATCAGCAGCTGCTCACAATGAGTAGTGGACATGTGTAAAGACAATTTAATCACAAGTTTGCAAGACTTTTTCCATCTGTGTTTACACTGAGTAACATGTGGCTGATACCCAGCGTTAATAAAAAGACCCTATTCTGTCAATATACTCAAAAGTCCAACCCCAAACTCTGTAAAGTCAAAAGGAATTCGGATAGACACCTTTTGATCAAGTCTCTCAAAAGACTTTCTAAAGAGAGGCTTTTTTTTCTCCTTGGCAAAGGATTTGGACTAAGCCTCAGACAAGATCTCATGGCCTTTTCAGTTCTTGAAATTCTAGACCAAGTCTACACTACACACTAAATGTACGCACACACTCTCACAAATTCACGGCACACTTACTCATTCCTCTGGCTGTGCATTTCATTTATCTATTGGAGCAGTACTCAGTTGGTAATTTGGCCTTTATTTAACCTTTACTGTGCAGGAAAGGTGTACCAGGCAGACTATCCCTGCATGGCTGTGGTTTATTCTCAATTATAACATAACACTAGTTCACACCGGCAATCCGTTTCATCTCAGGAGGTGAGAAGGGTTTTTAACTGATCCTTCAGAATGCAAATATCAGGGGAGACAACCCAAAACAGAAATTAACAAGGACAATGACAAGTCTCAGCATGTTTCAGGACAGTGTGTCATAAAAAAACAAATGGCAAACAGAAACACAGGGATGATGTTAAAACCGAGCGCAAAGACACGAGGAGCAGCTCAGATGTGCAAAAAATGTTTTCTAAGAAATTCCATTTGCATTATGAAATAATTTGATTTTCCATTTTGTTTTCAATGCCGGTCAGAACATTTTAAATTAAACTACACTGTGACATGAAATGGTACGTTTCAGTGATAGCCTCTGAAATAGCTGATGTTCATCCTGTAATTTGGTGAGAAGTAATGGTGTAGAGGTCAGGGTGAGCAGTACATAAATTGAATTCACAGGAGACGCAGTTGCAGACAGACAATTTGAGAAGGCATGACAGTTACACAGTGGAGAGGCTTTCTTGTAATTTGACCGTGATATCTTCTGTTTCATGACTTGTTACTACACCTTTAATCGAGACAGTCAGTGTGAGTCTTGTCTGTCATTGTAAAACCATCTGCATTAAAGTGTTAAGTAATGAAAAAAATCCTAAAAAGCTGACAAGCACATATACATGAATTATTGTGGGAACATTTCAAAAACCCTTACACTGAACCTTTTTCCCCCTTTGAACTGATTACTGAATTAATATGTTTTTGTTTTGTTTTTTGCTTGGGTCATTGGATTAAATGGCCTTTTTATTTGTATCTGCACAAACATGAGACACATCCTGCATTAATTTGATCTTAAAAATGAGAAAATATCTATAAAGAAACTGTATCTATTTCAGATTTTAACCACCAGTGTTCTACATAACAATAGCACAACAGCTGACAAACTAGCTCGCACACATACCCGCCTTACAAAAAAGCCCACAGATTCACATCTCAATTCACATCTATTATGACTCCCCATTCAGCCTCATTCACACTGACAGACGCCTCTCAGCAGCCATTCACACCAGGAAATGGATCTTCAGCCTTCACTAACAAGGCCCACCAGCTTGACTCAATGTTGCATATTAAGTCTGTGGAAAAGGTGGTGCTCAGTGGTTTTGCCAGTTCAGTGTTAATATTCCTCGACACTACCGGGCCAAGTGTGATTTAACCATCTTGTCATAAAACCCTTCGTGGAGATTTGCAAACTGTTGTGGGGTGTTAACCACACACCTCAGGGACAATAGGAGCAGCAATAAAATGCAGGAAATTGTCAACTAACTGCGATGGAAGCATCAGAAGTTGTCAAGTGCTTGTCTGTGTTCAAATCCTTCTTGTTCTAATTTGACTGAACGTGAGGACTTTACTCATGTGGATCTCTTTGTGCTCTGGGTTCAAACTGAGTGGCAGCGTTTGGGATTTTTCTAAGAATTTATAAAATTATCTTGACATAACTTGACATTTTTTAGGCGACAGTAGATACTTTGCAAAATCCGATTCACTTTCCTTCAAAATACTGCGTTTGAGTAAAGTATTGGCCAATGAAAACGTTGGCTGGTTGTACACAGCTACTGTTTAGCCTTAAGACAGTATCTATCAATCATTATTTCCCTTTTGGTTCTGTGTATATCCCTGCATATGTAGCCAATTATTCTGACAATCAGGCAGATTTTCTCTAAACCCTCACTACTCTCAATCTGATTAGAGTATGTTATAGAATCATGCTACTATAGGGCTAAATACAGAGTCGTCAATGCAGTTCCTCAGTGCAGAGGCCCCTCCTGTACATGTCTAAATGTAAGTTATGTTCATTAGTTTTTTTTAGGATTTGGCAGGGTCCACGATAATTTAACTGCTTAATACATGTCATTACTTGCATCCAACTGCACACAAGCTCTGAAATGTCCCCTTAGGCTACAGAGTCTTGCCAAGTCAAAGTATCATCTTGGATCCAAACGATTTCATTATTACTTTTGAGAGGTCATACGCATATCCACAAATCAACAAATGAATTGTATAACGTCGCTTGTCAAAATAATAGTAGTTTCCCAGTCTTCTAGTAATCAATATCAGGCTTTGTTTCATTTTGTTGATATCTTCAACCAAAAGCCAAATCTCGTGACTCTGTGAGCAAGAAAACTTTAACAAATACATTTGCACTGGAGCCTGTGCTGCAGTATTATATTTATTATTAACATCACACATGGGTGATATTTTAAGTCACGCACTGCCTTTACAGCAGATTTCCTGAGTCTAATATTGTCAGCAATGTTAAAAAGTCCATCTGGAACAGTACACAGGGTACACAGTGTTCTTCCTACAGTGTTTATATTTTTGTCCAGCGTATTTTGGTATGTGCAAGTTCACTGAAATAAATCCCGCCATACACCAAATAATGTCTGTCTTTCCCTCACAGGCAGAACAGGTGAGCCTCAGCTATTGTGCTGTCAAAGGTAATGATGAGCTAAATAAGGCAGCAAGTGCAAACTATATCACTTTCAATACACCTCTGTGTGAAGATCCTTTTACAATACCAGAAATTAGCATGAAATAAGAAAGTACTTTCACAGACTCTTAACATTTCTCTGAGGAACTAGAATATAAGTGAGAAACATACCGTCACAATACTGTAATACCTATTAAGAAAGAATAGAGTACTATTGTCATTGCAGTGCAGTGTGTTTTTGTGTGAGAGAGGGCGCACGGACCCTTGTACAACCCATCTGAAGCTAATTTGATATTGTTAAGTGATGCATTCCTTCTTTAATAAAAGCCAGAGGTCACTGAAACATGAGGTGTGTGTATATCTTGTGTGTGTTTGAAGATTTTAATAAAAACCCAGGCTGATGTGGTCACATGACCTGGAATATAAACTTTAAAAAAAGTCTTTACAGCTGGAAGAGGGCAGAGGGGTATTTACAGCTACAGCAGAGGAGGGACAGAATGATAAAACTGAAAACTGTCAAAAACCAGAATGTCTTGTTCGTGATGACATGCAAAATATTGCTGTAACTACAGTTTTGGTTCACTTGAACTGCAAGGAAAACAGAGGGGCCATTGCTGGGTCACAGATGGATGGTTTATGCACTATGATAATCCATATTCGCAGGAAATAAATTAGGAAACATTAAAGCTGTAAAGCCAGAGGAAATCTATTATAGCGTACTATAAACGAAAGCCAAAAGATGACAATGAAAGATAAGAAACTAGTTTCTGTTGTTCCTGTTAACAGTGAATTTAACGTCACACACTGCAGCTGCAGCAATTACAAAACAATGTTTTCTACTTTTATTTTCACTGGCATCACCAACTCCTTAACAATGTGACTGGTATGAGCTGAGAACAATGTAACATCACTGATGACATTATGTGAAATCCCTCCATTAATCTTAATGTCATCTGACTGATTTACAGAGTGTCATATGTTTCAGCCAAAATAAACAGATAAGTTAAAGGTTTTAATGAGATGTGCCACTCAAAATAGATCCAAACAGCGTCTATGAATCAATTCAGAAAAACACAGGGAAGTAAAAACAGCTACATCTGATGACATATCATGCAAGACAAGCAGAAGCGTTGCATCACATTTAGCATAGGCTGTGTGTGGCTTTGTGTATGTGTGTTTCTACAAATCCCCAATGAATGCCTTATAAAGGATAGATGTAGGCCAGGGATTGGGGTTGTGTACACAGACGCTTAATGACAGGACCCTGGAGGGACGGTACATCAGTCAAGCAGAGCAGACAAACACACACTTATGCATTCACACAGATACAAACTAGCTGCATATTACACAACCAGCATCCTTGCTTTCCCATAATTTACAGCTGGAAATGCAACAAGAGCTGGGAACCAAGCTGACCAAGTTCACAGCCTGAGGCACTGTGTCACACTCAGGCTCAGTTTGGCCTACATGGGCTGGCATAGTTCTCAAGGCAACATAGTGTCGAAGGAGGGTGTGCATGTGAAACCATATAGCCTTTTGATTCCCAAAGGCACTTTTTGTTTAGCTTTATATGGGTTACTGATCCAGCAATAGAAAGACAGAGAGAAGTATTTTAGAATGAACAGTTAACCAAACAGCTGAGTGATATCAGCTTAGCTCAGCATGGCAACAGTAACATTTTGGTGGCGGGTTTGGATGCCACAAGGGCGACAGATATCAAGACTATGTGCTATATTAAAGTAGCTTTGAGCTCTGTACTCAAATAAACTCACTATCACAGGGAAATTTGCGTGACTGGTCATTTTGCGGAGTGTTTGCCCCCCTCCTCTCCCAGGAACTGTGGTTGAATTTGGCCAGGCAGCCGCTGTTGGCATTCCACACCAACCCTCGAGTAGCGGGCCTGAGGTTCATGGGTAAACAGACAAACCGTTTGGTGGGATTGCTGTGTAATTTTGGGGCCTGTCTAACCCTCCTTTCTGCCTGTCTCTCTTCTTCAACCCCCCTTGGGTCTTTCCTCTCAGCCAGCCATATCCTCAGTTGGCCTCTCTGTTAATTCAGACCTACCTGACAGTTCTGACTAAAACCTTCTGGGTTTACTATCAGTCCCACTCGGCGACGGGCTCAGCTCTCTAAACACACACTGAAGGCTAATCTGCAACAGATGCACGACAGACCCCGGAGGAAGTAGCATAAAAGGATACACAGCATATTTGTACCTCTCTGAGGCAAACGATGGGGTTTCAGTAACGTTCTGAGCAGAGCTATGGGAGGCTGCAATGATGTGCACGGTGGCAGCTCCCAGGGGGTTAACTGGACATATTAGTTGGAGAAATAAGCTGTCCATCAGCAACCAGATGTCAGAAAAAAGTCCTGAGCAGGGACTCCTGAGGGCTGTCTCTGAAGGTAGCATGCACACATATACACACAAACTAAAAGGCATATGCAAAGTAGTAAATAAATAAAAAACACATGTCTATATACATGCATATATACATGAGCATATACATAAACAAGCCCTCACATGTTGGATTTCACGGTGGCTGGTTAGAGATAATGAACGCCTTAACCGCCAGTTTACTGTCTGGTTTTTTGAGGTCATTAGTGTAAACACAAAAGACATTTATTTACTACCTCATTAATGCAAGTGGCAATTTAAGCTCACTTTCACAGACAAAAAAGAAAAGAAAAGAGAAGAAAAAACAGCAAACAGATTTTATAGCCCCGAACCCCAGACAACAGTCAAATCACTGTTTGTACTGGTTTTGTGAAGAACACTTGGAAAGCCCCAAGCTTTCATCGGCTAACCGCTATGGGTGAATATGTTTTACATTCTCCCTCGCTTGGAGATGAAATTGTCGTAGCTGAAGGGTATGCCGCTGCTTGATTTTTTTTTTCTACCGCAGAACAGAAAGGTAGTTGGGGGCTTGTTTAAGGAGGTGCAATGGGTTAAAATTCCTTCTAGAATTTAGACAGCATCTCATTATAAAAAGAAAACACTTTTACTTTTTGGTGCTCTTGAATTTCACTTGTAATGACAATGTAGTTAAAGCCTCAGCAAATGTGCAGCTTTTGATGAATTTTATCATCCCCCCCACCCTCAACACACAGTATTTATCACAACTGTCCATTTCCTGACTTTGGGTGGCATCAGATTGGATGGAGCCATTTCCCTTCTGGGTAAATTAAGTGGTTGCTATTCCTTAGGGGTAGTGTGAGGAGACACTGAGTCAGATAGAGCATGTCCCTGAAGACAGATGACCCTCCGGCCATACATCACAGAGAAGAATGTTGTAAATGCTCAATGTTTCACCTCAAGGAAGTCTTCTTGAAACTCAGTCACTCCTCTTCGTCATCTGCTTCTATTTATTAAAGCGAAGCAGACTGTACATCATTTGTCCATGGAAAAAACAGGGAGGTAGCTCATGAGAACATCCTGTGCCATCTGCAGACTCATGCATATTGACAGAGAGGTGGAGTGCTAAAACTGCAAGGATGAGCATGTGTGAGCAAGGCAGAAAAGAGGGAGAAAAAAAGAAATGCAGTGAGAGGAGGGAGAGGAGCAGACTGTCCCTGATTATGCCTGAGTTGGGATATTCAGCTCAGGAGCTCGCCTTAGCCTCAGGAACAAAGTGTCCGACACATGGGACCACATGAGACTAATTTAAGAGGAAATGACAGAAGCTAAACCATGTTTTCCTGATCTATGTGGGATCATTCTTTAAACTAAATTATACTGTTTTTGACCAGGTTGGACCATTTAATATTGTACCTGTAGCAATATTATGTCATGATAAATAGTTTCCAAAAGCATTCCTAAAATGGTAACGTTTCCCTAACAGTAGGACGTTTCAGTTCGGTTGCAAGGCATTTTTAAATGATCCAGCAGGCTGATGTAAATGTGTATGATGGTAATTCATAGGCCCTAGGTGTCACAAACATTTCCCAACCTGCAGTACCCCACAACTGAGGAGTAAAAAATTATACCGCAATCATTAAACTGCAAAAAAAAAAAGGGGAAAAAAAGGCGGAATTAGAGGGGTTTTCACATTACAGCAGCCTTAAGAAAGACAAATTGTGCAAGTGATGTGGAACCAAACAAACCAAAATGTGTTATGGAGACCTTTAATGTTTCTCCCCCTATCAAAAACTGAACTGAAAGCTATCATTTGTGTTGCTTTCTTCCCTCTGCCGCAGGGTGGTCATTTGACTGGGAATAATTACTTGGTTGTTGCACAGCGATCTTGTCTTCCTATATGCGGCTACAGTTCTATCTATACTGTTTACCTTAACTTGAGCTTTAAAGCCTTTTAATTATTATGATCTAATAATCATCACCTTTAATGTCTCCATCACTACTGTAGCTGGCGACTGCCAATGTCTGGGCAGGTGTGTGAACGTGTGTGTGTGAGTGGCTTTAATCATCATCAAATAGAGCTGTGTGTATAGGTAATTAAGGTGGTGCCAAATCGACTCTCACTCGCAGGCAAGAGTTAGGACCTCTCAACAACATCTCTGCATCGCTTAACAAGTGCTGCGGGCAACTTTGTTTGAGTTCTACTGCAAGTTTTAACACAGATTTCAGTGCAACTCCCTCTCAGAGTCCATTACTCAGTGTCTGATATTCTTCTAAGCTCTGGATTACTTTTCCTCCCCACAAGCTGACCATAATATCAGGCTTGTGAAGCCAGAGTGGCCTGCACGGTTTGGTCTGTAACCACTCAATGAGCACAAGGATCACGATTAGTGTTCATAGATCAAGGCCAACTATCTACACCCCTACACACACCGTGGTTTGTTTCTGTTGTAAGCTACCCCCAAACTCCAACTTTAGTTTCCTGTCTAACCTCTTAGTGGAACAACAGTCCAGGTGACTGGTAATTCTGGTTTCCCTGTAAAATTATTACCTTGCGTCTTGTGTCTGTGCTTCTGAGAAATGCCGGTATTTCATTGCTCACTCTTCTGTGTCTCTGTTCTGTGGCTGGCCCTTCACAACTTCAGGGGATAGGAGCTTGGCTAGTGTTGGGTGTAGATGTGTGTGTGTGAGTGTGTGTGTGTGTGTGTGTGTGTGTGTGTGTGTGTGTGTGTGTGTGTGTGTGAGGGTGTGTTTTCTGAGGTTTGGAATGATTTACACAACCCCACACTCGATTAATTCCAGTATGACAGCACAAACTTGCCTGTGTGTACACATGCTGGTCTGAGGTATATGGCTGACAGAGGCGTACAGAAAGAAGAGTGTTGACTTACTAATAGATGGGGGTCTTTTTTTACACACATGGACAAACACACACACTTCACACTCGTGTGTATGCTTCTTATTAGTTCCATTTATTTCATCTAATGCCAATCCGAACTCCAATTTAAACACTGGGACACAAGAGATCTGTGAATGCTGCAAGACCCCCCCCCCAAACCAGAAAGCAACCCACCAACACCAAATCATCCTAAAAGTAGATACTATTAGGTGGTGTTAGTTGCAAAACAATGAAGTGTTGAAGATTTAGGTTTTAGGTTATCGCAAATGGTTAAAGCATTACAGAATTTGTCTTCATTATGTTAAATAAGTCTCCGTTCCAAATGAGTCTCTTCAGTTTTGAACCAAAAAGGTAAAACACTGGACATCTTGAGTCCTTCAAACAGTTTTACTGCTGTGATCAAATGAGGTGTTTTAGCTGCAGAGCCAATGACTCTAAATCCAGAACACCCTTGGTCGCTGAGCAAAAAGGTTTTCCAGGAGAGTGTCCAACAATATCAAAACAATCTCCAGGCTGGATTTCCTCTTTGGCACTGAAGGTCCACTGGAGAATGAGAATCTGGGATGCATATGAGAAAATGAAAGCCTTTAGGATGAAGCTTCATGTCTCTAATCCAGTAACACTGCTCTGAAAAATGACTGTGTCTATTTAGAAACTATCCATGCACAAAACATGTTCCCAGTGAAACCAAAAGTCAAGGGTGCCTTCATAATCTCTTCACTTCTTCTTCCAAGGCCAGACTCATTATTTTATGACGTTACATGTCCACTCATGCTCTGTCTTTTAGTATAACCTGAAAGGTCATTTCTTCAAGAGTAGTTCACATCCTCCCCTCTGATTCACATCTTCCTTGGCTAGAACTTTTTCTTCTCTCCTTAATTTGACTGTCTGGAGATAGTCAGCCTTTTTACTTCAGCTGCAATTTATTTAGCTTGTAAAAGTTTCAAACTTTACTCCTGTGCATAAGGAACAAAGGATTAAGGCATTACTTATTTGCCTACATAACAGTCAGTATACAGATCATTTGAGCTACTCCTTTACTTCACTCTTACATGTGTTTCAGATTGTTCACCAATTAACAGCAGCTACTCTCCTGAGTCCAAACACCTACGTCACACACACGCGCGCCCAGGGACGCACACACACACGCCCAGGGACGCACAAATGCATGCACACTCACAAGCATACAAAGAACATGCCTTGCAGATGCACGGGCACCCAGTACCCCCCCCCCCACACACACACACAGATACATACTCATTAACAAAGGCTTAGCATTGCAGTAAGTAACCCCCAGCAAAGGGTAGCATAGTCTGGCTGACTGGCCTCCCACAGAGGAGGGCACACCTCAGTCACCTGATCCTTCACTGATCTGATCCTGGATCAGCTAACTCAATAGCAGTTTTTCATTCATGGTCAGTAACAAAACCCCCATGGCATTCTCATAAAATCTGTATGAAATGATGTACTGTTGCACTGAGAGCATAAATCAGACTAAATCCAGTTCAGAAAAACAATTTTCTTTAAAAAAAAAAAATCAAAAGTTTTAAGTGTGTTCACTGATCACACTCATCATATATTATAGTATTAGTTCCAACAATCACACAAAGAGTAAATAAATGAACAAAAAGCACACATTCCAATGCAAAAAAAGAAACCTTATAGCCTCCTGGTTTTACTGCAGCATCTTCACAGATCCATTCCACCACTAGGTGCCACCACTGGCTTCAATACAAATCACACTACACTCAGAAGTCCATCCTTAACACGTCACTGTCCAAAACTGTTTTTCTTTTGCATGATTTTAAAGTCATTTCTAAACTATCTGATGGAGTTAGAAGATATTATATCAGTGGGAGGCAAATCTAAGAACTCCAATAAAGCAGGTGAAGCACATCTATGATACTAAATTTAAAGTGATTCATGTAAAAAAAAAACTATAAAAATATTTTACACCTGCTCTGAGAAACACAACTGAACCAGAAGCATTAATAATATACGGACAGGAACACGGTTCCTTGCCCAGTTGCTCTGTTGCTCAGTGTGGCTGAAGTGATGTGGCTTGAGTTTGCGATGTTCCTGTGGATTTAGGCTATGGTCTGTCAACACTGATGTGATTCTGAGGAGTTCAAGAGCTACATAAAAGACACAGAGAGCTCGTAAAAGGAGGAAAAAGAGGAGACGGAGAGAGAAAAGCATAGACCACCTGAGTGACATGCAACAGCTGAGTCCACACATCTGGAAACCAAAATGTAACCCACCATTAAGTGCGTCTTTACGCACAAACACTTTCCAAGCGAAAATCCCCCCGACTCAGCCCCAATTTCACTTTTTTCACGTTCCTTCAAGGAAAATGTTCACACAGGGTCAGCAAACTGATTCTTTGTTTTCTTTTATGGGTTGTCTGTCTATTAAAGTGAACAACAACTGCTTTCTATAGCTCCCTTTTGATGCGTTATCATCAAACCATTAGGGTACAACAGTTTCTTCAGACATGATTTACACATTCAAATGATCATAAATCCGCTGCAACCCCCCCTTCTCACACTGTCTTGGATGTTATTTGATAGCAAAAATCATTTTTAATGGAATAGTTGTGGAAAAGTTTACCAAAGACTGTCACAAATTAAATGGGTCTGAGCCAAGAAAACTTGACACTTACCTCTTACAAGCAAAACAGTCCGGGGTCGTTTTTGGATATTCCGTTTATCAGTTTAAAATCAACACTGTAGAGGCATCCGGGATGACTGCAACCAACAAATACAGCTCACTGCCGTTTTGAATCAGGAATCAGTGAAATAAATGTAGTCTTTCAGTGCATGATCGTGCACAAGGTGGAGAAAAGGGACGTTTACCAGGGCTGTGCGCTGCGCAGCTCTGGCACCAAGTTAAAGCGTCGAGAAATGACATTAGCTCTGCTGTTTGCCTATTGGCTTAAACTAGAAGCCTTCCCCTCCCCCTCCCCCCTCTCCACACACATACACACGTCTCCCTCCACTTCTCATTACAACAAACTGTAAAGGTATATTGAATAGATGTATGTGTATTTTGGCAGGACAAAATAAGAATTCCTTCACCATCTTTAATTGTTCCGTTTTGAAAAGTAAAAACACAGAAGTTTTATTGATGTCATAAAGTATTCTAAACCTAAATCTATACTGTAGGAATAGTTGTGATTAGATTTGATGTAGGGTATCATAAGGTCAACAAACATTTTAATGAAAAAGTGCGACTGTTCTTAGAGAAGTTGTAAATAAAGAGTGTTTAACAGGTAAAATAGTGAAACTGCATTGTGTTTGTTGAATGTAACAGTTTCCTTTCCTGTCTTTGGCATGTATGACTGTATCTCACATGCCTCCTGAAACTCAACACTGACGGTTGGTCATGCTGTGCGGTGGTCTCATCCAGTGTGCAGCATGTTATTCCAGGCTCTACAGATACATGAAACCATCAATGTCCGGAATTTCAATTATTTCAAATGACTTCATTTAAGACGTCAGACTTCAAGGAAACTATAGGATCAGAAGTACATTTTTTCATCAACAGAAAAGTGATTATTTATTTCTGTATGTTTTTATATCTACTTTTGCCATTGCTTGATTCACAATCTCTGGAAAATTGACTAAGAAAAAAAGACAGTCATTTTAATAAAAAAAAGTTTCTAAGTGAAGTGGACCGTGATCTGCAGGGGGAACAGTTGGATTGAATGTTCAGTTTCAGCTGTGGAGTCAGGGGAGTGAACATAGCCATTTCAATGTCCATGAGTCTGGCAGTGGGACAGACAGATCAGGTCAAACAGTATGGCTTATTGTCCCTGCCAGCCAGTCAGCCCACACAGTGAGAGACCCACGGACAGCCTCGTTCACCCGGCTGGCTGGCGCTCTGACATTCTGACAGCTTGATTTACAACTTAAATTTACATTTCACATCTTAGCCTTTAAGTCTCACTCTTATCCAGATGGACTTGAGAGTTGCAGTGATCAAATAAGCTCAGAGATCACCAACATTGAAACAGAAGTGGTGTGGCAGCTCCTGTCATGGTAATAGATATTTAATTTGTGCCTTGAATCAAAAGTGGTTAGAATGACGTTAAACCTGTTTATCCTTTTATTTTTTTTCATGTTATCACCTGTTTGACTGATCATGTTGTACATACATGCTGAGGCAACGACACACCTAAAACACACACACAGCAGCTGGAGTTTTTCAGAAGAAATCTGATCATCTTCTGTGTCCTGATTGCGCTCTTTCCACCTGCTCTCCTCGCCTTGATGCAGAATAGAGCTGAGCTCTGTGCTTCGCCTCAGCTCTTTGTGCTCACACACAGACATCTGTAACATTAAGCCTATTTACTGCAGACAGACAGAGAGAGAGCAGGGTATAAAAGGTAAGCCTATAGGCCTACACATGCAGCCAGAGAGGAAACGAGGATCAGTGCAGCGTGGAGAGCACAAAAGGGGCCTCTAGGGTCAGTAAATCCTGCCCCTGTCACCTTTTGGTGCATGGAAACACAGCATGGATGATGAAAGTGTCAGAGCCAGGCACACCACGCTGTACATCTCAGATCCCGCCCTTTATCCCTGTCCTCTCTCTCGTCTTTATGGAACACTGCTTTGAAAACAGTACAGATTGATGTGGGGCTGCGTGCTTTGTGACGGCAGCTTGGATGTCATGAGCAATGAATGGCAAACTGCTCAGTGAAGGGGTTATCTTTCTATCAGCGTATCTGGTTGTTGGAAAGAGTAAAAGGCATCTTCAGTACTCATGTGAACTGCTCCAGCTTTATCTGTTATGCAGTGGCCTGGTTAGGTTATTAGCTTGAGATGTTTGAAGATGCGTTGAGAAAATGTTGTCTCTCTGCTCACTTTTACACATGAATTAAAATATTGTATTGTTTGCTACAACTCAAGATTAGTCCTGTAATAAGACCAGGGTAGTATATCAGATAGCAGTCCGGCAAAGTAAAAAATGTGGTGTATTATTTCAGGATTCCTCTGTAAGGTGATATGAGGTCATTAAAAATACTAGAAAACCACACACCAAGTTGTTAACGTGACTAATGAATTTCTCTGTTTAAGTGACATTTAACCCTTTTAAACTATGTCAGACTGATCAGTTGTATGTGGGTCAGGATCATTTGTTAAACCTACAGTCGAAATAGCCAGCAGGCAAATGCTTTGAATCTACAGCAATTTTGTTGTTAAGCAAACATTTAACTTGGAGGTACAATTTTAGGATGCACAAACTAATAGGCTGTAACAAAATTCATCCTCCTTTCCTGGTCATGACCCACCAGACCAGATTTTATTTCTGCTTTTCTGTGACCTCATATAACCCAGCTCCAAAACCTCCAACCTCCTTTGTGAGAATGAGGTAAGTGTTTCCAGATTTGGCCTAAAGGAAAACTGTCAATCAAGCAGTGGGAATTTGGGCTGCATTTTGTAGTGGTCCCGCTATCCCCAAAGCAAAAACCGTAAATAAGAATGTTGTCTGAATCATCTGTTGCATTCTGTGGTCTCCACTCTTTGATAACCTCAGAGAGAATAAAAAAAAAAAAAAACTCCTTTAGATTAAAGCAGAAAAATATTTCTTAAGTAGAAATCCACATGCTCCCCACCCCCACTGTGACAATGACAAATTAGCGGAGGATTTCACACTGCATTCAGGTCCAGTCACTCACTGTCACTCAGCGCATTTATCTACCTGCAATCTATGTTGGGCTTCTCCACCGTCATTTGTCTATCTGGCCATGTCATCTCTGTCATTACCACAGGCATTATGGGGGATGATGGGGGGAGGGCTCTCTGTTATCACTGTGCTGTCATCAGTTGCATCAGTTCACTCAAGTCAGAGACAGTTTGGTTAGACTTAGGGGAAGATTCCACAATGGTTCATCCATTTGGAGCGTTCACTAAACTATGGGCATAAAAACATTATTCTATGATGGTAAAAATTAGGGGATGTCAGATCCATTACTAGTTTAGGATGAAATCGGCAGTTGCTCAAAATGTGTAATAAATAGATTATGTGGCACTAAAACCACTAAATCTGAATGTTTCAGCATAGTTTAGTGACTGTCCAGTATCTGACAGGCTGGAGAAAAAGCACAAGAGTAACTGATCTTAAACTTCTCTTCCTCAACATGTAACTGTTTTACATAAAAGTACTTCATGTTTTACGCAATGTTGTATGTTTTTATGAAAATGTGCCTTTTTATGAAAATTTAAAAGCTTTTAAAATGTACAATACAGTAAAAATGGTAGAAAATAAACACATAAATAGCTCCATTTTCAACTTCTCCATAACAAAAACATCTTAACATTTTTTTCCAGCTGATCAAGGTTTGAAGTGTTCACATTAAGCCAATTCCTCATAACAGCTGTTTAACTTGCTGCGAGTAAAACCTCAGCCAAATCCACATCTTTCATCACAACATCCACACTGCTCTCTGGGTACACCACCATGCAGGTAATTGGAATTTCAGAGCCCAAAATAATTTAATAGCCACATTAATATTTTGCCAATATGGTTCTGTTTCTGCACAGTTCCAGAAAATAAAGGAATGGTTGGCTTTTGTGGTCCTACATAACCTCCCACAGCGTTGTTGTATAGTGAATTGCCTTCTTTTTATTTTGGGCACAAAAAGAAGCCGGTTCAATCCCACCAATGGAATGTGTAAATGTAGATTGTGTATTTCACTCTTTTGTTACCTTTTTTATAATCTGTTTTTCTAATCATTTGTTTTAGTGTGACTAGCAGTGATTTCTCAAGCATAAGTAAAGGATTCTTCAATAGCTGGGTTTCTTTTACCCTCAGAAATGTGCAAAATATAAATTGAGCGGTAGAAAACTGGTAATGGAAACACTGAAATGTCGCAAAAACTGTCAAACATCACAAAAAAGTTTTTATGCTCTCATGAGGTGGTTTTTGAGACGTTTCGATATAGAAGTAGAACGCAAAGGTGTAATGGAAACACATTTTGCACATTTTCACCCATCTGTGGTTTTGCTCAGGCCAAACATCTCACCTATGACCCTGAACTCAGAACAGGTGGTTCTAGTTTGTTTCGGGCAATAGACACTGGCTTTAGTGGAGGAACTGCTTCTACAGGGCAGGACAAGTCTGGTACCACCAGAGGTTCAACAACATCACACAGTTCATTAAACACTGTCTGTGTCATTCAGAAATTCTGGATCCTCAACTTGTTGGTGAATTCCTGATGTACAATTCTATCCCAGAAATGCACTCTGCGTGGTCGCTGCCATAAATAAGGCCTTTCCCTTATATGTCCCTTTCTTTAGTTTCAGACACTCACTGCAATAGCAGTAGATGAACAGACACTACAGTGCCAACACTGTGGAGGTTTAGCATCAAAGTCAGTGCATCCATCTTCCTTAAACCAGCATCTTGCAAGAACTATACAGTATTTTATGAAAATTACATGTCACAACTGGAATCACGCATCAGAGCAAAACACTCTTCAACAGAAACACCTACAAGTAGCAATTATACTTTGTTGAAATAGTACAAATATCACTTTTTTTGTGGAAAACCATAATGGAAACCCAGCAATGAATTATGGAGATCATGATGATGATGATGATGATGATGATGATGATGATGATGGCGATGATGATGAAAGATTGTTTCTTGAAAGTTAGTTTAACATGTTCTTCATACATGCATGGTTAACATAAGTCACAGTACAGAAGTATATACAGTCCTAGTTTGACAAGTGGACCTTCAAGGGTGAGATGTAGACTGACACAGGAGAAGCTAAGCCAACTAATGCAACTAATTCAGGTAATTCCATGAGAGCAAACACTCTGAGTGAATGAAGTGGAACACAATTTTTCCTCATTTTTGAAATTCCTACCACCTGTGAGTGGTAATTGTTGAATGAGGTAAATCAACAGTCAATGCTCCCCTACAGGGACACACACACGCGCGCGCGCGCACACGCACGCACACACACACACACACACACACACACACACACACAAACATGCACACAAATCTTCTAACTCACTAGTCCGGGTTTTCTTTAGACAGGTGTGTGACAGAGAGTGAGTGCATTGGTTAAATGTTAATCCCATTAAGTGGACGTGTCATTTGTTGCTCAAGGCACCTATTCCTCTACACACATACGCACACACACACACGCACGCACACACACACACACATACACACACACATGGACACACACAGGACAACTCCTACAGCGATACCTCTCAAACTGCCCTAATTAGGCGAAGAAAAAACACTACATCCGGTGTGCTGCCTCCAACCTTCATGGGACCTCCAGCAGCTGTGGTACCATAGCTGGCATACCTGAGCACTTTGTCAGGTACTTGAACCCCTGGGAGTCTGGATGTTTAACTCCTGAGTATTTGACCATATTAGGTTGGGTGGTCGTTAAGGTGAAGTGAATGAAAGTCGTCACAACACTGCGTGCAGCTTCCTGAACACAATTTTTTTCTAACCCTAACCCTATGAGACCGGCACTTGGATTTAATGGCAGCCCTTAAAACAGCAGGGAATGAACATGTCAAACCCTGTGTTCCAAAAGTTAGCAAAATCATAATATAAACAAATGATTCTATGAGTGGTTCATAAATGCTTTTGAGGATGGACATCTGCTTTCAGATTGGTCTTTGATGGGAAAATAATGCAGTGTTTAAAAAAAAAACCCAACTGGATATTTATCATTTAAAAGTGCCTTGTCAGGAACAAAGTCTACATTTTATGGTTTAATGATTGTTTAATTCATGAACATTCGGTTGTAAAGAGCCCTCTGTCATTACACTGGCTTCCTTTCCTGTCTTTGTTATTGATTTTCTATAATTACATCCAGTGTCCACCACCCTCACTTACTGACGCACAATTGTCAGTTTAATACACCAGTGGCAGATGAAGTAGTCTTTTTTTTTTTTTGCTCAAGTAAAAGTACAGATACAGGAGTTTACTTAAGTAACAGTATCCAGGGTAAAAGTACAAAAGTACTCATTTTAAAATGTACATAAAAAGTAAATGTATTTGATCCAGATTCAACCATTATTCATTCAGTCATTTTCTGAACCCACTTTATCCTCACTAGGGTCACTGGAGCCTATCCCAGCCACATGCGGGCGAAGGCGGGGTTCACCCTGGACATGTCACCAGTTCATCGCAGCGCTGACATATAGAGACAAACAATCACTTTCACATTCATCCCTATGGGCAATTTTAGATTAACCAATTAACCTATCAGTGCATGTCTTTGGATACTTAAAGTAAATATTGATTAAAAGTGATGGAACTGGATGTTTGGTAAATATACGAAGAAATAACTAGTGTACTAAATGACTGCTCTATTTTTTATGTACTGTACTGATATGTGATGTGAAATGTGTTCACCACTAAATGGCAGTGTGATGATTAGGCCATTACCTGGTTACAGGATGTTGTACCCGGAAATAAACGTTCTGACTGAGCTGTACTCGGTGTGAATTATGTCAATACATTTAGAACTGAGCGCAGTAAACAAGAACCTGTATTATAACTGACTACTCAACTTATTTAGTACTGAGCACTGTAAATAGAAGCATAAGCTCTGGTTTCAAACTGTAAAGAGGACACAATAAACAGAACCTTCTGGCACGATAAACAACCCAACAGGCCAGACATTTCTACATCTGAATATTACTAGTATTTATGATTCAACTTCAAAGGGAGTTGAGTTTTTTGAATTGAGCTGACCTCTTTTGGGAGAGAACATCAATCCAGCTGTACCTCTGCAGCTGGATTACGGTGATGTGTCCAGTTGCACAACGCTTTGTGAACATGGTAAAACAATCAATTTACTAAAAGAAGAAGAAAAACAAAAGTACAATGAAACGCAAACACAATTCAAAAAGTAGTGGAGTAAAAAGTAAGGATACCTGCCCTAAAATGTAGCGAAGTAAAAGTGAAAAGTATTCATTCATAAATTTACTGAAGTACAAATACATTAAAAAAGTGACATAAGTATAGTTATACTTTGTTACATTCAGCCACTGCGATACACATGTATACTACTATTTGGTTGGAGAGCATCCTCATCCATACCCACCCTAAGCACTCTGCAGAGTCATCTCATCTGGTTCAGTCTGCAATGTAACACCAGACTGAGTGAAGTTTCCCCTCAGGGTTGTACTGTAGAACAGTGAAATCCCAAACTCAGCAGCAGACTTGACTCCTGGTTTTAGATATCATTTTGCAGCTCAAAATGTAATATTTGGATCCTAGTTATGGCTAATGGTAACACTCATTAGCAGTGTCAGTAAAAAGTAATTTCTTAATATAAATGCATTATTAAAGTTACAATATGTGATACTTCTGTCTTAAATGCCTCGGTGTATGATATATATTTTGTTTAATTTGTCTTCTTAAAATCAAGACAACAAGAGCAGCCTGATTCTATAATGTCTAATTCAATTTGGTTGTCTGTTACTGGTGTCATATCCCCTTTACTACGTTAACATTAGCAATGTTTAATATTACAGGAAGTTAATAAAGACACATGTGAATATAACTTGAATATGTTGCCTTGTCTGTACGGTAATGCATAATCCCACACCGCTTGGATGGAGTTTTGATGAATCCAGCCTCAGGATTAATAAAGTCCACCTGAATCTGAATGTCATTTATTATTTTGAATTGTTAACAGTTTGAATTGAGAGACACCTAGCAGCAGAAATTACACACAGCTTTAATATTTGACCATACACGGGGCATTCTCTCGATTGTGTTTATCTACTCTGGTGTCCATAAATCTTAAAGAGACTACCTCACTTTTTAAGTTAATACTAAACTTCTCTTATATGACCTTGTCTAATATTTAAGCTTTTGTTAAACCAAGGACCCCCTTACATGATTAGCTCTCCAAAACAGTGAAACAAAAGGCTGCATTTTTCAGTGTGTGTGTATGTATAACTGCGTGCAATATAAAGAAAATAGGTTTCAGAACTCTTCGGTGATGGAAGAGAAGAGCTGTACACATATTTTTCAGTTTAAGAGGTCATGTAAGGAGAGAATAGAGACGCTTTAGAAAAGCATGTAATGAAATAATTTACTTATGGATTTTGGATTTGTTTGATTTTCATTTACTGCCATGTAAACTGTTTACTGTAATAGCTGTAACGACAACTTATCTGATGTAAGCATATCTTAGAAGAAAGGGGCAGGTATTATAAGTTTTACTTCATCCTGCTCCATTCCAATCATTTAGATTGGAATGAATAAATAAATGAATGAATGAAAAACATTTCAGCTGTTGCCAAGATGCTATTTCCTGTTGAGTTTTTCTTATTATTTGTATTTTTGCTGATGTGCTGTAGTTCTTAACTGGGCTAAAACCATGACCAATGAAGAGTCCTTTAAATGTGAACTAAGCATATTTTTTCCACTACACCACACAAAGGAATAAAGTATTCATTTAACATCATTGACCTGTTGGTTACTGAGCTAAAAAAAACAAAACAAAAAGATTTTAGTCAACGCATATACACACACACAAATGTGCACTCCAAGCAGATAGAATGACAAAAGGGGCCTCTCAGGTATGTTTCAGGCTAATAAAGGAAGCACACTGTCAACTGTGTGCGATATCACACCACAAATCTTCAACATTCATCATCCTCTGGAATTTCATCTTGAATTTCATATGCGTGAGTATTTAGACTGTTCTTCATGTACTAGGATGCTTAACAAAAGTTTTTCATGGATGTCAACTGTCTTTGTGCAGCATTTTTTCAAAGAATTTCTAAGTAGGAAGCCAACATGCCTCCTCCTCTACCTCCCCTCCTCAGGGCTCTGGCCTCTGGGAGGAAGTGTGTGACAGCACGTAGCTCTTGAGCCATAGCAAGGAATGTTTCACACAGACACACACACACATGCACAACCACACACAATCCGAGGGTTGTGTTAGTCAAGAGCGAGACTGGAAATTGAAGTGAAGGCGGGCACTAGAAAGGAGGAGAGGGGAGGATGGAGGGATCACCAGAGGAGAGGAGAGACCTAGGGTGCACTCTCACACTGGGAGGCCATGGAAAACAAATGTCTTTGACAGTCCAGAAATGAATTTTCCTGCCGTTGTTACAACTGCGGCCAAATACGTCAAAGCCTCCCTACAGTCCCCAGACCACAGCATGCCAAAGACAGATAAAATATTAGGAAAATACTTTATTTGAGAAACTCTTTGAAGGTTTAAACTGTGGCTTCCTCAGGGACCAAAATGGCGGATGTCTCTTTTCGTAATGACACCCTTGAATTTGCAGTTGCTAGCTGCTGCCCACATCGACTCAAAGTTAAGACAGCCTACAGTGGGTGGTCAGAAAACAGGGCACTCCTGTTCGCTGTCATTCATTCGGTCAGTGCGGTCAATTTCCTTCTTTGTATTTACCAGGTCCTGTAACATTAGAACAAACTATTTTTCAAACTTGTCTCGTATCTCCCTTTCCACATAAACCCAGAGGCTTTAGAGGTGAGAACCTGGTTCAGATAAGCAAATGAAAGCCAATGAGAACCACATGTTACACACATGGACGCACTCTGGCTCTCACTCACATACAACTCACACACTCATGGCTGTTATGTTTTCAGATGATATATGCACAGAATGTATATACAGAGGGAGTAATCAGGAATCCACTGCACATAACATAAAGGGTATGATATATAAAGTAATGATGCAATGCTGTGTGTTACACCCAGGGAAATGTGCATATGACGTATATACACAACACTGTCCAGCTCCCACAGGCTCAAGAGAGAAAACAAGTCAAGACTTCAGCCAGATAACGACATCATCATTTTCTTTGAGGAGAAACAAAATACTTACTGGCAAAAAAAATATGCTTCTGGCAATTTCACAGAGCCCTGCACCAAATCACAAAGATTTTGTATGTAAGTGCTGGAGTTCAGTCAGATTTTCGCATCTTTTTCTGCATTATATCTGTTGTTGGACGGTCATCCAGAGATCAGTTCCAAATATTTTTCAAATAGTTGAATTGTAAACATAATTGCATGAACTCCATGGTCTTGGTTTTCACTGGCTGCTTGTCCAGATCTCACTGGCTTTTATTTGCATTGTTTGAGATTGGTCAAAAGCCAGCAAGTACACAGTTAAAAGACATAAACCAGAAAAATAAGGGGGAAAAAATACTGTTGATAGAGGATCAGGTCATCAGGCATGCCTTCACATACATCTATGTCTGTCTTATTTCATTTTTTTTTTTGAATGTATGTCTGCAAATACTGGCCATAGTTCCATTTTCATACGTGCTCCTATACATAAAATAGTGAAAGAATCTCATAAACAGGTAGTAATTTTGCTCTGGAAGACATGTAGATTAACTGTAGGCTGTATGATATGTTCCATCACCATCTCTCCAGCCCAGGTGGGTATAGTAAGGTTGAATTAATCCATTCACCATGTGTTCTGTGCATGGGTGTGTGAATGTGTCAGTGTGTGTGCAGAGGCTCTGGAGGTTCATCTGTGCAACACGTGCCAGGGAAGTTCTGTCATCACCTCTGTGAAAAAGTGGAGGAGAGAGGGAGAAGGGCGGAGAGAAGGAAAGGAAGAGCAGAGACAGATGGAGGAATATCAGGGGAGGGGGAGGCTATAAACAGAGTGAGAGACAGATAGAGGGGGTTATGAGAGATAGGAAGAATACAGGTGGGTACAGAATCTGGAGGAGGGGCTTAAATTCTCCAGGGGAGGATCTGAGAAAGCTCCCCCTTTTGGGGTTTAGGCCCTCCGACCGAAATCTTGGCTCGTATCCACTAAACGTGGCTCCTCTGTGCCTGGTCCATCTATCATTCTGTCTCCTGCACTTTCTTCCCCTTCCACTGCTTCGTCTCCCATCCATCTCTGGGAAGTACTGAAAGCTAGACTGAGCCAAGTCTGGACACTCAAATAATCAGGCTCTGAATCACTACTTGCCAAGTGCAATAAATGTGCACAAATTTGTTTTTGGTTTAGGCGCTTGGAGAGGTATATCAACAAATAATGAATTTTAAAAAGTAAACAGTAAAACACTTCACAGAGGGGCATTAGGACAGTTTGTGAGGAAAAAAATCTGTCCAAATACACAATTTCTCTCATTATCCACATAGACAAAGTCAACCTTGTGTATACCAAGCAGGATGAGCTGTGATGATTACATTTATGCATGTCATTGCTCAACTAGTGGTCAGATATTTTTAGAGAAACGTCCGACCACAACGGAACCATACACCAATAGATTTATATGGTGAGAATCGTAAAGTCAAAAACAGTGCTACATGAAGAGCTACACGAAGCACAGTTTTCATAGTAGTAATCCATTTTTTAGGTAAACTAGCCTGATTTCGAAATATTTCATAATTTACCTACATTACATTCAAGTCTTTTGTTAGACTAGAACCTGAACATCATAATTACGTACTTAGTCAGCGACTCACATTAACCCATAAAGACCCAAACAGCCACTGGCGACCAAAACCAGCTACTGACTGGAAACTGTTTAATACCTGTTGATCCACTAATTCTATCAAAACATGTAAATAATTGGTATAAAATGCAATATGACCTTTTCATGGTCATCAGACATGACCCATTTGGACATTCAGAGGCTCCGTAGTTAACGTGGAAACACCGTCATCTTCTACAACATTGATTCACCAGTAAAACCCATGGAGTTGGATCAATGACAGGTTGAAGGGTTGAATACTACTGGGTTA
>JAPTYQ010000005.1:25367473-25383112 GCA_029814465.1 Ostorhinchus cyanosoma | reverse complement strand
ACACACACACACACACACACACACACACACACACACACACACACACACACACACACACACAAACACACACACACACAAACACACACACACACAGTATCATGATATAGATTTCAAGTCAGGACACCTCCATGTCAGTTGCTGCACTGCACGCTGCTTATTCACCAGAGCTTTGTTATTAATAATGACACTGGAGTGAGTAATAATTAATAATGAACATACGTACCCTTAAGGAAAAAGTGGTGACAGTATCATTAATACAGATTACAATGTAAAACTCCACCATCATTTTTTTAATAAGATTAGATTAGAAAATCATATAGAACACTGTTATATTTTTACTTAGGAAGCATGTCTACAATTTGTTTTCCTTCCCTAATTCCCGCTGTGACTCCATACATGCTAAACTTAATTTGTAGTATGGCTGCCATCCAAGGGTTTTAAGTAACGTTCATATCTCTTTATCATCAATCAGACACAAGATATAGAGGCAGAGGTTAATCCTTATCCAAATGCACTGACAACAATGTTTATATGACACCACTATTACATCAACCAGATTAGTGCTTGTAGTATATCTTAAAAGGCAGAATAAAAAAATGTTTCTGTTGCAAAATTAATCTGTAAAAATCTACACTGAGCCAAATTATTTCTCTCTCTCAGGCATTTGTAACTGTTGTGTGATGACATATAAGTAAAGATGTATTTATTAATACTGTTATTGTGCCTAATAGCAAATATTGTTTGTCAAACTTTATCTTTAAAAAGTTTGTTGCCCAGACTGAGTCAGTGCTTGCTTTTTTCACATCACCATGACAACATTGCATTGGAAATAACAAAAAGATAAAAATCTAAAAAAAAAAAAAAAAAAACATTAATAAAAACAAAACACTGCAGCATATCCAATGAAATATTAATTGAAGTGCTTGCAAATATGCCTTAAAAAAACATGATATCTATTAGTTCTATTAGTCTGAGTGGAAAGTCTCACTATCCCATGGTCTACTCCTGCATTGTTTCAATGACCTTTTCACCTAAAAATGAAAACTGTCCTTGGGAAACCCCACGGCTAACCTCAGTTTCATAACAGATGTGCAGTTCTCAGTGTGGACAAGACCTTTACACTACAGTAGGAAAACTTCCTGGCACTTCAAGTTAGCTGCTAAATCCTGGATTTACAGAGAGAGAGAGAGAGAGAGAGAGAGAGAGAGAAAGTAATGTGTGATATCGTCTTCTTTTTTTCATTCATGCTCTCTGCCTCTCACTCAAATGACATGATGGAAGATTCATTATTTCTGCTGACTAACTGCCCACAGTTCATGATCCACAAAATCCAGGGAGAGCCTGACATAATATCATGCGTGAGTGTGTGTGACTGGGAGGAGGCCAGCACACCACATACATGAGTCACATCTGTGCCCACTCACTTTGCCTGAAGGTTTTATGGAGGATTTATGTTACCTCTGCAAGCCATGATTTCATCCCACCTTCCAAGCATGGTCGCACATGGAGGGCATAGTTTACAGCATGCAATACTTTGTTTTAGATTCAAATCTAAGAATGTGCAGGGAAGACATTATAGTTTTGATGTTTATAAGCCTTTGTGCGCTTCTTTCACTTGTATAAAATTAGCTGCGTTACACAGACAACTGTACTAATCTACTGTATAATATTCACTATATATGGGCTTTATCAGCTATGCTAAACAGATGTAATTTTAAGGCATAATCAGAAGCTGCAGTCCCATCTTTTAGAAACTCTGTGTTAAGAGGTCCCATATTGTCTGTAACCACTTGGTACAGCACTGATCTGAATCATGTGGAGCCTGAAATCTGCTGTGGTTCACCTCAGAGAAACAGCCTTCAAACCAGAGGAGAGAAAAAGTGGCAGAAATATAGGGTATGGAGACAGAGAGATTAGAAAATGTTTCCATTCTCCTCTGGGTTTGTGCTGTCTTTTTTTTTTGTTTTTTTTGCTTGTTTTTCTGTCCCGTGTGAAAGAAAAATCTTATTCCATATTTGTTCCACTTATGTTCACGCCCCTCAAGGCATGTTTTTGTTTGTATTTTGTTGTCACATTCAGGATGATTAATTGACTGCCAGTCTTAAATACAAAGAGCAAACCAGTGCTGACTAACAAACTGCGCGGGCAAAGATGGCATCACCACGTATTGCTAAAATAATGAGCAGCTGTCAAAACACTACAGGGGCAGATCTAGCCCAGGGCACAGGGAGCAGCTATATCTTGGAGGCATTTCTTATAATGTTTTATACAGAGCAGAGTTTTTACTGGAAGTGTAATATTTTCATTTTGCTTTTAATGCTCCTACACTGTAAGAGTTGCACAAGTTCTTGTCTTCTGCTTCTTCTGCATCGAGGACACTTGGGTAAGATGTTGATACAGGCCATGATATGACAACAGCTTCAAGGAGATATATGTGGAATTTGTATTTTAAAATGTTCAAATACCTAAATAATACCTATAATCATCATTAGCGTGTTTAGAATCCAGAGCTTTGAAGTTTGGTCATAGACACCAATGCACTTAATTGTATAGATATGAACTGAATTTATTCATACAGATGGTCCAGAAGATTTATGTGACCACTAGAGGGAGTAGTGAGTCACTCTGCTGCTCTAGCATGGTGAAGAAAACTAATACGATGAGGCCTTTGAGCAAAGTGTCAGAATGAGACAAGATAGGATCAAATGGCAAAGAAAGATCTTTAAGAGTTAAAAAAAAAAAAAAGGAATAAAAGTGGCAAAGTGATAAAAGTGAGAGGCACTGTTATTGTTTTCACCATTCGACACAGCTCTAGTGAAAAGAATGGAGTTCAATGTTTAAATCAGAATGTTTTTTTTATATAAGCCAGTTGGATTATGAGGCTTATGAAGAAAAAAAACGGTGTTATGTGATGTTTTCGTCTTTGCTAAATTGGCTGTTTATCCATGTTATGGTTCAGATTCAACTGTGCTAGTTCTTGACCTTGTTTGGACGATTCCAAACAGATCTTTAGTGCAGCTATTGAGAACACAAACAGCTGATAGTGGTTTTACTGTGCCTGTTTTCTGTCTGAAAACACAGCTAAGCTAACAGAGCTATAATGTAAACTATCAGCTAATGCAGTGACCTACATCATGATTGTAAAACACAGAGTCAAAAATAACCACCTATGAGTTTTTAATTTGAAGGACAAACTTGATGATACCACAGCTCAGATGTGCATAACATTAAACAATGAGCTTTATACTTTGTACTTATATACTTTGATACAACCAGACTGACGCCACCTACAGCAGTGTGATGTTCAGTCAGCAGGTACGCAGCCGAGGAGTAAAGTCAGCAATGTGCAGATTTTCAAAATAAAAGACGGTGACGAAAATAACGCTGACTAAAAGTTACATTAAAGATGCAAACAATGAGCGTCCTGCCCGGTATGTAATTTTGCCAGTTTTCTGGATGCATATACGGAGCAGAATCACCAGGAACTGTGGAGGTAGTATGACTTTTCAAAGAGCGACTGTGTGAGTTAGTGAAAAACTCCTGACAACTACCCTCATCAATATCAACTTTAGCATCCACATTAGTATTATCTGCCCTGTCGCTGCCATGTTTATTATTACTGACTTTCTTCTTTTTTTTCTTAAAAAAACTTTACTCTTCTTCGTGGTATTTGGTAAATATGGTTAATTTAGAGCAGCGCCCTCTGGTGGATTGATTGAGAAACACTCATTCCAACACATTAAATGTCAGTAGCAGCACTTTGTTCCAGTCAGACTAATGACAATGACAATAAAGCACATTTTCAAAGTAATTAAGAACTGTAATGCTATTAGTACTCATATTAGTACTCTGTATCAGCAACTAATCAAATGTAACTAATTGTACTTGGTATTGGTGCATCCCTACTTTATACTATTAAAGTTGTGTGGGGACCGTTTTGAAGGAAGCAACATATTTGACCTTTAAAGCGTCATAGGAAAATACTTTTTGTCATCATAGGTCAAAAGCTCTACGCTAACTTTTAGAAATATTCTAAATAATCTGACAGAAAGCAAGACTTCAGTTGCCCGTCGAGCCAGCGATGGAAGTTTTCATCCAATCATAGATCATAGAGAGGAGGAGTTATAAAAGGTTTCTAGACTGAGTTGTGATTATTGTCAAGTCTTTGTCAGACATGTGTCTTCTTCTTCAGAATATATGAATTGTCAAAAAAAGCAAAATGGCAGACATTTTGGCTTCCCTTTTCCACAGCTGCATGAACTGGCTTTGTGCAGTCTGTCTTTTAAATACAGTCTTAAATACAACTGCAAGTGTATTGTCAAAATTCTGATTTGTTCTATAAAAGAAGAATCCACAAATTGTATAAGGGATTGCATGATTTTCAAGTGATATTTTACAATAGTGTCAGAATCTACACTTCAGATTGCTCCTGCTTTTGACACAAAAGATAAACCGTAAACGTATGACAAATAAAGTGCCAGTCACTGAGATGTAACACAACAAGCAACTGATGATAGTGACAACGTTGGAGTCCAAAGCCATGAAAATAACACAAAAATGCTCATAGAGGTATCAGCTTACAGATGTAGTCCATTAAGAAGCATCCTCACATCACAAATTACTTTTATGGTGTGGTAAGCTTCATAGGGAGGCATACCAGGCATAAAAATGAGAGAAAGATGTGGAGAGATGGATGGATTGGACCCACTGTGAGAAAAACAGATGAACCTTTATAGTGGTTCAGATAAAGAATCAATTCAAAAGTTTTACAGTCAAAAAAAAAATAATTAGGAAAATATGCAGAAAGCTTCCTCGAGCATTTACACAACACAGACGTTGCATTGTGTGGTTTTGGCTTATTGATGCTCCGTGAGAGATTGCGTTCTCTGCAGGGCATAAGCTCCCCATTTATAGATGCATTCAGAATTCACTGAGTTTCAACTATAGACACATACAATCTTTCAGCTCAGTGTGCTGACATATTAGCTCGGTTGACAGAGGAGACACTTTTTAAAGCTTTGAGGCAAAGAGATAAATGGGCTGCATTGGAAAAGGAGGGAGATGATGAAAGGGAGAAGATGAGAAAGCAATTAAGAATAAAGACCCCCGCATTAAAGTAACCTAGAGTCATATGTCTGGGCATATTCAGAACTGTTCATATCTGGATCCTTTGAACAGCAACAGTGAAACAAAGTTTTTATAGAACACTGGAGAAGTTACAGCCACTATGATAGCAGCTTCATAGTGACATTTTACACAGAGACAGAACCAGATGTGAAAACTGGAAAGGCTGTAAGACTCTGAAGAAGCATTCCCTTTACCTCCCTCCCTCCTTCTCTTTATTTTGACTGATGTTTGTCTTCTACTCTGGCTGACTCTGGCTTAAAACTAACAAACAGACAGAGCTTCTGAATCTGTGGAAAAATAGCCCGTTATGTATAATAGTGTTTCATTCACAAACATTAGAAACAGCTTGAGCATCAAAACTGGTCATATAAGAGCACAAAGACACCCCACTGTGTTCCCTGATGTCCTGTAATGGAAAGACGTGTGTTTGACACTGTGGGAAAAAGTCTAAAGCTGAGACCACATCCAGCCCAAAGCCTGTTTCCTCCCATCATGTCAGTGGTGTTCAGATGCCCCATGTGGCAAACTTAATAAACACAATAAGACGAGACTATTACCCCAGCCTGGCTGCAACCAAATATTTGGCAGAAAATTTCATTTCAAATTTCATGTTGAACCCAGTTACACATGACAAGCAATAAAGATTCTACACAAAAGAGTCATTGTCAACTCAGATTCTCTAATGAGTTAATGCCAGTCATGGTTCTACTCTTTTTTTTAAGTCGACCTTTTTCTGTAGACACTGCAGTTAAGATTTCGATCAGGTTTTCCAAACAGGAAAGCCTGGATCTTTACTGGTTATGATTCATTTTGCTGAACAGACTGTTCAAAACAAAAATTCCAAAAAGTTGTTTTCATAATAATAAACTACTTATTGACCACTATCTGCATGTCCACTAAGTAATTCCATGCGCTGAGGAAATGTGGTTTGATCTGTTCTTCAGATGTTGAGCAGAAAGTTTTTTTATGAGTGTGTTTTCATCATGACAGGATGGGCTGTCAAACACAGAGCGTGGCATTCCTCACCTTTGTGGCTGCAGTCCAGCAGAGGTTTGGGGAACATGTAAGTGTGGCACATGGACGTTGCATCCGGCTTCTCTTTAACTGGCGGAGGCCTCGGTCGTCCACCAGCTCCTCCCCCCGGCGCGGGGTCCACCTGGTTGTCATCACACAAGTCCACTTTCACCGTCTTCAGCTTCTGTCCTCTTAGAGACTGGGGCTCGGCACACTTGGCGTAGTTGCCTAAGTTACGGTTGCTCGGCACTTGTAGGGTCCTGACCAAGCTGTCCAGCGAGCAGTGGCAGTTCCAGGGGTTGTCATAGAGACGGAGGTAGGTAAGGCGTGGCAGAGGCAGCAGGACCTCCTCAGATGCTGTTTTGAGTCCATTGTGCTGGAGGAGTAGAGTGGTGAGCTGGGATAGGCCGCTGAAGGCCCGCTCCTCCACCATGGAGATGTCGTTCTGCTGGAGGTCCAGGCTCTTCAGCTGGGTGAACTGGGAGAACATGTTATCCCTCAAAACCTGAGGGGGAGATCAGAACTGTTGGTTAAATAAATCCTGCATTTTGTTTATCCGATCCTTCAAAACTCATTCATTTTGCAACTCTTTGAACTTAAATGAGTGGAGGTAGAGTTTAATTATGCTTCTTTTCCTCTAGTGTATTCAGTGTTTCTAGCTCATTTTTTCGGTATTTATTTCCTCTCAGCAAAGCATTTTGTCTTGTTTCTCTCAACACCTGTGCCACACATCCTGTGTGCTCCCTCAGACATACAAAACCCTACACACGCAGAAACCCAAAAATCTGTCTTTGATCTCAGCCCCAAATAAATGGTGCACAGATGCTCATGGTATCAACAAGCTGGAGAAGCTTAAGGATTAGACAAAAGGCTTCAGGGACTAACGTGCAGTGAATAAATGAAAAGAGAGTCTTTTGTTGTGAAAAGCTGTACTAGACAATACCAACGTCTAGAAGCGAGTCATTAATTATTTTATACCTGGAATCCAGTTGATGAATGTCTGTATTTTGCAGCACTGTGCAAGTGGAAAACCTGCTGCACATACCTGAATTTTATTTCTCGCCAGGAGCAGGTGATGAATATCTTTGGGCCAGTCCTGCATCACCGTGGTCAGCTGTCTGTCCTGGCAGTCCAGGTACTTCTCCCCTGCCTCCATGTACTCCTTACACTCCTGAGTTTGACGCCTCATGACACCAGCTCTGCCTCTGCCCCGTAGCCGGCCCCCGGCACCCCCTGACCGAGGACCTCTCCTGGGCTCAGCTGACCGGAGGAGCAGTAAAAGGAGGAGGGTAGTGAGGACACGCATGATGGAAGAGGAGGGGGAGGCCTCTTAGTAATCAGGTCAACCTCAGTTGTTAGAAGATCGTTGTGACGGGACACAGGAGGCCAGTCACAGCTGTTTGTGTGAAGAGAAAAACAGAGGAAAACACAGAGTGAGGGAGGTGTATTTTCAAAGATATTCAGTGGTCATTTCACACAAAGTGTCTTGGTGGCCTGTAGAGACATGTTGACAACTGAAATAGCAACTCTGGACATGTTGAAAGAATTAGCAAAGAGATCAAAGTGGGGAGGAGGAACATGGAGAGGTGTGTGAAAAGAAAAAGAGACATTTGTAACGTGTTAACATATAAAGAGTTCAAATGTGGTCGGAGTGAAAGGCTGTTTTCTTTTTGGGTTCCCCCCATAAATGTTTTCTACCTTCAACTAAGCACACCCATGTGTTTTCACTTCCACACTTTTCCTGCAGGCTTATCAACTGCTTCTCCTCATGACATCAAATTTCCTCCGATTTTTTAGATTTTGTATTTCTGACCGCTCAGTGCTTTTTCTATTTTATTGACAATTTAATAAACATCCATATCTGGTGAGTTACTTCCTTTAGTGTTTAAATATCTTTCTGTAGACCTTTTGTGTGTGTTTCATAAAATACTGAAGTTTATTACTGTGGGAAAGTATGACCTTCAGTGTTAATAGAATAAATACGTATTTATGTTATCTTGAAATATGCAGAATTGACCCTTTCATCTGCCTCTATGCAAAAACACTTTTTTTTTCTAGAAAAGCTAAATCATTCTTGTTAAATAAACTAATGCTGACTGTCAGTAGACATAAACAAGTCACACACAACTCACAGTTTGTCTACAGAGTGAAGACAGTCAGTATTTATGTAACCACAAGTAGCTGCTTGACCATTTTTGATACACAGTCTAAGAACATATAGCACTGCAAAGCCACATTTCTGTATTAGTGCACAGTAGCAAAAGCGTTGGATAAATTCATTACAATCCAAACAGCTACTATAAGACCAATTTACTGCCTTTTTTAATTTCTTGCAGCTCCACTGTCTTGCCATTCTTTATTGCCAAAATGTGAAACTATCACCGGCCACAAATATGAAACTTCAGACACTGGAAACATTAATATTTATGGCATAATAATGATGGTAATTGTCATTTCTTTGCTGTGCAGCCACTTGTTCTGGACTTTTGCCTCCCTGACAATGTGAATATGTGTCTGCATGTGGACCTGTGCCTCTGTGTTTTATGGTAAAATAAGTGAGTCATGGGTCTCTTGTGTGATCAGAGGCAAAAAAGGCAAGGTCCATAGGTCTGCCAAGAAACACTGTGCGCACACACACACACACACACACACACACATAGGGAAACATGCACACACTGATTTGGTCCAACTGTACCAAACCACAGCCCCCATGCAGCCTTCCAGTCTCTCACACAGTGGAACAAGCCTGTCAATGCAGATGGTGTCGTTCCATCGTGAATAACAGACTGGGCATGTTAGCTTGCTATAGACAGAAACAGCTGAGAATGTATCCTGGGACGTACTTTCCAGTCCATTGAGCGCTCTTCAACTGTCCAACTATCAACTGTGTTAAATGAAGGAAACATAAAAGATCAATTCTCTCCACCATTTACTGCAATGACATACTGCTAGTGATCCATCACTGACCCCAACCCCCCTCCCAAAAAAAAAAAAAAAAAAAATTCAAAGGTTGTTTTAAGTCTCCAGCTGTAAATGTATACATCGACATTCTCTGTATTTGTGATAGTATGACATTATTGTTGTGCATGTGTTTGTCTCTGCACAGCCTTCCAGACTATAGTCATATGTGTTGCGTGATTGTGAGGCGCATTTTGACACGAGGTGGAAACTGGTGCCAGTTCATACACCAGACTAAACTCTGAGATGGAAAGCAATGAGGGAGGATTTGAGTGGATCCATCCATATCCTCCCTCTCCCTTTTTCTGTACCTGCTTTGGATTCAAGTAGTTTTGTCTGGCAGATGTGGTTGATTTACAATACTGTGGTCCTGAAGAGGTAAAGCATGATGGGACTTATACTGCCAAGGTTATAGCTTGAGCCCAGAGCAAATGCACTCTAACACTGTGGACCCACATCCTCTTGAATACACCTAATATATAAAATATTAGTCATTGGCAGATGGCAAATGTGTGGAAAAAACAACAAAGTGCCACCACACTGGCACAGTGACTTGTTAAGACAACTTTAATACCCACTGGCAGAGTTTCTGCAAGCCTTTGCAATTATTCTGGAGGAACTGAACTGCTTTTTTTTCTTTATTTACAATTTTCATTTGCATCTCATTTCAGTTTTATCTTTTCAGCAGTCTTACTCACAGTATACACCTCTGAGTAATGTTTATGACCAGTGAAGCTATCCACCAAATGACAGATTTTCAGACACACAGTAATGAAACAAACCAATGAAAGAGTTGACTTTCCTCTGCATATTAATAGAGTATTTTCTTCCGTACTTCCTGTACGGTCAGTGAACCACCTCCAAACCATTAGCACCAGAGCTGGTACTGCTTAGGTCCTTTCCACATCACAGCTGATGTTAAGGGAAAAGTCCAGCTCTTCTTAGAAAACTACAGGTTCAGTCCAAGCCTCATTCCAGCTGTGACCATAACAAACCCACTTAGGCCAAACCAGTCTCTGTGGTTCACCTCATGCTCATTCCAGCCCAATTTAGCTATTCCAGTCTACTATTATTTGCCATTTCCCCTCTGTCCAGCCTGTGCCAACCCAGCACAGTCTCAAAGGAAAAAAAAACTGTCTCCTTCAGTCTGTAAATGTCCAGCTGAATGCCCTCAGGGTTCTGGTCAACTATTTCCTTTACCAAAAGGCTTTATTTTAAATATCCGGCAGACTGTTATTTGCTGCCACTGTCATCCGCTCTGAACCAGAATAAAGTTTGGTCTGACCATGAAATGTGGCAGCAATATGTTTCATTTGGAAAAAAAAAAGCGTGTGGGAAGAATTTAAAACATTTTTTGGGCTGAACTTCAGTGAACGCCATGAGAATCATGCAATATCTTGCAATAGTTGTTATTAAATTCTGCGAGATATGACTAGATATGTTTCAATTGTCTGGTATTGAAGTGGGCCACCTGTCTGAAAAAGTAGAAATGACTCCTCTATGTCTTAGATATTATCACATCTATCAAATTCTTGCCGTCTGTGCTTTATGTAGTGTCATGTTTGGCTGACAGTTTTATTAGCTTGTTCACAGTTTAGTGAAGGTCCTAAATGTTAACAGGAGTGTAGTTAAAATGCCCAAGGTAGTGTTAATGTTGTTAATGATAATGTTGTTTTGTTTTTATATTGGGCATTTCATTTTTTAAATTTCTTGGCTCAGTAATTTTACGGTTATCCACTTTGGCTGAATTTTATGCTTAGAGCACCAGAGCAGAACAACTCAATGGATTAAATCCTACAGTCCAACTCTTACATAAGACAAAAGGAACAGTCAAAGGGTTAATGTGAGAGCAGCTGATACACTTTCATTTATCTACATGTGAAGCTACTTTACTATTGTGTATGAGTCTGCTGGATACATGGGAAACATCCTTACTTGGTAATCCACATTAAATCTCACTAATGGCTTTTCAATCCAAAACAATTTACCAAGTTGGTGTGAGGGCAAGTAATGGACAGTAAGTACTCAGAATAAGTGTGTTCTGAATCAAAACAAACCATGCTTAAGACCGTCTTGTTTCTTCTGTGTGGAATTTGTTTTGGGAACATTTGTAAGGACTGTAGACTCATCTGCTTTTATCTACTGTGTTCCTCCTACTTTGTGCTTGATTTTTTTTTGTCTTTGGGTTTAGGACTTGAACCTGTAGAGTTAAAAAAAAAATTTAAAAAAATGAGAGCGACTAATTCATTAAGTAAAGTGCATGTTCAGTAGCACCTTGTACAAATCTGTTTTGCATAATGAAGTGGAAAGTGTAATTCAACCAGGTGTTTTGGCAGGAAATCAGTGGCGACATTTGCCAGGGAAGTGGGATGTTATACTGCTCTGCTAAGGAATGAGAGGTCAGAGCGCACATGTGTGAATAAAGAAACAGAATTCTTAAAAAACCTGAGATTTGTATGCTTATGATATATATGCATATCATATTATACAGGCGCACAGACATAAAGAAAACAAGGAAAGAGACAAATCCTCACAGATGCAGAGTCTGTATATGTTTTCTGACCAGTCTTTGGGTTCAAATGGTTCATTTAGCCTCAGCAGACCAGAGGAAAACCAGACTGTTTGGCCTCTTAACACCATTACATACCACCTTGGTCAAGGAGAAGGTTTGAGACTGAGGGACTGTGGTGCAGGAAGAACCAAGAGATAAACACTGATAAAAGATTCTCACATAAATAAGCATTTTCAAGTCATGTTTCTGTCATCGGGAAAGAAAATCCTAGAGACAAGACAGACTGTAAAACCCATGAGTCAGTGGCTGAAGTTGTATGGGATAAAAATGTGTTGGTGTCAGCTAAAGGAAAATCTCCTCTGGCAAAAGCAGAGGGATTTGTTTGGTTTCAAGTGACACTGCTTCTGTAAAACCACAAGAATATCTGAACCAGCACCACACATTAACAATAGACCTTCTTATGTTTCATTTTCGGACATGCACACTGTGTGACAACCTGAAAACAGCTGCGCGTACATTTTTAGATTTGTCAAGAGTTCAGTAATAATTAGATATTAATCATTTGGCTCCAGTTAATCTAGAGAGCAGTTCTAAACCAAGGGTGGCGTCTACTGTTTTCCCACCATTGCAGCAGCATTACATAATCAGGATAACATTTGTTTTTCTACTTTAATGTACATGTTGGAACAAAAAAAAATGGAATACAAACAACAAATGTCCTCATTCACCGTGCAGCCTATTTCCAAACAGACGGTATCACACAGTAAAGGCTGAACTTACAGCCTCTTCTTCAATATTCAAGAACAACTGTCTGTTCCTACAGCTTTTCAAAGACAAAGCAGAAGCCTCCCATAAAGTCATGAGGCTGCACAGTTGCAGTGTGGTTGCCCACGGAGGATCTCCATGCTCCAGTAACACTGAACAGGGCACTGGGGATGGAAAGAGTACAGACCTCAAGAAGAAACAGTGGAGAACACAAGGGCCACACTGTTACACCAGAAGTTAGAACAAGCAGGGAAAGCTGCAAAAACAAGAGTGAAAGAGTCTTTTCTACTTAGGTACTGATTGAAAAATGTAAAAAATGTAGCTTCCATCCATGAATAAATGTGAACGGAGAAACAGAAGCAAGTCAGTCACTCAGTAAGGCAGTTAATTACAGAAAAAAAGTTGTCAGAGACTTGGAAAGTAGCAGCAAGCATATAAGGTGAGTTCTTTTATTTCCTGTGCCAGCCAGCCTCCCACTAGGTTGACCTGACTGTGTTTCCTTTGGGCTGGGTTTCTTGAATGTGTGCGCCCAGAGGTCTGTGGCTTATTACCATGTAACAGGCTGACCATCCAGAAAGAAAGGAATACAGAACAAGGAAAGAATGACACCGCAGAGACGAGAAAGAGTGGACCCACAAACCTCCAACCCTACATCTGAGGATGAGACAGTGACACAGATAAACATAAACAGCATATTGAGAGAGAAAGCAAAACAGAAACGTCTCCAACACTCACACATCCCTGAGAGCCTAATTGAAACCAGACAAGTTCATTTTTGGAAGAGGAGGAGAAACAAGAGGGACTTCTAAAAAAGTTTAGAGGGAGAAAATAGCAATTTGGTTTGTCAAAAGACACCAAAGTTGGTAAAGTCATAAAACCAAACTTATGAAAATGCCTAATTAAGGGCCAATGGCGTGTCTTCTTACATGTGTTCTCATACGCCCATGAGAATTGTGCTTTGTCCTTTTCTCCAGGGTCTAAACATACCCACAAGAATAGTAACTGCAAACTTGGAAGTAGTTACTGTCCCATTTATACATCTGTGCATCCTTGAAACTCTGTGTGTTTGTGACAACCAGCCAGCTCTGTTTTCAGCTGACGTCATCCAGGCATCAGTGTGGTCTCTGCTTGTTTAGTAGCTGCAGATAATGTTGTCGTAAAGCTCAGAAAAACTCCACTCCATCGTTAAAACACTGAACACAGGATTACTGCAGAGTTCAAATGGGTCAGATTTATACATTTTGAGGCAAATACAGAGTTGGGAAATAAAAGATGAACTGGTCTTTTGTACTCCTAATATGTAAAATTTCATCTTCCTCTTCAGAAAACTGCTTTGTTGGTCAGGTTAAAAAAATATTGCCATAAACCTTTTTACAGAGCTCACGCATGCAATGTGTCTCCCTGACAGCCGGCGATGTTGATTGGTTTGGATCGATGCCAGACACATCTGTAACTCAAACACAGACACAAGACACAAAATACACACACGTACTCTGAGCCAAAGTCTCTCACTCACGCTCTTTTTCCTCTCACTACAAAGTTCTCCACTTAAACATAACTGCGGCAAGCTGAAACAGCAGAAATTAAAGTAGAAGGTTCTCTAGCACTTTGTAATCAGAGTAAACTTGCAAGTCAAGCTTTTTTCTCCCCCTTTTTTTTTTTGGAGCAGAATTCCACAGTGAAACTACACGCCGCTCTCCTCGGCGCTGCTTGAGGTTGGAATTTTACTGAAACGTACAGAGGCACATGTACCTTTCTGTGCATATAGTTAAACACACACATATATATCAGCAAAGATGTGCAACAGTGGTAACATAAACAGAGCAGCTGATAGCTCTTTATGTTGGAATCTTAGGATCAAACTTTATTCCGTTACTCTCGTGAATGACACCTGAATGAAAAGTGGGAATTAGTGTCTACAAAGAGGCTCTGGTGGGAAATATGATCTGACTTTTGCAGAAGTGCTGCACACTTCTATCCATTAAACCACACAGGAAACAGAATCCATAAACATGGCAGCACGAGTGCTATCAACTTTAAGGTTACATGCGGGAGACCACCGGTTACATAACAAACACACAAACAGTATGGAAAAAAAGAATGAATGCATGAAGTTTTCCTGCTTGTGAAGAGAAATTAATGTTGTGTCCTTAATTAACAAGGTTGCACAGATTAAAGTCTCATACAACCAAACTTACTACTTGTTTGCAGACTTCTCCATTTTTTCAGTAAGTTGTAAGAGGTATGACCCTTTGTTAAAAAAAAAAAAAAGTAATGAATGAATGAGGAATGTGTTGTTCAGATGTGCTTCATGTGTCCCATTTACGCATATGTCTGCAAACACTGCTCTGCAGGACACAGAAAACTCACTCTCACCAACATAGTTTTATTTGCGTCACTTTTTCTTTCAATTAATGACCACAAAGCACTTAGGAAGTAAGAAAAAGTTACCCAGCTCTAATCTGTGCAGTTTCTGGCAACTGTCTTCATGGAGGACAAAGGAGGAAGAAAATGGAAAAGTCACACCACTCATAAAACATTCACTAAGTTTGTGCTGGGTCTTTATTACAAGATATTGTGAAAAAGTTTCACATTAGAATTAAAATAATACACTAGGGTCTTATCTTTGCCTTTGGGAAACCTAATTTTATCATCAAGAATTTAACTGAGGTGCCAAACAATGCCTGCCAAAAATTCTCTTGCATCCTGAATGTTGTATCAGATAGGATTGGAGACTTACTCTTAGTTTCAGAGGAACAATCCTTTGCAGATAACACAGATCTGGTGTTCATTAGTGCTGCATGAAGCTTTCAGTCTTACCTGTGCAGGGAGAGAATCTGGCTCTGGCTTGTCCACGAGGACCTGCAGATCTCCGGTTGGTCCTGCGTCCCCGACTCCTAATCCTGTCATGAGCGCAGAGTGCAAGCCAAGAAAATCTGCCTGGCTGCCTGTAAACTAAGAGTCTGGACTGAGGGACGAACAACTAACTTCTTCTCCAATCTCTCTTTCTCTCCCCCACTCCCTCTCTCTCTCTCTCTCTCTCTCTGACTGCTTGTGTTGAGTGATTGACTACCACCGTATTAAAGCAGCCTCTCTCTCTCTCTCTCTCTCTCTCTCTCTCTCTCTCTCTCTCTCTTGCTTTTCACCCACTCAGCTGGATCACACTGGGAGTGTGAAGAGAAAGAGACGGAGACTGAGCAGAGTAAAACTGATTCTCAGAGGAGCCACAAGCCTGTGTCTGGTTTAGCATTACACACACACAC
>JAPTYQ010000005.1:25341082-25364069 GCA_029814465.1 Ostorhinchus cyanosoma | reverse complement strand
ACACCAGGAAACCACAGCATTCTAATTTAGTACGGAATAGAGAGGTAATATATAAAAATAATGAATATATCTTTAAAACAACATGATATTTACATTCATCATCATGTTTATGGAATGACTTATTGTGTCATATGGCGATAAGTAAACAAATCATCGAATTTGTGATTTAATGGAAAAACGGACATTACGCACTTCTGTTTTTTCGACACGTTGTAAATATCAGTAAAGTTTTGCGCATATGTCCAATGGAAAAGCGACTGATGTGTCTTTTTGCGTGGACATAGAGGAACAGAAGACACTGGATCAGACAGGTGGAGACACAGGCTGCAGAAAGGCTCAAGGTAATGCTGAGTTCACTCCTACTTCTGTTGAACAGCATACATATATTCCAGTATTTAACTGAACAGGAGTAGGAACTGTCACAAACTCAAACTGCCACCAATGAGTAAAGTTTTGTAAACATTTATCAGCAAATAACTTTTGTGTTATTTTTTCAAGCCTTAAATCTGACTTCAGTCCCCCTCTTCTGTTTTTTTTTGTCTTTATTTTGGCATTGGTTGTATTTGTCTGTCTTCCTCATGGTCTTGTGCTTTTTTTTCTGGTCACAAATCATGATACAGACGATGCATTGGAAGCAGACATGCACATACAAACACAACTGTACGGATACAACTACTCAGACAAATCAAATGATCCTCTATTTCCATCTGCTCTGGTTATACAGTTAATTCCCATTTGATCTAATCCCTGTGCACTGAACCCATCCTTCGGCTCTCAGTTCTCGTTCTCTTCAGGTGACCGTTTCACTTCAAAGACCCCGAGTTCACAAATCACAACTTAGATAAAGAATCCATTTCAGCTTTATTTTTCTTTTACTGTATTACAGCTGAATGTGTTTTTTCACACCCGTTTTGTTTTCATTTGACTATTCTCTCACAGTTTGTTTCTCATCCTGTCTACCCCCCCCCTTTTCCCTCCTCTTATTTGTTTTACATCAGTTCTCCTTCCAACAATTCTTCCCCTCACTCTGTCTTTCTTTCCTCTTTTCTTTTCATTGTGTTGCTTTGTCCAGCAAGAACAACAGCTGGACACTATGAAAGATATGGACCGGAACAAAAGTTTATCATCTCTCTATGTTGCAATTTGTACTTGTGGTAATACAAATATTTATTTTTGCATTACACTGTAGATGCAACATTTCAATTTGTTTTCTGCCTGTATTTCTAGCTCCATCTATGACCTTTCACCCAGTTTCTGCTGCTCCTCTGATTAGCTGATGCACCTCACCTGTGAGCACACCTGTGGCTCATCAGGGGAGGTGGATAAAGCTCAGTTCAGCCTTTCAGTTTCTCTCAGATTGTCATTCACTTGGCAAGACTCTCCAGTGGTTTTCTGTTTGTTTGTGCTTTTTTTAATCCCTGATTTGTTCTGACCTTTGTTTGCCTGACCTTGTGTTGTCTCACGTCTCATTAAACTGACACATGGATTGTTTTTCAACTTATTTGAAAAGCAACACATTTTACATTCTCACATTTTTACTGTCTGCAGTTGCTTCACTGCAAGATTTATTTAGTATGATATCATAAGCTCCTGTGGTGTATTTGTTCTGGAGTCACTGTGGATAAAAGGATCTCATCATATTGCCAAATGAAGCCAAGAAGAAAAAGACGTTAACTATACTATCAGAGAGGAGAACAGCATGGCTCTGCCTGTTGTGTAGAAAACTTTCTCAATTAAATTGTATCTGTGTGTTTAGAGTAATAAGAGCCATTAAACCTAACAAGCTAGCAGGAGGGAGAACAGATTAATATCCACTGTCATAATTTTATGTGCTGCCATAACACAAGTAAATCCCCGCTCTGTATTGTAAGTTACCTGTCAGTGATGCAACACTTTCAAAGTTTCAGTTTGACTTTGCCAAATGCTTTGAACGACGAATATGCAAAATGGAAAATAGGAGAAGAAATGGATGATTAAAGTGACAATGAGGTATCTGGTAATTTTCTCATGTCATTAGAGGCCATTAACGTCAGACTAATAACCTAGACAAAATATGTTCTTCTCTTTTATCAGCCCTCTTGTGCAGAAAGATTCTTCACTCTGACTCTCGGAGGAACCAAAGTATTAAAATTATGCTGAACAAGAACAAGCTCATATTAATAGCTACAACTTTTGGGAGTACTCAGGGTTGAGGCTTTAATGTTCCCAATTTCTCTCCAGGGACTTTCAGGCTTACATCCCAGCTTTGTTGTACTACAGTTACTGAATCTAAACTATGAAGTATAAATTCAGCATACTTTAAGTCAACATATTGTAGGTGAAAGGACCCCAGGCTTACAATCAACACCCTCTACTCAGTCTGTGTAACCCTCATCTACACAAAGGTTTAATTAAAGTCATATTCAGGCTACATAGCTGTTTTCCCTATGGGGAGTACAGAGTGAGGTCACCAGGACAAGTTATCCAACTCCGGATATTTCCCCTGGCTGCAAGCAAACATTAGTCCAAGGAAGTACAGTGTTCTCAGTGGCGGGAAGAAAATAGATGCATTCATGTTAGAATCATTTGCATAGAAAGGTGGGCCACAGTTTGTGTGAGCTTGGCGGAGCTTATTTGAATAGAAGATACTGTAGAACTAATCCATTAAGATGGTCTGTTTTCATTTGTTTTTTCCATTACTGCAGCTTTTAAGCACTTAGAAAGATTGTTTCTTTGTAATTCTTCTTGTAAAGACTCCTAGCTATTGATGAATTTTTCCTTCTGAAATAAAACGCCTGAACATTCATTAATAGTCGGCACTATCACAGCTCATTTAGCCAGTTTAACAAACAGAGGAGTCCACTATTGTTCCCTTTTTTTTACAATTTTTGTGATTTTTTTTTTCCCAGTGCTATCTAATGGGTATCTTAAACTTTCAGAACTCTGTTATAAATATATAATGCATAAATCACATTAACAACAGATGACAGCAAAGATAAAAGATCACAATACAAGAAATGTACTCCAACATTCCTTCCTAGATAGTATGTTTTTAGTTGCAGTGTCAGAAGTTTATCTGGCTCTGTCCATTAACTAAAACAAAGGAGATGGGGCTGCTACCATGCCATCTCCCCCTATTATCTTATTAAAGCACGGCATGCAGCTTAAACACACGAGTCAGCAACCTGGAAAGAGTCAAAGTCACCCTCTGGGCAAGTTTTTTCTTTCTTTGTCCGCGGCATAATTTCTTTGACTGAAGAGTCTTTATTCACTCTACTCGACTGCAGCGGAGGAAGATGTCCTCTTCGGAGTCTGTATGGAGAATTTCAGGGGTAGATTTGATCAAATTAGACCTGAAGTACTGCCCAGACCTGCTGGTTTGTGCATCCAACAAACCATACTAAGTTAATTTAGTCTTATCCTAAATGTGTCTAAAACCAGTTTCATGTGTGAATATGTACAATATGGTCTTTGTCACTTACGGGCTGAAATAATTTGCTGTTAAAGAATTCTTTGTTCTGGGAATTAAGCGTGTTTTGGCAATCTCTAACTAACCATGAGCTTCAGGCTGAGAGTTCAGTACATGCAGATGTGTTCTCTGGCTCTAACGTCCTTACATTTATGTTGAAATTGATTCAGTTACATAAATGGTCTTAAATGTGCTTCAACCCAAGATGCATGATAAATACTCCTGTGTGTTAAATACTGTATCTAGTTGCAGTGTTTCCAGCATTTTTATGATGTAATGGCACTGTCTTTACAGGAATACATCTACTCCTCCTGGGAGTTAAGTCCTCTAGTGTTTATTCACTTTACTAATAACAAAACATCTGTTGTGTTATGATGGTTTGGTATAAGAAATCTTGAGACACAACTTTAAACCATTCCTCTGTGTAATGCAGCCCATCTCCTAATGTTCCTACCATATGAAGAGCTCACACTTTACTTTACAACTAAAGAACGAGTCCAGTGTAAAACCATGATTCATCCATCTTGTTGTCAGCCAGTACTCACTGTCATGCAGCCAAGAGCTCTTGCATTTCTTATAGTTATTTTTCTTACCAAGAAGACAATAATTTTGAGACCTACACTGTCCAACAGTGTTCTTGTGCCAGTGCTCATCTGTCTCCTTGCCCCTGTCAGTGATTGATGGAGAAGGGAAAATAGAAAAAATGCTGTAATGAGGTAAACACTCGCGTCGTGTCTGTCAGTCGTATAGAGAGTTCAGAACACACACAGCATAAGCAGCTTTGTATTACTTTCTTGGTTCTTCGGTATTTGGTGTTCCTCAGGTGTTACTGTCAGGTCTATTATTTTTGTACCTCTGCCTTTTATTATACAATTGGATGTAATTTTTATTTTCACAAAACTTCCTCCATTTTCCTATCTTGGTCTTTATTTGTAGCTCATTAAGGAGTAAATTCATGGTTTGATATCAGTGAGTTTACAGTTTTATGTCATTTAAAAATGGTGTCTTTTTTTAACCTGTTTCTGAAACAGGAGAGGATGTTATCCTTTGTGCGATCACGTACAAAAGTTCATTGGTGAATGTTGTTGAGCAGAAAGTAGAAATGCAACTAGGAGGCTTGTGTCCAGCCCAGGCCCAACCCAGGGAACAGGACGTCCCCCCATGTCAAGTGCGGGGGGGGGCACATCATCAGTAGTGTTCCTCCAGATCATAGGTTGTTTCGGCCACTCACACTATACACCCTCATCTGAGGCAGCCAGCTACAGGGGGTCACCCCAGCCCCCAAGCCAAGCCCGAGCTGACCAAACACAGATCTCGACCTACATCTTGGGGGCCCAAGTGGGGTCGTTCCTCTTTATCTAAAGCCACTGGCTGCTTCCTTCTGCTGCCTTTTAATGGCTGCATGCAGGCTTTGGCCTCTGACTCCCAGCTCTCTAAGGAGTAATCCCTTAAACCCTTTTTTTCTTGCCTTTGTCCTCCAGAACATCCATAACTTATGACATTTCCTCCCAATTCATATATATTTTAATTTCTCAATTAGCTGGCTTTGATATGGGGATCTTTCCTTGCAGCTTATCACAAGTAGTTTTCCCATTATATTTTCAATTCATATCCACCGGTTTTGTCAAATTTTCCAATTAAAGTTTTTGTCTTTTTTGCCTCAGGTGCATCAACATGCAAGTCATGATTCATCATGAAAACAGTAAGTTGATAGGACCAATATTTGGAGAGATAATTACTTTGGAATACAACGACCTCCCAAAAGCCAATCACATTGCTATGCCCAGAATCATCATTTAAGTGGGTTACCTAGCAACAGATAAACATTAGTGCCATGGTGTCAAATTTCATGTCCAAAAACACATGCCAACTGAGAGGTTATTCAACTGAAACTGACAGTGGAATTTACCAAGAAAGTAGAAGATTGAACTGTATCAGAGGATCTAGGACCTGTGGGTCATCACACTAGTCTAGTTTAAAGCAAACTAATGACCTGGCTTCAATGACACTAATCAGTTATATCATCATAGGTTTCCTTTAGTTTCCTATTGACCCTAGCTCATGGCCATCACATGTCATTTTAATTTCTACGCCACCCTCCAAAGGGGAAGCAAGGGGTGTTGTTTTTGGTTTATTTATTTGTTAACACTCTAACAGCAAAACCATTGCTTCAATTCAGATGTCTGGAGCAGCATAACTTTTGGTTGAATTCATACCAAATTGGGTTTATATATTGCCTGTCACCCAGAATAGATTTGGCTACATTTTAGGAAATGTAGGTCAAAGTTAAAATTTTTATGAATTTTTAAGTCTTTTTTTCTTATTTCCTTGATGAAATTTCAAATGTCTAGAAAAACATAAATTTGTTTCAATTTACTTCAAACTGTCACATATATAGAGTCAGCTGATATGCTGACATCATTACACGTGTGGACATGATGACATCCGCTGGATCGATGCTACAGTACATGTGAAGGACAGGGTTTGTTGTGCCTGGAACCACTTGTTACAAGTATATTCAAATTATTATAACCTCTGAGTGTCATGTTACCCCAAACTACATGCCTTGTTATTCCTCTGTTGGTTCCTCACAAGATGAAACATTTGCTAAGATAGCCCCAGTGTGTCCTAATTTCTTTTACGGTTGTGTAATGGCCAATAACATGCAAGTAAAATCTTATATGTTGAAGTGACATGTTTCTTTAATTAGACCTTTTACAGTCTCGAAAGCTGCAATTTGTGATTTAATAGGATGGCAGCGTTATAAACCTCAGCCACTAATAGGGGCTGTGGTGTGTCACAGTGCTGCGGTGCTGTGTCGCTCTAGGGGCCATCTATTAATGTCACCAGCTGTTTATACCAGCTGTCAGAGCAATTTAGAACAAAAGCACAAGCATCCTCACCAAGTCACAAATACTACCTTTTCTGATGTCTTCTCATAATGATAATGCCCTCGAAAATATAACCAGATAAGCAGTGAATATTACTGAAAATTCGTTACATATTAAGGTTGTGTTTGGCGAGGGGATACTTTCTCGTGCACTTTGCAAAAGCTATTAAAACAGATTGTTTATGTGAAGTTTAAAGTCTACAAATCAGTCATCGCTGCAGTAAATTCAACTGTGGGACCCACTTTATTCCTACGAAACGTGTAAGTACCAGCATTAACTTAGAGGTCGCTGTGCTCCTTGTAAAGTGAAATCTGTCAGGGAAAAAGGCATTTACAGACTCAGACAGATGAAGGATAACATCCTCTCTCACTCGTGAGGTATGTGGTGGTGTATTTACCTGCAGAAACCCAATGGGGATGTTATCATCAGGTAATAACAGTGTAAAACAGGTGTATGGGTCTAACCATACAAAAACATCAGACCCCAGTGATACCATATACCTTGCTACAATATTTGTTTGTCTGCAAGGCAATACTGAGGGATTATTTAGCCCAGGACACATGCTACACAAATTTCAGACAGGTGGACTTCAATTGAATTTCCTCAAATCCCCATATGTGAAGACAAAGGCATGTAAATGTTCAAACATAACTGCTATAAAATCCTCTGAAAATGTTATTTCTCTGTATCTTGGCCTTTTAGGTGATTTTAAATTCTACTGTTGTACCTCATTACCCACACCACCAGCGCTGTCAGAAGGGCGGTCAGTGCTGCCCGTCGGTATGTTTGTGACTATTTTTGCATGATAACGCAATAACAAAAATAACTAGGATGACCATCGTTGGCAGTAGTGTTGACATCAGCCTGCACCAATACATTTTTTGGGTTAGAATATCAAATGTCCAGGTTACAGGATTAAAAAATAGTCTACTATGGAGGTATAGTTTTCCTGTGTTTGTGATTCACACTAGCATGTCCATTTATCTTGTATGGTATTTCTGCTTATATGGATATAGTGTCATATTTTGCACAATTTTTAAATCTATACAAAAGGAAATATAATTAGATATATCAAGTACAGTTGAGTTCACTCAGTTTCCTCAACCACTGCTTCTCCCTCCCGTGTTGTATAATATAAATCTGTGTCCAAAAAAGTGATAAATGATGTCTATTATCCCTTTAAATGAAAAGCCTGTATTTCAGTGTCTGGGCTGGATGATGTGTGTGTGTGTCACCATATGTTTCTGTTAACCCGACCAGGACTACTGCTGTTACTCTACTTGTCTTCTTTCTTCTTGCTATTTCATTTCTGGATGTGCAAAGGGACACATCTGCCCCACACTGAGGGCCTCTGACAGGATCCCTGGAGTTTGCTGCTGCAGAGTTCAGTCTGCTGATACAGCTCTTTCAGCTTCTTCTCTGTAGCCTGCACTACATGGAAATCCAAGAAAGTTTTTTTTTTTCATAGCTCTTTCAGCTTATTTCTTATCTTCAGTCTATGTGTGAAGAGTCAACTGAATCTTTTCTACCCATTGTTTTTTGGATGCTGCATGCAGCTCTCCTCCAGAGTTCACTTCATCCATGCTGCAGACATCTTTTATCTGCAGCAGCTTAGTTGCCCTGAGCCTTTTTTTTTTTTAACAAGATCAGCATTTGTAGCCTCCTCCTCTTGACTGGAAAGCTTTTCTCTTTCTCACTCTTACATCAACTCCATTAACTTTATGATCTCTTCATGACTTCCTTGAGCCAACCTTTGGCTAATCTCACTGTCTTTCGTAAGACGGTCATCCAGTTCTGATTACAATATATGTTGAAATTTTTCCTTCAATCTTCCATCCTTGCCCTAACTGCTATTGTCCACTTCCCAGTTCCAGCCAAGATGAACACCTTTTTCTCATTTAAGTCATTGCACAATAGCCTCAGCCTATTGTTTTTAACGTCCAATCTGAAACCTCAAATAGTGATGGATTTGTGGGACATCCTGGATGAACACCATTATTTCAGTCAAAGATGCTGGATTTATCCTCCAGGTGCACACTGACTGTTGGTTTGCCATGGATTATCAGCCTTCTCCATCTCCTTTGAGCTCCTTATCAGCCAAAATTAACATCATTAAGATTATGTTAATCAGACAGAGTGATGTGTGCTGATTCTAATCTGGTTGTTGTAGTTGATTTTATGGAAAAAGCATGGGGAGGAACAACTAATTCCCAGTGCTTTTCATCTAAGCGGCTGCAGCTGGAACACTAACATCCTGTCCTGACAGCTGCAAGTAGAGCTGGCAAATATTAACAGCACAAAACGGCTTATAGGATATTGTCTATATGATCAATGCTTTTGAACCTGTAATTACTGTTACCATAACCAGATGTTATAGTCCAGGAAAAGCATAAGATCACATTTCACAGCTAATTAGCTGAAGTTCACACAGATACTGCAAAAAAATATGTTTTTGTTTCTTGAGAAGCACCCGCACAAAGATAAAATTTGTGAATGGTCGCAGCAGCAAGACTATTAACAGGAACTAACAGAGGAGAGCACATCAGCCTTGTTTTAGAAGCCCTTCACTGGTTTCCAGTCAAGTTTATAATTAAGTTTAAAATCCTCCTTCTCACATACAAGACCATTAGCGGTATGGGCCCTCCTTATCTCTAAGATGCTCTGGTGCTGTACCATCCTAACAGAACACTTGGCTCTCAGAACGCAGGTCTACTGGTAGTTCCCAGGGTCTCTAAAAGTATAACAGGAGCTACAGCCTTTAGCCAACAAGCTCCTGTCTTATGGAATCAGCTTCCAGTTAATATTAAAGAGGCCGACACAGTTTCTACATTTAAGATTAGACTGAAAATGAAAATGTTCCTCTTTGAAAAGCCTTATGGTCAGGTTAGTTAAAAACAGGCTGAACCCACAGTTCAGTCTAAGCTGCCCTAGGAGCAGTAATACTGGCCGAAGTACAGGCACTGAGTCCTCTCATCTGTTTGACAACAAATAATCTACAATATTTAGTTATTCTGTTCACCCCGTGTCCCTTTCCCCACTCTTCTCTAGGGGAGTGGCTACTGTTTCAGATGTGGCCGCCTGAGGTTTCTCTTTTTCCACTGGGTTTTTTGGAGTGTTTCTTTGCTGAGAAAGAGGGTCTAAGGATTGGGGATACCTGGGACATTAATCCATTTACTTCACTAACTGATTACTAACTGATCCCTTGACTGTTTATTTATTTTCATTGTATTTTTTTTAATCAATTCAACAATTTCTGTAAAGCCCTGTGAAGCGACTTTGTTGTGATATTGGGCTCTATAAGTCAAATTGAATTGGATTGAATGCTCAAAGAAGTTCATGTTGAAACCTGTGTTTTTGTTGTTCTTGGGGGTCTTTTAACATTCAATGGCTGCCCCTCAACACTAACAGTATCCAGTTTTGCTCAGTGTTGCATTGGTGCGGTTTTAAAAGAAAAGAGGCAGTGAAGACTAAGAGTGAGAGCCAAGATTTTTGGGAATCTGAACCAAAACCTCAACATAGAAATCAGTGTATTGTGGCTGTTATCACATTTCTCATTTGCATAGATCCAGCTAAATGACTCCATGGACAGAGAGCATCTACAACATGTCTATTATTAAAGGACATAAACTGAGCCGGTCAGAATATGGCCAAACCAATCATTGTTCTCTGTGTCAATACTGGTGTGTGTGTTCTATTGTAAAATCTCCTTTAGGATTCTTTGCTAGTAAGACCTCAAATACACCTCCTTTCACCTCACAGATCCTTTCTAATCTGCTTTACAGAAATACTATAACTATCATTACAATCTTTGGACATATGCTATCTGATATACAAACTGAACTGTGCCCCCCGGTTGTTGTCGATCTTTTAATTGCATAGTGAAGAAAACAAATCTCCCTGTTTCCTAGTGACTATGCTGTCTCCACTTCTCTAGCCAAAATCCTATGATTTATGGTCTTCTAAGTGTCGTGCATAAGTATGTGTCTCTGTAGCTGGAATGAGGAGAACTTAATGCTGTGTCTAGTCTGAAGATGATTTACCATGAAGGGCAGATTCTCCATAGAACATCTGCTTTCCAGGACTGAAAAGCTACGGTAATGATGTGCTGTGTGTAGTGATTGTGTGTGTTGATGCACAGCCTCTGGCCTTGTGCACAAATATTAAATAAGACTTTACAAGGAAAATGCAAAGATGTGCTTCCTATATATTTTTAATGAGGCAGGAAAAGACTTTGTCCTTTTCTGCTGACTTATAAAACATCTCACCCACAGGTTTGGAGCATCTGATCAAAGCAACATAGTGTTGAGGGAATACTTTCAACAGCTTCCATCACAATATGATGAAAGAAATTGTCTGTTTTAAATTAGCTTTCTGTTTTTTCCTCCTTTAACACACATGCACTAACCTACAAATATTCAATGTTATGTTAGAAGAAAATAAAATAATTTCTTTCAATTTCTTACACATAAATTAATTGCTAAAAATCTGGTTCTTTGGTTTCAATGCTTCCAAGATTGTCTCATGTCATTGACCAAAGTCATACAACATCTTATTCTCTGGGACTACAGCTTTGTGTGTTCAGCCCATTCCTGAAAGCCAAAACAGCAGGAAGACAGGAAAGAACTGTTTGGGTCAGAGAAAACACACAATCCTTCATACAACCGTATGCCTTCCTACATATTTGAGGTCGATTTAAGACACCACAAGAGAGTAGTTGATTGGGAAAATGCCCCAGTGATGTCAGCGCTTAAGTTTCCACATTTATTCATGTAAGTGTAAAAAGAACTAGAATCTGAGGTGAAGGAAAAGAATAGATGGGACGTTCACATCATTAGAACGACGGGCAAACTATTTCCAACTTGGATGCAGATGTGAAATCAAAGTCTGATGGAACGGTTGCAGCTGCAGTTGTTGTTTCACCAGCATGTTGTGGATTCACTCAGATGCTTTATTTTAAGGGTTTGCTCTAATCTGTATTTATGCATTAGTGTGTTAAGGAAACTAAATGATCCTGAAACAAAAGAAACAAAGACTGATTTTGACTCCAGTTCACTTGAAATCCTTGAAGTGAAAATATGAAGCGAAAACTCCTGTGAATAAAACATAAACACACTGACATAAACATATTCCCCCAAACTCGCATCCTCTTAACTGTATTTGTGTACTATACACACAGAAACATGCGCACATATGCAAACAGTAAAATTTTATGGTCACAAAGCAGTATAATCTGTCTGCATCTGCTAGAACAGTCAAACAAATTATTGTTCACAGAAGAGTACTACGATTTTATACCTCCAAGAGTTTCTCATTTTCCCTGAATAAATCGTCTTGAGTTTAATTTCTCAGAGCTGATTAAAACTGTTTTAAAGCTACAGCACCAGACCTGTGACAGTTAAGAGGGACTGATACTGATAGATCCTGAGGAGTGTAATGGAAAATGCATCAAAATAAAAGTGACTATGTATTCAGATGATGTCTGATAGTATGAAAATCATTAAAGGCAGTGCAGCATTTATAAAAACTGTGCATATGCCTGCTCATATACTTCCATATGAGTACTGAATGTGCAGTGGTTACATATTTTTGCTCATTTTACACAGGCAAACACACGCTCAAACACTGACCTAATGTTTCACATAGCTCAAAGGGGTTTTAAAGGTCATCCAGAGAATCTATAGTTGAACCCTAAGCTGCGTATCATGATCTCACCATCTGCTTATTCCTGTTAAACCATCTGAGCATGTGTTGACTTGCTGTCTGGCTCACAATAATGAATGTGTCATTACCTGTGCGTCTCTGGTCACTAGCGGTGTCTGGGGCATTAGAGAATGCATGTAACTGGAGTGAGGAATCTGTCTGCATGCAGAGCTGGAAGCTTTAATGGTTTCACAGAAATCCAGCAAACAGGGACTGAGTCATGACCTCTTTTCTCCAAACCGGTTACTTATGGTCTGATTTAAAGATACAAGCAAAATGACAGACACTTTACAGCTGTCTTGTTTGTCTGGACTCTTTGATCTTGGTCAAGAAGTTTGGGACTATTTTCAGTGGAATTAGTGTTTTTAATTAAGTTAAAAGGTTTTACAGAACTGAATTGTCCATGAGAGCTCAGATGTTTGCATCATTGTTATTGTACTATTCCCTCCCTCCAACCCAGATCACTATACTCTGTAATTTTGGTTTTGGGGAGTAGGCTAGTCTCTGAGGACCAAACAGAAATCCTTCCATACTACACCGAAACAGTTCAGGCTGTTTTTAACCACAGAGAGGGAGAAAAAAACACACAAAAATAAGTTGTGGATAGAGTACAGCATATCATGCGATAGAAATGAGCTGTACGTTTTTCAAGATGGCACGACTATCCATGGAAAATTATAGTCTCTCTGTGGTTTGCATCTAGTAAAACTGAAAATGAAACAAAAGAAGTTTGGGGGTTTTGGACATAAAATGTGAATCTGAATTCTGCAGAGATGAGGGATACTGTTTATAGTCAGATCGTACAGGAGAAATGAGTATAAGGAAATGAATGGTTGCTTTTATAAAGAGCCTTAAATATTACCTAATAGTTGTCTAAAGTGACCAACAGCTTCAGAACAGCACTGATACATACACACTCAAGTGTTAATCATAACTCTATGCAATTCATCTTTATTATTCATCAGTTATCTGTGTCATCGAGGACATCCCACGAATCATCTCTACATTCAAGGCAGTGTTTTGGTGTTTTTTAAGGTAACTAAGGACCTTTTTCTCCCAGATGACAAAGTCCATATAGTCCACCTACATTATACTAAAGCACAACCCCTCATTCTTTCCAGATATGTAGAGCTGTCTCTATATAAACAGGTCTGATGCCTGATGTCAATGGTCCAGAAAAGCTCTTCAGAAAAATCTTACTCTATGATTTAATTTAATAAGAGGTATTACTCTATCTCTGTGTGGCCACTGCGTTGAATGCAGAGACACATTTCCACAACACTGAGCACCGATTTTCCAATAGGAAACATGAGACAACATGGGTTTTTAATATGAGCCTAATATAGCCCCAGCAGAAATCCAAACTGTCTGCTTTTCCCTCTGAAACTTTGCTATTATCATTTATTAGTGGTGATGAGTTACTATGTTTACCAGATGTCTTTATGTGTATGTTTTTATGAAATAGAAAGGTACACATTATAGACTAGAGAGGTAGTTTGTATTCTAGAAATACACTAAAACTGAAAGATTCTGGCACTGAGACTGAGAAAGTGGGAAATTATTTGTCCCGTATTGGTTCTGTAGTCTTAACCATCTAAACCAGGGAGGGCGGTCTTTGCAAGGATGTGGCTGTCTGTGGATGACTGCGGCTGGGATAAAAGTGGAGGAAGCCTGGCAGTCCTGAAGGATCCCTCCCTGGCTCTGTGGGGAACACACACACACACACACACACACACACACAGAAAACATGTATGTAAATGAGAGGCTATCCTCTGGATCTGGTGAGCAGATGACGTTAATTGCTTCCATCTTTCTCGTTTTGCACTGTGTAGCTCTCAGAAAAATTAAGTCACTGCCACACATCATAGAGCTTTTCTTTCTGTCTCAGCTTTCTTTCTTTCTTTCTTCATTCTATTGTTCTCTTCTTCACCAGACATTCCAGTGTTACCCGTAAAAGAGGTTAATACCTTCAAGGATGGGTCACCACCAGATGTTTTTTTAGGTGGTTAAATCTCCTCTGACGTGATGATACATGCATGCATGTGTCCTTTTTCCAATAACTTTTTGATGGGTTTCACTTCTTTTCAATGCATTGTATGTGAAAATATAGGATGATTACACATATGTAGCTTTTACACCTAAATATATATCTGAACTACACAATTTGACCAGTTGATTTTATTTAATATTTATTGGATCTGATATTCATATTCATTTTGGAACATGCTGATTTCACTAAGTACACTTTTTTATCCAAGAGATAAAATAAGACTTTACTGTGTGGCCAGCTTTTCTTTTCTTTTTTCTTTTTTTTTTTAGATTCTCTCCAATGGATAATAAAAGTGCACAACAATGAAAGAGACTAAAAAATGAAACACAACAAAGATCCTGGTTAAAGTCACATACAGAGCCTATGAAAGAAAAAAAAACTCCCTGATGTGAATTACTTAAAAGCAAAAGAGTCTTGGCAAAGGTACAGAAAAGGGCCTAGTGGCACCTGGAGTAACTTTTAAAGGCTAAATAAAACTGAAAGATGTTTACGTAACTCAACTCTGCCTCTGTGAGAATCAAGTCACTGTGACTCTCACCATTTGTGACAGTTTGATTTCACTGCAGCACAGAACCTGACAGAACCTGACTCAATCTGTTTATTTGGATGCAGTGTTTTTGCTCAGAATGACCCCTGTGACCTGGTATTCTGCCTTACCTCTGTATCCTTGACCATGAAATCCATATTGGTTTCTGGAAAGCTGTAAAATAGATACAGGGCTATCTAACATTCCTGCTTTCTTCTTTCCCTCTGTGCTTTCCTCCCTGGAGACTGGAAGGTGGTGGTAATTTTGTTTTAATCCCCCTGGAAATTTGTAGGTTGTCCTTGGATAAGTTCCAAATAAAAGGTCATAGATCACCACACACCTGCAGTAAATTAAGCCTCTGCATTGCTAGTCACAGATTTACGCTCCGTCTTGTCCTGTTTGTTTCAATATACTACTCCATAAAGACTTTTGGAATGAAATCCACTCTTTTGACCACTTACAGCTCTACTTTGGTCATAATCCAGTATCGCCCATGTGAACAAAGACATTGATTCAGAGTGTTCCAGTCAACTTTAATTAGACTGTGTCTTAGAGGTAAAAAACATTATCAAATGTTGTTTCAGGACTTTATTTAGCATGAGGCAAGGCAGGCATTTTCCACTCAAATGATTTATAATCATCTATTAAAGAACTTTTCCTCAGAGATTTTCTCAGGAACGAGAATTTATATGTGCTGACTATAAATACAGTTATTGTTTCAAGAGACAAAACCTAGAAGAAACTTAATTACAGATATAATTGAAACCAAGCCATACATTTACTTTTACTCTGAAAGCATGTTATAAAGATAATAGGAACAATATTCGCCACTACTGAGAAATTCCTCATGGAAAAAGAGTATAATGAATAATTATTACTTCAATAGCTTAGTGGGTTTTGGATTAACTTTTGCAGCAAACTACTTTCTCCCAGTGTACACCTATGTATCCAAACAGATGTTGGTTATTTGTTTCTTTTTATTGGACATCAGCCTGGTGCACAGGCTAACCACAGGTGATTATTTGCCTGTTATATGAGAAGGACCATATGTATTTTCTTTAGAAGTATGTAAGGCCTTGAGGAAAAGCCCCCTGACATAACATGAGCAGACAGACTGCATCAAAGTTAGAAATAGGAGAAGAAATGTTTAAAATGGCTTGGTTTTAGGATTAGAAAGAATATGGTAAGTGATTTGTTCTGTGGAGCTGGACTGAGCAAAATTGAGTTATGCTCTTGGTTTTGTGCTTTTTACTTTAATATTTGATGCATGAAGTACAGCTTTTAATTTGTCTATGTTGTAGACAGGGGGCGCTTTTGCACTCATTCCACTGCAGTATAGCTGGGGAGACATTCTTCATAGCATGAGATTTGTTTTTTTAGACTTGTAGAATACAGTTATTGGTGTTTTTTTCCAACTCTACAACTGTCAAGTATACTCTTTTTTCTTTTTTAGAATAACATGAAGTGGATGTGTGTATGTCACGACTAACAGTAACTACACCTTCTGCAGTAATGAGTAGTAGTGGTCAATGCAGCAGCAATGGACTTTAAACAAATGTGATTTTGTGTCCTTGTATGTAGATTCATCTGAGAAACATATGAGTTACTTCATCCTTTATCCCAGAGGCCTTCACATGAATATCCTAGCAATAAAAGCTTTCAAGTGTCAATGACAATGGCATGAGAAATGATCAGCATACTTGCTTCAAAAGTGCTGAAGGAATATGATCCTTTCACATTGTAGCAAACACTTCAGTCCAGTAAGCTATAATTATGATCAACTTGCATGTTTTGACACCTAAATAAAATGAAAAAAGAAAAGACTAGAAAAGACATGACTAACATTTAACCAAAACCACAGACATTCCTATACTTCATACAACTCAAATACCTCCTAAATATACAAAGACATGCAATGATATATCCCAGTATATGCCACTAATTACCCCAAACCTTATGTTCTTATGTATTATTCATTGATTCATGTGATGGACCAACTCAAACAAACTGCGGTTGTTGGTGTTTTAAACAATAACGGCCTCTTCCAATGAGTCAAAATATCCCTCACAAAATGTGCACAGCTCTTAGTGGTCCACACATATGGCTTTGGTTGACATTTCTTGAATACATGTGTAGCAGGGGGGTGCAAACTGCAGGGGGCCCTACAGTCCACATTACAATAAAAAATTTTTCCCTTTGGGCATCTGGTCTCCTAGCAGATATAATATAGAACAATGCTCCTGAATTCTCCAGAGAATGATGCAAAGATGCTGACAATTGAAACCAAACTCTCAGGATCCCAAAGGCAGTTTCTCATTTCTCACAGATTTGTGACTCAAAAGTCCACTCAGCCTAGATTTGATAATCAACCATATTTGCACATAGTTTCAGCTCTGCAAGATGGAGCTTAACAATGACTCCATTTTACAGTAGGGGATTCTGTTTCAGTTTTCAACCTCTGTGGTGAAATTAATTTAAAGCAAATATAATAGAACATCTCTGTAAACCTCTCATTGGTCTTCCAAGGTTATACAATTGATTTTAACAGAGCACAAATGGTTCAGTCCGAGCCTCCATAAAAGCTGGTTTCGACATTTTAAAAGACTTTAAACATCTGTTTATAAACTGAGTCCAGACACTTTGTCTGAAGGACACAGGTTTTGACAAGAGAAACTGTAACTACAGATTACGTGTATGGAAAAATAACACTTAACAGTGTGTCAGAGTGTGTGCAAGTGTATGCGTATATTTTAATTAGAGCATTTATAAATGGTCTCCCAACACCCACATGCACTTGAAAGAGGAACCTGGAGGCAGATTAGGGGGTAGTAAAATTACCCTCAATCCCTATTTTGTGTTTGTTGTGACTACAACATGAGTGAAACAGATCTGGACACTGTAGCCTATGCAAAGAATACAGCACATTTTTCCAATGTCTCGTTTTCTACACAGGACAGTGGGTTAACAAGCATATGCAGGAAATGCACGCATGACACTTGAGTGACTTCTGTGGTTCTTGACCTGAGTTCTCAAATGCAGAGCACTAGAAGTCTTTCTCCTTTAAATACTCAGTGTCTGCTTTTTGCCAAAGTATTTCTGTAATCTACTGTGTCAGCCTCAGTGTTTGTGCAGTACATCTGAAATGTTCAAAGGAGTAAAATAACCTGACGTAAACTTCACTCTCACCAAGTCAAACGAAACCAAATCACTTTTCATGCACTGAATATGCACTTGGCCACTAATCTACATATCTACATCATACCCTATATATCTTTTTTTATAATCAACCACAGCCACTTATCAAAAAAAACATCTTCACCATCTGTCAGACACTGGTAAACCTCACAGCAGTGACTTTGAACAGTGTCAAAACAAGCCAGCAACAATTTAGCCTGGTTTGACAGGAAGGCAGTGTGAAGCAGATGAACCAGATTTGATCAGTTTAGCAGGCGTACACACAATGTATGAGGTTATAATTTAAAGTAAAAAAAATAGCATTGTTTATTATAAAACATTATAACTATGACTCACTCAAACAACAAACACTAAAAGGAGTTTAAAGGTTACAATGTATAAAGGAAATTATAGGATCTATCAAACATTTGAGATATTTTTGAAATCCTGGGCCCCCGCTCTTCTAAAATGAAACAGCCTTATGTTTTATTTAGCCAAAAATGGTAATAGTAGGGGCATATGGAGGGGCATATTTTAATCAGAAAATAAACATGAGTCTGCCAGCACTAAAAAGTTAGCATAGCCAGACTGTTGGACAGGGTTCAAGGATAATTCAGAAAGTTGGCCTCTGCCAAACACTTTAATCCCAAAGCACGTGGAAAGCAAGTGGTGGTAACATTAGGTCTTTGTAATTATCAGGTTTAATTAAAAAGTCAGTCTTAATAGTCTCATTTGTTCAAGGGGGTGGCACTCTCCCTAATGTGACACTCATTCATTTATTCATGCTTAGAAACGAATAAAAGGAGAGCATGTTGAGGCTCATTCCCATCTACTGGTGTAAAAGAAGTACATCTCCTTTGGAAATAAAGGTCAGATAAAGCAAGAGTGTAAGGAAGCTAAACAGAACACAGTCAGCTGTTTTAATGGTGCCAGGTGAACTCACAAAGGTCATGCATCTCTTCTTTTTCAACAAAAAGGTGCACTACTGATACTAAAGGAAATGCAATTTAGTCACACACTTTGATGCATTTCTGCAGCCAAGATTAAATGCTTAGAGGTGCAGCTTAAGTGAAAGTTCCACAATGCAACCATGAGCGTGTGAACCACGAGGAGATGGGCTCAGTAGCATTTGTTATATGCACACATACATACATACAGAGGCAGACATGAATGCACATACATACATGACTATAATAACACATCCCTGCAGCTGTTGCTGGGAGTGAGTAATGGACCATGCCAGCTCCCAGGATGCACTGTGGGAAAGAGGTTAACAGGAGAACAGCACTATTGCATCACTACTACCGTTTTCACCTTGGATTAGGTCAGTTGATTCCAGTTTCATTGTAGTGCATTAGTGCTCAGACACGTTCATTCAGCAGCTGGTTTCTGATTCAGGGGTTTGTGGCCAATAGCTGACACGTGTTGACGCTTCATTAAATTACTGTGTTCCGCCATCTGCTGGACACTCAGTGCACGTGTAAGTAAGAATATAAGACTTATATGACTAAAGAGAGGAAAAAGCACAGTGTTTATTAACGACTGGGAAAGTTTGGTGGGAAACATATAAAGTAAACTATTATTAAAATGAGAATAAGTAATTTACCGTCATCTTCACGAGGACGTGGTGTCGTTGCTATGGTAACCCTAACACACTGCAAATGCGACAGGAGAAGACTGAGATTGGGTTTTGCGAACTGTGTTAAACACTGCACGAGACGGAAAACTTTGAAGAACAAACGAAAGACTGGGAAGTTTAAAGTAAGACATGTTTTGTTTCTTCAGTAGGTATGGTTATAGTAGTTCCCCCTACCATAATGTTTAAAAACCACTTGTACTTAAGCTAGCTGACCTACCTGTTAACCTGTTAGTTAGCATTATTAGCATTATTCACAGGATATGATCATGGACAGGGCTGACTGTGCCTGCACTTTCTTCATAACTTTAGGGCTGAAGCTTTTAACTAGTCTGTAGTCTTAGACCAGTATTCACTGGTTCCCCTAAGTTTACATTAATACAAGGTCAACAGTTTTGCAAAAATAAATACTGAATAATTCATGAAAATGTGGTCTCAGTTCTTATGTAGCCTGGGCCTAATCTTTAAATACTGAAATATTCACTTTCCCTACTGACATGAACTTTCTGTTCTGTGTGTTTGCGGTTTTCTCATGTTTAGTTAATTTTGTACGTTACTTAACTCCTCTGTCCTCTCAGTCTCACTTGCTTCATCCTTCTATCTCCCTGTTTATATGGGCTTGTCAAAATCATTTTTCTTTTCTGCAGTTTTGCAACAGTATGAGTCTGTCTGAGAGGCACCAGGGTAGCAGGCCTCCCAGTAGAGAGGAAGTTGAGGCAAAATCAGACACTGAGGAGGAAAAGGAGATGGAGGACACACCTCTAGTGGCCATGGCACCACTTGCCTCAACCTGTACTGAGATTTCTGCTTGCCCTGCTTTCCAATACCTAGATGAGGTAAGACTCAAAATAGTCAAATGAAGCATGGTGGAGGTTGGTGTAATACTGACACTACATAGTAAAGTATTTTTCCTTTGTAGTTTATGACAATGTGCAGCAATGACAAGTGAATTTTGGGGAAATATTGCTTGCTATGCTTGTTAAAACTAATTTGTGGAGAAGAATTTGTTGCTGCAGATAAATGGCCATGTTTGGTCTAAGTTATTAGTCTCGAAATTAAGGTGAATACTCAAAAATTAATATGTATTTTATGTTGTAGGAGATAAATACTTTTTATTGACTTGATTATCACATACAGAAAACAGACATTAAAGTCACAAGCACCTACTGCAGTAATGTATCCTATTCAACACTGAATTCACCCAGACCAGCCCACACCATTCCAAACCCCTTTTCCCTCCAGAGATACAAGAATTCAGTGGCAGACAGTCCAAAGAATGGTATTTCAGAAGGTTGATACTCATGCTAAACATGTATACATTAATGTATAAATTCTTTGTAAGGTGTTTTAAATACAAAAATGCTTAAAAAACCAAGCAAGCATAGAAATGACTAAAAGGGTCAAACACGGCAATGTACACAGCGATGTAAGTGGAACTTTATTCATTTTTTGATATAAAAAGTGCATATGTTTTGGCATGAATGTGAATGATAAAAAAAGATCAGAATTATACACACAGAAAGCTTCAAATACACACAGTATCACTATGAATGTTAACAATAAAGCAGTCTTAACATTCTTCAAATATCAACAATCATTAGACCTTGCATTGTATATCCTGTGTTTTATATAAAAGCTTTCATACCTCACAAAATAAAATAAATACTGTACACGTCCTTAAGATGAAACATTCCTTTCACCTTCTTTCTCATTCACAGTGTGTATACAATGGGTTAAATGATGTTATACAGTTTTCTAACATTAGGCAGCAGTATTGTACAAGTGGGATGATTTTGTACATGTAAAAACTGGACTGTGATAGCAAGAGATATGCAGCAGTTCAATGCACCCAGAGTAATAGGTGGAAAAACACTGACAACTGTTATTACTAGTAACAGTGTCCTGCTCCTTTCCTGTTGTCAAGAAGTCAGCAAAACATCAATAATGCAAAATGTAGTCATGAATGACCTAATAGAAAATTTATACTAGGATCTTTTATAGCGTATAGGATGATGGTGCATTAGTATAGTGTCCCAGTGTAACAAAATCAACAACACTGAAGCTATTACTGTGCACTGCTGCCTATAGGGTGCTGTGAACCACTGCTTATCTTTTTATTTATTTATTTTATAATAAAACAGAATAACTATGAACCCAGCATGAAATCTTACACCATGAATTTTATACTCGGCCAAAACTGTATCATCAGCGCTCATATTCTTCACTTGAGTGCCTGTTGTTAATTATGGAACCATTTAGAGCATAGAAAATGATAGCCCATTAGTTTTTAGTACTACTGTGTGCTGAGCTGTGGCTCGGTTAGGTTTAGGACAGAAAGTGGAGGAATGTCAGAGAAATAGTTAAACATCTCTCATGGTAACTTGGTACAATGTTATGGCCCCTGCAGAAGGCTGGCCATTACAATGTGTGTATGATTTTTTTTCCTTTTTTATTAGTCCATCATTGTTAATAGTCCATTTATTGTCAACACTTTGAAGGCCACACTTACAGTGGAAGAAGAAATGGTATTGTTAAATTTAATTTTTTTTATGTTTTTTACTGCATTCAAACTGTCTAATGGGCTTATGGTCTCTTCCAATGTACACATATTACGGTGTGCAAATGAATGACTCTGTGGATGTGAATGGATGTCTAGTTGTCTTCCATGTCTGTCTGTCGGTGTTTAATGCTCATGAATATTTACCTCTCATCTTATGGCGCATAGTTCTTGGGCCTTATCATCATCTTGACAGTTTTGAAGGCCTGCCTGTAGTTGGTTGGGTAGTACTCAGTTGACATGTTGTGCCATGTTCCCCAGAAAATCCCATTCCTGACTCCCTTGTATCTCTTGTGATAATACTTCCCATTGAGGTTAGCAGACATGCAGGCATCAAACCACCACCCGGAGCTGTAGTAAGCTCCGCAGTTTCCAGAGGGGTACATATCGTTGTCACGGTCAGGTGTAGAGAAAAACTTCTGGTCATGGTTGAAGTGTTTGTTGAAACTGATAGCATTCCCAGCTGTCCCACTACAATTATATAACAAATATATTGTTCAGACTCAATTTCTAACAGTGTATATGCTTTATAAATATTTGATCATATTGCGCACACAGAAAGCAATACTGTACCTGTATCCACTGACAGTTAGTCGATAGCGTAGGAATTCATTTGCCACATAAAACTCATCGTACTTTGCATACTCTCGCACACCCTCAAAGTCTTCCAACTCGACACGTAAGATCATGTCTTTGGCCTTCGTCAACAGGTGAATGTGGTCATTGCCCAACCAGAACTCACCTCTGCAGGAGAGAAGAGATAGTAGATTTTGTACTTGGGCAAAATGAGTTGAAATGACAATGCCATTTGTGTCCTAGATACTTGAAAGCAGATAGTTGCTCCCATGAAGGAGAAGTAGGGGAATAGGTGAGTGACAGTGACAAAGGAATCAGGTATTAAAGTTTTACTTGTTTATCCTAGAGTAAGCTTTTATGTTGGTTGTCTTAAGTAAGCTTGGTTCTACTCTTCTGTCCAGTTATTCCCTTGACAAAGTCATCTCCACA
>JAPTYQ010000005.1:25294219-25333095 GCA_029814465.1 Ostorhinchus cyanosoma | reverse complement strand
ATGTTTATATAAAAGTGCGTGTATCTCACAGAATGTCGGATCCGGCCCACGACAAAGTGTTCTCTCGCGGTCAGGTGGTGCGAGAGGTCGCATGGGGAGGCGGTAGCAAGGGGACGCGAGGGCCTTTGACACCGCTTGCGGTTTTAATTGGTTTTACTCATGTTTTTCTAGTTTCGGTGATTAACAAATATCGAAGACCTCATCCATGTACTGGCTTCATATTCCAAAGCCGAGCTGAAAACACAGGATCGACTCCAACAGTTACTATGCGTCTCTAAATTAGGCTCAGGTGGGCACAAATACTGTCAAATCGATGGTTGGCCAACAGCAGCATTAGAGAGTTTGTTTCAATTAGAGAGAAAACCACTCACACTAGTTTTTTCCAGTTTTCTCTAGTGTTACAGCATTTCCAGTCAGGCTGTTTTTGCTGAATCCTGATATACATACTAATGCACTAAGCAACTGCCAAAAATACATACATCCCTCAAATGATACAGCCACGTTGAACACATTTGGCCGCCTGTCAACCAGTGTTTACCTCTCAGTGGGAGGTAAACTCGTCATTCATCACATTACCTGTCTTTTTCCCATTTTTTTCCCATCTTTTCTCCTCTTTTTCCTCCATCTACACCAGAGGGGTTTGGTGTTTTTGACAATGATTTCATGGTCAATGTCACTCACAAATTTTGCTAAGTTATTTTTGTCTAGTCCTTTGAGAGATTTTTTTTTTCAGATACGTTGTATCAGGAGAATTTAGTCAAACTTTATATGGAATATGGAAACTCAAATGCATTTGGAAACAGCAGAAAAACTGGCGTACGTACTAGTCATTCATTGAAATCGCAGGATGTCACAGAAAAACATATAGAAACTAGAAAAGCACAGACCTCCGCCAAGGGAAATCATCACCACCAAAATTTTATCATTTGTTCCTTGTGCCAGTATCAACATTTCCTTAAAATTCCATCAAAATCCATCCATAACATTTTGAGTTATCTTGCTAACAAACAAAAACCTGATGGAAACATAACCTCCTTGGCAGAGGTAATGATAGAGAATTTAACTCACCTCCTCAATAGGCACACTAAAAAATGAATGTGGATATTAAATGTCTTGCTCACAGACACTATTGCTGGACTTATGAATGCTAATAGTATGTTGATGAAGAATGCTTTCATCCTCACCACTTTATTCTGTGACTCCAGCTGTTGATAAGATTACCCAGTGGAACATTTGGTTTGCAATATAACCAAGCTTTAAGATAATAAATTTATTATGAAGAAACAGTAAACATGTGATGTTGATGTGGTCATTTTGATGGGTTTATGCATGCCATAATAGAATATGCACTCATACCCTTCCATAAATGTAATTTATGAAGTGTCTTATAGAAATTATTAAGTCATAAAAGCTCTTAAATTAAATTGTTTATTCGGCAGACAGCGCTTTGGATGCTTAGACTGATTGTGTGGGACAGATATTGTGTCAGTGTCCAGTCATATATTGTGTAATAAGCATGGGTCATGTCATTTTTTTTTTCTGTCTTTTTTTTCACTGCAGTATGGAATGTCTCACACATGAGTCGCAATTCTAGAGAAGTGACACCGTTTCAGATAATTGACGGCCACTTCTGTGGAAGTAGCTGTCTCCTCTTATGGAGGAACACTCCAGAGGGGAAAATATTACTGCACAAACTGTGAACAAAGAGATTCAATCAGCTTCAGTTCAGTCAATATAAGACATGAACACATACACAGACGGTTGGTGGCTCTCTCCTCTGGTGTGCCTCGTAGCAATGGTCATTATTTTTCTTTTTGAGGGTACAGGGTATTAAAGCCTGCAGCGTTTTTCACATACTTGATGTACCATGAACTTATAGGTTTTAGTCTGGTGCTGCAGTACACACCTGTGACAGTTGATTTGCCAAGTTTTATAAGTACATGTGAGGCGTGGTGATCTAGAAGACAGAAGTGTAAATCCACCTGCATAAATATCTTTCAGTGATGGGGTCTGTCTCACTTCAAAGATACATGTGAGCCACCCATGAAAGCCTGCAACACTCTATACCACTGAAGATAAGTTTTGGCAGCAGCATTTGAGAGACTTTCTGAAATAGCTTTTGGCTGCTTTTCTCAGATAAATGTTTTGTAAAGCCAGGATGTCTGTCCGTCACCGGTGTGTTTTCTGTATTACAGAAAACATAACACTGAACTTATTTGGACGCATCAGTTATCCTCAAATTCTGCTTAAAACAGTTTTATTTTAGTGATAAATGAAGTCATTTCACATTCCTCATTGCCTTTTTTTTAGAGGTCAGCATTACTTTCAAATATTAATTAAGACCATATGACCCACTTAACATTTCAAGATGTTACAGAAGAGACTGGGGCCGAAGGATGTTAAACTAGTCATGTGTTTTGCTTGTAGTGATGTGGCTGTGGTTGCATGCTAATGTACACTTACTGAAAACATTAGAATGAATTACATTAAAGTGAACTCTAATCTACATCATTCACAACATTCATATCTCTGTCCTTTCAGCCCTTGGAACGTGCCTGGGTAATTGAGAGCACATTTAACAATAGCAGTGATAAACAATATAATGGAATGAATCGAAAAACATAATCAGCCATCCCTAATGTTTGAAGTCAGCAGAGATATCAAGTTGGCATGTGTGTGTGTGTGTATACAATCAGAGGTTTTGTGTGTGTTCAGTGCCATTAGATTACCTGCTACACAGTGTGACCTGAGATATCCTCAGTCCTGCAGCTCTTTGATACAGACAAGGCTATTCCTCATTACTCTCTACTCTAGCAACCTGCCTCTGAAGATAAGAGGGGAACAACACCTGTCCTCTCTTTCTATCACTGTTACACACATACCAAACCACTTTGGCACAGAGAGAAATTCAACAACAAAAACAACTTGGACATAATTTCCCCTTTTGTAATACTGTTGACCAGAGGTCTTTTTCTTTGCTGTGTTATTGTTTTATTTTTGCATCGGCTTCACAACTGTGTCTTTTTTGTCTACTTTTAAAAATCATTCAGTCCCACCGATGTTTTTAATCTCTTGAACTGTAGTCATGATTGTTAAATATGGGCCATTTTCTAAGCAGTTTCTCTTTTTGAGATTATATATAGTTGGAGGTTTGTTTTTAAGCTATAATGATAAGGTGTTCTGATACTATGATACCAGCAGTGATGATAAAGGATTTTTTTGTACGACTTAGGTTGAATTCTTTACAGGGCATCCGGGAGTTGGGTTTTGTTGTGGTCGATCTCACTTTGTGTTGGCAAGTCCAAACAGATATAACAGAACTTTTTCTTACGACGGTAACTGCAATTTGAGCATATTACAGCAAAACCAAAGCAATTTTCATCAGAAAGTTCTGACTGTAATGAAATCTGAAATTCTTTTAGAGCCTCTGGTGACTTAGTTTTCAACTTCGGGAACTTAATTTTGTCACTAAACAACATTACACAAAACTGCTTACTGGTCAGAATCGTATCTGGTTCCTAGCAATATTGGCGTATTGAATATTCTATCTCCTCCCAAAAAATGACAACAAGACATTTCTAAAGCCAGAGGTATTCTAATACTATTTTAACTCCCATTACAGACAGCTCTGGGTCAGATCAAAGACTCTGAAATAGTGAAGCTTTGGCTGGAAAAGCCATGTACACAGATTTGTAACAAACTTAGGTGAATGAAGCCAAGCAGCTTAAAAATGCTGCAGTATCTGTCTGTAGGTGGAGAGTTCAGATGTAGATAAATGGACCAGGAAATTTGTAAATCCCACCAGGCATGTTGGATATAGGAAACAGATGCCATGCATGTAGTTGTTATAAATCTACATTAAATCACTCATTCTGGCTGTAAATTTACAGTTTTGTTCTGCGTATTACATTTCATAGTTTGATATCTCATATTTACTTCTACATAAAAGCAGGGATATTAATCATATTAATAAAAATATAATGTTTCTTTTCTTGTGATTCCCAGTTGTTGTCACTGGGCAAAATCAGCAACAACAAAGTGTCTAAACTGAAAACCAGATTCAACAGACTCCATGAAACTCTGAAGAGGTAGGATTCACTGTTTTGTCTTGACAAAAAGAAATTATGAACACCATATTGTATTTTAGAATATAATTTGACAAGATTTTGCTCAGATCTACTGTTCTGAGGAGTACTTGGATAGTCTCAGACACCTTACCAGCTGTTCTTGTCCGTATTGGCTGTGTGTTGTATACTGTGCTTATTAAATCAGTGTTCCATCCATAGTGTTCAGCACTCAGAGGTCAAACTCTTAGGACAGGCAGAGAGGTCTCATGCAGAGCTGGTCAGACTGCAGGAAGAGTTGGAGAGAACAGAGGAGCAGAGCACCTCTGAGGAACCTGAAAGTGAGGTCACCAAACTGAGGCAACAGATCCTTCATGCATACAATGAACTGAAAGCCACTGAGGACAGAGACCACCAGACACAATATGAACTGGAGTGGTAAGAGGAGTTTCTATTTATGCACTCAATTAAATGATAATAAGATATTGCAATCACTCATTTATTTTCAGACACTGATACATATATCTTCTACTGACTTCTGTCACATTAATGGGAGCTTGTTCACACATCACACATACTCACACATATGAACTTGATGACACAGAGAGGGAACTGAGATTGAAGACTGAAAGAAGAAAACTTAAGTGAAACAGGGGTGTAGGTGTGAAGAGAAGCTGTGTATAGTATGAGAACATATGTGTGTGTAGACATATACATGCCGTCCAGGTTTGCAGGTAAACACCATTACTTAAGTAACAAGGGACCTGACACTGAGGTGAGATACGTGAGACAGCATCTTCACAAGTTTTTATTGACTTTGTGTGTGTTGTGCTCTTTTACTCTCACCTTCCTCCTTAATGTGCTTCAAATGTATGTAGTGTGTGTACGTTGTTTGGACCACAGTGTTATGTTTAAAGAAACTAAGTAATGTTACTTTTAGCAGTAAAGTTTAGTATAATTTACTCAATTGTTATTCCTGTTTCTGTCACAACATTTCCCCTGAGATTTATGCTGCCTTGGGGAACTGTTGGTGCACACCATTCATATAAATTCAAGCTTCAACAGGATTTTTGAGATTGCTCTTGAAGTAACACATTAACTTGACTGAGCTCTCTTCACTGGTTCATTTCTCACATGAGTTGCTTCTCCCCTAACCCTTTTCCACTTGCTCATACAAGTCTCTTTTTCTCACCATAACCAATCTTTCTCTTTGCTGCAGGTTTCACTTTCCCTCTCCTCAACTCTCTCAACACCACTGTCAGTGTGTCCAAATGGTCAAACACTCCCACAGAACTGGGAGAGCACACACCACTCGAACATTTCTCTCTTCTTTGTACACAACATTAAACTTTTGGAAGGCCACCAGGAGGTCACTGGAACATTGCTAAGCAACGTGATAACACGTAGCCGAGGTTCCTAAACAGTTTTGCTCGTTACCCTTTAAAAAAAATTTAAAATTGTTACTAAGTCACATTTTATAGGGAAAGCCAGAATAAGCCTTTTGTAACAGGTACTTTCCCTGGGTTGTTGTTAGTTACAGTACAGTTAACACACAATCTTGCCTGAATTTGGAAAGAAAATCATTAAGAATACAAGTAGAGATACCTGAGTGGGCTAAGATGAGTTGGAAATGGGTTAGTTTAAAAGGACTGCTTAACAATGAATGTAACAAAACAGACAGTAGAGGAGAAAGAAAGAGGTGAAAACATGTCTAATACTCCTAACTCTCATTTACTCAACAGCTTAATAGTCTTTTACGCATCCCTCTCTTCCTCTCTGCTCTCCTGAATTACATTTGACTGTGGACTACCTCTGCAATATTAAACCACTCAGCACACAAACTCACAACTGTATTGCAAAGATATGATCTGTAGGGTAAAGTGCTTTTTGTGCCAAGCACACATTGAAGCACAGAGTTGTAGTCCCAGCAGTATGTAATTGCCGCATTAAATGAAAATAACTTGCATTGCATTCTCTTGGATGCAGTAATGGACAGTATTAGACACTGAATGTGCATATTACACATGACAGCTTTTGGTTGCAAGCTCTCTAGTATTCTTACCGTATCTCATTCTCCCTTTGCTCTTTTCTCTGTTGCTTTCGTGCCCTCTAGCATAATATCTTCCTGACTCCTTTTCCTTCTCTCCTCTCTTGCTCAAATGAGTAGCGGTCTGCATATGACAAGCAGATGCGCGGCATGCAAATATGCCTTTTAAAATCTCTATGTCCTTTATCTTTAGCCAAATAGATACATAGGAATTCAGCACTTTTCCCAGTTACATATTTTAGCATTCATGCAGTTTTCCTTGTATATCACTTAATATCCAATATATCAATGTCTCAGGAAGATTAATATCGTTTACTTTATGAAATGTGCAGATGTACACTATGTGCTATTGTAAGATTTTTCACAGTGACAGCTGAATTGAAATTATGTCATGCAAACATAAATAAACTGATCAAAAAGTGTGTGCTGTAGGGAAATTAAATATTCATAGAAGTTTTTGTGTGTGAGGAATTATGTATACCAGTGCTTTTATATGCACTGTTTGTACATAGATGTTTTTAATTTAAAAAATCCAAGAAGGGTTTTATAGCTGGCAACTTATTTGGCATGATATTACACCTCGGTTTGTGAAGTATGGGATTATAAATGCAGGAACACAAACAAATTGATTCATTATTAGGTAATTGATTAACTATCTTTTTCACTTTTTCTCCATCTTTTTTCTCCTCCTCCCCTTGCCTTAATTCACCCCATACGCAGGCTCTGGGAAGAGAAGCGATATCTGGAGAAAGAGAATGAGATTCATCTGAAACCTGCTGTAAGTTCATCATTGCACCATCCAGGTCTAGTTTCAGAGACATGGATTAAGACTGCAATAGTAGTCTTCAAAGAGGATTTTACTTTAAGCCTCCATCCAAGCTAAATCCTACAGTACGAACGTGTGCCATTAGTTGTTCTATGACCATTTAAAGCTGAAAAATGAAGACAGAAAAATGATAGTGCAATCTTGTGCCCAGATAAAGGGATGGCATGAAATTAAAGAAATGAATTCTTGTTACACATGAAGTTAATTAAAATTTCGAAGCACAGTTACTAATGGCTATTACTTTACAGATGGCTTAGCATTTTAGAAACATCTAACACATGAATTACTTACTGAATTACTTATTTTACTGTAGGAGGGGACTTCAAACAGTTTGTGGGAAAAGGGCAGTTGGAAAAAACCGTTTAAGTTATGATGTTTATTTTTCAACATATGCTCCATTTAGGTCAATACACTTCTGTAAGCAGAAGTGTCAGAAAGCAAGGAAAGTAAAATAAAAATGAAAACAAGTAACCACTGAATTATTTACAGGATATTCAGTCTATCCTCAGTTAAGTCTCCAGTCTTCCATTGACTAAGGTGTTGAACTGTTTAATGGCTGTGTAATGGCGCTGGGTATTTAGTCATAAGTTAATGCATCATGCTACAGCTTGAATAGTCAACAGTTAGATGGTCATAAAATCTGAGTTAACTGATGAAACCAGTAGCACAAAAAAAAAAAAAAATCAACATTTTGTGGCAGGAAGACTGATTAGAGAAATATGTGTACATACAGATCAGCTAAAGGCTTTCAAAGAGCATAGCATTAACCACAGTACAAATAACAACTTAACTTTAAATTCTGTTGCTTGTGCCATTAATGATTGCCAGGGGTTGGAAATTTAACAGTATAGAATTCTTTTTAAAATAAATTCATCAGCTCACTTAAATTTGTGGGTAGAATTTGGAAACATGCAATTGTTATCTTACAAATAGAAAAAATGTGGCAAAATTGTGTTTTAATGTATCAGGCTCTTCATTTGAAAACAATATATTCACACATTAAGGACATACACAATATACCACTAGATCATCATCACATCATAACAGAGCGATGGAGGTACTGGCTGAGTGTAAGTGGCCAGATCACTTAAAATGTATAATATTTGATGTTTTAGTACATATTACATAAATTATAGATGTGAATGCCTTTACCAGAAAAATAGATAATGTTAATGGTTAATGCTGTAGCCATATAAGTGTGACAGTATGTTTTATGAGTCTCTTCTCTGCAGTTATTGAAACAATATGTTGTACTGGACATGCAGCATTGTGCGTGTAACCCTTAACAAGACGAGGCATTTAGGGGAAATATTCTGTCACGTGCAAACACGCACATACAGACACGCTCTTCATACATGTTTAACAAGATACAGTTCATTACTAACTTCTCAATGGAATTGTTTTGCTTTAAGAAAAGTAGAATCTGGAGAAACTGTACATGATATTTATAAACTTTTCATTGATAGCATCTGGTTGTTCTGATTAGTTTCATACTCCTGTTTACAAAATGACCTTGGTGTACTCCTGCATTTTCAACAATGTTGAGTTTCAAACACAGAGGGTGACAAGAATACATTTTAGGCATTAACCTGGAGCTGGTGGAGGAAGCGTATTAGGGACACGATAACAACAAAAACCAATGTGCAAATCAAAGATTGTTGAAGCGGACTCTCAGAGTTGTGAGCATAAATGTAGAAAATTGATTTTAACTACTGATTTTTAATTTAACATTCATGTCATGGTGTATCCTGCAGGAGCTGGAGGGCAGAACAAAAGCTCTGCAGGACAAATATGAAGATCTGAGAAAAGAGGTGGCTCAGAGACAACTTGAAGTCAGGTATTTAATTACTAAGCTTTTAAGATGCAGTTATCAATTGTGTACAATAAAACTAAGGTCCTTTTCCTTCGACCTGTCTAACATTGTCTTTGTATATATTTATCTAAGGTTTATCTGTGTGTTTTTATAGTTTCTTCCTGTAGCTAAATCTTTTAAGTGCTGTCAATCAAAAATATTTTTAAAAAATGGATTTTTGTTTACCTTTCCCTTAACTCCTTGAACAGAAGTCTAATGGAGGATGTGGAAGCACATGAAATGCAGATATTGAAAGAACAAAAAGAGCTTGAGGACAAGAAGGCGATCATAGAGCTCAAAGAGGTCTGTGGGTGTGAGGGGACATAGCTTACAGCGCATCATCAATAAAATAACAAATCATCTGTTTTCACACATTTATGTCTGTGTGCCTGTTTATGTTACAAGGCTGAGAGAGCACAGCTTATAAGCGTACCTGACCAGATTTTAAAGGAGACTGAAAGGAAACACACTAAAAGGGAGTAAGTATATTTAATACCTTAACATTGTTCATTAAGGCAAAGCTGGGGAGCTAATTTTTGGGACTAAGGCCAGAATGGGGTCCTTTAATGAGAAGCTAAAGCACAAAAAGACATCAGTAACACCTTTTGAAAATTAAGTCACTCCCTGATTTTTACAATCCTGCAGTCATTTCACTAAATCCCTCTATGATACATCTCCACCCATTCATCGAGTTCTCCCACATACGAAAAAGTGGATTTAACAGGATGAACTCTGCATTATACTGGTTAAAACTTAGTATATAATGTGAAGAGTAGGTTCAAATACTTTTGTTTGCTTTGTGTATAGTTATTATTGCACTTCACTGATCAGAGTCAGTGCATACCTGAATCTAATTATCACTTCTATATTTCTCACAAGAACCACTTTGTCATTTGTTGCTTACTTTCCTGTCGTCAAGTTCATTTCCTTTAGATGTACAGTGGATATTGTGGATTCTGTGGAAAGAAATGCTTCAGTCCAAATAAGGAACTGAAACATGGCTTACGATTTAAAGTACTGGTCAATTATTCTCAAGAAAATGAGGGGGAAAAAAATCCTTGAATAAACAAAAATGATGATCATATACATCAGCCATCATTAAATTTATATTAAAATGCCCATCACTACTAAAGGCTGGTCCCACTCGCATCAGCCTTCCTGCAGTCTCTTTTATGTTTATTTCAGATTAATATTTGGCAGTCTAGTGATGTTGTGGAAATGCCGGTATGAGCCATGTGAGCTACGACTTGTAATTTGAAATTCACAAAGCAGAGGAGTACTGCTGGATGTGTGTAAAAGATAGATGCACATGCTGTTATTTTATAAGATGTGCACTCCGACAGTGCACAGTTCAAGGAAAAAAGACACACTTCCATTGGTCTTATAATTACTCATACTTTGTGTCTAATTTTTCTACCCCCCACCTACGACCATCACCACCTCAGAGCGGCAATAAAGAAGATAGAGGCACTAAATACAGAGATTTCAGAAATGGAACTGCAAGTGAAGAAGGTGAATGAACATAACCACTCCCTCCTGACAGAGAAGAAGAAGGTAATGAAGGAGCTGGAGGGTGTCCGGTCCCAAGCAGAGGCCAGTCAAAGGGAGTGCAGACAGCTGCTGAAAGAGCAGGAGCTCATTAGGGAGGAGGAGATGGAAATCACTGGTACCAGGTAGAAATACAGCGCAGTTTATGACTAATGATTAAACTAGAAATGTATTATTGTATTTTGAAATGTTTTGGACTAGTTGGGAAGCTTTTGTTCAGTTTTTCATTTGAATTCCACTGTTTGTTTATCATCTCTAGAGGAATCCTGGAAATGAAGTTGCAGAACATCAGGTGTGACAGAAAGCACCTGTACGAAAGCCAATGTGTGCAGCTGAGGGAGAAAAATAGGTACAGAATGACGTAAAACGGAGCTTTATCACACATATAAATTAGTCCCTCTGTACAAATACATTTTAATGATGACTTTCGGGTTTACTGTACATAAAGTGACATTTTTCAACAAGCCTCTGAGGGTTCAGTGATGCTCTTTAGCTATATTCCAAGCTGTGACAACCTGCATAATTTGACAGGAATTCAGGGCTCCATGTGTGATGAGCCTTATTTTAGACCATTAAATTTTTTACGCTGTACAGATGAAAAGTGGAAGCTTAACTTGGTCATGAATATAAATATGTCAGAGGTGTCTGTTTTTCTTCTCAGGCAGATGCAGGCCATCAAGAGAATGGAGCATGTACTGGCCATGGCTACAGAGCAGCTCAAACACACACAATGTATCTATGATGACTTACAGGCACAGGTGAGACGTTGATTGTTACTTTCACCGAGAAAAGATTTGCCTACATTTTTTAAAAAGTTCATATCTCCTGGCATGTTTTGTACTGACTGTGATGACATTCTTGGAAATTCGCGCTTTGTTATGTGTTTTACTCGTAGCAATTTTGGCAAGTGGTTTGGAAAATTTAACGCAAGTGTGGAGAGTATTAAGCATTTACTCATTACATGGGAAAATTTCTTTCATTCCCGTAATTTTTACTGATGTACTCATTTTTTACATTGAAAGCAGTGAGAAGAAGAGAGGAAGAGCAGCGGAAATGTGTCAGCATTCTCACTAAGCATGCACAATATGAAAGGAAATCACTATGACACACATAGGATTTCATAAATTTATGAAAATAAAGCAGTTCTATAAAATGAGTCACTGGTTTCTCAGTCTAATCTAATCTTAATCTACCAATCAATAATGCTTCTCAAATGGGCAGTTAAACATCATGGTTTTTACTCAGGAGGCTGTTTTGATAATTATTCGCCAGTTTTAAGGTTTACCACCGGAATGCTGCATATTCCTCTCTGTAAGTGTGGTACTGATGGCTTTAATATTAACACAGCATTCTATTTTAAGCCTTACCCAGTGTGGGGGTTAACCATGACATTAAACAGTGATGATATTTATTACATGTAATAAAAAAAAAATACAGTTCCACTATCACATTACTATTTTCCAAGCCTATCACTTTGGTCTAATTCTACTTCCACAGACAACTTTTAAATATGTGACATGCAAATTCTACTGGCCTGACACCCCTGCAGAGAGGGGTAATCCCAACGCCTGAAGGCATTCATTTTTTATTAGTTTTAGTGAACACATTCAGTGTCACCCAATGGCTAGCTCAGAGCCCAGAGAGAAACTGTGATATATAGTATTAATTATTTTGCAATCAATGTTTAATGTGGGATTGAATATGCACTGACTGAATCTGATTTGAAGTTAGGTCATCTTTGTGCTGGGCTCTCATGCTATTTCCTTGTTGAGTATGTAAAGCCTAATGCACCACAGTCAAGTGAAGCAAAGGGAAAAACAATGAAAGCCTCTCAGCATATAGGAGAGTACATACAGATAGACGTACAGACGTATAGTACAGTTCTCCATGAACAAGATTTTATTTCTGACTTGAATTTTCAGTTAGATGCTGTTCCCAAGAGAGAGGCCAGTATTCAGCGGAGGATGGAATGTCAGAAAGAAGTGGATGCTCTGAAAATCAGCTTCGAAAAACAGGTGTGGATGTGTGGGTGGACACACTATTAGTGACTGTAAAATGTAATACAATCTACTGCAGAGGCTCTGCAACAAATGTCTTGTTTGCTTCCATATTCTTATGGTTCATAACTGAATAAAATCTTAATTTCCCTGCAGTGAATATTTTTGTTTTATTTATTTATTGTCCTAGTAAACAAATCTGCTTCTCCATGCAAGTGTCAATAGCCTCTGAATTATTTCTTTTTCCTTTTTTACAATGTAAAAATATGTGATATTCCTAACTAGCAATCAGAAACTGAGGAGGAAAGCCAAAAGATGCAGCAGTATGGGGCAATTCAGCATCTGCTGAGGGAGTCAAACAGCCTGCGAGAAGAACTCCACAACCTTAGATGTCTGACCCATATTAAAGCTGACGAGAGGGGCCAGAAGCATCGAGAACTGCTTAGGGCTGAGGTGCAACACAAATGAACACGCATGAACTTCATTTCCAAAGGTTTTTAATTGCATTTGATAAAATGGGCATTTGTCCCAGATAAATATTCACAAAATATCTGAGCAATTAAAAGACACTAACTAAGATTTTGGTATCATATTGCTTCTGGGAAAACACTGTGGTCAATTCTCAAGACTAGGCTACATATAAAAACAACCCCAAGCATTTTTTAAACCCAATTAAAGATTTTTTTTTTTAATGGTTTCAGTATATACCAAATTTCTTGCCTGAAATTTTTAATAAATAAATTTGGACCTTTTCATTTTGGTTCCAGAAGATTCTTCCATGTTAGTGACAGAAGACAAAGACAGCTTTTCTTAATGAGCTCCTATAAACTCAGGCCTGATTCCTTGATACTAACCATCAGCACTAATTTTGGACATGAACCTTTTCGGTCAGCTAATTTGGTGTGCACCCATAATTATGGTGTAAGGATTGATGTTTTTAAAGCCACACCGTTCACCCCTCAGTGCAGTGATGAAACAGTAGCAGTAACCTGTTCATATCTGTCCACAGCACATGAATCAGCACATCCAGGAAGAGCTGCGAGAAAAACAGCTTATCATCATGGACCTCACCAAGTTCAATGCTATGCTACAACGCAGGTGTCATAATTGTTTAAGTGGTTTATTTAATCCCTTTTCCTTGCCAGGCTCTTAAAACTATCATGTTAAAATGCCATCAGGATTTTAGTTTCAGTTTTCTCTTAATGGGTAGTATTAGGAAACACTCTCAGTTTCTCCTCTGTCCCTGTCTTCATGTGTCCTGTTGGTGTGTCAGTAACTTTACTGCAGATCTATTCACAGTGTATAGATGTGACCAGTGCTAGGTCTGATAATTGATTCCCTGGTTATTTGCTTGGTTCCTTGGATATGTATAACAGCTGGGATCATAATTAATTCAGACATCTGCAAATGTTGTCTGGGCACAAAACCCTATCTTGCTAATTGGTCATACTTCAGTGTTCAGACTTAGAATAATGCATCTGGCAACAGCACACTCATTCTCATATTACTTTTAGTTTGGCTATGACAGACCTGTAGATTGCATAAAGACAGGGAGTTTGAAGCAAGAATTGCATGATGTTTTCTAACCAAAGGACATTACAATTTCACAGTATTTTGATCATATTCATCATCTGTGTGTAGTTTTCATCATGAAGAATCACTAATATTGGCAATTAAGATATGATTGTAATTTTTATCTATTTTTTTCAATCACAAATGTGTTTCACATGACATGACTTTATATCAATGTATGACGAATCACTGTGTTTCCTCTCAGAACATTACAGTACTGTAAATTGTGTGATATGATCATGGAGGAGAAGCAAAAATATGTCAAGCTGAAACAGGTCGCATCACAAACCATTGCAGAGTTGAGTGAACAGTTCAAGGTCCTTGAAAACGAGATGGAAATCCAACACACCATAGTCATCAACAAGGAAAGGTACTGTTGTTGTGTATTGCATATTATACATGAGTGCACATTGGCACTTCGAATCGTAAAAAAATGCATAATGATAGTATCATAGTGTCCTTCCAGCTGTTTAGCTTCTGTTAAGTTTCAGTTAAAGACGTGTTTATATAACTCTGTGGTGATTTAAGAAGTTTTTGTGAATGTACTTCAGATTGCTCACAAAGGCTGGGATGAAGATCTCTCAAAGCTGCAGAACGAGAGAGAAGCTACGCAATGACATCTCCAAGGTGCAAACACACAACACACATAAAAATGCCTCATCCCAGACTTTCTTCCACAAGCAAAATGAAGTTTAGAGTAAATAAGGAAGTGTTGATGCTGTTTTTCCTTAAACTATCAGGAAACCATGCTCATATTTGGTCAACCCTTTATGTCTTTCTACCTCACTGAAGATGGAATGCTGTGCACAGTTTTTAATAGTTTGTGATTTCTTGTGTCGCCTACTGTGAAACTGCTTATTATTGCAAGACAGTATAAAAACAATGATTAAGTAGAAGCAGATCATTTTATTAAGAGCAAAAACTTGTTGTTCTCAGATTAAATGTATCTAAATCTAGATGTATCCTGACATCATGAACAACACTCATATTTTATGGACATACCAATGATCACACTGTTACATTATTGGTCTTTTTCTTTTAGGTTTCCTGGAAGTTCCGACAGATCAATCAGGAGTGTGACGAAAACAAACTGGAACTGATGAAACTCACGCAAATGATGGATGCCCAGAAGCAGGTGCTTCTGGAAATAAACAAGAAACATGAAATGGCCATACAGAGGCGCAATTTTCTGTAAGTTAAAAATGGAATGCATCTGTAAAACTTTTTATTAACTATTCATATTAGTGAATTTATTATATATGTATATATCCTTCTGCCTTCTTCCTCCTTCAGTGGCATTCAGCTCCTGGAACATGACGAGGTGCTGTTCAGTTACTATGGAAAAGTTAATGTCCAGGAGGCAGCCATTAATAAAGGAAACATGGCACTGGAGACACTGGAGAAGGAGATGACAGACTTACAGATAGCCATTAATGAGGACAGGAGGCAGATAGACCTGAAAAAGAAAGAAATACCTCTTCAAAAAAAGTTGGAGGGAGAGATCACCATGCTGCACATACAGGTAGGCAGGAAAAGTACAGTGTGCATTTGTCACGCACATTTTCAAATGTTGTGTACCACTGTCAAAAGTATAACATCCACAGTAAAAGAAGAATACAAGTTTGTATAAACTTATAGGATGCCAATCTAATTACTTGTAAAGTTGTGGGTGTGAAAATGCATTCGTACTTTAAATTCACTCTTTAAATGATTGAGTCGGTGTGAGACACATTGGATAGAAATCATTCATTAAAATCTTTTCTCTGACCCGGTAAAACTCTGCAAACGCCCACTTCTCCTCTTTGTGAGCATTCTCCTCCTCTTTGTTTCCCATCAAGAAGGAATTAAAACACTCACTTTTTATAATATTTGTTGTGAACAGGGGGCAAACGTTACCATGATAATGATACTCCTAAAACAAGATTTAATGCATGATGACAAGGGCATGATGTGTTCACTCCTTCTTATTAAGTGCTATTGTGCCTCCATCGGTTATTGTGGCAGTGCCATTGCAGATTGTTTATTGTTGTTTATTTTCCATGCAGTTCAGCAGTTCAGCCAGAGCTACTGTTTGCTGTTATAGTCACTAATTAGTGGAAATGTTGCTCATAGTACACTGTTGTCCACATTTCCCAAGAGATAAGTCACAGTGTGACCCTGTCTCCATCAAGATGTGGCTTAGCCCATCCAAATCAAAATCCTCAGTGGAGGCAGTTAGACATGTTATTTACTGCTTCCTGGTGATTAGATGTCTAGGGCTGCATCTGTGCACAAGCTATGCGAAGTTTTCTTTTTGAATTCCCTCACAAACTTTGTATGTGTTAGTATGCGTGGCCATGTAAGACAGACAGTTTTTTTCCAATATTGCTGGAGGCTATTGTCCGACTGTGTGTGTGTGTGCGTGTGTGTGTGTGTGTGCGTGTGTGTGTGTGTGTGTGTGTCCCTGTAGTTCTTTGTAAAACACATCATTTTAGACATTTATGTGATTCATGTAAGTTATTTGACTTCAGCTTTGAGTTCTCCTAGGAACAGAAGAATGTGAATGTGTATTTCTGCACATAAGAGTATGTGCGTGCTCAGGGAATTGCAGGCCATTGTTCAACTTTATGACTATCTATGTCAGGATAGGGGAAAAGCAAAAGCAAAAAAACTGTCAAGTACCCCACTTGCAAAGAAATAGCAATGGTGATGTACAGAACACCACTAATGAGTGCATCGGTGTTTTCATCCAAGTAAAGATTGTATTATTCTAGTAAACACAGGTCGGTGGGCTGTCCTGTAGGTCTAGTGTACAGACTTAATATTCTGGTTATGTATCTCAACTATATTTAAAATACCCATGTGCAGCAAAAATACAGCAAGCATATTCCATCACTTCCATATCCAAGACCAAAGCATTAGAAGAGCAAATTTGTTCATCTTTGTGAATGTCTTCTTTGGTTGTAGCCTACATCAATATGTCTCCAAGATGTTTGATCACACTTCAGAAACACCCAATTTATAGTTTCGTTTCCACAGCTGATCCTCTCCCATTTTGGTGAAGAGAATTGACTTTTGTCGAAGAGAAATAGAGATAGAAACAGTACAAAAACGAAACTCCAACAACAGACACGAGGAAGGAAGATAAAGATATAACCAAGAGGGACAAACCCAGAAACCTCACACTACAGACACAAAATCGAGACACACATGAATAAATGAAATAAAAACACAAACATGTTCACGTAACTTTGCAATGCATAAAGAGAAACAGAAAGGGCTGCATTTGAGACAGGCATTGAGAGCAGACATCTTATCCACAAAAACACACACACTGCGAGTTCCTGCGCCAGTGACTGCACTGTGGGATTGGGTGTGTTGCTGTTCTGGATCAGAGTGACTAGTTTGACTTGCTGCTGGACCAGACTTCTCTCATCTGAGTCTTGTGCTCTTTTGGATGGACACAGAATTGGAACAAGCTTTACCATGTGCTGTTTTTTGAAAAACTTTTCCCATCCTCCATCTGTTTACTCCTGATCTTTACTGACGCATGCTTTTCCATTCCACTTTTATTTTTCTTTTGTTTCTCTCATAATCATTAAGGTTGTAAGGCTCACAACTTTAATTTTATTTCGTAACTCATGGCGGATACTATTTGTTGAATTGATATTTAGTTGCAGATGGAATTGGAGGTGTGTCTGTTTACAGTACAACAAAACAAACATCTCTTCAAACTAACTCCACAACACAAGCCAATTTCATTTTATGAACAGGGAAACTTTTTCACTGAATAGCTTTGCAGTTTAATAGAAGTTGGTTAGTCCCCTCTACCTCTTCATCTAACAGATCGTGCGAGGCAGTTTCTTCTTGTTCCGTTACTCCTTTCATTACTTCAGACTCATTCAGTGGCAGAAAGGCCTCAAATAACTTTCTTCTTGCCTCCTCTTGCTTTACATCGTTGAAAATCGAATCTTAGCACTAACCTCAGTGAAAAAAATACTCTGCATTTCATGGGACTCTTGGATATGAAATGCCTGGATCAGACAATAGTGATAGTGCTGCTTTAGAGTGAACAGTAAATAATGCTGAGGTTAATAGAGATAAGGAAAAGAAATACTAAAGTATAGTGTATTCATCCATAGATAATATACAAAAATGGATTTGATAGAAATCTTTCTGAACTAAAAAACTTTCTGTTCCTCCTAGCTTTTGTTTGACAGTTCGTCCTCCCTTACTTTCCTAACACATTCCCCAAATTTTTACTTCATTAGAAGTACCTGCATGTCATTCTCCCTTTCTATTTTCATGCTTTTCTTTACCCCATGTCTCATTCTTTGTTCCTTTCTCACATTGGCAGTGAATTTGACAGTACATGCGTTAGGTTTCTTTCCTCTGCCTCTCTGTCCATTATTCTCTTTTTGGACATGCTTGCAGTGAACTATGTTGAAATCACTAGCTACATCCTTTATTAGTGTATCAAACTGTTTATTTGACCATTCTTTCATCCAGTCATTCTATATTGCTCCTTCTTCTAACTGTGTAAATAGCAAATCATCTGCCAAATGACTGTTTTTCCTCGTGCTGCCGTCTAGTTCCCCTGGGTACAAAAAGTGCATCACAGGGGTCTCTCCTGCTGCAAGAAGCTCGCCAGCTCGATTCATTCTCTCTAAAAATTCATTCTCTATGCGAATTCAATCTCAGCGCAACTGTCTTGCTGTCGATTTATCATATATATTGTGTATTTGTATTCATCTGTGACCGGTTTATCTGTTCATTGCAGACGGGCCCCCCCTCCCTTTGATGGCAATTTTTGACAAAGACAGATCGAGCCATCTGCGAGACTATTGAAGTTCAATATACTCTGAGGCTTTCATTTGCACATAGGAATTTTAATTGCTGCAAAATAAACAGAGGATGGTGCTAGATGGTGAATTTACTGCTTGTTTATGAGTTACTGGCACATCAGCACCTCAAACACACGTACTGTACAGGTGCAGCAGCGCACACATTGGCAGCGCTGTCGTGAAGTTGTGGTAATATTACTCAACAGTCCTCTAATGACTCGCTCTGCTTCAGTTACACTGACTGTCATGGTCAAAAGCTCAATATCACAAATGTGTAGACAGAGATATATTTTTAGAACACACACACAGAGTAAAGGAATGAAATTTACAACAGGGTGGAGGTGATGACACACTGCACTTTCACTATTGCTGTGATTCATACTGTCTGTGGAGCTCTGTCTCTAATCTTTGTCTGGAACTTATTAGCATTAGGAAACCCATCATACGTCTTGAATCTTGATAGACAGCATGAACAGTGGTTTTTGAATGTGTACTTTATATGTCAGAATAACATTATATACTTTATCTATATCCCACTGGTCATGCAGAATTCTTATAGGACAGAGGCAGCTACATGCAGCTCAATATTAACTAGTATTGCATTGTCTGACCACTAGTTACCTTCCCTTTAATATCATATGCAGCCTGAAGTCTTCTATAGGTAACTACATTACCTTTTTACTATTCCTGTATATTAGTTTGAAGTCAAAGTGAGGGCTTTTGTTGTCAGGGCTTGAAGTCATGAAATGATTTGCCTGAGGAGATGAGGCTAGAGGAGTCAGTATCATCCTTAAAAACCTTTTCACATACTTAGTAGAGCATCTTCTTCGCACGTTCACTTCTAATGATTCTGTAGCCCCGTTTCCTTAAATTCGTGTCCTTTTTGGCATTAAATGGGTGTTTTTCCATCACTGAAGCTAACAGAATCCCTCCAAGTTATGTTTTGTTCCAGAGCAACTTATTACTACCACATGTGTGTCCAATATTTTGTGAGCTGGTTTCCATTCTTATGCAGATGGAAATTTAAAAAAATATATGTACATTTTAATATCTAATTATAACTTCTCCCTCAATGTGGGGAAATGAAGGCTTTAGTTCAGCTCCTCTGCAGACATGTTCTGATAATTAACCTTACATAACCTTATTATGATTATCACTTTAGTGCTGTTTTAGTTTGTTGACCTTTCTGCTTACTGATGTGTCCCTTTGTCTTTTATTTCTTTTAATTGGTTGACATTTTTGACCTTATTTTGGAAGGGCTATATAAATGGGTTCATTATTTATCTTTTTATTGTTATGCTGTTAAGCATGCTGCGCACCATCTATTATGTGGCTTTAAGCCATAATGTTAACTACTAACTGAGCTGAAATATATGCAAATTGCATTCTGGGAGCCTGCTGTCATATGTACAATGCTTTACAGCATTCATGAGCCAAGAATGAAGCAATTCTTTGTGACTGTCAGATGAAGTAAACAGAGATGCAGGCAGGCAGAACAGAGACACTGACACACAGACAGATGAATACAAAGAGAACGACAAACATCACGAACAGAGAGAAAAGGACGGGCATAAAAATGTTCAGTGCGAGGGCACAACAGAGGAAAAAAAGATTGATTGAAGAGTGGAGAGGGGAGAAAGAGAGTGACAGAGAAGCGCTGCAACCCATCCATCATGTAGTGTTTAAATGGCTTAGGGTTGTTATGTGTGAGGGTGGAACACGGATCAGGCAGACTCAAGAGAGAGGAGCGGGCAAACACACTTGGGTATTTACCGTGTCTAAGAAAAGTTCCTCTCCACATAAAGCCTTGAGATGAGTTAAAACATGAAGGTTAGGCTGCTATAAAATAGAGAACTTCTGCGGTGACAATTGATCATTTCTAGGTGGAGAAGCCTGACTTGTATGTATAGCAGAAAATAGCTCCAGTTGGCTTTATTAAGGTTTGAGATGGCTAATTATGAATTCAACTCACCACACCATGAGCAAGGTTTTATTGTCAAAGTCATATTCTGTGTGAAAACTTCAGATAACCCTGGTCCCTGTTGGTCAGCCCCAGTTCTTATTTCTCACAATCTCTCTGTGTCTTTAATTGTGTCTTTTTGTCAGCTTTCACATCCTATATCTCAGGCTTTTTTCTTCCTCTGGCCTTCACACTATCTTTTCTGCTTTCCTTTGCTCTTTTTCATTTTATCTCCTAGTGTCTGTCAGTCTTTTATCAGTGTCTGTGAGTGCATCAGCTGCGCTCTCATGTCTATCTGTGCTTTTCACTCCATCAGCTGCCTACCTTCAGCGTTGCGTACCTCTTAACCTTTTTCTTCATCGTGAGCATCTTTAACTTTAGCCTGACAAACACTTGGGTTAATCACATGACAGCCATCCTTTAAAGTTAAAACCAGAGTCATATGACGCTGAGGGAGAATTTTCAACGGGCTGAAAACCTAAGTCTCTTTTAATTAGGCTTGCTGTCTGTTTGCATGAGCAAGGCTTCATTAATCTCATCCGTGAAGGGAGGGGAAATGGGAATCATCACTTTGTTCCACGCTGTCTTTCACCTCTGAGACATGCACGTAAACACACACAGATACATGTAGATACGCACCGATCTAAGCTGTATGGTCCAATGGAGAGAAGCTGTCATTTCACAAGACAGGTCATGTCAGGTCAGGCCTGTGTCCAACATTTTTACACACCCTGTTTTTCTCCTCATATCCACCGACCCTTTTCACTATCTTCTTGTTTACTTATATTTGTCTCCCTCCCCAAACTCCCCAGACAGCAACTAGCCTAATATTTTCTCATGTACTGTAGCCTCTCTTTGTTTTCCACTTCTCTTCTTTGTCATCTTACTTTCGTTCTATTTCTGCTTACTTCTCTTTTAAGCTTCCTGTCATGGCTGCTTGATCACTTCAGCTACATATAGTTTTATATATAGACTACCTTTTGTTTTGCTGCAATGGGGCCATTGGGCATTTGCATTATCTCTCTATCGAGGTACTGCAGCAGCTGTAATTGCTCATTTCTATCTGTTGTCCCTATGCAGGTTAATAGGCTACATACCTTATAATTCGTCTTTTTCTTTATTTTGCACAATTAATATAAAATTCTGGATATTTGATGCACTTTCTCTTTTTTTATTAGACAAATGGACTGAAGCATATCCTCTTTAAGTCAATGTACATTTATGTTCTTCCATTAAAAGTGATAATCATTATGGATCAGTTTATCAAATGTCTCAGCTTTTCTGTTTCTGAGCACAGTTAAAGCCCCCTTTAAGTCTATATTCTCAACTACCTTGTTATTAAGACTGTGGAAGCAGTTCTGTATATAAAAAATGCTTTCTTTGTAGCTGGATCTTTCCAGGAAATGAAAATAGTCTGAAGCATGTTGGTCATATTTCTTGCACTACATGCGTCTGCTTCTTTTGTTCTTTAAATTGTCTCCGGGGCAGCAAAGCGACCTGATGTAGTTATAAAAGGCTCATTTTTCATTAATATGGCTCCCTTACCCGCTTGTAAATTATGTCCATCAAGGATCTCTAAGGCCTTCGTATACTCGCTGCAGCTGTTTAGAGTTGAAAGTGTCAGTTAATGGTCAGCATTTTAATATCTTTTCTTGTCGTCCATCTTGTCTTTTGTGTCTCTCAGGTTTCATCTTCTTTGTGCTGCCTTGTATCTTTACCTCCCCTCTATTACTGCATTCTTACGGGATGTCAGGAAATTAAAAAAAAAAAAAAAGAAACAGTCCCTTGGAGGAATCCTGTGGCAGTTTAAATTTTGGTTTCTCTTATCACACGTTGCCAGTGACTTGTCACCTCACAGGAGCTCACATATAGGCACTACATTTTGCTGAAGAATGTCTAAAGAGTTTCCTTTTTTTTTTTTTTTAAACTCCCCTGTGCAATACGTATCTCACACTGAGGCAGGACCAGCCACTCGAGACACAGACAGTGGCAGGCTAATTCCAGACATCCTGCTTTTTTAACAGTAGATTTATATTGTTTACCCCTTCCCTGTGGGAAATGACCTGTGTTATTTTCATTACTTTATATCAATGACAGTGATTTGATCACTGCAGTTTCTAATCTGTCTGTAATGTCTATTTGTCTTTCAGTTGTCTGAAGCCAGACACCAGACATTTGAAGGTCTGAATCGAACAGTGGGTTACAAAGAGCTAAAAGGCAAAGACCCTCCCACTGTAGAACTGGCCAAGAAAATTGAGCAGGTGCATCAAACAGCATCACAGGCTTTTATCACGTTTGTTTATGTGTGAAATCATTGCATATCTACATGTATTTGAACCTGATTTTCTGCATGGATTTTTTTTTATGACAAGACTGTAAAGATGCACCACTTTGTCCTAATGCAAAACCATTATCATCTTCTGTGCACATCCAGCTGGAGGTGAATCTAGCAGAGCGTGAGAGGCAGTTACTGGAAAAAGAACTCCTCGTGGACCAAGTGACCCGCCTTCTAAAGCCTCTCAAAGAACAGTCTGAGAACTGCAGACAGGATCGACTGTCACTGGCAAAAAAGGTAGATAAGTAGGTCTGCTCGGATATAAAGAATAGACCCAGCTCAAACAGACAGACATCCAAAAATACACTCAGGTTAACACTTACACCAGCTGTTAACATTCAGCTGTTCCTTCACAGTCTCATATATCTGTCTCCTTTCTGTATTTCCTCTTACAAGCCCACAAGAAGTTTGTGCAGGAGCATGGACACTCCATGTGAGGAGCCCCACAGAGTGGGCATTAAGGAGTTCACTGAGCATTACAAATCTCTCTGACTCTCACTTATCTTCCTCTTTTTCTTAACTTTACACACCCCATCTATAAATAGGCTTAACACGATAAAGTGGAACAAGAAGCATCACATGCCACTGTGCAATTATAGTAATACCAGTGAGATGAAAATGAAATCTGAAACTACTGTATATTGGAAAGCACAAAACATACATGTATTTTTGTCCATGTAACACACACTCAGCATGAAACAACAGCTGTGATTTATGTAAAGTCAAAATAAGCAGTTGTTATAAAGTGCATATGGTATAGTTCTTATAAAATTACACTTTAATGCATAGCTTGAGGCCTTTTTGAACAGCATTTAACCTTTGTTTGTATGTCGTTTGCTCCCAGCTGAACGAGGTCCGTACTAATCTAACCAACGCCAACAACCGAATAATGGCTGTTTCCGCTGAACTTTCCATGATGCAAGCTGCCACGTTGTCTCTACAACAAGAGATCAAAGAGAAAGAGCTACAGGTCAGAGGGGTGCCAGTCACTCACAGCGCATAACCACAACAATGTGATTCTGGGCTCCCAACGTGTGATCTCACTTCGGCTGCACATTCCCCCTTCAGTTTCCTACTGTTTTTCCTATTATTGCTTTCACTCTCCACTGATCACGATCGAAGAGAGCAACAAAGTGCCTTTTCCTCATCGTGCCCTGTATTTCACCCCTTACCTATTTATTTCTTTGTGAATCACATCATGAGGTAAACACAGAGAGGCAGTTCAATTATCCATTTCATAAATGAGATAAAACTCCAAAGGGATTGTGGAAAACTATGTCAATAAAATAAATGAATGGGGGAAGAAAGAAAAATAAAAATGAATTAGCACTATTAAAGGAGCTAAAACATCAGGGAACCAGGATTAAAATTTGCCAGGTGTGTTGAGTGTTCACAAGCACAGCTGGATCTGTAGAAGGTAGTTTTGACTCTCCAGATCATCTGTGTTGTTTAGATACTCACATCCTCCACCCAGATTTAATAAAGCAAATAGGTACAATCCTTCTATTGGAGAATTACTGCCGTGATTAATAAGTTTTGGATGCAAAAAGACATTTAACCCTAACTGAAGCAGATGAGTAGCTTCTTAATTCTTAAACAACCATCAGTGTGATAGAGAGAATAAAAATTGGACTGTGAGCAGTGAACAAAGGTCAAGTGGTCTGATTGGTCCAGATTGACCCTGTTCCAGGATGATAGATGCATCAGGGTGAGAAGAGAAGTGGATGTGTGTTGTAATCAGAGTCTAATGAAATACTTGTGGGGAACATTTTTTGGAACCAGGCTATATATATAGAGTTTAGAAATATAGAAAAATGTAATGACTTATGGCAACTAGCAGTATTAGCATTTTAGCCACTCCTGTGTTCACTGCAAAAATCCAAAACTTATAAATAACTAAGACATAATCACGTGAAGAGTAGCTTGTCACTGAGATATAAAGAACTTATTTTTAGACAATAGATCTTGAAAAACATTATTTCAAGAAATTTTACCAAGATAATTTTCACTTGTTCCATTGTCAGATTTTTTTTTACCTGAATTAAGCAAAAAAAAATCTTGAATTCAGCAAAAAAAAAAAATCTGCTGTTCTAATGGAACAAGTGAAAATCATCTTGGTTAAATTGGATTTTGGTTAAAAATCAGTTCTTATATCTCACTGAAAAGTTACTCTTTAGATGATTATGTCTTAGTTTAAGTGTGATGAGATATTTGGACTAAAAATGAGAAAAAATATATACTTGGTAAAATACTGTTTTTTTCCAGAGTTCAAATCACTTCCTTTTGCAACCCAGAATTTATTGTTAATATTTGGGCTTCAGATTGTAGATCAGCTTCACTTCATACACTTGTTCCCCTCTGGATTGCTGTAAGTTACCCCCTGTTACTTTGCTGTTGAATCAGAATAGTACATTTAAGTAGGTATAATTTGTCAATGTTTAAATCCTATTCTGTTTCTGTTTATAGAAGCGTCAGTCAGGAAGCTAAATCCAACTCTCACACAGCCCTTCTGTCACACTGCAGTCACCTCTTTCACACTTACTCAGCTCCTGTCACTAAATCACTCCAATCTGTTATTCAGGAAGCAAACACTCAAAGTGACATTATTTATGTTAGCTAGATTTAAGACCATCAGCCAGTTCCGCAGTTGGAATGGTTAACTTTGAAATGAAAACAGATAAACAATTAGCCTGTTAGCAACACAAGAGATAATATATAATAGTAGGTAATATGTATATATTGTAATTCCTTCATAAACTTGTGTGGATTATTACTTTCGGTTGGTTTTGGATTACAAATGTTTTGATCAGAGAAGGTGATCGACTGGGAGGTGATGAGAAATTCAAGTGTTCAGTATATAGACATAGAGATACACCATCTTCCCCTTGATTGTGTTGACTCAGTTTTGTCCCAGTGACTTTGCTGACTGGAGTTGTCTGTGAAATCTGCCCAAAGAAAGCATTTCTATATTGCAGCACGATTCAACAGAATGAGTGCTATATTCTTCACATAAGCTTTGTACCGAAAAGAATATATCCAGATGTGATCCCCTACCATTTTGATTAGTAAAGGTTATTTAATTACAAATTTTGTCAGTCGGTGTACGAGGCTGTTTATCCTCTAATTTATTTCTCTTGCACGTAATAAGATACTCTCCTTGAACAGATTTGAACTTGAAGCTTTTCTATATATGTCTCTATTTCACTTTTTTGTTTCTGAACGCAATTTTCCACATGCCTTCTAAATATTTCAAGAGACGTGTGTTATAACCCGAAGAGCCCCTGCAGCTGATGTATGCCTGCAGCTTGCCACCGACTCAGTCAGAAGCAGAAGATGCAGAGGCATAACTTTGCCCACATTCTTACACTAACACAGCCATCTGTTTTGAGTGCAGTTAGAATTGAGTTGAAGCAGGACAGCGCAGAGTGGACTGAGTGATAGGAATACAAAGTGAAGGTATTTGCACTGCTTTGTGTTTCCAGATGGACAGCTGCCAGCGGCGGCTGGAGCAGGGCCTGCCACCCGACGCTGAGATGGAGGCAGAGTGGAAGAGGATGCTCCGGGACAAGAAGAGAAGACAGAGGGACAAAGAGGAGAAAGAGAAGGTGAAGTCACAAACCCACAAAAAGACTCCAGGTCAGGTTTTGATTAAAGCACCGAGGGCCAAGAAAAGAAGATAGAGTGACAAAGAACAGGGCACAAACACTCAAGGTAGGACTGAGTTGAGGCGCTGATGGACAAAAGGCCTGTATACTATAGGCTGAGAAGGGGACTGAGCGGAAACTGTCCACACACACACAGATTAGACACAAACTAGTGAAGTTTTCACCATATATAGTACACGAACAGAGGACAAGAAGGGCAGACTGGCTGACAAACAGAAGGACCGGCTGTCTACACAACAAAGGCAAACACACAGGGATCGCTTGTGTCTGAAACCAGCCCTGCTGTCTGCAGCTTGATGTTAAACTGATATGTATTTTCTCACCCGCTTTCTTTTTGCTCGTGCCCACTGGCCCAAAGATACACCACAATACTCCATGCACAATGCCAAACCAGACTAAAAAAAGGAAAAAAACCTCAGCAAAAAGTTAAATTTAGTGTTTACACTGGAAAAGATCTAAATCTTACCAAGTGTATTTTTCTCATTTCTTGTTCAAATATCTCATCATACTTCAAATAAGACATAATCACCTAAAGAGGAACTTTTCTGTGAGATATAAGAACTGATTTTAAAACAATACATCTGGAAAATCTTATTTCTAGAAATCTCACTAAGTTAATTTTCACTTGTTCCATTGGCAGATTTCTTTCACTTGAATTATGCAAAAAATCTTGAATTAAGCAGAAAAATTTGCCAATGGAAAAAAAGAAAGTTTTCTTGGTAAGATTTCTTAGGTGATTTTGTCTTATTTCAAATGTGATGAGAAAAATACACTTGGTCAAATTTAGATTTTTGCAGTGTAGAGCCAGTGTTAAGATATTTGCTGAGAAACAGTATGTGCTTATGTGAAACTATCGGAGCGTTATGTTTTTCCGTGTTTATTTATTTGCAGTTCCAGCTGTGCTTTTTGCATTCAGAGCCATTACCCCTCAGATCACATGCCAACGGATAAACTGGTCATATGCATGAGGAAATCGACGTCTCTTTGAAGTTTCTCTGTGATTTAGGCGCAGTTCATTTGCATGCTGTTGTGGGGTGAAAGTCAAAGGGGGTCTAGTGTCATGTGGAAGTGGACACAGTGGTTTTCTTTTCCCAGCAGGGCACCACTAGGGTTCAAACACACTGGGATCAAATCAGTTTTCTCAGATGATGTCAGTGCGCTGCAAGTTCTAGGGAAGAATTTAGCTGGTTATATTTTAATTTATTCATCTGTGTAACAGTAAGCGAGATAAGGCTGATCTGGATAAAATGTTCTTAATTTCTAAGCTAATGAATCATCAGTGGTACAGTGTCAAAAGTTCATTAAATAGTGTTGGTGTTTGAATGGGATTTTGCTATCAGTATAATGCAGACTGGTTAATGGTTGTAGTTAAGTGTGCACATCGTTTAACCTTGAAACTTTTACCCATTTTTCAACATTTAAATAATGTTTTCAGTACTCACAATATAAATCAGCTTTTGTTCTACATTAAATGTCAGATTATGTCAAACTGATTGATGTGCAGGCACAGCTTTTTATGCCTGAAGATACTTTTACTCAAAAAGGAAAAACCCTGTATTTCACATCAGTATTTCTTATATCACTAATCTCTATTATGTGTTTAAATTAGTGCTGTCAAACTATTAAAATTTATAATCAGATTAATCACAGGGTTGCTGTGGATTAATTTTGATGACTCACAATTAAATATCATTAATTTTTAATCGATATTAATGGCATCTCATTTTGCATCAGCAAACAAACTCAAGAAAGAAGGGAATATATAAGCACTTAATGCATTTATTTAAACACCTTCAACAGTTTAAAAAAACAGCTGCAAACAACTGTTCCTCCTTGGGTTTTTTCTCCTCATATTTCCATCCAGAGGCCAACGTTCTGTTTAGTGTCTTCCATCTTTATGGGTTGGTTCTGCCTGTCTCTACTGGATCAACTGACCATTTATTCCTGTGTGACATTAACTCTACTTGGACAAACTGCCTGAAATGCGTTAGCAGAGACTTTCAGAGTCATTCTGTGCTGCGGATGGGTTAATTGCATTAACATTTTTAATTGGATTAATCATGATGATGGATTAATCCACGTTAATTTTGACAGCACTAGTTTAAAGTTAAGAATCTTTAATCAACTTTGACACTCTGAACCCACACATCCGCATTTATTCTGTCCGTCCTTACATTTACCTTGAGATATTTCAACGATTATTTAATCATCCCTTAATATGATGAAAATTCTGTTGCGTATTTTAACTCTTTAGGTCCTGCAGTAGATTAAGAGTGTGGTTTTGTGTGTCTGTGTGTTGCAGTTGGCTGAAGAGAATGAGTGGAACCTGTTGCCTAATGGAGTGTACACCACGGCTGAAATCCGTCCAAATGCATACATCCCCCAGAATGACGGACTCCCCCTGCCCAAACCGTACGGAGCCCATGCCCCCTTTAAGCCCTTCCAACCTGGAGCCCACATGAGACACTACCGCAAACCAACACTCAAACCCCTAGAGACATAACCAAACAATGTACCCATCAGCGTCTAGTTAAATGATCCATGCGTAATGAGTAGATTTTAGTTTAGTTTTTTTTGTTTTTTAATCAAAGGACTTTGTTTTCAATCATGTGAATTAGTCTCAAAAGACAAAGCAAATGAGCAGTTTATGTGTCAGATATAAGATCTAGTGCATTGTCATTGTCACTGCTGGTGTATAGTGCGTGTGAACGTGTGCTCGGGAACAACATCTGCTTATAATTCAGTTACGTTTATCACCATTTACCGGCAAGAGCTTGTTTACACTCTCAGTCAAGTTAAATACTGTAGAAGAGTGGAGACGGAATACACAAGACGCCAGTGATGTGTTGTCGTTGCACTGTGCCCGCCAATAAAAGTTGACTTTGTGTATGTCGCAACACCTTTCTTGTAAAGATGAACTCATCCCTCAAGGACAGTGAAATATTTGGACATTTCCCTCTGCCCTGTCGCTGTTCTCTGCCTCACACTTGTAACGTTGCCGCTGATGAATAAATTGCAAAGGGCTTAAGCTTGAAGCCGGGCTAAGAGTGCATGCGTAATGCCTGAAATGATAAATGTAAATAGAGAGAGCTGGCAATGAAAGAGCATAGAGAATGACAAAGAGAGAGGAGAATTTAAATGAAGAGGAAGCAGAGATGGCAGCCAGGGAAGTCGGCACTGGAGAGTCAAAGGGAAAATGGATGAAAGTGGAACTCTAAATAGGATGGAGAGTTTATAGTCGCTTACTACTGACCAAAAAGAGTACGGCTGGCTTTTGAAGTTCACCCAGACGCTCTCAAATCTGACCATCAAAATAGTTTGTTGCCACCGAGCGTGTTTCATTGCTCGTAAAGCATGTGTGTGTTTGTGTACCCGGTTCATGTGGGGGCCATTACTGTGTACAGTGTTTCTGTGATCCATGATGTGCAAGTCAACCTCTTAAAAGGTTCAAGAAGGCAGAAGGGTGGGGTTTACTGGTACTGAGCCAGTCCTGCACTGCAAAAATCTAAATCTAACCAAGTGTATTTTTCTCATTTCTAGTCCAAATATCTCATTACACTTAAAATAAGACAGAATCACCTAAAGAGGAACTTTTCAGTGAGATATAAGAACTGATTTTTAGACAATAGATCTGGAAAATCTGATTTCAAGAAATCTTATCAAGATCATTTTCACTTGTTCCATCTACAGATTTTTTTTTTTGGCTTGAATTAAGCAAAAATTATCTTGAATTTGGATGAGAAGTGACAAAAATACACTTGGTAAAAGTGATTATTTCCAGTGTGATGACCAAGTACACTGCAAATTATTTGGTTCCTATCAAGATAAAAAAAAAAACAACTTAGATTTAGAAGTGTTAATTTATCTTGTTTTCATAGTTAATTTCTTATTTTAAGCCTTCTAATTACATCCGTAGACATACTTATTTCTAGATTTAACCGCCTCAATTCAAGAAGTCTTGGCAAGTGAAATTATCTTGCTACATGGACGGATAATTTCACTTGTTTTTAGCACCTTTTTCCTCAGATTTAGTGTTTTTATCTTTTTTTAGACGCCCTTTTTTTTTGCAGTGTGTGTGTGTGTGTGTGTGTGTGTGTGTGTGTGTGTGTGCGTGTGCGTGTGTGATCATCCATTGCAGGCTGATGCTGAGAGCTGTCAGATTAACTTAGCCCCTGACTGTTGGTGCTAATTAGCCGGCTGCATAACACCGACTGCATAACAGAGTGGAGAATGAGTGATTTGCTCACATTTGAGAGCGGAATCCCCGGCAAAAAACCAGTGATGTACGGAAACGAGGTGGTGAATGTCAAGGTTCACAGATTACACAATAAGCCTCGAATGTTGAGCCAAGCACAAATGAGGGTCTTGTAGGTGTGTTCTCTTCTAAATGTGACTCAGCGTGTGCGATGACTGATGCTGAGATTATTTCCTGGATTTGGTGGAACTCTGCTGAGTCTGTCCAAAACACTCAGGTGCTCCGAAGAATCTGAGGGCTCACTTCCTCCTCCTTCCGCTGAGCTTTTCACTTTACTTTTTCTCTTATTACAAAGCAGTATTGATGAAATCATAAATCCAGCAGGCTTTCAGTTTTTAAGGTTCAAAGAAAATTCTTGGAGAAGTTAAAAAAAAAAAAAAAACAACCAAGGCCTCAGAGTTTCTTCAAAAGCCTGGCACATAGAGAGAAAAGTACACAACACATGAAAAAATCTCTTTATTTACAATTCATCATACCAGACTTATTCTTTATGTAAACAATATGATTGATTCATGACTCCCTTTTGTAGATTGCAGAATGACATGAGAAGTAAGTCATTTTTGGTATTTAATAATGTACACATGCCTCATACCACGGCCTTCACAGATATTCTGCACTTCCAGTACAAGCTTTAGTGACTCAAGAGGGGGAAAAAAAAGCATATATCAAATTCAAAGCAGACATTTGACTTTGCTCGGCCTGTTTGCACCATATGGTTTACACACACAACCTCAGAGCTCAGTCATGTTTTTGTATTTTACTTCTTACCACTTTTATCAACTGTCGCCTCTAAAGGTGGAAGGATGTTATTTTCAGACACATTTCTCATGTATATACATCAGTAATTACCTTTGAACAGGTTCAGTGATTACATAGTTGCAGAAAAAATTATTAGACCACTCGTTTTCGTCAATTTCTTCTTCATTTTAATGCCTGCACTGCAAAAATCGAAATCTTACCAAGTGTATTTTTCTCATTTTCAGTCAAAATATATCAGATTTTTTTGCTTAATTCAAGCCAAAAAAAAAAAAGCAAATGGAAGAAGAGAAAATTATCTTTAGGTGATTGTCTTATTCTAAGTATGATGAGATATTTGGACTAGAAATGAGAAAAATACACTTGTAAGAGTTAGATTTTTTCCAGTGTCGTACAACTAAAGGTACATTTGTTTGGACAAATATAATTATTCCAACAAAAACAGCTCATAGTAGTTGAATTTCAGAGCTGATATCTATCCATTTAACATGTTTTTCTTGATAAAAACCAAAATCACTTCAGTTCTTACATCAATATCTATGTCATTGTACTGACAAAAACAGTGCTTTTATTCTATTTTATATTTTCTTTTCTGTTTGTTTTAGTCACATCATACACAGGCGTTAGGACTTGATTGCATAACTATTGTTTTTGATGGTCTAATAATTTTTTCCGCGACTGTCCCAGTTACACTATCAAGAATAAATCACACTGTCAAAATCATTTCATGAAAAAAGGTAAAAACATTTTATTCCAACTTTATGGGCAATAGTGTATAATATAAAAGCTTATAGAGTTTGAACTGGATTTTCAACATGATTGTACACAAAACTGTTCTGGATATATTATCAAAAAGTGTGTGTTCAGTAGTTTTTTCTTTACATGTGTGAGCTTAATGAAAACTGAATCAAATGTAATGTTGAATTTGAAGGTCAGGTTGATGGAAGGCACTGGAACCATGTATGTAGTTGGATGAATAGATTTATATAACAGATATTTGCATGAAGACGTACAGACTTTCATTCTTTAAACACAGGCCTCAACGTTCAACAAGCTCGTCCGCTTTTTGTTTTTTTTTGTTTTTTTACTGGGTTTACTCATGTATTTGCTGAAAATGAAGAGTTTTATCCAGAAAATTGCTAAACATCCTCTTGGGGATGCAATTTAATACTATCAAAGAGCCAGTTGAGCTCACAGAATACACCTAACACCCCCTTCTAAAACTGTATAACTGGCAATCAAAATCTGATTTAACGCACAGCAGCAACTAAATGACCATTTCAAGCCACCGCGTCGGCAAAGCTCTTGTCAGCATGTAATCAAGTTGATGGGGTGCAGTGTTACAGGAAGCACAGGAGGATAAACAAATGTGTTTGATTTATAAATTCCATTTGCGGGTTTTGACATCAGTGTCTATAAATTGAGGGAGAAGTTGAGTGGGCACAGTATGTGGAGGATTGTCACAGCCCTGGAAATTGAGTTTAATATAAATAGATATCTGTGTTTATCGATTTTCTATAAAAATGTAAAAAAAACAAAAACATGTTTCCTCAAATTGAAATAAGTCTCTACCTGAAGTATTCCGTTCCCTATCGCATTGTTCTGTAAATGATCGGCTCCGTTCCTGTTTACATTGAAAGGCTCCAGTATTTGCGAACACAGACAGGTGGGTATACTAATAGGCTGCTCCGTCTGGAAACAGCACGTCTGTACCTTCAGTAAAACTGACTGTGATTTGTTTAACTCTGGAGGATCTAAGTGGGTTTGGGATGTGAGCTCTGACATGTGTTCCCACTGAGGGAACAACATGAAAGGTAAGTGATGGTTTGTACTGAGGAAAACACTGAATGATTTAGTGTTTTATTCAATAAAAAATCCAAACGACAGAAAAATGAAATCGGTTCAGAATGATTGCACGTTATCATTAAATGTAAGAAACGGTAATAGAGGTTTTTATATACTTCATGAATTTCTAAATGAATCCAAACTCTTTATCATTACCTGATAATTCAAGGGTGGAAGTGTAATCCAACATGCTTGATTTAAAAAAAAAAAAAAGTCTCATAATCTTTAGTTTTACAAAGGATGGAGCTAAATCTGAAGTTCGTCCTCTGAAAAAGATTAAAGCTTGTGTCCTGATTTCTTCGTAAGCGCCTGGATGGATGTAATTTTGACCGACAAGGGCGAGTAGAGCTTTCCGCTATTGTTTCTGCTTCATCCTGAGGCTCTATTCTGGGGCTGAATGAGTATCCCAGCAAATTATCCTGAACCGGTGTCTATCATATAGATGTGGTTCTGTCTATGACGCGTCCTGCTGTTGCTGCCTCTGCTTTCTGCTGAAGGCTGATTATACACCTGGGTTTATCCACAAAGAACGCTGGACACCTCATACAGCTGGAAAGGCTAACACAGCTTCTGTTCAACTGTCATATTTAGGTTCTGACGGGTTTAGAGCTGCGCAGTATATCGTTTGAGCAGAGTCATCGCAATGTACGTGCGCGCAATAGTCAGATTATGAAGTGTAGGAGGCAAATAAATGAACTCGGCGTGTTCTCGTCTAATTTCCAACTGACACACACTGGGAGCAGCCATCCACCAATCACAATCATTCTTAATCAGTTTGCCGAAGCAGACCACGCCCCCTGCACATGGAGCGAGAACGAAGACTTTGTGTCAAAAAGAAAAGCAACGTCAGTTATCTGGAATTATTTCAGCTACAGAAAGATGAAACTGAAACGCGTTCTGTGTCGACAGTGCCTTCCACCTGCCGCCACGACGAGAGGTCATTTGTTTGATCATTTACGTCGTACCACGCAGCTATTATATCCTCCTGAGCAGTTTTTCATATCGCAATATCTACAAGGTTAAAAAAATATATATCGCAATGTCAGTTTTTTCCATTATCGTGCAGCCCTAGACGGGTTTGTTGCTGCTGATGCACCTCTCAGATTCTTACAAACATCATTTAGTGATTCTAATAAATGTTGCTGCTGTGTATGGATTAGAATCAAACTTGTGTCAGATTTTCCATTTGTACACTATGCAAAACATTAACACTCATAGTGCGTTAATGCTGAATGCCTCATTAAAGGAGCTATATGTAGTACTTCTGATGTTATTATTTTTGCTAAGTGTGACATTTGTTGATTCGTGGCTGTTCTGACCTTGTTTGATTCCAAACTGATCTTTACTGCAGCTACTGACAACACAAACTGTACAGAAAATGGAGATTTGTGCTTTTACTGTGTCTGTTTTCAGTCTAAAACCAGAGCTAAGCTAACAGAGCTATAATGTAAACTATCAGCTGATGCGACATGAACATTATAAGACAGTGTTCTTTTGAGTGAATGATACCGTAGGGTGACCAGACGTCCTGAAATCAAAGCTGTTGTCCTGAATTCGGCCCTAAATGTCCCGAAATTTACACTTTAATAGAATATTGAGTAGTTATTTTCTGATTAAATTAAAAGTGTTCATAGAGTGGTTTAGTCGAATGCTGCTACAGCTTCTCAGTGGCTGCGTGCAGCGACGAACAGAGCGCAAGTTTCAGCAGATGTGAGGTCGAGGACAGTGCATGTGCAGGCAGCGCAGCAGGTAATTGTTCACAGGCCAATATGTGTGCAAAAAAATACTCCGACCTAATGTCTGATGTCGTTTTAACAAAATCTACTAATCGAATTATTTCGTTTGCTTAGGCCTATTCAATGACCCATAATTTAGTCGTCATAATAATTTTGGTAAGGCTTGTTATTAGGCTGTAGCCTGAACGGTCGGATCTGCACTGTTACATCAGTCATTGTTATTTTTCCACAATGACATTTTGAGTTCAAGATTTTTATGTTGTTTTCTTCTGGCAGAAATATTTATGAAAGACTTGATCTTGGAATGAAAGTATGTTTGTGACAGATTTGAAAATGCATCTTTTATTATTTTCTATGTATCATCAGCTTGTCTCACCCCCCCCCCAAACCCCTCCTCATCTGATCACCCTATGATACTGTAATGCAGATGTGTGTAGGTTTGAGCTTTAGAGTTTTTTATTGAGTAGGTGGTACAGTCTGTGGGTACGTATTGTTCATTCCTTGGTGGTTTTAGGAGCTGGAGGAGTGTTCTGTTACAGGACGTCCCTCTGCTGTTAATAATCTGGAAAATCAATACGACAGAACACCTTTAAAGGATCTGATCATGTGCCGATAAACACGACTACAAACTACAGCAGCGGTGTGTGTGTGTGCGTGTGTGTGTGTGTGTGTGTGTGTGTGTGTGTGTGTGTGTGTGTGTCTGTATGAATGCTCACTGTGCATTCACTGCTTCAAGAACTTCCAGGAACACAGATTAGGAAATCCATCCCCTGCATTTTTTTACAGGTCCACCCAAATGTTTTTGCTCGTCCACTCCACTGCTGTAAAACCTAATACGCTCTCTTCCATTTTTGTTGCATTTATCCCTTCATCCTACTCTCATTTGTCATCAACAGTCAGAAGTGGTTTATGAGCGCCCCGCCTCTCAATGTTTCCATTCATCTTTCCTCTCCCCCTCCATCATCCATCCATCCGTTACTTGTCCTCAAGGCCCAGTCGATGACTGTTCTCTCAAACACATTTTCCCCTTCATCTGTTTCCCCCTCTCTCCATCCATCCTCCGTCCCTCTCCGCCCCACCACTCCCTCCACATTCTTCACTTTTCCTCAAAGCCCAGCTGAATCAGTGTCTGTTTCAGAGCCGTCTCCTCCACAAACCTCGCATCCACATTTTCCTGCTCCTCGAACGGGTTCGCAGCTGGAACACAGGAAGAAGACTTCAAGAGAGACGCAGCCTCTTATAGATGGATATAACACCAAACACACACAGACACACACTTCCTTCCTTCCACTTCCACAATGGGCACGACAGCATTTTGACCGAGTACTCATAAAATGCACACAGAAAACAGTCTGTCTTAATCCTCTTGGGTGTGTGAATCCAAACATAAAACCTGAGTAGGATATATTTATATACACATCCATATCCTTACCTTGTTCCTCTATATCAGACAGAATCTTTGCCAGGTAAGTAAGAGGGAGAAACTCAGGTCTGAAACCTGGCTTATCTCTGCCGGTGAATGCAAATCCCTAAGGAGGAGGGGAAAAAAAACCCAAAAAAAGAGAATTCTCAAGGTTTCCAGGATACAAACAATTGAGACAAATCTACAGCAAATCTAGAAAGTAACACCTGAACTCCACTTATAATAAAGTTACAGCAGTTAGGCAAGTTTGCAGTAACTTTTTGCAGCTCGACAGTATAAATTTCTCCTTCTCATCATGCAAAATGCCACGGGCTCTCCATGGCAGTCTGCTCACTAATTACTGACTCAAACTGGCATCATGAAGTGAAGAGACAGTGTGTTAAGCACAGAGCTGCGGTCACTATTTTAACACATTTAAAGAAGGTCGAGGCATTGGGGTGTTTTCTAGCTGCAAAAAAAAACAATAACTTTTTTGGTGTGAAACGTTTTTAGGGCTGCACCAATTATTTTCACTGTTCCTTTCAAGCTCCCAGGTTCAGGTGACTTCCTATAAATGCTTCAAAAACATGCATTCACACATACACATACATATTTAAGCACAACAATTATGAATGTGGACATTTCTTAATTATTTTTCCCCTCCTGAGTAATTTATCCCCATTTAATTACAATATTGTCCTCAGAATTTTGGGGTGAAAATCAGTTGTTTACCTATATTTACTTCAGAGTAAATTCAAAGGTCATTCTATCAAAACAGAGAAAATGGAAGAAAATGTGACTTTTTCCAGAAAAATATATCACTAACTCAACATTAAAACAAATTGTATTAATGATGGTGTTTCCATGTTCTGGACGGAGCCTCTGAACGTCCACGTGGTTCATATTTAATGATGAAAAGCTGAGACACTGCATTTTATATGATTTATTTCAATAGATCAGGAGATGGTTTTGGTCGCCGGTTTAGGTCTTTGAGGGTTAAACCTGTGACATGACTTTGTGGTATGTTCAACTAATAATGGTCAGTCTACTGGTATTTATGTTTTTGTCAAAATTTTCTAATCTGGACTCTAATGCACCATGATAGCAGCAATTATGTCATTTTCAAAACAATTAAATTATTTAAAATAATTTTCTGTTAAATTATTGACTTTTTTTTTAGCAAATGGCCACGTAATTAGGAGGAAAACAAACAAGGATTTGGCCATTATAATGAAATAAACATATTTAATTTTTTTTTTAAAATAGCAATCCCAAACTGAATCTAACTAAGCAAATAGGTAAGAACCTTCCATTGGATTACTGCAGGGAATCATATGGTCTGTCTACTGAAAATATACAAATTTCCTTTTCTTTTTTGTCAAACACATAGAAATAGAAACAACCTCCAACATTTAAATCTTGGTTTTTGGATCTTTTCCATCATTTAACATTGGAAAAAAAGTAGATATTCTATAAGAGGATAGTTTTTCAGTATCTGGCAACCTGTTCTGAACCACATAAAAGAGGAAGAGTCCTCATTTATTCCAGAGTAGCCTTATTAATACTAGTCTGTGACTAATTATTTTAGTTTCCTCTTATTTATTTATCATTATTATTAATTATAATCTTTTTTATGGTGCATTAGGGGAGTAGGAGTGTTCATGGGTTTGGATATGAAAAAAAGGAGAAAATAATGGCTGCATTATGCTTTTTTGAATGACTTAATGTGTAATAAAAAAAAAAAGGAAATAGGGTCACTTGATGTTACTGTGACGTGTCATTGTCGGCTGTTTTATCCATTTTTCTAGACATGAACGGGGATGAGGGATCGTCTAGCTGATCCCACCCCTGGGATGCTGTCCTCTGTGGACGCCGGGCAGCAGGGGCATCAACACCCCCTGCGGACTCTCAAACCTGGATAAAACAGCTGACAATGACACGTCACAGTAGCATCACATGACCCTGTGGGAGGAGGGAGGAAAGTCGTAGCTGAAACATGCTCATGAATCAACTGCTTCTATGTGTCTGACGAAAAAGAAAAGGAAATCTATATATAATAAATAATATGGTTCAGCCCCAACAAGTTCAATACACAGTAAATTTACCAGTGTTAGTTATGCAGTGTAAAAATATGTTAACTCTATTGGAGTAATTACAACAACAGATTGAATAAGATGCTTCCCAGTGTCAGTG
>JAPTYQ010000005.1:25240446-25252560 GCA_029814465.1 Ostorhinchus cyanosoma | reverse complement strand
GGGGGGGGTACTGCAGAGGCGCTCCTTCTTGCACAGCGGATGTAACAGTCTGGTGCTGAAGGAGCTGCTCAGGGCCTCCACAGTGTGGTGCAGGGGGTGGGAGGGGTTGTTTTTAATAGACGTTGAATCAGTTGTGCTAGAAGAGGGATACATCTAAAACACAGGTGTCAAACTCCGGTCCTTGAGACCCAGTATCCTGCATGTTTTAGGTATTTCCCTCCTCCAGCACACCTGATTCAATTAATGATCAGCTTATCATCATGCTCTGCAGAGGCCTGGTAACAATGTAATGGTTTCCATGTGTGATGGAAGAGGGAAATATCTAAAACATGCTCTGGAGGACCAGGGTTGGGCCCCCCTGATGCAGGGGTGGGCAATCCTGGTCCTCAAGGGCCGGTGTTCTGCATGTTTTAGATATTTCCCTCTTCCATCACAGCTGATTCAGTTAATGATCAGCTCATCACCAAGCTCTGCAGAAGCCTGATAACAATGTAATGGTTTCCATGTGTGATGGAAGAGGGAAATATCTAAAACATGCAGGACACTGGCCCTCGAGGACCAGGAATGCCTACCTCTGGTCAAGGGTGTCCAAAATTTTAACAGTCAAATAAACTGTTTCTGTATGTTCTATGCCTTTGCAGATCCATTACAATGCACATGAATAAATGACAAGTTGGGGCATGATATTGTTACAATTGCAGTAATTTTCTTAAGAAAATTCTGGATTTTCAGGATAGTTTGTTATTTATTTTATTTTTTCACACTAAAACATAAAGGAAGACGGGAGCTCACAATATACATTTGCTGTTATTTAAGTGCTGTGGTCCGTTAGAGGTCAAACTGGTTTGTATGTGATCCCTGAACTAAAATGAGTTCGACACTCCTGGATAATGTGCGTCGCCATTTTTGTCGGTGAACCCATCTTCGTCAATTCATACAATCTTTGGTCGAATCTGATTGGCTATTCTGGGTCACGAGTGCGACGAAGCCGAGGGACGCTGGGAGTTTGGTGACGTCAGTGCGACCGCCCCTTCCCCCGCCCGGTTCTCTCCTCTCGTCCTTCCCCCTGCCCAGCTACACTACCAGGCTGGAGTCCCCGGCAGCACGGCGCGCAACACAACACACTGACAGCTGCGACTGACTCACAACCAAGGGGGGAAAGATGGAGCACAGAGACGCCGACTTCAACATAATGTTAGCCACCGACTCATACAAGGTACGCGGTCCGTTGTGCTTTTATTCGGAGGGCGGCTGGGGTGGTGGATGGGGAGCGGCTGATGGATGGAAATGAATAAAGTCAAGGTGGTTTCATCATCAGTCCTAAGGCCATCACACTGTTCTCTGTGGCCGGTTCTTCGTCGGTTCACAGCAGGCCGAATGGGCAGGAGGAAGAGGAGGAGAGGGCTGGAACAGCAGAGACGCGGTACCAAATTCAGAAAGGAAGCATCCCTCTCGGAGCTAGCTAACCAACTCGCCTGGCCGCTGGTTCTAACAGAGCCAGGTTCACACCGGCATGCTAGTAACAGTGGTACATGCTAGCTGAATTAGCCTGCTGCTAGCTTACAGTGAGCGCAGCAGGGAGACTGGCGATTGATATTAAAAAGCTAATATTAGCCTCTAGCTAGCAAGTGCTTTGTGAATAGTTCTAGGAGCTGCACGTTCTAAGTCTCATCAATAATACCAAAGCCATGTGTAACGCTAGACTACGTGGAAGTAGTCTCTAGCAGTAGGGCACCACTTCCAAGAAATCAAAACCGAAAGTTTAAAGCGGTCAGGGGGTTACCCTTGTATGACACAACCACGATATTTGACTCCAAAGTCAATCATTCACTTTACGCACGGATGGCTTTAAATACGTGCTAGTTGAATGTAGTTTTAGTGGAAATTTTATAAGTCAGATTTACGCCCTCTACAGCATAGCCAGACTTCAAATTTCTGAAATATCTGCACAAAGCAAATGTACTTTCAGGAATGTCCTATCGCACGTAGCAAGTGGTTGCCGGGACCGTTGCCAAGGCAGTTGCCATGTAGAGCAGTCATGTGACAGATTGACTGATGATGATGGGATAGAAAGGCAGCATTTATGGAGAAAAAAGCAGAGGGAGTTCATGTTCATCACCCCAGCACACAGTCCTCTGAGGGACAAGCAGATATGACAAGAATTAAAACCAAGGGTTCACACAAATAGCAGCTGTTTGAGTTTGTTGTCAAATTCATGTTATACTACTACTATTAAAGATGTTATAGGCTAATACTGCGGCAGTCTCTAATTGTGCCAAAGTGTTTATGAAATCACTACAGTTGATAAAGCTTGGTTAAAACCTCAGCTTTTATGACCCCATCATAGATACTGGCAGCGATCACAGCACTTTTTCATGTAAATTAGCTACACAGGACTGTATGTCCAGGAGATGATTAATAATTAAAGCAGTAGTGGTATTACTGAATATTTCATGCAAATCTATTAGTTTTTGGTTTCAGTGTATGATTTTTGTTGTACTTTTATGGGTGTTGGTGTAGTGTATAGATGGTATATCTTACTGAGGTACTGCAAGTCCTGCTCACAGTATTGATTAGTAACAGTCAATAAAATGTGCATGCCATTAATGCAAGTAGTTGAAAGTTATTGGCAAAGGGAGGTTGTCGGTGCAAACTGATGATCACTTTGGAGGTGCCTGGCTAATAAGAAGAACATATTTATTAAATGTAAAGTAATAATAATAATCCTCTGGCCTTTGTTAAACTGAGAAAATATTATGCAATTCAACTGACTGCAAAGTCAAAGTCCTTATATTTTCTGAAGACTTATAATAAGTATTTATGTTTAAATACTTTTTTAAGATTAAGGTCAAAGAGTAAAGCTGTTTGGATTTGAGATCTGACTTAGTGCTATGAGATATATGACTTAAAAAAAAGTTTTCTCTAATGCTGGAAAAACACTTTTGCACAATCAATTATGTCTCATATGAGGTGTTTCATTTAAAAAAATGCTTTAAGTTTTATTCTAGTCATTGTATTCAGCTGTTGAAAAAACAAAATTTATGGAGTTTTATAACTATAAAGTTGTATATATAAAATGTATATAGATTATAGAGGAATGGCACTGAAAATATGACAAAATGTCAGTGTTTTAACTTTGTCTCAGTATTAGTTATTAAAATAAATATTCTAAATGTATGAAATATATTAAATTCATATCATAGCTGGTAAATATTTTCATTTATTGTAATCAGGAGGAGTCTGATATAGCTACTAAATCAAAGACAGCTTCTGCTCTCAGGCCACGAGGACTGACTGCGTCCAATGTAAAGCAGGTTTTAACTGACAGAAGGAATTTACAAGATACTTCATGGCTCGAGGGAGTCATCTAAGGTCAACTAAACAGGGAAAAGACAAAACATTTGGGCTGACACTTATCACATTTCTTGTTGTTTACCAAGCAAATCGTGTTGCCACGAAAGGGTAGAATTACTCCTCTCTTTGGGCAGCCAGTTAAATCACGCAACTGATAAACTGAACAATAAGCCAACAAATCTTTCTTTCAGGATCAGCTCTTTTAGCTCCACAACTCTTTGATACTTTACAGCCACCACAGATGCCACTATCTGTTTGTTCTGTTGGGGTGTATGCTGTAGTTGAATCAAAAGCAGCTAAATAATGTGTTTGTGTCTTGTCTATGCATGGCTGTGTAATTACCTCTGTTGTATACATGACTGTGTGTCAAATGACAATATTGCAAGCAAAGCATTCAACTGACTCGTAGACAAACCAGAAGCAACACTTTGTTCACAGGACATGAAAACAGCCTGCACCTGAATGCCTTTGTGTTGTTATCTGTTTGCATAGAAAAGGGACACTCACATTCGCATAGCCAGGCCCCTCCCCATTGTGTAGAAACTCTAAACACACACGGGCCAGTTCACTATCAGCGTGAGGAGTCTGTTGGTATGAAACATACTAGAGGGAAGAGGTGTACAGAGTAACATTGTTCACACAGTTTGCTGCCTTATGACCACACATCCACAGAGAATTACAGTGAATAGGTCTGGACTGAGTGGGAAAAACATTTCCAAAGGACAGAGAGACCCAAGCAATAGTTGAGCTTGTGACATTTACAGTAAGCAATGGAACAGTTCCATTAGGAACACCTGGATGGTCTTCACAATGCCTTTCACTGATGTGTACATTTAATGTCTGGGGAACACAACCATAACTTTGCTACCAACTTTATACTGTTATTGTGGCTCAGAAGGATGAGGTTACGTTTTTCATTTGGGAAAAAAAAAACCCACATTCTTTACACTATCTGCTCAGATGAGAGATTAGGACACTGTTACTATGGGCAAACAGTGAAGGACAAGTCTCTTAGGGTTAGGATTAAGTTATGTTAGGGCATTAACAACCACTGTTAATGTAAATTATTGCTAGTGTTGAAATTAGATTGTAGGATGCTTTCATCAATGGCATATATTCAGTGGATTGATTTTATATGGTTTCAAAATCTAAAACAAATACAGCAGAAATGAAAATGTCACACATGGTGTTAGTTTATAGGTGTGTGATCATGTTTAAGAATAATAGAAACTTTGCAGAAGCATGAGTATTGTATGGGTATTGACCTTGATTTAGATTGGTTTGATTTTTTTTTCTGTTCTGTATATATTTTCATCCTGTCTTGTGTTAGCCTATGTGGAATGTAAATACACGTGGTCAGCCCTAGTGTCATGTTTTGAGTCTTGACTCTATTTTGAGTCCTCGAAAGTCCAGAGGAAAGGACAGAGACAGGGTCAAAGAAACTGTAGTAGATCTTTGACATTTCTCTTCCTGCTCTGCTGCTATAGTAGATGACCCTTGGGTTGTCCTTGTTGGTAATTAAACCTGTGGATCTAATGTAACCTTTATGCAAGAAATTTATGAGATTAAACATTTCATAAGCTTTAAATGAATTAACTGACAAGCCTGTGACTCCTGTTATGGTTTGTGCTGTTTCTCATGTAAAATGTCTTCCTTTACCCTTGAGGAGGACCTTTCATTACTTAATTCACACCTCTTCTCTAGTATTCATTTCTAAAGCAACTGTAGTAAATGTTTTTATAATAACAGCGTATTAATAGAGACAGCTTGAAATCAGTACCCTTCAGTCTTCTTTTTTTTTATCAGCTAAAGCCTCGATCAGTAAGTACAGTGAACTGGTAAATGGTTCACACTGTTAAATCGTGAAAAGGCCCATTGTAGTCTGTGGAAGTCCCTCAAGTTTTTGGATATTTGATTCATGTCCGACTCCACATTTTCTCTTTTTCGGTTTTATGAACATGCTGGGACAAGTCTCTGACAGTTTGTTTGATTTGAACTCTCTGCTGCATTGGCATCAGTTCACTGACACTTGATTATAAGCTTACTATAAGCACACACACAACTCTACCTGGTATTTTCTGAATAATAGAAAGTGTGGGAAAGTCGGACATGTCTTGTCTGGATTGTGACATTTCAGTGCTGCATTATTAGAGGGAAGATATAAAAGATATAAAATGTCACAAAGAATTGATTGTCAGGGCTTTTGTTGAACTGGAATGTTTCTTGTTATCATTGATAAAATACCATAAAGACATAACTCCTTAAAGTTTGACCCACAATACCGTCATTGACTGATATCTCAGGCTCTTTTGTAAGACAGAGATTTTTTTTTTTTTTTTAATGTGAATTTTTTTTTTCATTTTGCAACTACGTGGTTAATAGTCCTCAAAGAATGAGTTAATCTAACTTCAACACAAACACAGAGGTTTCAACACTTCCCCTTTAACAAGTGGAGCTTTTCATCATATCATTCTATATATTGTGAAACTTAAAGGCTTTAGTAGAACTAGTTGCTTCTATGTAGCTGTACAAAATTCCCTAAAACTGTGAGGGTTAGATTTTAGACACTGAAAATGATGTGGATGTGTGAAGAGTTGAGGGGTTCTGTTTACGAGTCATAAATATTTCTGAATTGATGCCTTGGTAAATGTGTCTGACGTCCTTGTGTGTGTTCTGTCTTCTGCAGGTAACACATTACAAACAGTATCCTCCCAATACAAGTAAGGTGTACTCCTACTTCGAGTGTCGTGAGAAGAGGACAGATCCAAGCAAAAGCAGAAAAGTCAAATATGACAAAACCGTCTTCTACGGCCTACAGTACATCCTCCACAAATACCTAAAAGGTAAGCATGGGCTCAGACTTTTAGTTCTAGTAATTAGAGCAACTCTAAAGCCTCGACTTTCAATCCTTCAGGAGCTTCTCAGCGGCTGCCAGGCTGTATGACTCTGCAGCTTGCTGGTTTGTCAGATGAATCTGCAGCATCTGCTAAGCACTCGAGTTAGCTTTTTATGTAAATTAAAATATGTCTCCGGTCAACTTAACATATAATAATGTCTAGCAATACAACATTGTACTAGGGTGACCATACTTGGAGTTTCGAAAAAAGAGGCCACCTAAAGATACTTAAATTATCCATGAAATTTACTCAAAGATTTCTTAGATTTAAGTAAAGCTAAGAAATTTAAGTCATTGTCCTGTGAAAAAACAATGAAAACTGGACATTTTCTCAGATTTTTAACCCCGCCCCCTGAAGCTCTGGGCAAGATGAATAAAGAGGGCATGTCTAGGCAGAACAGGACATGTCCAGGCAAAAAAAAAAATTATATATATATATATATATATATCTGTGCTCCTGCTTTACATTTATGAAAGCTGCACTTTTTTGTACAATTAAAGTCTATAATCAACATATTTGACCATAATATGCAGGTATGTCTTTATGCAGTGCATTATCTGATGCTTTACAAGTGTATTCAGACTGTTGGGACATTCAGGTTTTTACAGCCCTTTACAATAATTCATTGGCCCACTTATGGGTAATTTCTCCTTTGCCCCTACAGTGGAAGGTCACTTTACTATGTCGGCTACAGAACAGTGTATTTTAAGCTAGTTAGGATTCAGTACATTGCTCAAGGACACTTCAGCAGAGCAGGTGCTTGCTATTGTGATACTCAACAGTAGCTTTTTAACAATGTGCTTCAGATTGGTTAAGCTGTATACAAGGAAATGTTGTCTAGAAAAGGCTTAAATGAGACAAAGTTTCATGCCTGGAAATGTTCCGTGCCCTAATTAACTTAGTCGGTAAAGGTGGATGCTTGAGTTAGTGTATGTAGTGTGGTCTTAAGGGACACAAGAGAGACAGAAAGTGAAGAAGTTGAAAGAAAGGGAGGAGGAATTCATCTCCCTCTTTTCTCTTAAAAGGATTTCATGGTGCAGTAGCAGAGGTACGGGGGAGACAGAGTGCCAGGGATAACAAGGGGAAAGAAGACAAAAGCACAGCTGCTCTTTCACCATGTGAGGGAGAAAGGCCAGCTGTCTGCGCTGAGCGTCCTCTGAGCTCAGTGATTAGGCCAACTATTAGAGATGCTTCCACGATTCTCACACTTAAAGAGCCAAAGTGCCCATGATGACTGAACTAAACTATTTATTTTACTTTACCTTTGGTGGAGTGATGTAGCAGAAAACATGAAAAATAAATGTTACAAGATAAATAAAGAGCTGTAAGTTTCTTCTCACCTTAGTGCATATCTTATGTTGTTGTTTGACACCTACGACCGTTCTCATGGTTTTGCAAAGTCCAGAAGCCAACCAAATTTGAACTGAGCCAAAGGGTCGGTTAAGACAAAGACGCCTTGTCAGCATGCACAGGATCCCTGTAATTTGATTACAACGGCGGACAGTAGAGCAGCATTCCAATGCCTTCTCTCAATCTGTGTATGTCTCTTATCCCTCTCTGTACACTTTTTGTCTCTGACTCCTCCCTCTGTACTGCTTCCTCCTTTCCAGGAAAGGTGGTGACTCCAGAGAAGATCCAGGAGGCAAAGGAGGTTTACAGAGAACACTTTCAGGATGATGTTTTCAACGAGAAGGGATGGACTTACATTTTGGAGGTAAGAAACTGACTCTGAGCAAACACTGTTTTTTTCATAAAGGTTCTTGGCAGATTTTCATTCCACAAAGTGACAAACACAGTGTTTCTAGGGGCAAAAGTGGACTTTGACTCCAAAGGTACCAGTGAACGCTCAGATTAGAACACTGACTGCAGAACATTCTACTGATGCACATATATACATACACCCATAATGGCTACATGTAGAAAGTTGTAGCTGCACAGGATACATTCTGTAATTTGTAATAACAAACTGGACCAAAGATGAACAGAACATGTGGTCCACGTCTTGTCCCCCACAAACCTTGACCATCTCAATTCTTATCATTTTGTACACCTTCTAAAACCATTTCCATGGAAAAGAATCCTATAAATTACAAAGATAATCAGTTGCAAATCACTTCAAAAAGAAGAGAAGAGGGCTCAATCAATGAAAACCTTCAGATACATTTCAGGTTTAACAGCTAAACAGCAATCACAGACAGTTTTCTCAAGTTTTCTGATTATTAACAAGTTCTATGAGCTCTAGTTTCAGCACCTTGGAGAGAGTTCTGTGCGCTGGGTTGTATTTTCATCCACAGAAAAACTCGGCATCATTACAGTCAGTCACATTTTGTCACATTGCTTAATCAGCTTTCACATTCTGGCAGCATTTGTTTTATTTTCTTTAAGCCTGCAGTGTAACACAAACACAGGAATGTATACTGTTTATACAGCGGTATTTTTTTTCAATACCAGTAATTCATGTTTGCAAACTATACCTTTACTGGCAGTAGCATGGGTTTAGCTCCACATCTTGAAGTTTCTTTTATTTCACATTTAATTTATTTTATGTCAGAAATGCAAGACATAAATTTTTCCATAATAACGCTGCCTAAGAAACACTGAAATATACTTAAAAAAAGCTGCAACAATACAACTAGTTGTCACCTTCTAAATTAATCACCAACTTCTTAAAATTGTTTTGAATTAGTGCTGTCAAATGATTAAAATTTAATCAGATTAATCACAGGGTTGCTGTGGATTAATTTGGATTAATCGCAATTAAACATCATTCATTTTTAATCTATATTAATTGCCTTTCATTTTGCATGCGCAAACCGACTCAAGAAAGAAGGGAATGTAATGCATGTAACGTGTTTTTCACAAGTTCGGCAGCGTATTAGCTGAAGTGTTAGTAGAATCCTTGGCTAACGTATGCTTCACATTAATGTGGTATTTTAAGCTGGAAATGCTTCAGTGAAAAGAAAACTCCGCCCTGCAGAGTGTGTATAATACTTTATGTCAGTCGACTGTTCTATCTTTGTTTTTTTGTCCTCATATTTCCATCCAGAGGCCAACGTGTTGTTTCCTGTCTTCCATCTTTATGGGTTGGTTTTGCCTGTCACTAACAGATCAACTGACTATTTGCTCATGCACGATGGTAACTCTACTTGGACAAACTGCCAGAAATGCATTGACAGAGTCATTCAGAGACATTCAGAGTCATTCTGTGCTGCGGATGGGTTAATTGAGTTACATTTTTTTTATCAGATTAATCATGATGATGGATTAATCCACATTAATGCGTTAATTTTGACAACCCTAATTTGAATATATTCAAGGAAAAACATGTTTAAGTCCAGCTCGTCAAATCAGACACTTATCATGTAATGATCTAATATGTTTTGGGTTGTGGACATTTTCCTCTACTTTCTGACACTTTATCAATCAAATAACTAATTGATTAGTTGAGGAAACAAGCAGCAGTTTAATTAGTAGTGAAAATAATTGCTAGTTGCAACACTTGTGTTATTTTGCGATAATCTCTAGAAATAAGCCAGTCAGTTGGTTTGGCTGATAAGATGTTTTGCAAACTATCAGTGAAGGCAAAACATGACTCTAGTGGCCAATGGCTAATATTGAGCTTTTCTGCCCTAGCTATTGACTTTTAAGGGACTTTAAATCAGTTCTGCATTGGTTTTTGCAGTTTTGCAGTTATTGATTCCTTACATTTAGCCTGGTGGTCAGTTTTCCTTCTCCACCCTACTATAATGTTCAGTCGTATTTCTCTACAACCTCTAACCTGAATCAAGATGCAAATTCTTCCACTGTTGTGATATTGTAAATGTGAATCTGAGAGGCATATTTGGTGTCTTTGCGTTTACAGAAATACAATGGGCACCTGCCCATTGAAATCAAGGCAGTGCCAGAGGGGAGTGTCATTCCTCGAGGAAACGTGTTGTTCACAGTGGAGAGCACAGACCCTGAATGCTACTGGCTCACCAACTGGGTGGAGGTAAGTCTGCTTTGTTTGTCCTGTCTGGGTCCAGAATGAATAGTGGGCCTTTCCCAGTGGGTGCTGACATGACGCAGGTGCATTATTCAATCAGTCACCTCTACACTAAGGTAAAGTTCATATTTCCTCCTACTTAATAGAAGTGCACAATGAAATATCTAAATAGAAAGGTTCAGTGTAAATTTGTCACATCTATGTCCTCATTTAAGTGTTTCAATTTTAATGTGCTCGTCGTAGTACTACTAATAGATCGCTGCTAGTTATTGAGGAGGATTTAATGGTTTTCTTAATGTGATTAATGATTAAATAAAAGGTATAAGCAACATTACTGCCCTTTTATTACTACAGAGATTTGATAGTTTTTATACAATAATAACTATAAACTATTTAACTTGGCAGCTAGCCCAGTGACACCTCTTATCTCCTCTTAAATCTTACTACATTACAGTGTTGTCATGGATCATTACTTAATCCTTGCTCAGAAATGTGTTGTAAATGCAACAAAGTGATTGATACTGGTTGGCTGAAAATGAGGAAGAAATTGTAGATTTTCTTATATATGGACAAAAGTCTTGAATTAGCTCCTTGCTTTGACCCATATTCTGTTCCCTGAGGTGTCATTACATTGAAATAATTCAGAACAGAGCTGTGCGTGTTCGTCAATGTCAAATTTGCATCTTAAAGCCGTTTAAGATCATGTAGTAGACTGTAAAAGGTCTAACTTCCAGCAGTTAAAAGGCTTCTGTCAATGTAACCGGCTTTATAATACGCAATTTAATTCTCACTTGCTGTGTACATCTTAAATAAATTCCAAAGTAAGAACTGTTAATCATGCATGTGGACTGTGATCTAGATGACTTACAATCTAATAGGTATATTCATTTTCTAGATAATACAGTGTAATCGGGTGACCTCAAACACAGCTCTAAATATATATATATATATATATATATATATATGTCTGAATACTCAGTATGAGCTCCTCTAATTGTTCCTCAACTTAAACAGAAGAACATATTTCTGTTCAATTTGACTCACAACTACTTCAGAATGAAAGTTGATATTACTGCTTGAATCAGACAGGCTGCAGTTTTATTGCAGTTTATTACATTGAGCTAATGCTCAGTGTGACTCATCCTCAACATCAGGAAGATCTCATGAACTTAATGCTGCATGAACAGACTGTCTGCAATGACTCGGCACAACTGAACTCATTAACCACCAGCTAGATCTTCACTTCATCTCCCTTCCTTTAGCAGCTTTCTTTGACTGCCTCCTCTGATTTTGTTTTCCCACTTTGCCACCTTTTTCACAAAAATTGAACATTTGGAGTTTCAAAAATAATTTCAGAGATGAATACGCAGGAAGTGTTCATAGACGTAGGTCACCTACAGCCAAGAGCACAGTGACAACAGACACATGCTGTCCTATTAAATTTGGACACAAAACAAACACACACATCCATGTGCACACACTTAGTCAGTCTTCACAGCTGATATAAATACACGCATAAACACACACACTCACACAGTCACTCTTCATGGCTGATGTAAAATTAGACTTAGTGTTCAGCCCAGTGTCCTTGGACTGCGTCATTAGGTCAAACTTTGCTTCTGTCCCAGTTGCTTCTCTACTCCATTCATTAACTTTCTATCATTTATCTTCTTTCTGTCACATTATGTGTTCCTTTTTAATTTTTCTGTTCCTCTTGCTACTTTTACTTTCTCTTCCACATTCTCATCCCCCACTCTCATTCCTTATCTTCCTCCATTTTGTTCTGGGACGTTGACCAAGAGGTCATGGTGTGTGTGTGTGTGTGTGTGTGTGTGTGTGTGTGTGTGTGTGTGTGTGTGTGTGTGTGTGTGTGTGTGT
>JAPTYQ010000005.1:25224367-25240346 GCA_029814465.1 Ostorhinchus cyanosoma | reverse complement strand
TGTGTGTGTGTGTGTGTGTGTGTGTGTGTGTGTGTGTGTGTGTGTGTGTGTGTGTGTGTGTGTGTGTGCGTGCGCGCGCGCGCGCATTTGTGTTGTACACATTCTTTTCTGAGTGTTGTTTTTAATCAAACTGCTGCTCTATTTTATGATAATGGACAATATCTTAAACAAACCCTTTACTGATCCTCTCATACTCTGCTATAAATCATATCTATGTATTAATATGATCACCTCCTGAGTCTCATAGAGGATAGGAAACGAAATCCAATTAGATTTTTTTACATTCATAATTGCAGAAGAATGTGTTTGATCTCCATATGAATGTGAAATCCTACATACAGTGACCTTACACAAAGGTCAACATGCGGGTAAAGCAGAGGCAGCAAAAACCTTGTCTGTGTGTATGTGATAATACTGGTCTTGCTGTAACAGTCACGAGTCTATATTATGGTTAGGATTATGATTAGTCTACGGAAGCATGTGACCTCCTCAGGGTGAAGTGGTGAAGTCAAGGATTTTTTTGTGTCTTATCTTCGTGTGGGGTATGCAAGATGAATGCACATCCTTATTGTCAGTTTGCTCATTATAAAATGATTATATCTACAGTACCTGTCTGCTATTTAGTGAAGTGATGGTATCAGCTGTTTTCTATATTAGGATCCATTGGACATTGTCTAAGATATATTTTTCTTTTTAAAAAAATTGGTGATATTTTTTAAACTTTAATGTGGCATTTGTCCGTACTTAATCTTTTAAAAATTACAGCATGTTTAAAGATCACATGGACACAGAAGGGCAGATATTGACATATGTGTTCAACATTTATGGTGATATAAAGTGCACTGTGTATTTATAAAGTTTCCCAGGTAGTGGTGAGGGCAAATAAGTCACTAGTTTTCATATTGAAGTGGATGACTCCAGTCCAGAGTAGACATGAGGCATCAAGGGATGTACTTTTCCCAGAGTGCTTCTTGTTTGAATGAGCTGCTCCCTCTGATCCCTCTGAGCTTGTTAGTTTTGGGGTTTAGTACCAGCTGAATACATGGAAAGCAAAGCACTCCTACCACAGGTCTTTTCTTTGCTGGATGAAATTTTGAGCCAGCCTTTTTGTTAAGTCTATGATTTTACACTGAAGTGATGGTTTGAAATACTTTACTGGGTTTTGTGAAACTGTGATGCTTCCTCATTCCTGACAAATATCGGAAAAAGTTCTTGTGTAAGAGCTGAGAGAAATAAGTGCAGGTGGAAAATAAGACGAAGTGACGCTCTACCATCTAACATTTTATTAACAGAAACGGTAGTGAATAGGGATGTAGTAACTATGAAACTGTAGAAACATGTAGAAAACAACAATTTGGCTGATGCCAGTGTTATTTTATTTATTTTTTTATTTTTTTAGTTTTTACATGTTAGATTATGGCAAGTAACTGTATTCTATTAGTTTTTTAGACCTTCGTCGCACTTGTTACATGTCAAATGAACACAAATTCATGCAAATTTATTTGACAGCCTTTTAGTAGTGGGTTCCCGCTGGGTCTTAAAAACTGTTAAAAGTCTTGAATGTACAAATCTGCTTTTAATACCTTAAAAAGTCTCTAAAAGGTATTACATTTTATACGATAGGTCTTAAGTTGTGTTGCCATAAAGTTGTTGGCTGTATTGAGTTTAAATGTGTCTGGGAAATGTCCAAACAGCAAAGAATGTAAGATTAGTCGACTCAGTTCCATCTGTTCCAACTGACAATTTATACTGAAATTAGGAACCAATTATTGCTAATTTTGCAGCCCCAGTGAGGAATGACTTTGAATGATGGGAATCAAGGCACTGGAGTAAATAACTATATTTTCCTAATTTCTAGGAGGTATGTATTTTTGCCAGTATGGCCATGAAAGTCTTAAATTTAACTTGTAGGAACCTGTAGGAACCCTGTAATGAAACACAGCAGATAAAGGTCAGACACTTCCATGGGTTGTTTTCTTACTGGTCAGTCAGGGCCAAGCCAACATTGGCCAGTGCCGGTGTTTGTTCACTAAACGTGCAAGATTCATTGAACTGAAGTAAACAGAACTGTCCCTCCTCTGTCCATCAGACCATCCTGGTGCAGATCTGGTACCCCATCACCGTGGCAACCAACTCCAGAGAACAGAAGAAGATCCTCGCCAAGTACCTCCTGGAGACTTCTGGGAATCTTGAGGGGCTAGAGTATAAATTGCATGACTTTGGATACAGAGGCGTCTCTTCACAAGAGGTATACACATGCATGTTTTTTTAGGTTACATAATGGTAGAACTTTCTGATCAGTCCAGTGTATAGAGTATACTTCTTATTGATATCAGCTAAAACTATAAGCATGAAAGTGAATTCATATAAATAGTTTGAAGTTTAATCATTAATCAGGGTCCATTTGCAAAGTGGAAACTTCTCTGGAAAAAGTTAGTAACCAGTCCTCATCATTGAGTTTCTTCCTGTTCGAGAGGGTTGGATGTCAGAGCCCACCAGTCCTGTCAAAAATAGAATTTTGTTGTTTGTTTGTTTGTTTTTTTTAAACCAAAAACAAGGCCTCCTACAAGGCTATGTGGCATACCTGTACGAAGGCCACATAGTCCTGAAATTCAGTATTCAGTAATATAAAATTAAATAAAATCAGGCTGCATCCTTTTTATGGATCTGCTGTAAGCTGAATGAATTCCTCCTTGGCCCATGCCCTACCCCTCCACCACATTTCATGAAAACTAATGCTGTATTGTCTGCATAATCCTGCTGACAGTCAACCAACAAAGAAGCTAAAAAAAAAACCAGCTGATTAAATTACCTCCTTGGCAGAGGTGAAAAGCATGAATTCAACCAAAATAGCTGGGATCATGTCTAATGGGATGTCTCTGCCAGTTATCTGCTGCTAACCTGCTCTCTGTCTTGTTTTCAGACTGCAGGCATCGGGGCTTCTGCCCATCTGGTGAACTTCAAGGGCACAGACACAGTCGCTGGCATCGGCGTCATTAAGAAGTACTACGGCACCAAGGACCCTGTGCCAGGCTTCTCAGTGCCTGCAGCAGAGCACAGGTACACACAGGCAGACTTCCTTTAAGGCTTATCGAAGTTTTGGCCCCGCTACATAGTCTCGATATCCATCAGGCTGAATTAGAGACAAAATACATCTCTGTTTCGCTAATGTAAAGGGCTTCCTGACTTAAACGGAAGGTTTAGTGACACTATTTCCAGCCTAATGTAGGGCAGTAGTTCACCACCCACTTCAAGTTTAGCACTTAACAGACACAGCTTTATAAAGGGATCTCCACGAGTTAAGAACAGCTGGCTATCTGCCCGAGCTGTTGACAGGAAATTTATGAGCTCGAGTGGAATTGTGTTCAAGATTTGGCCGAGGTTGGTGTTAATTTGCTACCCTGATTAGAGCCTGACCACCCTCACTCATTATACAGTGCATCTATTTCTGCTTGTGAATGGAGCTGTGATTGGCTGGAGGTTTGGGTTTTGATTGGCTGAAGCCCTGAAGCACACGTCCCTCACATGTCTCTGGTGTTGTTTTATGGCGCTGATCCATCTATCCTGCTCACATACACACTGTCTCTCTCTGTTTCCCTCTCACGCACACATCATCGCTTTCTTGCTCGCCACCAGGGCAGTTACTCCTGCTCCATTGCACACCAGTGCACTGTGGGATGGTGGCAGTTGTTGTCATAGCAACTGTTATGTAATGCCCCCCCTTCCTAAGTCTGTTTGGTTTCTACCTCAGAGGGAGGAGTCGCAGTGAAATTCCACTTTGTTGGGGGGGGGTGGGTGGAGAGCAGAGGTGTGTCACCTTCAGAGATCAAATGTGCAGAACTCAGAGTCTGTTCCAGTGGTGACTATACACTTTGACTGTAAAAGAATTTACCCATGAAGAAAACAAGAAACTTTTAGACACGGGAGGACAGTGTGTGAGCGTGGAGGTGCTGAAAAAAATACATTTGTAAATAGAACCGTACTATAATGGCACACATTAGGAATATATTTCACAATAAATCTGCACTCTGTCAAAAGTTTTTTTGAAGAAGTCTTGCTGAATTTGTTTTATTTTACATAGCGTCAAAGATATCATGTGAAGGATTTGTTAATGATTTTCATTTTATTTGTTTAATCACCCTTCAAATCCAGCTGAATGGTTAGTTAAATGAGTTAAACTTCCATGGTCCATATTCAACCACATTACTTCTTTCTCTACGAGGGGAGAAAGAGGTAATTGGACATCAGTCAGTAAGGAAAAATTGCCAGAAACAGAGAAATAATAAGAATAGGACCTTAACACTCTTTTATCTTTTGACTGAACCACCAATGAACTCATCTTTTAAACTTTAAGGAACAATTTTACTTATTTAGGTATGTTTATTTTTGTATCAGACCCACTGCACTCATGTTTCACTTTACTGTTACTGCTCTTAGCTAAGAGCAGTAATGACTCTGAAATCAAAGTAGACTAAAACAAACAAGTTTAAACCATGTAAAAAGAAAGAAAAAAGAAAATGCACCCTGGCCCAGACCTGTAGGCTAAAGGCTGTGATATACTGCCCTCTTCTGGACCAGCTGTACAACTGTTTGATTAATGTCTTGTGACAGTCCTCTGCTGATTTTGCCAGGGCATATTTACAATTAACAGCCTTCTCCTCCAATCCATTTAGTATTTGCCCTCTTAGTCAGTCTTTCCTCCTCAGTCTCCACATGCCTATTTTTTTTAAATGTGTGGCTCCTGAGAATCCATAAGTTTGCTTATGTTCTCGTTCTGTGTGAAAATCCCTATGATTTGCTTTACCATTCACTTGGCAGTACCATCACAGCGTGGGGAAAGGACCATGAAAAAGATGCCTTTGAGCACATCATCAAGCAGTTTCCTAGTGTGCCAGTTTCTATAGTCAGCGACAGCTACGACATCTACAACGCCTGTGAGAAGATCTGGGGTGAAGACCTTCGGGGGCTGATAGAGTCACGCAGCGCTGATGCCCCGCTGGTTGTCCGACCGGACTCAGGAAACCCTCTTGATACAGTTTTAAAGGTGCAGTCATACGGCCAGTATATCCTTCTTCTTGCATTTCACATATGCAGTGACACTCACTTTCTGCTCTCTGTACCACCTTCCTGTTCCTCCCTTTCTCATTGGCTTATTTCAGGTTTTGGAGATTCTTGGTAAGAAGTTTACACCAGAGGAGAACTCAAAAGGATATAAGGTCCTTCCTCCTTACATCAGAGTCATACAAGGCGATGGAGTGGATATCAACACGTTGCAAGAGGTAGAGAAGCATAAAATATTAAACATCTGTTTGATGGCTTGATGCTGATATGCACTGAAATATAGTTTTATAGGTCTAATGTAACCACGCTGCGATAAGAAAGGCCTTTTAATATTTTTTACAGACTGCCTTTGAATTCTTCATTGTTTCCTGAGTACATGCATGTCCTAGTACACCTCAAACAAAACACCTTTTTTGAATCCAAGAAGCTTTACTTTCCCGACATCCTTTGCTTTTTACAAACATAAAAGCATGGATAAATGAAGACATTAGGGTATGGTCAAACTAGAGGCAAATTGGATTTGTTCCTCAAATCGGATCTTTTCAGACAGACTTTATGCACTATTACTGGCAAGGAACAGATTGGATGTGTCCACACGTCACCAGCCAATCCGCATGAGTCGTTGCAGTAATGACATAGGCATCAGTAACTACCTAACTCCACTGGCAGCACAACTTCATGACTTTGCATTCTTTCCTGCTTTGCCTGTAGCTGAGCCTCCTCCAAAGTGTCAGCAGACAATTTATTTCAACAAATTGCTTTTCACCATGTTGTTCTCTATAGCAGTCTGTTAGTAGCAGCATGCTTTTTTTCAACACTTTGAATGTATTGTTGTCATTCATTGTCTTGCAAGTGATTATTTTATTTGATTTTTAATGTTTTGGGTTTTTTTTGCCGGATATAACTTGTATACGCTGATAAATGATAGTGAGCTGGCAGTCTGTAAAAAGGCCCCAGTGACACCTTGTTCTGTTCACAGATTGTGGAGGGCATGAAGGAGCATCGGTGGTCCATTGAGAACATCGCCTTTGGATCTGGAGGGGCTCTGCTGCAAAAACTGACCAGAGATCTGCTCAACTGCTCCTTCAAATGTAGCTATGTGGTCACTAATGGACTGGGGGTGAGGACTTTTAACCTTTAAGTGACCAACTGCATTCATCCTATTATCAGTGATTGATTAATATTGAATTAGATTTTACTGTATTGACAGTTTGACTTTATTCAGTTCAGTATTTTGCGAGGAAGTTAATAATGGACCATGATTTAAAACTTAATAATGGACCATGATTTAAAATTACTGTGACTTTTTGTTTAATGCAGTTCTGTTTCTCTGTTGTGGACCAGGTCAATGTGTTCAAGGACCCGGTGGCAGACCCCAATAAGAGGTCAAAGAAAGGCAGGCTCTCTCTTCATCGGACACAAAGTGGAGACTTTGTTACCCTTGAGGAGGGCAAGGGTGATCTGGAGGAGTACGGCGTGGTGAGTGACGATTGATAAGGAAACGCTGAGCAGTCCAGCACCAAGGAATTAATTTCACCCAAATAGTTTTCTGTCTCTTACCTCTACGTTTTTGTTTCCTCATTCCTCTTTCCCCTCTTCCCGATCTTCTTTATTACCTCCTCCCTTTTTCCTCCTTCTTTTTCTGCTCCAGGACCTGTTGCACACAGTCTTCCAGAACGGGAAGATTGTGAAGACGTACACATTTGATGAAGTCAGAGACAATGCTAAGCTCAAAGAGAATGAGCTGGAAGAGCTGTTGCACTGAGCACAGCATTATTAACCCCCTCTCCACCACCTTTACTCCCCATACAACCTCCCTCACCCTTCACCTTTTGGCCTCTGCATCACCCAAGCTAATGCGGGTAGCGTGCACTGCTAAAATAGACCCCACTCCCAAAGTCTGAGAACCCCTTAATTATTCCTTAAAACCTGAGATTCCCTTAAAATTCACGGAACTCCACCCTCGGTTCCAAAACACCGTTGGTTCTCCAAAGGAGTGGGGAACGAGAGATTTGGACACTCACACACCCAACTGCAAACACCCCACCATTGTGAGGGGAACAATGAGCGTGAGAGAAGAAAGAAAGTATCCGGAAGTTACAGAAAGTGACAAAAATGACAAACCCATAGAGAATTAACGACGACAAACCATGCGTTCACACGTCCGTGCCGTTGCCCCTGCGGTTCAAACCGGCATGCTGCACTGATAGGCTGACACATTGCAACGTAAGAATGTGATTGGCTGCTGATTGGCAATGTGTCAGCAGACATTTTCCATGCCGACACACTAGCAAACGACGTGATTGTAGGTTTCTCCCGTTTGGAAAAATGAACAAGGGTCCGGCAGCCGCAGGACGAGTGAACCCATGGTGTGTCGAAAGAGAAAAAGATCCTGACAGAGCGATATGAAGCCACACCCACACCAATGACCGTGCCCCATGTATTGTGTACAGAACTGTTTAGAAAAAAATACATGTCTGAATCTACTTAGCTTTGTATTTTATGTGAAGGATGAAAACGATGATCAGTGGTATATAAGGGTGCACCTATAACATTTACTCACAGCAGCTAACGTGTTGCTCATATGTGGTAACAACACTGAAATAATGTTATACTGTAGGTTTGCTTTATGGCAAAGGAAGAAGCCATCTATAGGAGCATATATACTTCAAAAAGCTACTTTTTCATCAATTATCTTGCTTTCTATCAGTAGTTACGGCCACAATTATTTAAAGGCCTTAATCGATCAAGTTCTACCTGAAGATTTTGTTCCCATACTCAGCCAAAACAAATGTTATTGATGCATCTCTGAAAGTATACAAATGATCATCTCCTTGCCATTATGTTGCCCACGGTTCATTCACATCATGAAGGCCCAATCCAAAATACTATTTCTAAAAAAAAAAGAAAAAAAACCCCAACTGAATCTTGATTTTATACATGACATTCCAAAATCCTGTCAAATGGTTTCAAGTTTTGTAGGTATGTTCACATACATGTAAGCGCACATCTCTCGCGAAACTCTAAATCTTTAAAAAAAAATTCAATTGGACAAGATTAGACAATCCTAGCGGACTAGGAAGACCCTCGTGTTTCGGTTTGGATCTTCATGGCAGTAAATGCTCCCGAAATCAGTCTTTGCTGTATAAGACCAAGAATTGATGTAAAAACTACATCACTGATAATGTCTTCACAGGAATGAAGATAATCTAATTGTGTGTTTATGAGAGATTACATATGTGGCTTCTGGACTGAAATGTCGATTCTGATGTGTGTGCGCTTGGATCTGTGTGTGTGTGTGTGTGTGTTTGCGTGTGTGTAATGACATTTTCTTCCTTTAAAGGACTGTGTAGTATTCCTTTATGCAAACGTGTTTGTGATTCGGGAAGATAGAGAACATTCTTTTCCTGCTTTTCCTTTACTGGCCTTTTTTTTTCTGAAGGGAGACGCAGCGTCGGATGGCACCTTCCACTTGTTTGGATTTAACAATTAAAACTGTTGTATGTGATCTGATAAGCCTTTTTGGCATTAATTATCTTCCATTTAGAGCATCTCTGCTGAGTGTCACTACCAGTATTACCTTGCTGAGTTTGCCATTGCAGATTAAAAGGAGTTTTACTGACAGACCAGATTAAGAGAAGCTGGGAGCTGGTGACATTAAAAAAAACTGCTGAAATTTTGGTAAAGGATTGGAATATCTCCAGTGAATAATAGCTGAGCAGCTTCCAACATGTGATAGAATAATAACAGCTGGAACACTGAATTAATTAGCTGGTTGAAGCATTTGATGGTTTCATCTTCTTACATGTGAAGATGCGTTCATCGTCTCTGTCTTATGTCCTTCAACTAAATGTCTTTGATGCATTGATTGGTCAAAACAGATCCTTGGAAGGCAATTCCAACAAGCCTTTCCTGCTGTTTTCTGACATTTGTAAATGTAGAAATACCCAAAAAGGAAATTAACTTACAGACCTAAATAACTTTGAGCACTGTCCTTTAATTTAGTTGAGCTGATTCGGTGTTGAGTTCAGACCCTGTCCTTCTTCTCATTTCTATATTCTCACCTTAGAGCAACCTGTTACAATATCAGCTTGTTTTTCACTGAAGCTATTTACAGCAATTTCACACTCTACTCATACAAACATCTACTGAGAATCATGTGACGCCACCGTCTCCCGTCTTTTGCTTAAACCACCTGAATCAAACAAGCTGGTTAAAGCACACAGCTTGTCCTATACTGAAATAACATCACACTTCTTTCTGTTTTTTGCTAATGTTCAGCTCTTCAGTTGTGCTGGAGTAACGGCATACCGTAGATCCAGTTATGAGGTGCATTTTAGTAAAATTTTGATTTTACTATTTTGATACTGTCTCGGTTCTTACCTCAGAGAAATATTATTTTGTATGACAAAGCAGAAAAAAATGCCAGAAACATTGCAGTAAATGTCCTTATTTACAAATGATGCGGCCATACTGCCTTCTCACCTGTATATACAACTAGCTTGACTGAAAGCAGAGGGCAGGTTAGGAAGAAGACCACACTAGATGATACTACTATTATTTTTGTCAGAATGATCATTTTTGTATCTGAAGAATATCCAAACCTGCTTGACAGTGTGACTGTTACGACTGTCAAGCTTTTAGCTTCTGTTGAGTGTGTGTGTGTGTGAGTGTGTGTGTGTGCGCGTGTGAGTGTGACTGTATGTGGGAGTGTGAGTGTAGTCCAGTGTGAATGCCTTGTGTGTGTGTGTGTGTGTGTGTGTGTGTGTGTGTGTGTGTGTGTGTGTGTGTGTAATGAATGAACAGGTGTTTGTGAATAATTTTTTTTTTCCTTTATGTTGTTGTTGTTTTACTTGTATGTATATGTTGATTGTCCCAAATTCTCTCCCAACACAACTGATATTTTAACATAACTTGCTATATTGTGAACAATACATTGATTAAAGACGCCACCCTGTCAGTTTGCAATTATTGAGTAATTTTATAACTTTTCTACAGGATTTAGTTAAGTTCTTTTTTCTTTTCATTCTGATTTGTCCTGTAATAGCAACATTCATTCAGTTCAGGAAAGCAGCGTTTGTTCACTTCTTGTAAATACTTTTGTGTTATATTTCGTGGCACATTTAGACATTTAAATGTATTGACTCCTCATTTATATTTCTATGAACTTATTGGCTTTGCCCTTGTCATGAAACCAAACCTAGAGGCCAGTGTGTCCCAACAGCCTCCAGTTTTAGGAGGAAATCCAACTCCAGCTCAGGCAGAAATGGTCACTCTGCCCATTAGTGGAACCAGAGTTCTGGATCCTATTACAATGAAATACTCCCTGTCTGATATACACCATCTTTTCCCAATCCTCCAGAGTGTAGAACATAATGCTAAAATCTGAGTTTCACTAGAACAAATCTCGCTCATTTACATAAATCAGGAGGAAAAAGGGGAAGTATCCACAGGGGAAAGATGACATGGGTGTCGTTGAGAGGCTCTTCTTGGTGGGGTTATTTTAGCTTTTTACTCTGCACCACGTAGGTGAAAATGAACATGTTTACACTGGGTTCAGTCAGAGTTAAAGTTCATTTTGGCTGCTCTTTATCTGCTTATACGTGCAGTTTTTACGCACACATGCGTGGCGCGTTTGGATGGACACCACATCATATCCACCTTCCAAAACACCACTAGAAGGTAAGGAGAAGCTTTACAGTCTGCTGTGAGCATGTGGAGCAGCTGTGGTTCACTCTGGAGTCATATGAGCAGATCAGCACCGAAGAGGCGTTTACGCAGTAACTGCAACCTCAGCAAGGAGGAAGAGGAGGAGGAGGAAGAGGAGGAGGAGGAGGCAGCCGTATCTGGAGGATGGATCAAATGGAAACTCTGTAAGACGCTTCCTAACCCTTTTCTCCTGGTGTTCCTGGGTTTTCCCCTTTCTCTGCTCCATGATGCAGCAGTTAAAGTAAAAGTTCAAGTTTTGGTTTCGGGCTCTCACCGGAAAGTTTCTGGAACTAGTTGTGCATCTGTCTCCTCTGTGTTTGCATTCTTAGAGATATTTTTCATCTGGTACAACTTTTACTTTAGTATTTCTATATGCGGGCGCATTTTGTTCCATTTGGCACTTCTACTCTGCGTTTTGCGCAGCGAGCGCGAAAAACTTTTTTGCCCACACTGTAAGAAATATCAACTTGAGCTCTTCCGTTTAATCCATCCTAACTTGGACACCCATAAAACCGGTGGAACAAACTTTTTCCATTGTTGAATGAGCTCAGTTCGGTGCTAGAAACTGTATCCAAGTGACCCGGGGCCAGAGTGGATTGTGTCTGATTACAAACGCTGGTTGTTTTTTTGCAGCGGCAGAAGTAAAACCACGTCATTCTGTCAAACAACTCCCCCTTTTCCTCCCTGTTGGACCAACATCCACACTTCAGGCACAACGGGATAAAGGGTTAGGGTCAGAAGGAAAACCATGATGACCGGGTTTCGGCTGAACTTGTCGCCGCTGAAGGAGCCTCTGGGTTTCGTCAAACTGGTGGAGTGGGTGAGTTTCCAGCTGGTGGACATGTATGAGTGTGTGTGTCCGACCCACAGGACAGGACAGGGAGGTTCAGTCCTCACCATGGTCCTTGGGTTTCTGTTTTTCCGGCGATTTTCACTAAAATCCTTGATCAAAATCACTGAAGAAGTCTGTGTTTAAATAACATGAGCTACTTTTATGCCACAGAAATGATCCATCAGCTTTCTTCAAACTTTTCATCCATCTGCAGTTTCTACTTTCTGCAGACAGTGCTTTATATAACTTACAAAGATATGGTTTAATACAACTAAAAAGTGTGAGGTTTGTTTTGATGATCACAGAAATAAGCAGGAATTTACCCATTATGTTATGATGATTGATGTGGATTTTTTTATTTTTTATTTTTTTTTAAGCTTTTGTCATGAAAGTTGTCTTCAGATTCAATGGAGAATGATTGAAACTTCTTTTCAGGGTAGAAGAAGTTCATCTGTGCTTTGGTGGTTGTACAGGACTGCCTTCACTCAAAGCAGTTACAGATTAATGCACCTCTCCTCAATAACTGACCTCTGAAGAACTATGCTGACAGTTTAGACATTTTGGTTACTGATACACACACACCATGTACTTCTTTTTTTTTTTTTTTTTTTCTTTTAGCGGAAAGTCCAGTAATCACTTGTGCTCCACATAACTGGGTCAGTGTGGGTAATGCAGCTCAGCTACAGTTTCCCTCAGCTGTTCTATTTTCTCACTCATACAACACATATACAGAGCTCGAGAACAACAGTAACACACAATCATCTGACTGAGGACAAAGCTTTGTGTGTGTGTTTTTATTTAATGGTGTTTGTCTTACGTAACCCTTATTTAACACACATTTTTTACTTATTCACAAGGGGCCCAATGACTATTTGCATGCACATATTTGGACATGCAAGAATGGGAACTTTATTTAGTGATATAGCCAGATCTTAAAACCTAAAATCATGCCCACAAGATTGAAACATCAGTCCATCAACGAAGTTTGGCTCAAGGAATTGTCGAGCAAACACAAGCCTAAAATGGAAATATTATAAACTCTACAGATGTTTCATCCATCTTAAGGTTTACACACACACAAAAAAAAAAAAAATCCAAAATTGCTGTATTTACTTTGTAGATTTCTGTGTGCATTACATGAATATGCAGTTTGCTTGGCACATAAGTCGTCTGGCATAAACACTCATCCTCCCAGAGATATTATCATCCATACAGTAGTAAACAGGAAGGAGGGGTTGGAGTGGCCAATCTGATGTGGGTTGATAAAGAAGCTGCCGGGCTGCCTCATTCACTCAGTAATGATGGTGATGTTATTCATCTTTTTGGTGGTTTTTTTTTTTTTTCTGTATTTGATGTGTAGTTGTTGCTTGGAAATAATGGATCCCAGTGGAGAAATGAATGGGGTTGGGTCTGGTTGGCTGCTGGGAGCACTGGTGACTGGTCCTAACAAGAGTAAAACAAGAAAAAAAACTGCTGTAGCTCAATACAAATATTTATTCCAGACATGTTTCGAGTAATTCTGCACCTTCTCCAGTGAAAACTTAAAGAAAAGCCGTCTTAAATCACTGTTACATGATGTGATCTTCTGGTAATAAAGAGAGAAAATAGATGAGTATTTTTTTCATAATGTGTATTCAATCCAATCCAGCTTTATTTGTAAGACACTTTAAAAGAACCACAGTGGACCAAAGTGCTGTACAGAAAATCATTAAAAACTAAATAAAAGAATGAAATACAGAATAGATTAAAAGACATAGAAGCTGTACAGAAGTATAAAATAAAATCCAAGCAAAAGAATAAAAATAATAATGTATAAGACTTATTAGAATAAAATTTAAAGGTAGACAGATATGGGTTTTTCTGAAGCCGATTTTTAAAAATGTAATCAGCTGATGGCCGATATCTGCAGCCACTGTTTTGAGGCCGATATTTAAGGCCGATTTTTTATTTATTTATTTATTTTTAAACCACATACGACCGTAAAATATAACTGAAAAACTCTGATAATTAAGATTTTTATGCAGCAATAAAGCAACAAATATCTCACATTTTTACTACTGATCAAATATAGACTTTCAAAAAAAAAAAAGGATGATATTGAAAAAAAAACTGATATATCGGCCGGCTGATATATCGTTCTGCCTCTAAACAAAAATCCTCACATACAACATTACAAACATACTCAGAGGTAGAAGAATATATACACTGTTGCCCATAAAGTTGGACTAAAATAATTTTGACCTCTTTTAAATGTGATAATGTGGTTAATTCTTGATAAAAAGTGGAACAGGGACTCAGTTTGTCATCATTGCACCTGGTCAAAGTGAAGGTCATAAAAAACTCTAGGCTGGAGGCTCTCCCTGTGTAGTGGTTAAGTGTTATGAGGAGTTAAATATGTTCGGAAGGTATATGATGTCATTTCAATGTCTCAAACACTCTTGGAGAACATGTGTAGACATTAACGTTACAAAATCTATCCTGAGGATGAAGGGGTTCACCATTTTTCTTAGAACTGTTCTTCTAAGTAAAGCCAAGAATGCATAGAATTTGTGCAAGACTTGTTTGTAATTACATTATTGAGTGTCTGAAATGCCTGTAGATTAAAGTGAATGAGTTTACCAATGCCTGAGATAAAAAAGTGGAGGAGGAAGCTGCCAGACTTAAATGTATAAAACGTGGATCTGATGAAATGAATGAAAACGTTTGTGTATGTGTGTTGGTTTCACGCTGGCCGTTGCACTTATTCCTGCTGTGACTTCTCGACCTTGGAGTGGGAGTGTGACAAAGTCTGCACAACAAAAATGTTAGAGAAGTAGCTTACCGTGGTGTGCGGCCAAAAAAACAGGAAGTGGCAGCCAGTGACATCTGGAGAAACATCTGGAAAGAGGCCTTGAGGTGTGTGTCAGTGTGTGTGTTTATGTGGGTCTGGTGGTGTGAAGCTAAAGGCTAAGAGTTGAGCTGTTGTAAGCCCTTTTTTAAGAGGTCTGCGGAGATGTGCTGATGTAGCGGGACTGAAGAAGATGTTCTTTTGTTTAGTGGATGCTGACTGTGAGCACCATCGTGTAGTTTGACTCAGATCATAACTTTATCACATGTTCTACTGTTTCTCTTATTTTAACCCTTGTTTTCAGTTTTTACCAAAAGAAAAATGAAACAATTGATTCTTTTTTTCCAACCTGAAATTCATTGGATTTGGCTCCTTTTCTATGAAGAACATGAATCAATTAATTAATTATATCACATACAGGGGGTTTGGTGGGTTTAGTTATGAAACATCTTGCATCATTTTTAAATGTGCTTTTTATTTTTTTCATTCACTTCTCTTGATTATAACAGATTTTTTTATTATTATATTACATTTTACTAAAAAAATTAATTCCTAAATGTGATCTAACAAAAGTAAAGGGCAAATATGAACCATGTTTGCTGTTCATATGACTTATAATTGGGATGATGACGTAAACATCTGTTGAGTATTTGAAGATAAAATTATTTGATTGTGTTGTTTGGAAAACCTTAAACTGTCGCGGCTCCACCAGACCCATGAACACTGACTGAGGAACACAAACACTAACACCACACAAGGGTTTAGTAAAGAAACATATATATACAGCTATATTGTATGAAAACTATGACATAATGATGTTTTCTCACATTTTAACATACCCTAATACTGGTCACAACTCCCTTCATGGAGATAATAATAGTTAATATGTTATTGCAGTCTAACAAGCAATGGATTTACACTCAAACATGTTAGTGCAGATCAGGTTTATTAAGAACAACAAAGTTACAGTAATGGTATGAATTGCAGTGTATGGGATGATGCATAAGTGTCCACTGTGTTGGATGATGTGGAACCAAAACAACAAAACCCATGAATGTACAAGAGAACTGCTGTGGAATATCTGTCCACTGTAGTGACCACTCTGCATGAAAGGGTTAAAAAAAAAATGCAATAATAATTCAAATTTTCTTTAGCCCTTTATTTAAGCATTTTCTTAAACAGCATTTTATATGTTTAAATGTGTACATGAACACATTTATTTATTTGTTCCTTTCATGAAAGTGGACAGTAGAATTTGTGTATAAATGCACACGACATTTTCAGATCAACACTTCCATGACTGGAAAGAAGCAGCAAGAAAAAAGCATTTCTTATATTTGTCTGCCCCCGAAATGAACAATTAAAAGAAAAAGAAAACGAGGTCAGCCATCACCTTATTTTGAAAACTCAAAACTCTAGTGCACAGGTGTCAAACATAAGGCCCGGGGGCCAAATCCAGCCCGCCAAAGGGTGCAATCTGGCCCCTAGGATGAATTACACTGAAGATATTAACAATCAATAGTGTAAAAATCATTTTAATTCAGGTTCCA
>JAPTYQ010000005.1:25205670-25216987 GCA_029814465.1 Ostorhinchus cyanosoma | reverse complement strand
AGAAGATGACGGTGTTTCCATGGTAACTACGGAGCTTCTGAACGTCCAAACGGGTCATATCTGATGACCATGAAAAGACGACAAACTGTATTTTCCACTAATTATTTACATGTATTGATAGGATTAATGGATCAACAGGCTTTAAACAGTTTATGTCAGTAGATGCTTTTAGTCGATGGTGGACGTTTGGGTCTTTATGGGTTAAATAGTAGTCAATTTTTGTGTTTTGGAGACAAAATGAGGACAGACAGGAAAGACTGCCTTTAACCACTTATCATGTCAAGTGTGTGTTTGTGTGTAGGTGTGTGGATATGGACGTGACCTGATTTGATTCATAAACCAATCAAGGTCATTTCCTTTAACTTCATTGAAGGCTGTCATTTCCTCTGTTTCTCCACCCTTCTCTGGTTATCTCACTTTCTCTCCAAAAGATGTAGCTCATCGTGTGTCATCTTGGCTTCGCTGTGCAGTGTTGTGTTGGCTCCTGCTAGACAGTTCTTAAATTTATCACCATCAATTTTACTGAGACATAAAGACAAGTTCGGAGGGGTGTTTTTTTTTGTGTTTTTATTCTAACACAATATGACATGACTAGTCGACATCTGCATCCTTTAGTATTTCTGACAACGCTAAATAAATCTTCACGGCACCACAATCAGTCAAGTTTTCACTGAGGTGTTTTATTTGAAACGCTGAAGATGCAGGTGTTTCGCAAATGTAGAACTATTTTTGAGAAATTTGTAGACTATCTCTGGCTTGTGTAAATGTTGCTGTCAGATGAGAAAAAAATTGCATTTGTCATCCAAACCAGGCTGATTCTGTAAGCCAAATGCAGGCCTTATTTTCAGCCACAAGAGGTCAATGTAGTGCCATGTGCATGACCTCAGCTACTCAGCAGATCCAAGATGCCCAATAGGACAACTGGCTTTCACTGGTATTAACTGTGCATGTGGATTTATGGTTGATTTGCACTGTTAGGTTTACCTGTTAAATACATGAACAGTAGATGAAACCCTCTGCTGAAGCTATACCACTGTAAATATGATCAATGAAGAGCAAAATTACATAAAGTTATTGAGAGATTTTACTGATATTTATAATAATTTTACTTAGCCACTTCCTTACTTTAAAAAACAACACCGTAAATAAATATACACTACACTGTGACATAAACTGTAATGAAAAGGCTTCTTCTACTGGATTTTAACAGTGATACATTGGTTTGCCTACTTAACCAAGATGAGTGGTTTGGCCTACAGTATGTGTTCCCTCTTTTTTTTACAGACACAGCTTTGGTATTAATCATCAGACCAATATTATGTGGTGATAAAATGTATTTTCTATTAATTCCCTCATGGAGCGTGATGGATTCAGACTGCATTATATTCTGGAGCTCATGTTGAATGGCTATTTGAAACTCGCAAATGTCCATCTGCTCCGTATCATGTTGGTTGAGTTGAGAAATTATATAGAACTGTCTTTAGCTTTTATATGTATCTGATGCACATCTTAATTGTGTCTCTAAAATGTTGTGGTAACCGACAAAAAATGTAGAAATCTTGCTATTTCAAATAATTAACTTTTTTTGCACATTTTATTGAAAATACTTTGTTATTATCAGATTTGATCATGCTTATTATACATTTCAGAAATTATTCGACCCCTTTATACAGTTTCAAATGTATTGTCATTGAAGGGTTATTATTTGAATAATAGATAATAATTACTTCCAAAGATATATACATTACTTATAAATAAAAAGTTATTATTTCTAGGCTGCTCATACATATCATCAATCAAGTGATATGAGAACTAGTTTCCACTTGCTGCCTCTTACTAGTTTCCTGAAAAATCTGAAAAAAATGACTTAGGCAGTTATTTTAAGAAGGTGATCATATGCATTTTCAATAATGCTTCTTTTTTTTTGTCTGTGAATGTGATCAGCACAAACTGTTTAGGCCTACATGGCTCAACAAAGACGAACAGATCAGTCAAATAAAGAACCTGCAAAAGCTATTTGTGTTCACTCCAGGAGATGGAAATCATAGAAGAAGATTGGATTTTAAGCACCAAGTAGCTAGGATTACATTGAAACAAATGTGTGTTTCAGTTGTTGGTGTAAAAATTTGGAATTCCAGGATTTAAAAAGCTGTACAGATACTTATCGAGTTATAAAAATGTACAAATGCAGAAAGAATTGTCAATATGCACTTGAAACTTACGTTGGATGTCAATGATCAATTGTTTTGAGTTTATAAATTTGTGTTTTTTTTAATTGTTGTTTTGTTTTGTTGTTGGTGTAGGCTGTTGAAAGACAGTTGTAGGTGATGGCTGACCATCTTTTCTTTTTCTTTTAATTGTTCAATTAGGGGGCAGACAAAGATAAGAAATGTTTTAAGTGTTGATTTGAAAATGTAGTGTGTTCTGTTGTCCACTTTCATGAAAGGAACAAAAGAATAAATAAATAAATAAATAAATAAATAAATAGTGTTCCTGTACAAATTTAAACGTATAAAATGCTGTTTAAGAAAATGTATTAGAGAATAGCCTAAATAAAGGGCACAAATGCTGCTAAAGCTAAGCTGAACTATTATTGCTTTTTTTTTCTCTAATAAAGACCCCCCCTCCCAAAAAAAAAGCACTGAATATGAGTCTTTGCTATTATGTAATCAGCTATCATTGGTTGAAATGATGCATTCTCTGTGCTTTAATGAACCCATCCCTCATATTCAGGTCTATAAGTTTATTTTTGCTGTGTCTAAGGATCATTCAGGCTGATATTATTGACATCACGACTGATATTATTACCGATATTGTCCAGTATTAGTCCTATTTCCTGCTGTATGACAGATGAGAGTAGAACTGCACCATCATGTCATTAGTGACGCACCATCCATCCCCTCCTGTCATCTAAACTGTCTTCGGGCTTGTGTCTTCGTGTCTGAACTCTTGAACCCGTTCGGAGCAGTTTGACAGTCGCTCACCCTCCACCCGACGGAAAAACCCGAAAGCACACGAAGCCGGCCGATGTTGACGTCAGCATATCTCGTTGTTTCGTTTTCGTGCGAAGGAGAGAGAGGAAAAAAAAAAAAAAAAAAAAAAAACGGCTCTGAGCAAAGCAACAAGAAGGAAGAGCAATGGCGACACTGGATCGCCAAATACCAAGTCCGGATCCCTTCCTCTGCCAGCCTTGGTCTTCCTTCGTCAGTGCAGCTAAATTACGCCTTGTTGACAGTAAGTTCGCACGTCGGTATCGGTGTTGTTTTTGCGGTCAAACTGTCGGGAAGTGCGTGGTCCAACTGTCTGTGATTGAGTTGAGTAAGCTCCTCCACCATGCAGGCAGGGTCTGTCAAAGCGCAGCAAAGTAACTGTCAGAAAAATATTACTACGAAATGCAATATTCATCTGCGGCTCGAACAGCGGCGTGTGGGGGAAGCTATCGGTAACCGTGTGGAGTTTGTCCGGTAGATGCCTGCGGGTATCGCTGTCTATCCCTCAACTGTCCAGCTGTAAGTTTGTTAGCTTTGACAGCTTCACTTGATTTAGGAAGGCAGCTTTAGGCGCTAGCAGGCTAATGCTAACCTAATAGCTAGCCCCCCCCCCCTCCCCAAAACCAGCATGGCTCCACGCGTGGCCCCAAAGTTTGTTGTGAATGCCTTCGAGTGTTTCTAAGTGTCTGTTTTTGGGTTCTTTCCACGCAGACTCGTCCGTGGATGACACCGACACAGAGCCGTACTGCCGTGGGGAAGCTGTGAACCTCCGTAAAGAAGGTGAGGAAGTTTAAAACACACAAACACAAGCTGTCACCAACACGAGCTGCTCTGTTATGGAAGAGTTCAAATAAAAAAAATATAAAGCTATGTTTCTGTTTTTAGTTTATTTTTCTGTGTCATTTAAGCAGTCGTTCTATGTCCAATGCGCATTGGAGCTTCCTGCTCTATTATCTGGATTACAGTAGCTCTCCTGTCATAAACAGTGTCAGCTTACAGAGAATAATACATAAACAGCATGTATTCATTTAGAATATTTACAAGGGGAATGGGTATTTTAAGGCGTGTATTTGTTATGTATATTTGTTTGTTTGATTAGGACTATGCATCTTAATGAACACTAAGTACAGATAAAAAAAAATTTTCCAATCCAACTTTGTTTGTAAAGCATGGTTAAAAATAACCACAGTGGACCAAACTGCTGTACAGGAAAGAATAAATAAAAAGTAAAATAACAGAGTAAAATCTAAGAATGGATTAAAAGGCATAGAACAACTGTACCAAAAAAAAACAAACCCAAAATAAAACAAACAGTGCTGTACAGAAGAGTAAATGAAACTAAATAAAAAGAATAAAATGCAAGAATAGATTAAAAATATAAGACTGTACAATTAAAAAAAAAACACAAAAGAAAGACTAATAAACCAAAAACAGAATCCTAAACCAAAAAACAAAAACAAAAAAAGATTAAAAAACCAAAACAAAAAAAAAAAGAATCATAAACCAAAAAAGACTAATAAACCGTTACATTACTCAGTGTAAATATGATAGATTTAGCTGGGAGTCATGCTGAGCATATATCACTGGTGTTCACTGGTTTGATTAGATTTTAACAATTTTTTTAGTTGTTTTTTAAATGATGAAAAGGTGCAGATTTCATGAACAGTTGTTTGGAGAATATTCCAGCTTCATATTATGAGTTTACTAAGTTTGTACAGTTAACCTTTTATAAGTCACTCATAGAAATACTCCATAATTCAAAATTTCAGCCTTAGTGTATTGTTGGAGGACATAACTAGACTTTTTTTTTTTTTTTGAAAATGTTCAAAATGTTTTATTGTTATGTAGAAAAATCAAGGTCAAAGAAGTTACCATATTTGGTTCTTTACCTATAAGAGACCAAAAAAAAAATCTGAGGTATATATAAGAATACAAAAACAACACATGTAAGGTGAAAAGAACATGTATTTTTGAACAGTGCTGCTCCAGACCCCTGTCCACATCCACATTAACCCTTTAAAATCATTCCTTACATTAGTACCATTACTTCCTGGTACCGAACAAAGCAGGTCCACTCACTGTTCCTGCAGAGGTGGACCTTACAGACACTGGAGACCACATTGGACCACAGATTGTTGACTCACTATCCTCACTGGAACAATTGCTGTGACTGCCTTGTGATGTGAATGTGTACTGAAATGACCAAAAATAGTCACTTGCCCAATAAAGGGTTAACTGCGTCTTACATGTGTTAAATCGTACATATTTTCACAAGATGAATTGGAAAACAAATGAGAAAAGTGTTGTTTAGCTGATGTTTTCAGTCTATATGATCTTATTGTAAGTGGCTCCTTTATTTCCTGTCTTTTGTTATTGGATGCACTGATTAATTCAGGTGTGTTTAATTCATCTGTAGTCATAACAAGAAGTAGGAGACACACTTGGATTCATCTGTGTGTCCAATAATGAAAGACGGGAAATAAGAGGCACCTGAAGTGGGGCTGTGCATAGAGCCCTTATAATAGATTTATACATCTTCCACTTGAAAGAACCTGTCAAGTAAATGTATTGTAATGTGTAGACGGTGTTTAGAAGTAGATCTGGTACCTCTGAGACCGTTCTCCGATGAATTCCCACAGATTCACGTTTTGACCCAAGACTGTATGTTGGAAGCTACAATCAACTAGTATTTTTGACTGAATATTTCTGGATTAGTGCCTCCAACTTGTTAAAGTGTCCCTACCTTATTCTGGAGATGTTTTACTTGTAGACCAGTGTTAACATTTTAAAGAACCAGAAGTTTTTGTGTCATTTTTTTTTTTTTTAGTCGAAGCCACTAGTAACACATTACCATAGCTGCAGCCCAGAGCCAAGTAAAAAATATTTTCTAGGGAGAATCAAGTGGCAGGAGGCTATTAATATTTCATTTGGGCGATGGAAGTATTAAACTGCATGGAAATATCCTGCTGACCAAGGCTTTGTGTTCTTCTAAACAGATGAGTACGGTTGGAGTAAAGGGATGCCGAATCTGTATGTCAGCGTTACTAATCGTCTGAAGGTGTATAATCCTGGATACAGTATGTCACATATTTGATAGCGCTGCATTATCAGCAGCAGCCTCCTAGGAGGGCTTTGTCTGAGTATTTCTGTGCATGTTGTGTGTCTCGGCTGCAGCGTCATGCCGATAAGGCTGTGCTCGACCAGGCTGGCCAGGCTTGTCTATGTCGAGTTCTGTCTAAATTATTCACTAAAATGACTTATATGTAGGGGCTTGTATAAAATGCATTTAATTTATTAATTATAAGTAAATCTGAGGGGGCTGAAGTAGTGTGCAGACAGCTGCCCTCGAGGAGTGAGTGGGTACCTCCATCTCCCAGCCCCTGAGGGAGTTCCTCCACACCTCAGCATGTATAAATACCCACAGGAGCACCCGTTGCACAGTAACACACTTGAGTCATTCCTAAAAGTTTGAGCATACTGCAGCCCTCGTAGAAACGCACACACTGAGCTGGGGAAACTCTTCTCACTCTCACTGGTTAAATACCAGCCCCTCCTCCCACACACACTCGCTCACATGCTTCATCTTCCCCTCTCGAGCCAGACTGGAGCGGTGTTTCCAGAATCGCTGATCTGTTGGCAACATGACACTAAGGCCCGCTGAGAGTGATATGGACATCCACACACTGAGACAATGCTGTCAAACATGCGAGGAAACACACTTAAAATACTTGATTTGTATATTTGTAAAAAAAAAAAAAGGCGGTTCGTCACAGATTTATATCCCTTGTTTACTCACTTGACTCTTGAATGCACATGTATATTTGTAGATGGTGAGAGCAGGTTGGCAGTAATTGGTGTGTTGTGCAGGACATGATTGCTATCCATGTCTTCCTCTCATTTTTTCACACACACACACACACACACATATACGCAAAGTGGGACTGATGACAAACATCAGCAGCTTAGTTTATCCAGACTGGCACTCACTGTCATCATCTCACTTGTTAAAGGCGTTGCTGTAATGCTGCTATTTGTATGTTTACTACTCCCCCGTAGGAATGGGAGTCAGAAGAAACCACCGCATATTTTAGAACATCTTTTGGTTTGCATTTGTAAACTCTGTGTATTGTGTAGTGGAGGAGCTAATTAGCAGTGCCAGAATAAGAATACATTTCTGTATAATGACATTAGTTTGCTAGTTTAGACATTTTTGCTCAGTGAAATAATATTTTACATGGAGTCTGTCTGGAAATGCAGTCGTCTCTCCTCTGTCCTCCTCTGCCATTTTTGTGCAGTTGATTTATTTGTGATTTGTTAACCAACAGAAAATTAATGAGCATTTGCCTCCTTTTCTATTATAAATCATCATGAATAAAACAAGTGCTCTTGGACCAAATAAATAATTTGAGCCATTGCAGTTTATTTTATAGACAAAATCATTTTAATTACCAAAAAAACAAAAAAAAGATAGGTAAAGTAAATTTGTAATGTAGGTAATAATTATTTACTGTTGCTTTACATGTCATGGACTTTGATGCTTTAGCCTGGTCACCACTGAATACAAGTGAACACAATAATCCACACATGGTATTTCTTGTATTTCTCTCTGATTCCACAGTGAGGATCAGCTTTTTAACTCTTAGACCCTCCTCATGTGATCTCTCTGGGAAGCGGTTCACTTCATTGTCCCTTTGATATGAAGCTAAATGTTTACCTTTTCAGTCTTTCATAGCGTTGTGACCTTGAAAACAGTTAAGGAGCATGCTCTGATATTCTGAAACCTTATACATGAGCGATCATGTTTACTTGGCTAGTAATTTTAAGGTGTAGGTTTTAACCTTTAAAATGATGTTATAGCCTACTTATTAGATTTTTCCCTCTGATGTGTTAACTTAATCATAAGTGAGAGAGAAAAAAAGTTTTATCGCCTACTTTTTGGCAGTCTAACCCTGTTATTAAAAAGGAAAACATGACATCATTTTAGTCTAGAAAGAAGTACGAACTACAAAAGTAGTAACCTAGTTGTGTATCTGGGGCGTTTTATTTAAACTAGAGATGATAGTTTCTCTCGTAACCTTGGCTTTGCGACGTTATCTCCCTTCTGAGAGCTCATATGCTTGTTTACTCGATCAGACAGGCTTTGGTGTGCAGCCAGTTAAAATATGCAGAGGGGGCAGTTAAAGCAGTCCCCTCAGCCTTTGGAACTGGTTGATTGATTGATAGTTATTCACATGGTGCAACATGTTCCTGTGTCTTGGTTAGAGTTGCAGTGTTACTTTGCCGTCGGTCAGCTAAACATTTTCTGGAGCAGGCCTGACTAATGCTCGCCGTTCTCTTTTTCCTCTCACATTGACGGTCTGTTCACCTCAAACGAAGCTTTCTACAGTTGATTTCCAAACAGTCGTTCACTGACGGGAAGTTAATTTACTAACTCTTAATGTAGTCACTGTCCAATGATAGATTGTTTTAGTTGCTGCAAGCACGTCTGTTCACCAATGGCTGTTTTTGTAGTTCATTTTCTGGCCTGTCAGTCATTTGGCAGACTGTGGCTGTTGAGAAACACACACACAAATAGGCTGCACACTTAGTTTGCATTTGCCTTGGCAGATGCAGAGGAAATTGCATTCTTGCTTTTTTTTTTTTTCCTGTACTTCCACTAAGTCTTTTTCTCTTACTGTAAGCCTAGAATATGCTGTTAGGCAGAAAATGGCCACTATTCTCCCATCATGACTTTAGATTAGTTTAATATTTGTCAGAGCCTTGATAGTTTATTTATTACAAAATGCTCCCATTTCTTTACAAAACAGTTGTGGGGAAAAATACAGGTTGTGGCGCTGCTCAACAGCTAAACCAAACCTCTCTGTTTACTTTTTCACATCATAAAGTTACTAATCCTTACCCACTAACAAGCCGAAGGCAATATTTAAAAGGTAATTTTCCACAGCCAGCATCTTCTTTTTACTGTCGCCTGTAACATGAATGTGTATTATTTGTTTTAGTGTTCACAGACTTTTATTTTATTGCTTTGCTCAATATCCTCTTGGCCTGTGTTAATGTGTCATGAACTCCATATATGAGTTGCAGTAATACTAAGTCTGACCTTTTTATGCACGCACACACATAATAGAACCTGGTAAGTCACACACCATATGAACATATGTCATGATAAGGTACAGTTTGACCTTGAGGGAACTGCAGTATATATACACACACACACACACACACACACATATTGCGTGTGCACTGTAATTGACACTACACATCCGTGCTGGTCTCCTTGGCTTTCCAGTTGACAGAAAATTTGCCAGCAATGTGAGGTCGTGATGACACGCAGCCATACGCTGACACCCACTCGTTCTCCGATTTCTCCCTTTTGAGCTTTTTCAAACACACATTCTCACACACACACACACACACACACACACACACACACATCCCCATCTTAAGCTCTGTGCTAATAAGTGCTGTAATTTCTGTCAGCAAAGCTTGTTTGGGCACAGGAAGATTAGGTCCTTAAAGCTTAGCCTGAAGAGATAATGACTGTTTTTTCCTCTGGACATATTTGTTTTGTTTTTCCTCAATATTTGTATTAATCTTAGCATTTGGGTTATGGAGGCGGGGGTTCTTGTTCGAATGCAGTCAAGCATTGTATTGCTCTGCGTTAGCAACTTACACACTATATGCTAGTCTGACAGGCATGACATTGTTTGCCATTTGTACAGTATGTGTGTTATAAATTGTTTGTTACGCCCCTCTGTGCTAGTGACAACAATGACAGGTAATTGTTTCCTCAGTGACCACCCGAATTTTCAGCTGCAAACCTAAGTGGGAATGAAAAAACGCTACCGGTGTTTTATTTTCAATTCCAAAGCAGTGAATGGTTTAACAGCTGAAGGAAGGATCCATTAGTTAAAAAAGTAATGGCTAACCACATAATTATTCTAAACTCCTCCACAAACTAAAATCTAGTTAAACACAACACTGGAGGTTGTTGCTTATGCCTCAGGAAATTGAACTGGTTATTTCTTCTCTATTTTCCACTTTCTTTTAATTCTAGAATAAATGTTGTGCTTTTTGCACTTGTGTGATTTATTTTTTGTTAAAGGTTGCTCCTACTCTTGTTGTCTTTTTCAGATATGCTTGTCTACAGCCAGTTTCCAGCACTGGAGGATTTTTGTCTTGTTGTCTGCCATGTCTGCAATCAGGTGGTCACTCCTCAGGGCATCCTCACACACTATGGTAAGACACACACACACACACACAATCACACAATCCCCTCAAGGCACAGTCACACACTTTTGTAATAATTCTCACCCATAAACCTCCCGACACTTTACTTAGAAATGTATACCTCCAAACAAACCCTGTGCTATCTCCACTTAACAACCAGAATCGCACACCCGACATGCTCATGCTGCACACAGCCAGAGCGCTTCAGATCAATACAATAATTTCTGTTTATCCCTACAGGGCACTTTAAAACGTAAACTCACTGCACCCTGTCTTCCACACAAACACCACATTTATGCTTTCTAATACTCAGTAGGTTTAGAATAACCGAAGAAAAAAAACCTTTTAATTATTTACTTGGTTTAGCATTGTACACAGGCTTTTTTTTAATACAACAAGTAAGTGCACATAGATAATTATGAAAATACCTGTCTCTGCTGTTAAGATAATATAGCACAACTTTGAGAAAAAGCTTCAAAGGGGTTTTGTACTCTTAAAGAAACCTATAAAAAAAAAAATACAAGCAGAAGCAGAATTTGGAATGTTGTGATAAAGTGGAAAATGCACCCATCCATATTAAAGGTGAAACATACAATTGATAGGGCAAATGTTATCTTCAAGCCTTGGTCTCAAGAACCAGTTACTATGATATACACACATCCTGCTTGGCTGTATATGTGTGCACACATGTAGGCTTTCTATCATTTGATATTTGTTGCTATGGAAACTGTGTTATTGACCCAACAACCTAGCTGACGCTGCTCAGTTATCAAAATTCTAAAGAAAATTCCGTCCAAAGTAGGCAGCGTGCTTTTTATCTTGGGTTAGTTAAGATGGTAGCGCTGTTAAGCTGCGCTCTCATTGGCCCTTCACCCTGTCTGTCTGCCTCTTGTTTGTTTTTGATTGTGGCTCCACTGAGCGCGCTCGCATCTGCCCGCGAGCTGCTGCTTCCTTCTGTTTACGGCACGTGCACCAGCCTGAGCCGTCTGTTTGAGCTGGGGAAGACACATGGTCACGCTTAATGAACACACACACACACACACACACACACACACACACACACACACACACACACACACACACACACACACACACAC
>JAPTYQ010000005.1:25187059-25199707 GCA_029814465.1 Ostorhinchus cyanosoma | reverse complement strand
ACAATTCTCCCTTTGTGCAGTAATCTACACCTGGCTTTTCTGCCTCCATCCATAATAATATACATTATATAGACTAAGTGACGTCTAAAATTAACGCTTATTTGCAACATAGTATAGCAAAAAACTATTACATGATCCAAAAAAAATTTATTTTCTCCAGTGGATGTCTGGGGTCGCCAGAAATTTGTGATATTAAAATGGGGTCAGGAGCCAAAAAAGGTTGGATAAGTTAACTTGTTCTTCTTATTGAATATGAAAAAAACATATTAAAATCCCACACGCTGGCATGATTATTATCAGCCGCCTTTGGTAAGTTTAAGAGGCTTTATTTACCTGTGGGAAAAGACTATTTAATTGCAAGAAGAAGTTCAGGTTACTTTATTTCTATCCGTAGGTAGCTTTGTTTTGCAGTCAAGGTAAAAAACATCCATTTCACATTCAAGCACACACATGTGACAGGTGAACCAACGCTAGCTGTCTATAATACCCTTGGTTCCACAAATGAGGACGTAAAATGAATAGAGTAAAACAATAATCCTATGAACCTCTGGGCTAAAAAACCTAAAACTGGTTAAAAAAAAAAAAAAAATTCTAAATATACCATACACATAAGTGGATATTGATTTTTAGGTGGGCCTTTTATCATAGAGTAAAACCAATGCAAAAACTCAAATGAATCTTTTCAAATCCTCAGCTAGTTCTGTACTGATGTCTTGTGGTTTCCCTTCATTCGGGCGTCTTTGAACTACTCCAGTCTCACATTTATTTTTCACCTTCTCTCACCCCCCCCCTTCAGCATATCCCACTCTGTTACAGTTTTCCGAGGGAAGTTCCACATTAAGTTCTTTATTTCCTTTTTGCTCATTGCAGTTGTATAGTTGTGTTTGTAGAAAAATGTGTGTCTGTGCATGTAGTTGTATGTGGAAGAATGCTTGTTCATGTTTCCAAGGTGAATAATCATGACTCGGACACTAATATGTGTTGCCTGACCAATAACTGCTGAAACATTTACATTAGTATTTACTCTGCTTGAGCTACTGTTTTTCGGCATATTTCAACATTCTGCTACGGCCTGCAGTTTTACTTGAGCATTTGATCAGCTGGCAGGAAATTCAGCTAACCACAGAGGCCGTCACATCCCAAAATGAGCACTTGCGTCTCGTGTCTGTATCTATCAGCTCAATCTTACTAGATCATGAAGTTACTGGGTTTTTTACCCTTGAAGCAGCTGGCAGATATAAATGATTACTGTGTGTGTTTCCCGTCCTTTCTCTGTACTTATGACGTGTTCCCCCCTCTGTTCTCACTCAGGTAGCTGGGGTGTAGTTTCCCTGTGAGACAGACAGAGATACAGTCCCGGACCACACCCCCCATTCCCTCCCCACCCTGCTCCCACAAAGAGACATGCATAGCAAAAACCGTAAGTGTGAGCTCCTCCTCTCCAACTTTTTCCTCATGGCCTTGTCATTTATTCCTCTGTCGTTTTTTTTTTTTCTTGAATGTCGGCATTTCTTCACTTCTGTTTTTTGATCACATCTGGGTCGAAAAGTATTTAGAATTGTTCTGTCTTTGTCGAACAGTATGTCGTAACAGACTTCAGTCGGTGTCGGGCACGTTGCTAATTAGAGAATAGTATGCTTAATTGATTTGTAAATACGTCATTTTACTTGTGAGAATGTTTTGGCACAGGTTTACATACTGGTGTTACAACACAGCCATCTGGCGTCCAACAGGGTAAAAAAAAAACAAGTGGGTGTAAATACCAAACGGCACTCAGGTGTTAATCGGATGCAAATGAGATCAAAAATGTACCCAGATCCAAAAACTACCCGCTGCCAATAAACAATCTTGTCAGGAATGTTTGTTGTGCATTGGTATGTTGTGTGTGTTTTTGAGATTGTGTACTTTACATCTGTGTACACCTGAACGCAAACCTTTTGAACTCTATGAAAAACCTTCTATTTTTCTTTGTTTTTTCAGAAAAGCGCCATGGCTCCCCTGCTCCCTCTCGGAGTCCCCTGGTCCCCATGAAGCCCAAAGCCCCCACGATGGCCCCTGCTGTGACCCCCAGTCCAGGGGACACGTTGGCTTTCAGGGTCCCTAAAGACTACCCTCACTCCCGCTTCAGCAAAGCACCACTTGCTGTCTATCCACCGAAGGGGGCGCGCAACAAGACATGGTGTGAACACTTTTTTTTTTCTCTCTCTCTCTTTGAAAGTCATTCCAAGCATTTCAACAGATCTTTAAAAGTTTTTTTTAAAAAACACTCGACTATTTTAGGTCAAATATTAAATTAATGTGTGATGAATTGGATTATGAATTGAACTTTAATGAATTTGCATTAGCTTTTGTTTTCCTTCTAAATGTGTTTTTGGGGATTTTTTTTTAGATTTAACACACTAACTAACACAGCCACCATGGAAACAGTCATTTCTGTTGCAAACTCACCCGGTCAGAATCTTATCAAAGTACAAGTAGTTAGCGTATTGCAATGTGGCTGTCATTTATATTATAAAAGCCAACTGGCCTCTGTGTATGTACGTGTGTGTGTGTGTCTGGGGATTCACACAAAGTCCGGAAACAGCTGACCTCTGCAGTTTGACATGTTTATGTAGTTTTGGTCAAGGAACAGAATAGCGAAAACAGCAAGTTGACAGGACCAATATTTTGGGAGATATTAGTCATTTTAGAATACAATAGCCTTACAATCAGGTTGCCTTGATTAGAACACTTTGGCGGTGACTGCTGGACAAATGCGGTACAGCATGCATGAATACACTACAGCAGAAAAACGACCACATCTAGCACCTGGGTCAACACGCCAGTTAAATATATAGCTGCTTCTGGAATCAATAATGTTCTAATTGTTAAATGGGCTTCTTGTTCATTTGCAAAGACTGGTTGAAGCCTGAAAAGAATACATTTGAGACCAACAGGAAATTGTGCATGAAACCACTCAAATGCTTTTATGACTAAAATGCTAATTTGAGTTCTATGGGACACCATAAAAAGTCACTACCAACCAGGTCTTGTTTCCATAATGGTATTAATAAGGGGTTAATGGTTTTTATTTTACCTTATTTAACCCTGCAGAAACACCTCCATCTTCATTCTAATTAATACATTTTTCTGCTCCCTTTTATTTTCCCATGAAATGTTTGAACATAGTCATGATTCTTTTTTCTGTCTCTCCAGTGTGTCCCTCCCAGTCGTGAGTCTGGAGAAGATGCCTTGTCTCAGCCGAGCCAACTCTGCATCGCATGTGCGCCTCTCCTCCTCCTCCTCTTCTTCCTCCTCCTCTTCTTCTTCCCCCTCCGCCCACAAACCTCCATCTCACACTCCTCCAGCTCCCCAGCGGTCAGGCGAAAAGCTCATGAACGGCCGCGGCACTGGTGGGCCGTCCACACCGCGCTCCACCACGCCTCCATCCTCTCTGGATGGACGTCCCAGTCCGGCTCGATCCCCGCTGGATAGACGTCCATCCTCCACACCTTCCCCCTCTCCGCTGGACAGGAAACCCTCCCCGTCACCTTCGCCCTCTCAAAGATGTAGTGCTCTACCTTCATCTTCATCATCCTCAGCGCCATTAGATAAGAAGCACCAGAATGGAACAAAAACATCCTCCAGGTCGCACAAAAGGCTCTCAGGTTAGTTTGAAAATCTCACAAAAAGGATATTATGTTTATTTATTTATTGTTCTCTCTGTTTGTTGGTGGGATTTGTCAGTTTTGCATCCACAAGTTTTGTGTATTTTTTTAATTATTATTCGTGAGTTCCTGACTACAGAAGTAACACTTTTGCCTTTCTAGGTCAAAGGTCAAGATCAGGATCTGTCAAAAGTCATCTTTTTTTTTTTTTTACCTGATATTTACCTGATACCTACTACATTTAGTGCCAAAATCTAGTGCCTTAGTGTCTGACCCTGAGGGGCAGCATCCCGGTCCCCCAGCACAGATATTTGTGTATTTGCTCATGCTGTCCCACTTTTGTCCAGCAGTTGCCGCCAAAGCATTCAACGTGATTGTAAGGCTATTGTATTCCAAAATTTCTAATATTTCCCAAGACATTGATCCTATTAACTTGCTGTTTTTGCCAGTCTCTTCCTTGGCTAAAAATACATAAGTACTCTAATCTGCAGCAGTCAGCTCTGTACAGATTTTGTGTGATGCAGGAGACACACACGCAAACAGAGTCCACTTCCCTTTTAAAACATAAAGATGCGTGCATGTACCCTCAGCCATTTCTTATCTCAGTAACCTTTAGAGAGCTTCTGGTCTGAATATCTGGCTGCATGACAGTCGTGTGGTTATGCTGCGTATTTTTGAACGGGAGTGACACCTCTTACTTTTTCTTTCTTTTTCTGTTTATCTCCCTGTTCGAAGGATGCTCATTGCTTTCCTTGTGTTCTACCTCAGTCCACCTTTATTTTATGAGCTAACAACGATGCACAAAAGTCAACATCTCTGAGAAAGGACTGTTAAAAAAAGAAAAAAAAAACCCTGTGCAGCTAAGACTTGAAAAGGACTTTTAAAAGATGCTTTGGCTTCATTTTTTGTTCTGTTCAAAATTCTCTTTCCCTCCACATTTCTCCGTCTTCTTTCTGGTAGAGCTGTGTTTCTGTGCTCTGAGCCTCTGATTTACACCCTCTAATTCATGAGCTCCTGCTGCCAAAAAGCAGCTTGTCTTTTTGAGAGATTTCTCCCCACCTCCTGTGTTTCTACATTTTTTCACCCTCTCACTCCACCTCCTGCCTTTACCTCCTTGTTTCTCTTTCACTTGCTCTCACTCTGTCCTAATTTCTTCTTTCTCACTTTTCTCTTCTTTCTCTTACCACATGCCATCTTATTGCTTACTCATCCTCTCCTTCTTCCCGCTTTGTTTGGTTTCTCTCTTTCACGAGCGTCAACTGGCAGTCATGCTTTTCCTCCAGGTCTTTATTTCTCTAAACTTTTTAAAAATTCGTGTGAATTTATGAGTGAGCACATGACTTTGTTTATATCTATGGGCATGTTACACAACTGCAGGCCCCTGTTTGTCTACTCGTATCCTTCAGTGCTGTCTCATACTGCAAACACAAAAAGATTATAGGGATTATGGCAAAGGCCAGCAGTAGATTACAGCTGTCTGACAGTACCTCAGTTTACGATTAACCTGTGGACTGCAGGATGCATAGTTTGTAAGGAGCAACAAATGTTTGTTTGTAATTCTGAAGGACTTTTTCCATTGATATCAGTGCAGAAAATGTAATTGCTGCGTAGGTTTTGAGTTGTTTATGTCTTGCATAGATAATTCAGGAGGTCAAGTAATCTCCTGTTACCATAACTTTCAAATGAGTCAGATCCTAGTTGCCTTAGTGGACAGAATTTGGCATTGTTGTTGTTTCCCCAACATCCAAACATTGAACCCAGTTTTCCTTTGTATCAAATAAGGTTGAATTTCCAGATGGGTACAGTCATTCAATGCTACTTTTTTACGCCACCATGAAAGTAAAATCAGAATATGTAAAATATTAAACAAAATGTAAACCTTGGACATGACTTCCTCAGTTCATGAATCATAGTCATAATATTCCACATCAGATGGACCCCACCCCTTTTTGTTTTCTATATACAGTTCTGTATGTGTTGAATCTATAATTAAGTTGCATCAGAGTGTTCTTTAAATACATATATGAGTCCTATCTGGTTATGTTTATTCTGGGCAAACCAGATCACCTTTTGGAGGATAATATATTTCCATTGTGGTTACATACATGCAATTGTTGTTAAATTTAAGGTTTTGAAGGAGAACGGCCACTACAAGGACGAACAAATTTTGTTCCACGATTGGAGGTTTTGTTTTGGGTTTTTTTGGTCTTGTTTGCCTTAAGAACTAGTGAAGTGGCTCTCCTAGACTGAACAAAAACTGGAATGACACGAGTCTCGTGTTTACCATGTTAATCTGTTGGTGAATTTACCAGCTCATTCCAAATAAAGATACATTAAAAAAAAAAATCCTCATCAATGTGCACACACAAGTTCAATTACTGATCAGAAAAGCATGTAGCATAAATGTATAACATAATATTTAATATGACACCTAAGTGTGGCCCAGATTACCTCATATAATTGAACAGTGACTTTATTTATGTTACAGAATCATGTCTTCATAATCCACGCCATTTATTACATACCTCACTTCGCTAAGAATGCAAAAAATCCTCAGGTTTTTAAAGGCTTGTAGTCTCTCACTCTATGATGTCAGCTAGTGTACCGTTCCATGTTGTCATTTACCAAGTGAGAAACCTAGTGTTGTAGAATGTTGTTGCTAATTGATACACACACAAAATAAATAAATACAAGTACTAAGTTCACTCCTCCGCCAGGTTGTAACAGCTAAACTGATGCACGGATGTCAAACCCACTACACTCTTTCATTGAGTCACTGATTTTCTATACAGGTTCCAAGGGACACACTCCTACATGAACATCAAATAACTAACCACCTTGACAAAACTGTCAGACTTTTACCACGCAGTCAGGAGTGTTCTGAAATGACTTTTGACTTCTTCAGATGTGTCATCACTTAAAACAGAGGTACCATAACAAAAGCAAAGGTCCAGTGATGTGATTGACTGCAAACACAGTTGTAAAATTTATGGATTACATTTAATTAAATACATTTGCACTCAGATTCAACCTACTTCTGCTTGGCTGGCAGTGCATGTAAAAAAAAAGGCTATAATGAAATGAAACAAAAAATTCAGTTAGTATAATAGGCTATTTGGTGCAAACTTTTGTCACTGGGGATATGGGATGTTTTCATGATGCTATGTTGATGCGTCTTTCTAGAAAAGTGACTAGAAAAACAACTTGTGATGGTCAGACAGAGGGCCAGCCTTAAGACGATGGCAGAAAAGAGGTTAAACAATGGGGGCGAGGGGCACAAAGAGAGGTGGAAGGTTGTAAGTTAGCTCCAAAGGACATTAGGTTACCTCTAGCAGCATCATAGCCGTTTGCACGAGACATTCTGCATGTTGTTGGAAAACGAAGGTTGCAGGGTTTGTTGAAGGGTCAGAGGGCCAGAGAACTTGAGCTCAAGTTTTCGGAAAGATGCTTCTGCTCAGCACCCTAACAGCGTCCAGCTTTCCCAGTGATAACCTGGTGTGACTTTGCCTCATGTAGGAGTTTGTGAATAATAGTTTTTTATACAACAGATTATAAGTCTTGCCAAAGTCTGCACCAGCAAATTTATACTGACTCACACAGTTGAGCCTCCAAACTGATCTAATATAGAAATGAGTGCATATATTTCCAGAATAAACTACAGCACGTGTTCAGTACTATTTTGTAATCTTTAGGGTTTTTTTTACATTCAGATTTTTTGTGTGTCGTTAGGATTGATTCATCTCTGCATCTGTATTTTTATCTGTTTATCTCTAATAATTTGATAATATAATATGATCATTAAGGCCTTTAAATTCTGGGGACATGACACATAAATGGTACAAAAGTCAGAAATGCTTTCCCTTCGAATATTTCACGTAAAACTATCCATAGCTGTGGTGATGAGAGTTTGTAACAGTTGCAGCACTTGTTCAATAAATAATTTAAAGAGATTTATATTTATATATTTAATTAAAAGACTCGATTTGCTGTAGGCTGTTCAACATAAATAGTAAAGGATTCACCATCACCTGGAGCCTCCTGTATTTCGTGTATTCTGTTCTTTTGTGTCTATACCCAGTGTCCAGGTAAAAAGACACTAAATAAAGTAGATTTAATTTGTATGAATTGAATGTCACAGAAGCTCCTGTCCTTCTAGTCTACTTCAGGGGTCTCAAACTCATTTTAGTTCAGGGGCCACATACAGTACAGCCCAATATGATCTGAAGTGGGCCGGGCCAATAAAAGAATTACAATGACAGTCAAATTACACCTGTGAAAATGTTCACATCTAGAAAGCTTCCTGAAAATGTGAACAACAAAAACAAATTGGAATATCTTAAAATAAATAATTGCTTTTTTTTTTTAACAATATTGTGCCTCAGCCTCACATTTACACATGTGCATTACATCCTACAGATCACAGTGGATCTACAAATACACAAAACATTGAATAACAGGCCGAATATTGTTAGGAGTGCACTTCTCTTTACTTCACATTTCAGTTTGGTGATGTTTGTTCAGGTAACTCCCATTTTTTCTGAAGGGATACTTTGTTAATGTAAACAATTTCATGTAATTTAACTTTTTTACACTAAAAGAGAAAAATATGGAGTTGTCATTTATAGGTTATTATGAGAGTATTTTCCTGGTCTGACCCACTTTCAATCATATTGGATTGAACTACGATGATTGTTAAACTCTCACACATTCTTTCACAGGCTGGATTGGATCCTGTGACAGGCCGGTTTTGGCCCATGGGCTGTCTGTTTGACACCTGTGGTTTAGTTTATTTATGCTGCTCCACACATTTACCTTAATTTCATTATGTATCATTTGTGTTTTTCACTCAAATCAATCAGCAGGTCTGGGTTTGTGATGGTCGTAGTCACATGCCTTCTGTTTTGCACAAATAATTGGTTGATGCCTTTATTCACCCTGCAAAAACCTTGAAAAATCAACCTTGTGCTGAAATAACAGAGTACCATTTTTCTGCCACTTTGCCGCCACTTTCCATTGAAGTACTCATGATATAAATAATGGTTGAATAAAATCTAATGATTTCTAAATGAATTCCCTACAAAACATTGTGTGTAAAGACCTTTAAAATTCAGCTAAAGCTCAAGTAAATAACTGACGTGAATGTGAAGGAATAAAGTCGTGTGTGTGAATCGTGAAGCGACTCCATGGTCTGACACCGGTTGTGTTTTTCAGGGAGAGTGTTTGATCCTAACAAACACTGTGGAGTCCTGGACCCGGAGACAAAACGACCCTGTACAAGGTCCCTCACCTGCAAGGTAACACTAACAAACACACTCTGAGAAGAAGACAGGCCTGGACGCTAATGAAGCAGCTCAGTCACACCACCTCTGTCTGCAGCCTGAGTTAGTCTGACTGGGACATGTTGTAGATTTACTCTCTCTCTCTCTCGCTCTCTCTCTCTCTCTCTCTCTCGCTCTCTCTCGCTCTCTTTCTTTCTCACTCTTTCTCTTTCTCTCTCACAAAGACACAAAGTTGCCTACACACAGTTTACTTGTCCTAAAATACATAATTTGGTTTATTTTATTGTCAGTGTTGCTCTTAAGTTTGTTCCCAGAGCGTACGAGTTTCCCTCTTTTTAATCTTGCACTTCATTTGGGATTTTGTTGTTGTTATTTTTATGCAGAATGTGAACTGACAGAACTGTGATTTGATTTTTGTTGTTGGTTCAAAACTACCTTTCAGGGAAAAGTACATTACAAAAGTTTAAAATACATTTAGTAATATTTTATTTACTTTATTTTCTTTTTGATTTATAGCAGCGGAAGTATTATTATTGCCTCCACAAATTGGGGGGAAAATGGTCAAAAATTCATAATAAATGCATTGAAGACATTTTGAGGGGTTTTCTTTCTTCCTATACCAAAGTAAAAAAAAAAAAAACGAACCATGGCTTTCAAAACCCAAAATGTACCGAACCAAAACAGGCCTAATGTTTAGAAGAGCCTTCTCCCGTCCCTGCTGCTGGGGTCTAACCACAGTTATGACCTTGGCTGCAACTCTCTTTCTGATACGTCTGCACTTCCCATTCTTAGTTAATGCTGGGTAGCACTGCTAAAGCATTACAGTGCCTCCATTTTCCTTGATGAGTTAATTACAGATGTTGTATGAGGCCGCAGCATCTTTGTGCGGCGCTAGGTTTCGTTTACTACCCTTTAATTACTTCAAGAGTCATTTTCTAATCACTTCAAACTGGTTGTTCAGTAATTAGAGATTTGAGAGGGTAGTGTGTTGTTTGCTTGTTTTTTGGTTGCAGTCGGTGAGAAAATGTTGCCGAACAAATTTGGGACAAAACATTTTGGTTTTGGCTGTCTGCTGTGGCCTGTTTGTGCTGCAGCTTTCAATTAGTGACCCATCATGTTGTTCTTGAGCTTTCAGGAGACTATGATGAGAATATAAGATGCACCTTCCATCCATTAAAGCTTTTTTCAAGGCCTCTACCCTCAATATGACATTTGAGTCCATAGAGGAAGCATTTTTCTCTCTTTTAATCCAGTAATTTAACAGCACCAGACATCTTTAAGAAGTTTCAGAAAACCAAATGTACCCAAGGTAGTCTGGTGTGGCGTGGGCAGCGGCATGATGTACTGACTCATGTCCTGAATGCAGACGGCCATGATTCAAAGACCCGCAGCCGCAACTATCAGATGCGCTGAATGCTTCCCTGATCAATACTTTCATCAACAAAGTCTCTGTGGAAATAAATCTCATAACACTTAGAGCTTATTAGCCCACAGAAGGTATGAAATCACTATTAACCTTTTTTTTTTTTTTTCCCCTGTAATTCTACTTCAGACTCACTCTTTAACTCACCGCCGAGCCGTTCCCGGACGAAGGAAACATTTTGACATCCTCCTGGCCGAGCACAAAGGGCGGGCGAAGGAAAAGGAAGGGCCGAAGGAAAAGGAGAAAGACAGGGATGGAGCGCATGGAGGGAAGGACGGCTGCAGCCAGAGTATCCCGTCACAGGAGATGGCGTGTCCCAGCAAGCCTCACTGCCCTAATGGACGGCCGCTGTCAACGCTGAAGCTCCGGCTGGCCAACGCACACATACCCAGGTGGGACAGGTGGGACTCCAACTCACACTTTAAATGACACAAGTGTTGAACAGAATGTGCGTATGACACCCAGTACCTGCATTTTGGTCACTGAGTAATAAGTTTTGGAAGCCCCGTTTAACGTCATATAGATCTGAATGGAACCCCTGGCTGTTCATGTGTTTTCCCACTAGGGGATGCTGTTCACAACAGTACAGAGGAGAGAGAACCTGGAGAACAGTTATGAAAGGACGGCATGTCTCCTGTGAAAGTCTTAAAACAGTCTAATTTCCTCTTTCTACTTGGATTTATTTAAAGAGGGAAATTATTTTGGGGGTTTTGCTACTGTAGTGAACATTAAGAAAATCATTGATTGGGTTTGGTTTGGTTGTGTTTATCTTGGAAAAGTTTTCAGCTTTTATTTTAGTGTGTCACTTCATCCATGCTTCTTTTTTTTCATCCATGCTTTTGCCTCTTCCTCCTCTATTTCCCCTTCCCTCTTGTCTTCATGTCTTCTCTATATATTTTATTGCAAACATATTTTATCCCTCCTCTGCCCCTCCTTCTTCTCACCTCCTTTCCTCTTTCAATACCTACTTTCTTATGTTGATTTTGCTATCACACTCGTGCTTTCACATTCTCAGCGCATCCGCTTTGTTTGTTGTATTCAACCCTCTGTGTTTGTAACAAATGCACTGCAGGGTTCCAGGTTCTGCCACCTCCACCTCCAGTCCTCTACCCCCACCACCAGCCCCCGTCCCTACGACAAACCCAGAGCCATCTCCCCATGGCTGGTTAACGTCAACGGGAGGAGACGGCGGGCGGCTTTCTAGTGACGAGGGCGATACAGACCCCCCAGAGGACTCTGACAGACCCACCTTTCACTGCTCCAGTCACCACCCACAACCTTTAGGGGTAAAATCAACAGATATTGCCATACTTTGTAACTATACTTTATACCATACTTTGTTTTAAAACAGCTCATATCCAGCGTTTGCTGTACAAAGGAATATTTATCAAATGTGTCAGTCATTGCATCTTACACACTCTGTTCTATTACCTGCAGTTGTGTATATTCAGCAGTCGGCTCATGGGACGGGGCCACTACGTGTTTGACAGACGGTGGAACAGGGTGAGGCTGGCACTTCAGAACATGGTAGAGAAACACCTCAACTCACAGATGTGGAGGTGAGTCGGGTCTAGTTTTAACTCATAATACAAGTGTATAGGCAGTATGATTTTTGGTGAACTGTTTGTTTTTAGTGTTATTTTGTCAGTTTTAAAGACAAAAGTTTTAAAGAATGCAACTCAAATACGTTTTGTAAAGCTATTGTTTATTGCTTCTCAGGTAATTGTAGATCTGTTTAGCTTCTGTTTGTTTTGTTCCTTGCGCTTTTTATTCAGTTTTTAATTCAGTTTATACATTTATTTTCTAATTTTAGAATTCTTTGTTCTTAATTCTGAAAATAAATCTGTGTTATTAACCTCATGATGGAACTAGATGTAAATAGGTTATAAATGGTCTTGCCCCAGCTTACCTCTCGGAGCTTGTGCACCCCTACACACCCAGCCGATCTCTCATCTCTCAGGTCAGCTGACCAGCTGCTCCTGAGGGTTCCCAAAACGAGGCTGAAGCTCAGAGGAGACCGAGCGTTTTCTGTCACAGCTCCAGAACTATGGAATGAACTGCCGCTGCACATTAGACAGGCCTCCTCACTGTCTAATTTTAAAACGCTTCTTAAAACCCACCTCTTTTCTTTGGCTTTTCGCACCGTGTAGGTTGTTGATTCTATGTGCACAGATATTTTATCTGGGGTGGTCATTCTGTTTACTACCTCCACCAAGCAGGTTGTGTTTTCATCAGGGTTTGTTTGTTTGTTTGTTTGTTTGTTTGTTTGTTTGTTTGTTTGTTTGTTTGTTTGTTTGTT
>JAPTYQ010000005.1:25151582-25170830 GCA_029814465.1 Ostorhinchus cyanosoma | reverse complement strand
GATTTACAAGGAGACAATTAATACTGAACAAACAATAACTCAAACTATGAATTATGAAAGAGCTGCAGCATCTGAAAGCTGAAAGTGAACATTTAATAGATAAACAGAACCACAGTGCTTCAGTTTCACACTCAGTTTTTCATGTCTGTTATGGATTAGCATTGTCTCTGTCAACTCACCATATATTTTTATTAATAGGATTTTTTTATTTTCTATCAATTACTAGAACCCACATAGAGTCCCGACCCCAAGGTTAAAAAACACTGATCTACATGATAAGTGAATTAGATATAGGAAAATACCTGATTTTCACTGAAAAGAAAAAAAATACAAATAATATGATAATAAATGACATTAAATCACTTGAAACTGGATATAGAGAAAAAATTCATTTGGGAACTGACTCAAAAGTAGCTGTGGGTCTCCATGGGTTAATGCTACAGATTTGTACGACTTTGTACAAATCTCATGAAGACTCTGTGACAGTCTTCACTGATCCTGTTTTCTAATGTTCAAGTTTCTGCCTAAGATATTAAAAGTGGGCTACAAGCATCAAGTAACTGAGCTGACTGTCCATAACTTCTTGTCATCCAAGTGAGTTCAGAAAACTGTTCAGCCCTTTCCACAGTAAATCTGTTATCTGAGAGAAGGAGAAGGCATGTGACAAAGGTCAGAATGGAACTTAGGCATGGGGGATGGTTGTTAAATTACACAGGAAAACATAAAAGTACAAACAAAAAAAAAAGCAGTGTGTATTCCTCTCACAATAATCTATAGAGTCAGCTGGTGCATTGGTGCCACCTGAGCCAAGTGTTTATTATAGTTTATCCTCAAATAAACTGCTGCATTATTTATTTATTTTTTTTATGATTACTGTCCTGCTGTTTAAATCCTTTTTCGTTAAGGGGGACCGGTTCATCCATAAATACACTGAAGGTATTGTATCAGGTAGGTGCAATTTTGATTTAGATGGAAAGGCTTTGCACATTTCTTTTACAAAGCATATCTGCATTACCTACTCAAACCCTTCGGGACAAGCCAAGTGATGGATAGAAAGAAGTTAGTGAGTTGACAGCATTTTAATGTAGAGGAGAGCTCATTATTTAATACAAACAAGTCTCTTGAAGATGTCAAATAAATGATAAAAGCAAGGAGATTAATTCTGAATAGATTGGAATAAGAACCCACCATCCTGACTTAATATATAATTCTGCAAAAACAGCTTTGGGAAATACTTTGCCCAGCAGTGGACCATTGACTGTGGTTCCATGCGCAGATGGTTCTACTTCCATCTATTACTGCTCTGCAGACAAAGCACTACATCCAATTAGATTTATTTGACCATGACATCCATCAAGCATTTCTGCCCACTGCTTTCCTCTGTGCTTGCAACATTAATGGACTAAAATGACAGAAAATAAAAGTACATTTCCAACAACACTGACACCTTGTGGTTACTTACCTTTAACGCGACTCCAAAATCTAATCACTAGTCACTTTATCAGATCAAAAGAAATCTGAAGCTGAACCAATTATGTTAGCCTGCTAGTAAAGAGCTGCTCTTATTTAGTCTTCATTTATTCAGGTACTCCTGCTGAGATAAATCATTACTACACAGGTTATCTTGTAAATTTGCAATCACAGCAACCACCATGAGACTTCCAGGATGTCACATATCAGAGGAGACTGATTAGCAACATGAGTAAATAAAACAAATACTGTCATAATGTAGTTTCCTTTTATTTTTGTGTGAGAGAGATGTTCTTATCTGCGTGTCTTGTTTGTCTTGTACTACATGAATCCCACTGGGATTAAGTTGTTCGCTAATCTCCAACGTCATCACCGGTCCCACCAAACAAACCCCACTGCTATAATTACAAACAGACTTTATAAATTACCAACATAAACAAAATATTCCTCATGCACAGAAAGTGTCCAAACATGTCACTAGGTGGTGTGATAAATGCAGACTGCATGTAATTGAGAAGATAAAAGCTCTCAGCTACGTCCATGAATGGCGAGGAGTTTCTCCCCCCATTGCAAACAGCATTCTTATGATAATGGAATAATGCTGGTGCTTTAGTTAATTGTGTATAGGCGATAGTGGTGGGCACCTTTTGTTGTGAGCTCTCATGAGCCTAAAGGAGAGAGCTGGCAGGGATTATAACTCTTATAGAACTTCTCCAGTTCCTCTAACAACCACACTCTTTACTCACTTTGCACTGAATCTGCTGAGTGTTTTCCTTTTTCTTGATTTTCCTCACATTTATCAAATTATGCTCAACTTTTTATCCAGATGATATAAATAATTATCGTACTGCTACTCAAAAGGGTGCAAAATCCTGAACAGAAGGGTTCTTTTCAACAGGTGTCTAACATGAAATTGTGCTCAGTGGTCCAGATCTAAGTGTCTTTGTGTAGTTTGTTAAAGAATATAACTGAGATATAATAATTTAACCCTTACAGACCCAAATAACCACCGGTGACCAAAAGCATTTATTGATCTAGAATGTTTCCAAACTTTTAATCCATTAACCCTGTCAATACATTCAAATAATTCAGGTAAAATGCAGTTTCTCAGTGTATTCAGCATCATCAGGTATGACCCATTTGGAAGTTCAGAGGCTTTATAGTGAATGTAGAAACACTGTCATCTTCTGCAACACTGATTCACCACTAAAACCCACTTAATTTGATAGATGTCAGTAGTTGTAGATGTTTTTTTTATGTTCCGTTAATATATTTTGTTGAAAAGTCAGTTTTTCTTCAGTTTTCTCCGATAACCTTTGAATTTATTTCGACTTTTTATGACTATCTACACGATCACTAAATCAAATATAGGAAAATACCACATTTTTACAGCCTAATGCTAAATGTGGAGGATTCTATTATTATGAACAGTGATAAATCACTAGGGAATCATTATATATAGAGGAAAAAAACATGTGGGATTTGATACAAAAATACTTCTAGGTCGTCAGGGGTTAAAGTAACATAAAGTAATAGATTTAATGATATATTTACTGCCTTTATATCATGTGGGTCAGTAGGTTTCTTTGGCTTGCTTAGAAGCAGGTTTGACTGGATCTCATGTACCTGAGACTGAGGACACATTAGACTTATAATGAGACTTCAATTCAGTTATTGTTTATTGTATTGTGGACAATCCCAATTAATCAACTGTATCAATAACATTAAAAGGGCAGCTAGTCCCCGGCCTGATGACAGGAGGCACCCTAGAAACAATATATTATATCACATTATTTAAAAAAAAAAAGAAAAAAACAAGTTCAGACAGCTAAGAGACAAGATGAATCAATAAAGATAGAAAAAAAACAGTGTAACATCAATACAAATCACACAAAGACAACATATATGATCCAAACATACAAAAGCAGCACATAATCATCACAATCCATTAGTATATAAACACAGACAGATGTAAACAGGCATCACATACGGACAGACAACATCCATGATCATGACACAAGTAACACAGAGCCATAGATTAGTGTGGACAGGTGTAATTGTTTTTCATTTAGCTGTAAAAATGGAGTATGTATGTGTATGCCTTAATCTATGTCTGAGGACACACCAAAAAGTACATTTAACACATTTAAATATTATCATCAAAATGTTATTTATAAGTATTTATTTAGCAAAAGGCTCAAAATCAATAAGTATTTGGATTTTTGCCACTTATTCCACTACACAATGGGCCTTTATATATGCTAACATAGAAATATAACAATGCTGTTTATTTGGACTTTATGTTGTCTTTCTTCTATCATATCTTCATCTTATATCTCTGATGAACTCTGCGCAAAAACAGGTGTTCACAAAATGTCGGACCCAGCTGTTAGTAATTGGACTTTAATTGTTTTATTCCATGTAAACTCTCAGACTGTACAGTACATTTATACATGATAGTTTGTCTTAAAACTTCTGTCTGGTATTAATTAGCCGACGTTAGCTAACTTTAGCCAAACAAGTTGGTTTTTCTGGCGTTTTCTATAAATAACGTCTCACTTTTTTATCAACTTTTTTTGCGACGAAAAGTATTATTTTTGTTGTGACATCATTTACATTACAGTGTTTTTTTTAGCTAATGATAATGTCCCGTACAAACAAGTTCATATCTGGGGAAAAAAAGGTAAGGATTGACAGTTTAGTACATTTCTTTGTGATAGTTACTTAGTTTAGTAGTTAATTAATACGAACATATTCTAAAATATGCCGGTTTTTAAAGGTAAAAATCGCTATTAGAGTAAGTTGTGTGAACGCTAGCTAATCTCAGTAGATGAAGCTAATACACCTGCTAATAATAACACATAGCAGTTAAGCTAGTTTTGGTGAAAAATAAAGTGTGAAAATTTCGTCTTAAATCACCTTTAGTGACGTTTTGCTGTTAGGATTTATAACGGTTTAGCGAAAGTAGTCTATTTAAGAGGTTTAAATTAACTTATTTAGTTAACTTTAGTGACAGGGGCTAAGTTGGTGGTTTTATTTAGTATAAGTTGTAGTAGGAATGATGCATATTTAGTTTCTCTTGATAGTTTTAGACCTAAAAAATCAGCAGGATTTGTATTATTTATGTGTTTATGAAATTGCAACGGCGTCATAACTTATTAACGTTGATCTTAAAGAATGTGTGTTACTTTTCCACCTGTCACTTCACTGTTAAATCAGTATTATTATCATTAACCTGTCATAGTTGGATGTTTTTGGGGGGATTCTGGAAGTCATCTGTTTAAAGTTCTGGGGAAAAAAACACTAATGGATGAACTAAATTTATTAACCTAAGAGACGAAAAAAAAGCCTCAGAGTACCTTAATGTGGAGCCAAACTAATAAAACGCAGGTGATTTGTATTCGTTCATTTCTATTGATTTGCACAAGGCGGAAAATTGCGTTTTACCGGTTATGGATAACTGATCTGTTCCATGATGTAAACAAGAAAATAGCTTTGAAATAGATAATGAGACAGAAAACGCGTTTCAAATCTAAGATAACGGTTAAAATTCTGATGTAGAAAAACTTCACAGAGCTACAAAATGTGTAGTTTTATTGGTGAATGTAAACTGACGTCTGGAATATATTTCGATTACTCGTTGTCTTGTCATTGTTGAGGATGGGATTTGGATGAAATTGGTAAATACGAAGGTTATCCATCGTGGTAAGTTTGGGAAGGGAGTGTCCATGCCTGTGTTCCCTTGCGTCGTGGACTTTAGAGACCAGTGTCCTCAAAAAGGTTGCGCGTTTTGGGGGCGAAATCGTGGCAACAACCGTGGCCTTTGGATGAAAGATGGTGAATATAAAACTTTTATTCAATAAATCGGCCCATGTCCTTCCTGTTTTTGGTATTATCACTGTTAAATGCCGACGTTTCCAGCTGGAATTGGACGTAGAGGGTGCACCTTTGCGCAGAGACTAGTTTAATACGGAGAGGCTCCTCTGGGTGCACAAAGACAGCGACTCGCAGAGGAACTTGTTCAGAGTGGACCGGGGACGCTGGGAGGCGAAATAAACAATCTCCGGACTCGTCGGAGCCACGACCACTCGGTTTACCCCCTCGAACACAGCATTCAACCACCCATCTAGGAAATACAAGGTAGGAATTTGTTTTTGATGCGTTTAAGCGGGGCTGGATGGCTGCGGAGCGGGTTAAACCTCCTTCGCTTTGGCTTCCCGAGCATGGTTGTTTTTGCAGAAAATGGCGTCATCGCCCTCTTGTTTCTGCCTGGCCGCGGTGGGGAAAGGAATAGTTTCAGAGTCTTGTATCGGCCTTTACGTGAAGCTTTTGGCTTATCGGAGGTGAAATCAGCAACGACAATGTGTATTAGTCAATATTAAACGGTCAGATTGTGATATGGTGTGTGATTTCGCTCGGTAGAAGGACGCGCAAAGATGGAAGGGTCACCGGTCCTGTGCGCCAAGCTGCTTCTTGGAAATAGTGGCACGGAGCCGCAAAACGCAGCGTTTTACATTCATTGTAATGCCATCCTCTTGGGCTCCAGCCTAATCCAAATGACCGAGGATGGTTTAGTGTTATTACCAGGGTGGTGATGGACGTATTTATAGGAGTGCTGCACCTTGTCTTTGTGTGTATTTTATTCGGGTTAGCTCGTTTTTACGCCGCACTCCCCTGCCATGCTGCAATCGTTTTGAGGGGCCTCTCTTTTACGACATGAAAGGTGCATTTTGTACTTGGCTTTTTCTTTGATCAAGTTAAGCTGGGCCTTTGTTGTTCAAAATAGTGGCGTTTTTAGGCTGACAATATAACCGTGTAAAAAGAGATTTTCGGGGATAATGGGGGCGATGCAAATCGTGCCATGAGAACGGCAACTGCCCTGCGCTCTGGTTCGCTGGTTGCCAGATGAAGACAGCTTGAATAAGATAGAAATAAAAAGTCTTTTAGGCGAACCACATAGTTTGCACAAAACTGGGGAAGTCCGGCGCTGCGCAATGATTGTGCTGCTGCTTTGCGCAGAGCACAGTGGCAGCTGCTGTAACCGCCGTCACCGTGTCGCCGCGATATTTTTTGTGTGTGTTGGCCAACCTTTTGTAAATAGTTGGGGACTCTTGGATAAAAGAGCACAATAGTATTCATGCGGGCCCTTTATGGCCTGTGAATGCGGTCCTAAGTCCCACTCCGGCTGTCCTGTCTTTCCCCGTCAGCTACGTGCATGCGTCCTAGCACTGGCCACCACACATCCACCATAGCGAGGCCACTCGGTTTCCCATGTATACGCTCTGCTTGGTTCCTCCTGTGACCAAAACTCACAGACTGATCGTGCGCTTGGTGTTTTCATACAGGCCATCACGATCAAATCGAAACATCCACAAAACCTCAACTATGGAAGCTGCACATCGCTGGCTCCGTGCACATTTTTATTAAGTTTCCTGAGTTATGCAACCGCATCCCCGTTGAGCGAACTGCTCATCCGCCTTTATTTACTCGTCACCCACCATCGGATTGATATTTCTAGGTGTAATGTCTATGAATTGGAACAGTCCCAGTGGCGATGACACTGAATTAGGAAGATATGTCATTTGCAAATCACCCAGTGCCATTTGCGTCACAGCCCGCGGCCTCGCACGCCCATGGGGGGCGATGGAGTTGCAAATGGAGACTGTGTGTGTGCTGACGCTGCCCCAGCTGAAAGGGAACCAATAGACACGGACCCGGGCTTCAACAATCGCCGTGCGCCTCCACTCTCCAGTGCTCCGACGGAGGATTTGGTATCAACACGGAAGATCTCGCAGTTTATTTCGGATAGTTAGGTTTCCATCGCCTTGCCTGGGATGCGTAAGTGGATGCGTACACATACTGGGTAAGCCAGCTTTAGGGCTCGACAGGCCAGCGGAGAGTTGTACATCCGTCCGGTCCTCCCCTCATGGTGCTCGGTGCATGTGGCTATTGTGGAGTCGCTCATGTGTGGATAAACGTCTCCGCACCGTGATTATGGGACTGCAAACGCTTTATTAGCAGCGGAGGGAACATGGATGGAGAAACGAATCACACACTCGCGTCGTTTTTGTCACATCCACAGCGCGCCACGCGTTTCTGGTTTGGAGACGAACAGGGCGTTTATCCACGTTTTATTTGTTGCTGTTGCGCTTTCGGGCGCTGCGCATGGTTTCATCCACCGGAGCCAAGAGAACTTGTTCACAAGGCAAAAGTCCTGCAGTTCTCAAACCAGCAAGTGCCGAATCAGTGAGAAGTGAAATGATTTATTGGCACAGGGTGTGGGAAAAGATGGAATTTATATTTAGGTACAGATCGGATGACACACATATGTACTTTACACTTTATTGATATTATTTAGCAGGTTTGGTGCACGGAAACCCGAAAGTGAGATTTTACTTTCTAGAGAATCTAACGTGACGAAACATATTTTATAACTGAAATTTTGATTTGTTCCATATTTTGACCTATAATTCAGTCTTGTCTGAAGCTATTGTATCATATAAACGTGCTAAACTTAGACTGTACACTTGAACATACTCTACTTTCCAGTCGAAGAACTCCTACTGTGCTGTTAAACAGGCTCCTAATAGACACAGGTAGTATTACAGCTTCTGTTACAGGAGCAGTGTCAAACATATCAAGGTAAATACATTTGTACCTGCATCTTAAAACATGTTCTCCAAGCCCCAAAAGGCCTGAGTCAGGCAACCCTGCTGCTGCTGACTATTTTTATCAGAGATAATTTAAGTTTCACAAATTACTGCACAGCTTGGTGCAACTTTGAACCTGCATGTGGTAGATATTTTAACAAGTGATAGGTTGAATTGAAGTTGGTCCCACATTGTACACAGACCCTTTGTTAAGTTTAGGGCACGTATTTGTTGCACTGCACGTGTGTAGTAAAGTGAGTGTGTCATGTGAAATAAGACTACACACATGTCCTCTTCAAACAGTATGACTCCACAGATAGCTTAATGCAATAGATATGGCCAGTGTAACCTTCAGCAACAATATGAATGGATAACTAGGACATCAGTGTAGATAACAAAATGGGTTATAAGGAACAAAAATAAATTGTCCTGAAGTTCCCCTGCTTATGTCAAATAAAAAATGCTGACACTCATTAAAACCAGCATTTCCAATACTCATTAGGCTCCTTGCTTTGTATTCAGTGTATACTATTTGCATCCAGGGCATCCTCATGTCTTTTGACTGCCTCAGTTGGGCTTCCATTATCTCTTAGGACTCGGGGTTATAGCAAACTGAGATTAGTTATTCCTTATTAGAACAGAAGCCAAGGTCGCCTGTCTCTCCTCTCTGATAAAGTTCCCCAGGTGTCACTGGCTTTACCCCGAGTAGCTGCTGACCACAACAGTTTAATGATGTCACTGTATGATTCAGTCACTTTAATGATAGTAATGTGCTGTTCAGTCACTGAGTCAGCTTGTCAGACCAGTGAACAAGTTAAGTCAGTCAACAGATCTTTACACTTGCCACTCATAGAATCACGAAGTAAGTCACTAACTCACTCATTCACTGAAAGTCCTCGAAAAAAAATCATTCTCAGCCAGTGAAAAACCACATCAACTTGCTTAATTTGTAAGTCAGATATTCAGCAAGGCCAAACTTTAGCAAGTAAGTACACCTGTATAACCTAAACTGGTGTCTTTTGCATAAGGAGTGAGAACAGCTCACACTGTTCACACCGTCCAAGGCTCTGACCAGAAGATTTGCAGACAGTCTGTTACAGGTGACCTGCCAAACAGAAGACAGTGTTTTTAATCATTATCTCAATATGTGTAATTTGTAGATTACAGATTAGAAACAGCTAACTGATTTCTGTTTGCTTGATTAAAATGCAATTTTAAATTTGAGATAGCCCACTCCTTTTGCTGGTTTTGGCAGAGTTCATCCTTTAGGAAGAACTCAGAAGTACCCACGTCCAGCTCTTGACAAAACTCTGATTGGTGTCTACATAAAAGACACACCAGTCAGAGAATTACATTCATTGAATATCTGTCATTTGTAAATGCAGTTTCACCATTAAGATGATGTGATCTTGCTGTATTTTTTTCTGAATAAGAAAAAAATATTTTACTGTACTTAGAAAAGAGGATTCCATGCTTTTTTACAGGTGCCACAGAGTTAACCACACTGTTTCTTTTTTCTTCTGGACTTCCAACAAATATTGCTGTCTTTCTAAACTGTAGGTTGGAAAATTTTGTCAATAGCAACTTCGAACTGTAATCCCTGATTTTGAAGAGGTGTTTGTAATAGTAAAATTGGTCATATTAGTTCAGCAAGAGAGCTGTCATTTACTTCAACCATTAAACTATTTGAAGGTCTAGAATGTGCTGCTTGTGAAAAGCTTATGCTAGTTATACTCATTGTTTTGTTCAGTGAAAACACTTGCTGAATAAAAAGTGAAAGTTATACTCACCTCGTTGCTGCACTTGCTATCTTGGCCATGTTTTGCCTGTTTCTCACTCAGTATCTGGTTTCATATCTTAAGTTTTAGTTTGCCGTACCACTGCTGGCCATGCTGCTACTGAAGTTGGATTGTTTATGTGCAACCTATTGTGGTAGAAGAAGTTGCTCTGAATGGGCAAATTATTCCATTTGGAAAAACTGTATACTGGACTGTACGGAATTGTTGATTTAGCATGGACCCATATCATGAAATGTATTTTGATGTTATCATGTGATGCTCAGAAATAGCACTAGGATGAAGTATGAGTACACAATCTTTATGATTCATCTGAAAGAGACAGATTCTTCGAGATAGATCATGATATCAGATTACCTTTCCCTTATCAAACGGATGTTTTCTTCTGTTTTTTTTTTTTTGTTCAAAGGATTTTTGGTTGTTTTGTCTGCTGTGACATTTCTTGTTGACATAGTACCACATATAATCCTTCAATTCTATGTTTACATATGATTTAAAGGGTTTGATTTTAAAGCTCACAAACTGTGCTTCCATAACTGGCCTGAAAATGCCCATTATGCATTTCCCATGGCTATATATTTATTTAAATCTGGGTCTATGTTCCTTCTCCACACACTGCTGCTGCTTCTCTTTACATTGCTTTAATGTGCCTTGTGCCTGCAGGATTTCACAATTAAGCAAAATTCCTTTCATACCTGGAAGATCAAATAGCAATTTTAGCCAGATCCAGTTGTGTTTGTACCAACAATTTAGCCTCCAGGTGTGTTTTTACCATGTTTATATGATGACAGCTACTATGGATAAACAAGTACAACTTAATGTAAACTTTGCAACAGGGATATGTGTCAGTCAATTAAATATTAAAGTCCTGTGGACTGTCTGACACATTATTTGCATGTATACAGTTATGCTTTTTTGCTTTTTTAGGTCTTCATTTACAATGAGACATGGTGAGAAGGACTTGTTACAGTGGCAGAGTTTCTCTAACTGTCTCTTACTTAAGAACAATTAATGTTTGTTGATCACACTCCTCTTATGTTTTTGTTAAATAGGCACAGTTTTAACATTTTTTAGCTACTGTCATTCATATGCTGGTCGATGTCAGGAAGCCTGTCTCTCATAGCTGTGATTAGTTTTTATCAGAAACCTGTGATCTGCAATCCTGGAAATGATAAGACGCCTGATTGATTGTCCCTGAGTGTTAAAATGTCAGTGCTTATAAATGGTACCGCATCAAGATAGTTTTCATGAATTTTTTCATTCAGGTACGGAAGCAGGTCACTATGGCTGTGTTCAGACTGCAGGCAAATGTGGCCCAAATCTTATTGTTCTTTTTTTTTTGTCCATATGTGACCTGCATCCGATCTGTTAAAGACAGTTGGAACAGTACAAATCCAATTTTTTTCAAATCTGACCCAGGCCGCCTTCGTATGTTGTCCCTAAATCTGATACATATCTGATATTTTGCAATGCGACTTCAGTCTGAACAGCCAGGTCAACCTTTATGTAACTGAAATGTGACAAATGCCACAATTCTGTGTCCCAGGTGTGTTACTTCCGTAAACACAATGCGTACCTGTATGATCACGTATTGCGTCAGGATCACACTTCAGGCTCACATTCAGTTCAAACTCAAAACTGATAGAAGTCGCATTTAAATGCTTTTACACACCTTGATGGTGCGCAAAGTGCTTTACAAGGCCTCACCCCTTCACACACCAGTAGGTGGCTGCCACCATGCAAGGCTGTGCCTGCAACACTGCCAGACCCTACTGCGATCAGTTTAGGGTTCAATGTCTTGGACACTTAAGACAGGATTTGAACTGCTGACCCTTTGGTCATTGGATGACCCCTTCTACCAACTGAGCCACAGCCACCCTGTGCTTTATTTAATATGTAATATGAACGAGCACACAAAAAAATTGGATTTCACCAAAAAAATCGGAATTGTGCATGAGACCTGCTGTCTTAACATAGCCTGTTTCTGCCTTGTTAAAATAAGTGTTCCAATTAAATTGTTTCACACCTCTTACGAGCATAATGAGATAAAGGTCTAAACTGGCCGTCCATTAAACAGCAGCACTTTGTGACATATGGCATCAGTGTTGGTTGAATGCTGTTTCTCACACTGTAGCAGTTGTTTATGAAACTATATTTGTGACATGCACTTCTAAAGTGATGAAAAGAATTGAAGATCCTTTTTTTAATGAAGCAAATTTTCATGTAACTAGAGTGAGAAGCTGATGAAAGGAAAATAGCCCAGAGACAAGTTAGGAAGAATGTACTTAGCTCTGCTAGTAGGCAGTGTTGTTGTTCCATGCTCTGCTGTGCTCAGGTTGTATCACTTGTGTGCCAGCAGTCAGCATCATGTCAGTGAGTATGGAGTCGGTCCATTAGGAGGAAGTCTTGACAGACCGTTGCCGCACAGCCTTATGGGAAAGCAGTGGAGACTTCTGTTGACTTTAAAACCACACAGTCTTGCATACCTATACATGAATAAACATAAAGACACAGTCTTATAAGGGAAATTTAGAGATATGTTTTTCCTCATGGTAGACAGTTAAGGAAGCTGAGGTGTCACTGTATCGTGGATGAGCAAGTTTGGCTCTTCTGACGTGGTTTCTGCCTCTGAAAGGGCAAGTGAGGATTTGTCATCTAAAATAAGAGATATCCACAAATGGGAAATGCTTTGAGAAATTGATTGCTTGCTGGTACACAATTCATTGTGGATTATAACCAAAGATGGAGCTTATATTTGTGTATGTCAGATGTGGCCTCAGAGCAGATATGATCAGGTGTATTTGTGGAATTTTGAACAATGTATGTTGATGTAATTTCTAATAGATGACTGACAGGTAGCTGTTGCTGACAATGATGAGTTGAGAAAAAAAAGCTGAAACTTTGCATTTATAGATTGGAGTTATTGTCTTGTGGAAGGCATTGGGAAGGTTCAGTGACGTGGTTATGGTTTGTTGTCTCATAGTAGTGTATGTCAGAGGAGAAAATAGTTTTTCTAGCTGTAATTATTAAACGGCCTTATTTAATTTTTTTTTTCTTGAAATTCTTTCATTCTGTCAGATTTCATAGGTTCAAAGTATTCATATTTCGTCTGCAGTATTAGCCGTTGTTCAGTGCTACCTGCATCATCACTTTATCAAATCCTGTGCTGAGGATGGAAATGCCATTTGTAAATGAATTTTTCTTTGATCAGTTGAAACATGTTTTTCAGTTTGTGTAATGATGAGTATTGTTCTGTTGTATAAATTTTTTAACCTCATCTTTTTCAGTGCACTTTATGTTGTTCTGCTCATGTATTTTAAACACTTAGCAAAGTGCTTAAAACAGCCATAATCATTGGTTGCAATAGAGTTATGGTAGGGTGATTATTTTCATTAATCATTACGCCATTAGTTTACTTTAGTCAATTATTTGTTTACTCTATTAAAAAGTGACTGTATAATCTTAAAGTACACAAAATGGTGTCTGCACACAAATCAGCAATCCAAAATCTCAAAATTTCTCTGAAAATTTTGCTTTAAAAATAACAAAATGGCTAATTGATCAGTATACTTGTGCATATATTTTTTCTGGATGACTGATTTCCTTAATCGGCTGTAGCAGCTCCAATTTGCATCAGTTATTTTTGATATTACTACAGTTATTTTGGCATTTAGTCTGTTAGAATTTCCTGTGAAATGTGCCCCCCAAAAGTTTTTAAATCAACATTAAAGGCATCTAATAAAAAGAGGTGAGTAATGATTGGACAAGGGGCCTGGACAAAGGATGCCAGCTATGCTAAAATCCCCTTGAGCCCAGAGCAACTTCACTCATTACCTGAGTCTGAACAGAAGTCACTACTTCATAACTGTGTCTGTCTGTTGCCATGGAAACGAGAGAATCCCTCTCGCTATATTATTTGTGTGTGTGACAAGCTGGCTGCGTTTGTTTCAAGTCTTGTAATAAATATACCTTACCACGTGAAAAGGGTCAAGAGTAGTGTTGGTAGCAAAATAACTGATCCACATACATTTATGCATTTAGCATGAAAGTGTGACGGGGTGCATCCCAGCATGGATTAGATGAAATACTAGGAAACACTCTTATCAGGTCATCAGGGGCCACAGAGCTAACAGACTAACACATATTCACTGTCAGTTTTACTCAATCTCTCACAATCACAGCTAAGGCCGCTTCACCTCTCAGTTTGATGAGTTCAGATGGTAGAGAGGGAAACAAAAACAATAACAAAAGAACATGCAGACAACAGAAGGATGCCCCCGCTGCCTGTTCTGAGCGTTACACCAACTAAAAATTATTTTGTAGTGTTTTATGAGCATTAAATAAGTCTTCAGTAGTGGATAGTGTAGTCAGTCTTAGTGGCCAAAGTCCTAATTTACATCATCCATCCAATGTTTCATTCTCTATGATGTTAATGGAATTGTATGCCTTTGTAAAGCACTTTGAATTGCCTTGTGTATGAATGGTGATATATAAATATGTTTACCTTGCCATGCTATTTTCTGAACTGATTAGTCTGTGTGAGGGTCGCAGGGGTGTCGAAGCCTATCCCAGGTACTTATGGGTGAAGGTGAGGTACTCCTGGACGTGGCACCACTTCATCACAGGGCTTAGACACACGAACAACCACAGACTCTCACATTATTCCTTTTTTTTTTTTTCTCTCTCTCTCACATTATTCCTAATTTCCTTTGTTAATTTTCTCTTGATTAAAAATAGAACCTGGTAGGTACAGCATACATTAATAATTGTTCTTAATTTTCCTTAAAACAGGATAAAAAAAAATCTAATAGTACTTTTAGAAATTAATTTCCCCCTAATTACTGCTAAATTTCAACACTGCTTACAAAGTGTGCAAGAATGAAGTAGCCAATTCGTTTAGCCCCTGTAGCATCTCTCCTGTTCTTCACCTTACACATGGGTCTGGGGCTCTGTGCATCAGAAGGAAAACTCCTGCTGAAGTCTGTGTAGTATATAGTCTGAGTAACACCAGATAAAAGCAACTTTCCTGTCCCACACAGTGGTCTGGTATTAATTTATCATTGATGTTCATTTATCTGCATCATTTTCACTGAGGCTCAACTCCAACTCCAATCTACTTCTTCTGCATTGTTATTAGTAGTAAAAATGTATATCCAGGGTGACCCTATGGACACACTGTAATTAGAGGAACACCTCAGTGTTCAGATTTGTGTGATAAGATGATTTATACAGCTGTCACACTGCAAAAGATCCAATTTCTTATTTTAATCTATTATACCAGGGGTGTCACTCACTTTGGTTCAGGAGCCAATATACAACCCAATTTGATCTCAAGTGGGCTGAACCAGTAAAATAATAGCATAATAACCTAAAAATATTGAGAACTCCAAATTTTTCTGTGTGTTTAAGTACAAAAAAAGTTAAATTAAATTGTGAAAGTTTTTGCATTTACAAACTGTCCTTTCACAAAAATGTGAATAACCTGTGCAATTTTGACAATATTATGCCTTAACTTATTATTTATGCATGTGCATTATATGTAGAACACAATGGATCTACAAAGGCTCAAAACATTTAGTAACACACAATATTGTTGGAATTTGGAACTATAATGAATTTGACACACTTGATTTAATATCTCCAGTGTCATTTTTTGCTCAAATTCATCTTGTGGTCCAGATTTGAACCTTTGGCGGGGTGGTTTTGGCCCAGGGGCCTGTTTGACCCCTATGTACTAGACCAGTCTGTCCCTTTGTCATTTGGTGCTCACAGTGGTTTCTTGTCAGATACATGGAAATTCTTGTCTTGACATGTAATCATCTTTTCTCTGTTTATTAACTGTTTGTGGCATTATAGCCAGTAGCCTGCTTGGTCTCTCTTGCAGTGGGACAGCCCCTCTGTGGCCAAATGTGCAGATTCCCACTCTATGTCTGTGTTTTGGTGATGACACCAGACATCAAAACTTTTGAAAAAAAGTCAGACACTAGAAACCAAAGCTCTGTCTCCCTCTGCTGAGGTTTCAGTGAAACTACAACTCCACACATGAGGGCATATGCTTTTGCATTTCACATCAACTGTATTATTTAAGCATCTGACATCCTTACCTTCCATTGAAAGTTTAAACTCAAGAGAAGTGTTTTCATTTAATTTACACAACATCATTTATCATATTCTATTCAGTTATCTGCTTTAATGAAATGCCCATAAGTCTGAAACACTACTAGTAGTATGTTATTTCCAGATTCATTCATTCATTTTCTGAACCTGCTTTATCCTCACTGGGGTCATGGGGGGTGCTGGATCCTATCCCACCTACCTATGGGCAAACGCGGGGTACACCCTGGACGAGTTGTTCCCAAACTGCTAACGGATATTATTGTGTGTTCTATGTGTATGTAGTTAAGAGCAGGTGTGGCGTCAGGTTGGTAGAGCCACCTGTTTAAACACAGACTACCACTAGAGGGCAGCAGCAGATGATGATGCCTGGTAAATAATAGTTTTTATATAGAGACAGGTGACACATTATTAGAGAAGAAAAGAAACATTAAGACATGAAGTGTCTTAAATGTTACAAGTGTTGTCTACAAATCTGCAATCTCTGCTTGACAGATGAACACCTGTGAGATGGAAGTGTTCAGCTGTGTTGAGATTCAGTGGCACTGAAGACCACAGCTTATGACTGACAACACTTTCATTCTAATCAAACCATTCAGCGAGGCTTTCACCCATTGCTATCCCGAAAAAAATAAACAGACAAACAGTTTTGAATTGACTTGTAGATTTCCACCTCTTCCTCTAAGCAGACAGGGTGACCCCAACCATGCCCTCAAAAGGCCTCCGCTGCATCACAGCCACTAGACCGCCTCCCACAGTGAGGGGTTCCGAGGTCCAGCATTTACGCTGTTCTCTTGGTGTATGCCACACATGCACTCGCCCACTTGTCAAGAATATGGGGAAGGATGACTCATCTTACCACCTCTCTTTTTTTCCACATCTCTACAGATCAGTACGACAGGTCCTTGCACCGCAAACTCTCAAATGTGAATCCATCTTTGTAATGTGGGGTTTATGCACTGCAACTCTACTATAATGCCCCTCTGTATAAACCTGTCAGCAGACTGTTCTTGCTGACACAGTCTAATCACGTCCTTCATTGACATTCTCAGTCACCTGAGGAAGAGCCCGTCTATATTTCCTTACATATCACACCAAATACACAAGCATTGCTTTTCTCAAATATGCAGCCTTCACTACAGTTTCCATCCCTCTTTACTGGTGTCTTTTCCATGGATCTAAATGTGGACCTGTACGATAAAAGTCATTTTGATGTTTTCTTCATGCCATATTGATCCAATTTGAGAATCAGCTGATCCTGTTCATTGCATTTCTACATGACACAGAGTGTGATTGAGTGTCATTTGTCAATTACACCTTACTATGTACGTGTGTATGGAAGCATCCTCATCTGGTTTGTTCACCTGTTGCCTTCTCAGTTGTCATGTTTTCCCATTTGTAAATGTAGCATGATTTGTTTTTTTTTTCTTTTTAAAGCTTCTTTTAGCAATAATTTACTGTTCTGTTTAAATTTAGACATTCCCCCTTATTTTAAAGCAGTATCAGTTTACACAAAGTTTCCAGTTTAATTGGCTGGAAAAAATTACTACTAAAAACTAAATGGTGAAAATATTCATCCTCACGCACACTACTATATCCTTTTTATTTTTTCAACATCTTGATGAAAAGGAGGTGTATAGGCATTAATTTTATATCCTAGTTGTTTTTTTGTAGCAGCTTGTATAATTTATCTACAGCAGTACAACTTGCACCGAACTGCTCAATAAAAATACATTTTTAGCGCAGATCCATGTGTGCAGTATCTAGACATTGCAGTGTGAGAAAAGAAACATGCATTTGCATTAACTATGTTTGGAAAGATGAAGCACATTGACTTTAAATGCACCCAGAGTGTTCTTAACACAGACTAATGGGGCTAATAACATGAGTTGTTGTTTTTTTGTTTTTTTGCACGCCAATAATTATGACTAACAGCCAAATTAATGTTGTGGGAAATGTGGATTAAAACCATTACTGTCATGTACAGATATTAATTTCTGCGTGTTGCCTTCTGGTTACTAAATACTCAGCATCCAGTTAAGACATGAAGCCGTTGTGTCTGTGGAAGCTGTTGTGGCTCTTATACACTTAAATAGTAAATGATGGGACAGAAATGTGGTCTGGGTGTTCATTTTGGGACCAGAGGTAGAATTAATTGTTCTTGTTTTTTTTTTTTATATATATAAAGTCTCGTTATTGCCTTTGTTGGAGTCAGTGCACTCCTGTATTAAGCTAAAAAGTCTAACAATAAGCAATAAATATATGTGATAATCAACTTGCCAGGACACTCATGATTTACACTTTAAGTTACTGTGGTTAATTTAATGTGCATTTAAAAAATTTATTTTTCTATTCCTGTTGTGTAAAATGCTTTCATTTTTTTGCGAAGATACATGTGACAATATTTTCATTGCTTTTAAAAGTTTAGAATCGCAGAATGTGGGTAGTTTTCTGTTGCTGCACACCGTGTTCACTACATTTTCCTTTTCTGCTTAAATGTTTGCATACCACTGATGCACCAGTTAGGCTTTGAATGTGTTCAGTTGTAGTGCAGATGTATCAAATGTATCCAGCTGCGATCAGTGATACTTCATTCAGTGTAGTCCTTGGCTTACGTGGAGTGTTGTTGCAGTTTACAGGTGTGCTGGTAGTGAACGTGTGCTGCAGCAGGCCAGGCTTGGCAGCATGGTGAAGGCCCAGAAGTCAAGTGGGAGGAAGAGCTCTCTGTGTCCCCGCAGACAGGTACTGAACATCATAACACAAACAAGTCTGCACGTTATTGCCCAGTTTGACTTCTTTACTTTTGTCTCTGGCTGTGAGCCTCTTACCTGATGCTCAGCTGACTAGTATTTATCCCACTTTAGACATTACTAGATCACCATTTACCTTTATGTCACTTTATCAGACAATCTGCACATCAGCATGGGCTCATTTTGTCTTGGTTTAACTCCTGGACTAAACTGAGAACATGACTTAAAAACAACCAGGTGTGTTTGACACGTGGCAATAAACTGAAAGCTACTTAACAAAGGTTTAGCTCTGCACTAAATAATTATATCCCATATTGATATTATAGGAGACAAACTATTTTTGGGGGGCAAATTATTCCACCTTTAACCTCCTGAGACACAGAAAAGTACAAGTTTTGGCATTTTTTAAGAATTAAATAATTGCCTGTATTGTAAACATTATAATGCAACACTTTTTTCAAATACATT